>CM071836.1:39832748-40432748 GCA_036507285.1 Trichosanthes cucumerina | reverse complement strand
CGTTTATTTTTTTTTTTAAAAAAATTAGAACAGTTTTTTTCTAAATTTTTTTTATCATAATAGTATATTTTAAATAAACAAAATAATTATTATCTAAGAAGATTATATTCAATCATAAATAAATATTATAAAATGAATTGACACTTTAACTATAGCTTTTTATATTAGTTATTTTTAATTTTATAATAGAAGAAAAATATTTCAAAGACAATTTTAATTTTTCATAGAATAAAGAAGAAAATATTATCTTAAAACATAATAAAAAATAATAATAATGAAAAAGATAAATAAAATTAATCATGATCATTTATATTAATAATTATTTTATTTTATAAAAGAAAAGAAAATAGTTATATTCAAGGTTAATTTTTTTTAAAAAAAATGATCTAAAAATTTATTAAAAAAATCAAGGAAAAAACTAAATGAAATAAAATAGAATAAAACATTTAAATTTACCCAAGCCTTAACTTATGCACTCTTGAAAATTAAGTCAATAGCAAACTCATCTACCAACCAACAATTATATAACTAAATAAGTACAAGTTGTTTATGTACATGTTTATTTTTTTATATAAGACACAGTATGTCGTCTCTCCTTTGGCCACGTGTACAAGGTTGCCCTGCATCCAATTAATAAATGTAATATTCTTCTAAATAGTTTGAAACTTACAATATTTTTATAATAAGTTTGTAAATTTACAATATTAATAAAAAAAAAGTCCCATGAAAGTAGATGTAACCGCAAAAATGAAATATTATGAATAAATATAAATTATTATTAATTAATTTATCAACATGTTTTTTATTATAAATTTTATTGTGTAATTATTCTTTACAATATCATATAATTTATAATATATTCTAAAAAAATAAATTCTATTTAAAAGATGAATACTATAGTAATTAATGTTTTTATCTTTTTTTAATATAATTCTTTCATCTTAAAATTCCAAATTAAAAAAATCAGATCCCAATGAAAATGTAACTAACCCTACTTTTAAGACTCGCTCCCTAGGTCACTACTAACCATACATGCATTTGAGGCCAAAAAGAAAACATTTAGGGTCAATAAGCTTAACCGAAAACTAAAAACTTCTTTATTGGGATGCCAAATAAAACAAAAAATTGAAAACAAGATTCATCAACTAAAACAGAAAACTCAAAGTTGGCCTCATTAAAATAAAGTTTCATATTGAATAAATAAGATATTTGAAAAAGAATATGCATTAAAACGTGAATCGTAGTTAACAAATATGCAGAACTCCTGACTTTCTCATTCCCATGGCTTGTGCAATATTTTCCTCGTCATTCGCCTAGCTTGCTTTTGCTTTTACCTGAAAATATTTTTTTAAAAAAAAACATAAAGGGTGAGTATTACAAATATAATACTCAGTAAGAGACCCCACTATCGGGGTTTGAAAATATGTTGACAGAAAAAATCATGGCTTTATGTGGGACTCATAATCAATAAAACATATTTCATGGCTTTTTCTCTTCGGCTATTAGTGGGAAATTGAGTCTTCCTGATCCATGACCTCTTAGTTTAGGTCGACTCTAAGTCTTGCATGACTTACATAGCATTAAATACGTTTATACATATATATTGAAAGTTTAATTGCCACGATTTTCGTAAGCATTTTTATATTGTAAAAAGTTATCTTCGGCCTTTGGTGGACAATTAAATTCTCCCGAATCATGGCCTCTAGTTCGAGTCGACTCTAACTCTCTAACTCATTCATAACATATATAGTAAATATTATCAGGAAGATTTCTCCACAGCCTTCGCAAACATTTTTCAGAAATACATGCTCATGGTCCCAAATGAAACATTAACAATATTCGTGCAAAAACTTCATGGCATAAATATATTCTAAGAATCAAAGTGCTCAATTTTAAACCATCAACAACATGACATTCATGGCCTTTCAGATAAACATCATCTCAACCAGATCGTGGACAGACCTATCAAACATATCATGGCATTTATAAAGGGCTTTTCTAACATATCATGGCATTTATAAAGGACTTTTCAAACATGTCTTGGCATTTATAAAGAACTTTTTGAACATATCTTGGCATTTTTCGAGCAAAGCCTTAAATTCTAAATTTAAAGTTTGACGTAGGTTCCCTTACCTTAGCTTGGTTCCAAAGTCTTAAATTCCTCTTTTCTTTCACTAAATACCTTGGTGTTCGTTCTTCCTTGAACCTGCTCAATAATAAACTTCAATTCAAACCTAATAATTCCTTAAATTCAAGATCTTAGAGATCTTTAATAATTTCTTCGAAATTACCTTGACTTTAAATTCCTTTGGTGATTCGAGCTCAAGTATTTTCCTTGCTTGCAATCTCATGTGTTTCAAAGCCCCTGATTTAACTCTGGTATCGCTAGATTCCTATTAACACACAAAACTTCTCAAATAAGTAGTCCACTTTAGAATTTACTTGACATATCTTGTAATAATTAATCAAATTTACCACAATAGAGGTAAGAATCGAACTCGGAGTGGAAACTGTCTTGACTGGACCAACCCAGCGACGACGGCGACAACGAGTCAAACCTATTCCCAGAAAGCCAACAACATGATCTATCCAAAACTGGTCTTAAACCCCCCAAAATAGGTCTGCAAGCTATCGAACCAATTGAACCAAGTTGTCTTTTGAACCCAAAAGCTCGTTATCGACACGATTCCAACGACCGAACTGAAGACGATTTGGGAAGAAGACATGTTGCAGATCACCACGCGGTTGTTTCCCTTACCGACGGCGAACGACTTGAACAGAGACGGCAACGAGGCTCGGCGAGATCCGGCGGCTTTTGGTTTCAGGTGTGTCGATGGCAGTGCAAAGATCTGACGTGTGACGCAGACGAAGAGCAGCTTGTCGGCGACGCGTGGGTGAGGTCGACGACTGCTAGTGGTTGCAGACAGCCGCTCGACGTTCGGTGTCTGGCTTCGCGTTGAATGGCGTTGGGCAACGACGCGACTCACGACCATGGGTTCTTCAACGGGAACACGCCGGAACTGCTAATCGGAAGCCAGGACGACGAAGGTGGCGATTGGAAGGGTCCTTGTCGATAATGAAGAGGATGAAAAAAAAAGGAGATGAACCTCGAAGAAAAAGCTCCAAAACAGACAAATTCCCTTCTCAACCCTAAATCTGAAAATTACTAAAGTACCCTCAAAGACAATAGAACCACAATACAACCACCATTTAAATTTCTATACTTTAAAACAATTTAAACCATATACGAAAAGTCCAAATTGATTTAAACCGTAATTCCTTAAGTAACATTAAATTCACACCTTAAATTTAATAATACTTGAATATTACGGACGTTACAGAAAATATAAAAATATTGTTTTTAAAATATCAATGGTTTGGACCATACAAACATCTTTCCAAAATAAAATTTTTAAAATTTCTATTGTTTGGATCATCTTCTTCCTCTTTCTTCTCCCTTTTATTTTTCTTTCTCCTTCTTCCTCTTCCTCTCTACCGTCATCGACCACAACATACAAAGAGAAGGAGTCCCTTCGTCTCAAATGAAGGCCGTTCGTTTTTGTGTTGGACTTGAAATTGAAGGGATTCATTTTAGATCTTAAAAATGAATCCCATTATTTTTCATTACAAAACTAAAAACGAAGGGCTTCGTTTCAGATCATAAACAAGGGCCTTTTATTTTTGTTTTTGCCCATCATTTCAAAGTTTGAAAAGGAGTCAAATATCATTGATGCACCCTTTGTAAACAATTAAGTAAGTGAAATAGGTCCAATATTATTGATATGGTATATCATTGACAAATATCCATGTTAACTATCATGGACAAAAATGAAAGTTAAATGGCACTTATATATAATTTTTTTCCTATTCATAATGTATATAAGTAATAAACCTAATAACAAATAAGTATGCAAATGACAATTGGTAGAAAACTTTATGAAATTTTACTTATACACATTCGGTTAAGATACAAATTTGGTCTATTTACTCTGTTTTTCATTCCATTTTATTCCATATACTTTCAAATTTCAAATTTTAGTCTTTGTACTTTCACTAAATCTTAAAATTAATTTCTACAATTAGTTTTAAGTTAATTTTTTTAGTTGGTTATATAATAGTAATAATTTTCATGAAAAAAAAAAGGACAATGTGAATATTTTTCTAAAATTTATAGAAGGAAAGCTAATAGAGACTAAATTTCTTTAGAAAAGTTAACAATAAACTAACAATAATGACCAATTTTTAGATTCATTCAAAGTACAAGGACTAAAATTAAACATTTGAAATTACATGGACTAGAATAGAATGAAACCCAAAGTTAAGCGACCCAAATCGTAATACAATTTTTTTTTGATTGTTATAGTTATTAAGGATAGATCTAGTAGTAAAGAAACATGCACATAACTATTGATAGGTAACAAATTAAATAGTACTAATACATCCATGATTTATCAACCATATACGTAATAAAAAAATGAGTATATAACAATTACAAATGTGAAAAAAAGTTAAAACCCATTAATTTATCTTTTATAATCTATAGATGTGATAAATCAACGATTGACCTCATAACAAATGAACATGCAAAAAATCATAGATTAAAAGAATTTCAAATGTCACTATATATACCATTTTTAATTCGATTGATACAGTACATAAGTGATAAATCTATCAAAAAATGAGCATACAAATACACAGATAAAAAAAAATTATATATTATTGATATAGCATTTTTGCATAATCTCTATCCATAAAAACTACAAGAAAAATGAATGTACAAGCAATCATCTAAAGTAAACGAAGTAAGATATCACTTATATACCATTTTATATTATATTCATATGATATATCAGTAATAAAACATACTAGCAAATGAGCAGGAAACTAATCAATAACAAATCTTAGTCAGTGATATCATTGATAGAACACAATTAGAAATAGCTTTATCACTGATAGACTTTGGTCATTCATAGGTATATTACTGATAGACGTTAGTGATAAGTGTTTATCACTAACTAATAGTACTTAAAAATTCTGTTATATTTACAAATACTTTTAAATTGAGCTAGATTTGCTATTATTTTGTATTCGATGTAATATATTCCATTGCCCATAGTTTCTATACACGCAATAATTGTTAGTTTAATTACTACATTAATAAGTTGACTCGTGGAACGTTGAAAAAAGGGAACCTTGTATTAATAAGCAAATTTGCAAACCATACGATTAAGAATGACCATTTGGAATGAAGATGATCATATTCAATTCTTTTATATTTCAAAAAATCTTATTAAATATCACTTTTGTTTGAAAAAAAATTGCACATTAAATTTGAAGACATTTTCCTTTTTTTATATATTTTATATGAACAGACTAGTGAATTTATTTTAAGTATTTCACATTATAGTCAAATATGAAACTGGATGGTTGTACACAATCTAAAATATATTTTTCAAAATTTAACAAGTTTTCTAATCATAGAAAATTGTTATAAGTGTCTATTAAGTTTTCATAATTACTTTTAATACACTAGTCAAGATTTAATAAGTTTTCATCGTTGTAACTCTATGTATAATTATACCACATTAATAAGTTGACATTCGAAAGATTAAAAACTAAGAAAATGCTGTAAAATGTGTTAACGACCATGAAATTTGTAGTTTGAATCTCCCCAACCCCAATTGTACTAAAAAAACTAAAATAGAGAGTCATTCAATATTTTATTTTGATCAAATTACAAGTTAAATTCATGAACATTCAAGTTTGGATCAAATAGATGCCCCTAAAGTTTTAATATCTAGCCTAATAGGTCCGTTGGTTTTATAAAGTGTCGAATAAGTTTCTAACTTTTAATTTTCTATCTAAAAAGTCTGTCATCTCTAAACTTCTTTTATCTAATATGTCCTTTAATTTCCCGTGTCCTTTAATTTTTATAAAGTGTCCTTTAATTCTTTTTTATCTAATATGTACCGACTATTAGATTATTTAAATATAAAATAATTATTAATGTGGCCATTAACATTTATTAAAACTTTATATTTTTGGTCTACTGATAAAGTAAACCAATTAAGTAAAAGATAATTTCCCTAATTTAAACACCATGATGGAAAGGTGTATATAAAAGATAAAATTCTAGGGATTGGTCCTCTCTCTACCTAATAAAGTAGAAGTTTCTGTCCATCAAGAAACCTAATCAAGCTCTTGAAGGAAGGCTGAGAGAGAAACACAATCCTTCTCTTCAAGAAGATTATCAAGGATCGAGGTATGTTACTCTAACTCATGTTATTCTGAAAACCATCTAGCTAAAAGATCTTGGTTTTGTTGAATTATACAACGTTAGAGTTTTATTGTATAATCATGTAATCTATTGTTTACATGTGGTATCAGAGTCAAGTTGAGAACATGAGATTTTCCATAGTATTAATGTATGAATTTATGTTTCCGCTGCAAATAACTACGTTTGACTTTTCTTTGATGAATCAAGTAATCAATTTTATGAGGGTAAAGAATTCATTGTTATTACATTCAAGAATCTTACATTCTTGATTATTTCTTTAATTTTTGCATTCAAGAATCTTGTATATGTTGATTGATTTTCATTCTTGTTCAAGAATTCATAATCTTGCGTTCTTGATTATTTCTTTCATTCTTGCATTCAAAAATCTTGTATATCTTTATTGATTTTCATACTTGTTCAAGAATTCATTGTTATTGCATTGAAGAATTAAGTTTCTTGACTGATTTAAATTAATATTTAAGTTTCAATAGATCACATGATCTATTTGAATTAAGTTCCTATTTTCAAGTTTTCATGAGTTCTTGATTAAAAAACAATCTTATTTTATTTATGATTTATTTTAAGTTACTGTATTCAAGAATTCATATGAATTTCACATATATTCATAAATTCATATTTTTTTGATTGGATTGTGTATGAATTCTTGTATTTCAAAAAAAAAATGGATCCCAATAAGTTTCCTAATTGGATTTCGTTTTGGTGGATCATGTTATTGATTACAAACAAAATCAAATTATTATTGGTGGATCCTAAAAGATTTCAAAAATTCACTTTGAATTTCAAAAGATTCAAATTCGTGGAATTGAAATAATTTATTTATTTAATATTATTATCATCTTCATTGAGATAAATATTTAAAATAATGATAATAATAATTTATTTGATTTATCTAAATTTATCACTATTTTATCATGATATTTATGTTATGGATAATTATTAGAGAATTTGTAATGGGTAGCAAGGATCGTTTTACTATTTGTACATATAGCAACAGTTTAAAAGAATTGCAAATATGAAAAAAATCTTTAAATTCTTTTCATAATTCCTATTATACCCTTTGTTTAAATCTATTCATTTCTTTTCTTCCTTGGTATTTCCTTCTTCTTCCCTTTTCAAGAAAAAAAATTAGCAAAAATAAAAGTGGGGCCCATCCAGTTTGTTAATTTGAGAGGGGAATGACACTACAACAAGTTGACACTTCACCAAACTTCCGCTTTCACACACCCCAAAATTAAGAAAATATTAATCAATTTTTTCTTCTTTTTTTTTTAGTTTACATTACAAGAATTTTCTCGGAATCCAAACACTACCCCCCTCTTCTTTCTCTCTATCGGTAGCATTTTCCTTTTCATTTTCTCGGGAAAATGTTAATATTAATATTGATATTAATATTAATACTTTAGAAAATTAGGTAATATTAAAAGAAAAAAAACATAGGAATGAGGGATGTTATTAACTAAGCCATGTTGTTGTTTTGATGTTGCTTGGTTTTTAACTTTAGTGAAAGATCAAAATACAAGATATTCTTTAGTTGCTCATATTAATGATGCATGTTTTGATGGCTCCTCTTGTGCAATTAGTGATGGGAGTGACAACTTATGGAGGTGTAATCCGCCCAGTTGGGAATCATTCTGAATGGAGTTCGATAGATGTTGGCATGAATGCATTACCTCCAATTGTTAAACGTCAAGCAGGTAGACCGCGAAAGCAAAGGATTCCGTCAATTGCTGAAGCAAAAAGTCACACAAAATGTAGTCATTGTCATTGTGTTGGTCACAATCGTAGGACATGTAATTTTCCACAATTTTTACCATGATGTAATTTTTGACAATTAATTTTAGATATACTTTTTCAAGATAGAACTCAATATTGTATTTATCATAGTATTCATACTATCAATACAAGGTTTGTGATTGTTTCAAAAGTTTAATATCAATACTATGAATACAAGGACTTTGACATCTAATGAGAAAATTTGAAGACCACACAACAAACAGTAGTAGCTAACAGATAGACAACTATCATTGATAGTGATAGACAACTACCACTGATAGAAGTCTATCACTTCTATCAGTGATAGACACCTATCACTGATAAAAGTCTATTACTGGAAAGATGTTAATGATTGATAGACAACTATCAGTGATAGACATCTATCAACGATAGAAGTCGGATAGAAAAAGAAGTTAATAATCATGAAGAACAAGAAGTCTAATAGAAAAGTTATGAGTAATAGGTAATAGATAGGTAGAAGTCTATCGGACAATTATCACTGATAGAAGTGATAGTAGTCTATCACTTCTTTTTCTTTAACTTCTACCAATCATTAACAGTTATAGTATTCTATCACTTTTATCAGTGATATACAATGATAGAAGTCGGATAGGAACAAGAAGTCTAATAGATAATAGAAAAGTTATGAGTAATAGATAATAGATAGACAACTGTGGTAGAAGTCTATCAGACAACTATCACTGATAGATATCACTTCTATCAGTGATAGATATCATAATAGTAGTCTATCACTTCTATTAGACATCTATCACTGGAAATAAGTTAATGATTGATAGACAACTATCAGTGATAGACATTTATCACAAGCCTGATAGAATAATATTCATGAAGAACAAGAAGTCTAATAGAGTTATAGACTTCTATCACTTATATCAGTTATATCACCGAATAGACTTCTATCACTGATATGAAATGATAGAAGTCTAACACTATAACACATTGACAATCGTTATAGACTTTTATCACTGATATCAGTTCTATTACCTGATAGACTTCTATCACTAATATCAGATGATAGAAGTCTAACTCTATAACAAATTGACAATTGTGTAACCATTCCCAAACGACAAAAAAAAAAAAAAATAGTTACTAAATAAACAAACTTCTATCATTGATATCACTGATAGCATCCTATCAGTGATTTCTTCTTCATTTGCTATGATGGGGGTGATGGAAAACTAAAATTATAAGAAAAAAAAAATTAGTTATTAAATAAACAGACAAAAAAAAAAGTTATTAAATAAATAGACTTCTATCAGTGATATCATTGATAGAATCCTATCAGTGATATCACTGATAACATCCTATCAACGATATCACTGATATCAATGACTGGTAATAACGTGGGGTGTTTTAGTAATTTCAATTCATTTTTTCAAATTTTTGCAAATAGATTGAGTCATTTGCTATATGGGCAATTATATTGGGTCTCTTTGCTACCAACCCAATTGCCCCTAATTATTATTATCATGATATTTATGTTATGAATAATTATTATTATCATTATTTTATCATGATATTTATGTTATGGATATTTATTATTATCATTATTTTATCATGATATCTACGTTATGGATAATTCGTTAGCTACGAAAGTGACCCAATTAGAATGTTTTGTAGATATCAAATTAAAGTTATTTCAATGGCACAATTTGGAATATAGGAAGTTTTCCTAAATTTTCTATTGATGAAATTATTTGTCATATTAATGTTTTACAAATTGTGTAATGTAATTCTTTTTCATTAAATTTATCATGATATCTATGTTATGGATAATTTGTTAGCTACCAAAGTAGCGGAATTAGAATGTTAGTAGATATCAAATTAAAGTTATGTCATTACACAATTTGGAATGTATGAAATTTTTCTATATTATCTATTCATAAAATTATTTGCAATATTGATGTCTTTCAAATTATGTGATAAAAATGACTTGTTATTATTATGATATCTATGTTTATGAATAATTTGTTAGTCACCAAAGTTGCCGAATTGGTATGTTTTATAGATATCAAATTCAAGTTAATTCGATTACTCATGTTTATGTGATGCTAATGAATGAGATGGTATTAATGATTTTATCATGAGTATATTGGCGTTCATTATTATAAAACATTTTGAATGGCCCAAAGGTTGATTAATAGTTTTATAATTTTGAACATTATCGTGGTCAATTGAGGTGTTTGATTAGATATTTTAGTATATCCAAAGATAAATAATGTATCTAATTTGAGCATTTAAATTACTAATTATGTAAAATCAAATCTAGCATCAATTATGTATTAATGTTGTGTATTGTTGTGTCTCCCAAAGGAGAACTTCAATGCTTAATGTTTGTCTAATGGCTAATGAACATGCATTATATATTTAAGTTTATTTTCAAAGCAAAGATGTAGAAGCATATTTTATGTATTTGCAAATAACTGTTTCAATTTCTTTTCATTTGTAAACCAATCTATTAGTAAGGTTAATGTAACGACCCTGAACTCGGGATGCCTTTTAATTTACGACTTTGGGTCAAATTTAACGAAAATTTAATTAATTGGGTCTTAGGCTTCGTAATATAAATTAAGGTTAGGTAAATTGAAAACTTTTGAATTTAATAGTGTTAAATTTAGAGCTTTAAATAGGCTTAAGAGCATAATTGTAGTTAATGTGAATAGGATTCACATAATATGAATCCTATTCACATTAAATTTATAATATATAGTTCCAAAACTATATCTTATATCGTAGCAATATACATTATATTTATTCCCTAATGAATTTGAACATTTCAATTTCAAATGATCTAAGAACCCTCTACGAGTTAGAAGGTGGACCTAATGGACCTACAGATTAGAAGCTCCAACGATACGGGATTGTTCGGTTAATCTCATTAACCTCCGAATCAACATTCGTTGACTGGGAACACTCCACTAAAGTCTCACAGCTGCACTCTTCTCACTGCAGATATATTTCTGTGTCCATGGATATTGATCAATAACAACAAGTCAATCCTTCACGAATGTTCGTAACACCAGCGGGGTCAAATTACCGTTTTACCCGTGGGTTATATCTTGTGCCATAAGTACCAGTGCTCCTCTAATGAACAATTTGTTTGTGGTCCTACCAACAAACATAGTCCGTCTCGGGCCAATGAGGGGGTTGGGCCCTTTGTTCAAGTCCCGGAGACACCACTTAAGGGAACATTCCACTACTTACCCTAGTAGGCGGGAATGAGTGAATTCCATCTTGCTAAGTTAAGTTCCCAACCGCCGCTCCTCGGTCTTGTCCCAAAGAAGGTAGGCATATTGAGTCGGCGAATCCGCCACTCGACCCATACTAGTCAAAGGACAGTTCCTCGCAAAAACAGGAGTTCGTGAACTGCTCAGGGATTGAGATCAAGTTGCCTAGGTCCTCCTAGTGAAATAGACACCTAACTAGTCAACGAAGTTACAGCTAGAGGTTACTATTTCGTGGTCCGGTCTTATGTAATCTCATTACATAGGATATCCCTACTCACATGTAATCTACACGAACACGTTAGGATCACAAGTGTTTGTATCAAATACAAAGTGGGCCACATCCATAGTTTTGCGGGGTAAGGTACCCAAACCTTATCCCCAACTATACACCCTTTTTTAGTGTATCTCGAACCGAGATCTTTTTTTATGTACATTACATTGGGATTAAAGATTCATTTAATGACCTTGGATGTTTAGTTTATTGGATTTAGGGTTTAAATAAAGGCAAACTCGTAGATGACGAACAATAACACTTTATTGAAAATAATAACACTTTATTACAATAATTAGAACATAATTACAAACTACGAGTTTTCGGTCACAAATCCCAACACGTTGAACCACTCCATGCCTTCACTGTCTCCTTCCTCATTCACGTGAGACCGACGACAACAACAATTTCTTTATGTACATCTGCCGGTGAGGGTTGCCAATATCATGAAAAAGACATCGTCCAACCGACCTCCACGCCAAAGCACATCTGTTTCGTCGTCGCCGCCCTAGACAAGGAGGAAGAAGAAGGGGCGGTTCCTCTTGGTTTGATCGGTTCACGATCTTTCCGATCGATTTTTGATAAACCGACACCGGTTCCAAAAAGATCGGCTCACGAGGAATCCAAAAAAAGCTCCACGCGCCGAACCACTGCTGCACGCGCCGCCGCTCGCCGGAGTTAGTTCGATCCAGTCAATTTCGTCTCTCGAGTTCGTTTTCAGTCTTCGTTGGTAATAATTCGGCTTTGATATTGTTGAATTTCGATACAAATTTAATTATGTGTACGCTAATTAGGGAAATTGAATTTATTTTAGGGATTCGTTTCTTGGACAGTCGGAGAGAGACGTTGAAGTATTAATTGATTGAAATTCGGAACTAAAGCCAAGGTAAGGGACCTTCTACCGAATTTTCTAAAATGGGGCAAAAAGAAAAATGAATTTTATTATTTTAAATTCAACAGTATTTTATTAATTACTCTTTGAAATCGATTATGCTTTAAAGTATTAATTCAGTCATGTTATGAAAGTTATGCCATGTATATCAGTTCTTACCTGTCTGTGATATGTGCTTTTTAATCATGATAGATAATGGGACCTCGTGCATGGCATGTATGCCATGAAACGATAGTACCAAAAATTGTCACAATTGGGCTCCTGAGGTTTTTATGCATGGTCAAGCATGCATTACAGACCTTATGGGTCGACTTATAGGGGTCTCTGAGGGACTCAAACTAAAATGACACAGGTTGACCAATTGACCACTCAAGTCAAAGTGAAGTCATGTATTTAGTTAAGATTTCCATAAATACAATTTTAGGTCCCACATATGAAAGTTATATTATAGTTATGATTGATTGACTTTAAGTTTAAATTTTATGAAAATATATGCTATGATATATGAATTACTGTGATTCTATGACATGAGCATTATAGCATACAATAGAATGAGGAGACCTCATGCTTGATTGTATGCTCATGAAATAGTTGAGTGATTGTGGTAATTATTTTTCCATACGACACTATGGGTTTGAAAGGACTCCACATTTGAGTGGTCTTCAGACCTAACATGCTCACGGGGTTTCGAGTGGACACTTAGTACAGGAGTCTGCGGGCTCTACATGATTCAGGAGTCTTCGGACTAAACATGCTCTCGGGGTTTTGAGGTGACCCCATAGGATAGGAGTCTTCGGACTCAACATGACTCAGGAGTCTTCAGACTCAACATGCTCTCAGAGTTAGGGAGGACTCCATAGTACAAGTGTCTTCGGACTCAACATGCTCTCAGGAGAATTTAATTGACCACTAGAAGGAAAAGGAATAGTCATGATCGATGTTATCAAAGAAAGTTAGGTCACACACATGAAAGTCTGTAGTCATTATTGTATGTGTTTGCATGTCCCAAACCTCGGTAGCAAGGTCCCTTACTGGGTATTATTTTTATAGTTCTCACCTTTTTGTTTTAAAATGTTTTCAGGTAAAGGCAAGGGCGTGTTGGGCGAGTGACGGGGACGTGTTACAAAGACCATGGGAAAAGCCAATATTTCCGAATCTTTTAAAGTAGCATACATATTTAAAGTGTTTTTGTTTCTTTTCATTTACGTTATGAATTTAAAGCAGACCAACTTATTAAATCATGGGGATAATCATGATAGATGTTATGAAAGAAAGTTAGGTCACACACATGAAAATCTGTAGTCATGATTGTATGTGTATGCATGTCCCAAACGTTGGTAGCAGGGTAACTTACTGGGTATTATTTTTATAGTACTCACCCTTTTGTTTTAAAATGTTTTCAGGTAAAGGCAAGGGCGTGTTGGGCGAGTGATTTCCGCATCTTTTATAGTAGCAGACATATTTAAAGTATTTTTGTTTCTTTTCATTTACGTTTAGAATTTAAAGCAGGCCAACTTATTAAAGTTACTTAAATGCTTTAGTTATTTTGGGATTCCTAAAGACAATTTAAGTATGTTTTTATGTTTCATTGCTTTTACTTTAAACGTTGGCTTAAAAGTGCATGCATGTATCGTAGTGTCCCTAGGATTTTATCTTTTAAAATTATGGGTATTACAGTTTGGTATCACAATCTTAGGTTAAGGGTTCTGTAGACTTGCTTACAATGTAAGCGGGCGTAATCCCATGGTTGAGCAACAAGTTCCTGTCACTGTCAGGTCCACTCCTATGATTTATAAGTACAATAGGTTATTGTAATACGAACATGTTTTATATGTGAGGCTGAACGAAAGTGTTAAACGTGATCATGCCTTACAATTAGAAGATGATGAGACTAAATTAAAAAAATCCTCTATGTTGTAGTACTGAAAAAAAAATGCCACCTAGAGGACGAGGAAGAGGTAGGGGTCGAAAAATAGGAGGAAACGATAATCCACCACCAAAGTTGCCACTAGAACAGGACGAGATTGCTTCACCCATGACACATCTCCCACAGGATCAACAAGATCGCCAAAGAGATGCCCCTATAGTAGCCCCAACAACAGATCAAGGTAACCCAAATGTCACAACCATGATGGTGGAGGCGATGCAGGCTTTGGTATGGGCTACAGTGGCCACCCAGTTGGCCCAAACAGGTCAAGCCCGGAATGATGCCACTGTAGAGTCCCGGTATCTGAAAGATTTCAGAAAGTATGACCCTCGTTCTTTTGATGGGTCTTCTAGTGACCACACTGTGGCTGAATTGTGGTTGTCTTCCATTGAGACCATTTTCAGACTGATGAACTGCCCAGAGGACCAGAGGATGTCTTGTGCAGCTTTCATGCTGAGGGATGACGCCTATTTGTGGTGGGAGTCCACCCAGAGGACCATGGACACCAGTGGAGGGTCGATGACCTGGAATTTATTTAAGGAAGCCTTTTGGCAAAAATATTACCCGGTCGCAGCTCATTACAAGAAGCAAGTAGTGTTCCTGCAACTCTGTCAGAACAAGAGGGCAGTTAAGGTTTACGAGAGAGCATTCACTTGACTGTTACGTTTTGCTCCCGAGTTAGTGGACACAGAGGCGAAGAAAACAAAACATTTCATTATGGGTCTGGATGAGAATATTCGAGGTTTCGTACCGGCACTGTCGCCCCCAAATTATACTCCAACAGTGAGAGTGGCTGAGTTGATTGGGGTCCAAACACAGAATGTTCAACAAATAGCAGTTAACCCGAGTCAGCCACTAGCAGATCAAAAGAGGAAGTGGGATTAGAAGGACTCTGACCCTCAACAATACCAGCAACCTTCGAGCCCATCGAACGATTCACGTTCCACTCCCAATAAGAGACAACAAGGTAGGTCCGAAAAGGATAGTGGTGAGAAACCACGCTGTAGCAAATGTGGAAGATATCATTGGGGTAATTGTTTAGCTCGCTCTGGAGATTGTTTTAGATGCAAGAAAGAGGGGCACAGAGTAGAGAAATGTCCTAATCGAGGTACAAGGGATGATCAGCCATCCAGATCGAGTGAAGCTAGGCCTCTTGAACAAACGACCTAACAGGGAGGAGCCTTTGCCAGTATAAGTCGAAACACTAGTAACTCAAATCCGACGATCACAGGTACATTTTCATACTTACGCACTTGTTTCCCTTTTCATTCACGACATAAGCATTCATTGTCTTCTGCATGTTTTAGAATTAGGGTTGTTGATTTTCGTCTGGAGGTTGCCGCCTCGATAGGAGTGTGACGTTTTGTTAGTGAGATGATTTAAGTTTTGAGTTAATGGCCTCCATAGTCGAATTTAGAGGAAACGTAGAGCGTGGGCTAAGAAAGCAAGTTAGACATTCATAACTAAATCCAGTCTAAAGGAAAATTCAAGCATGCAACTCATGTCAGGAACACTAGTTAACTAAAACCCTATAGAAGGGTTCAGTGGAACCGAAAGGGGCACCAACTAACAGGGTCAAGAGGAGCTTTAGTAATCAAGAAACCAAGTTTAGTCAAGGTACAATGACAAAACCATTGGGAAAAAGAAGCTACTTGGAAGCGAGAAGCAGAGTGTGGGTCAAGTGTCTACAGCCGATTCAATATTACGAACTTTCGAGGAGGAAAGTTTTTAAAGAGGGAAGATTGTAACGACCATGAACTCCGGATTCCTTTTAATTTACGCCTTTGGGTCAAATTGAACGAAAATTTAATTATTTTGGCCTTAGGCTTCGTAATCTAAATTAAGGTTAGATAAATTGAAAACTTTTGAATTTAAAAGGGTTAAATTTAGAGCTTTAAATAGGCCTAAGAGCATATTTGTAGTTAAAGGAAAGTTGAAGGGCAAGTTCGTAATTTCAATAAAATATCAATTAGGGTTTTTTAAGGTCATTCTTCACGTTTCTCGGGGGACATTCTTCTTCACTTTCTCTTCTTGGCTCACGATTACCGCAATCATTGAAGACTTCATCCGCCGGCGATAGCTTCTCCTTCTTCTTCTTCGAGCCGCCAGCCACACTTCTTTCTTCTTCTCAGTGTCTCACGCCGTCGACAGCTGTCGGAGCTCGCTGAAACCAGCCGTGAATCCACCCACATCAAGCCCATTAATGTCGTCGAACCACTGCATAACTTCATTGTCTCCTTCCTCATTCTAGTGAGACCGACGACAACCACATTTTCTTTACGTCCAGCTTCCCCGAAAAAGACACCGTCCAGCCGACCTCCACGCCAAAGCACGTCAATTCGTCGTCGCCGCCCTAGACAAGGAGGAAGAAAAGGGGCGGTTCCACTTTGTTCGATCGGTTCACGATCTTTCCGATCAGTTTTCGATAAACTGACACCAGTTTCGAATAGATCGAATCACGAGGGATCCAAAAACAAGTTCCACGCGCCGAACCACCGCCAGCGGCCGTTGCACGCGCCGCCGATCGCCGGAGTTAGCCCGATCCAGTCAATTTCGTCTGCGGAGTTCGTTTTCACCCACCATTGGTAATAATTCGGCTTTGATATTGTCGAATTTCGATACAAATTTAATTATGTGTACGCTAATTAGGGAAATTGAATTTATTTTATGGATTCGTTTCTTGGACAGTCGGAGAGAGACGTTGAAGTAAGAATTGATTGAAATTCGGAGCTAAAGACAAGGTAACGAACCTTATGCCGAATTTTCTAAAATTGGGCAAAAGATCAATGAATTTTCTTATTTTAAATTCAACAGTATTTTATTAATTACTCTTTGAAATCGATTATGCTTTAAAGTATTAATTCAGTCATGTTATGAAGGTTATGCCATGTATATTAGTTCTTGCCTGTCTATGATATGTGCTTTTTAATCATGATAGATAATGGGACATCGTGCATGGCCTGTATTCCATGAAACGATAGTTAGGAAAATTTTCACAATTGGGCTCCTGAGGTTTTTATGCATGGTCAAGCATGCATTAGAGACCCTATCGGTCAGCTTATAGGGGTATGTGAGGGACTCAAAATAATATGACACAGGTTGACCAATTGACCACTCAAGTTAAATTGAAATTATGTATTTAGTTAAGATTTCCATAAATACAATTTTAGGTCCCACATATGAAAGTTATGTTATAGTTATGATTAATTGATTTTAAGTTTAAATGTTATGAAAATGTATGCTATGATATATGATTTACTATGATTTTATGACATGAGCATTATAGCATACCATAGAATGAGGAGACCTCATGCATGATTGTATGCTCATGAAAAGGTTGGGTCACTGTGGTAATTATTTCTCCATACGACACTAGGGGTTTGAGAGGACTCCACATTTTAGTGGTCTTCGGACCTAACATGCTCCCGGAGTTTTGAGAGGACCCTTAGTACAGGAGTCAGCGGGCTAAACATAATTCAGAGTCTTCGGACTCAACATACTCTCGAGGTTTTGAGGGGACCCCATAGGATAGGAGTCTTCGGACTGAACATGACTCAGAAGTCTTCAGACTCAACATGCTCTCGGAGTTAGAGAGGACTCCATACTACAAGATTCTTCGGACTCAACATGCTCTCAGGAGAACTTAATTGACCACTATAAGCCAAACGAATAGTCATGATTGATGTTATGAAAGAAAATTAGGTCACACACATGAAAGTCTGTAGTCATGATTGTATGTGTATGCATGTCCAAAACCTCAGTAGCAAGGTCACCTACTGGGTATTATTTTTATAGTACTCAACCTTTTGTTTTAAAATGTTTTCAGCTAAAGGCAAGGGCATGCTGGGCGAGTGATGGGGACGTGTTACAAAGACCATGGGAAAAGCCATGATTTCCGCATCTTTTATAGTACCAGACATAATTAAAGTGTTTTTGTTTCTTTTCATTTACGTTCAGAATTTAAAGCAGGCCAACTTATTAAAGTTAGGTAATTTTTTTAGCTATTTTGGGATCCCTAAAGATAATTTAAGTATGTTTTAAAGTTTCAATTATTTTTAGTTTAACCGTTGGCTTAAAAGTGAATGCATGTATAGTAGTGTCCCTAGGATTTTAGCTTTTAAAGTTATGGGCGTTACAATAAATGGATTCAATTTTCTTATTCATGCAATCAAATTCAATCTTAATGTTTTGGATCTTGATTTGGCACCCTTAAATAAGAAACGTTGTTGAACTTACTAATGCTAGCAGTAATGAGGAAAGATCATTCTATAAAGTTTAAGAAAGATCAAATAGATTGGACTTAATGTTTATGCGAATGAATGTAGCAAACAATTATGTCAAGTCCATAATTACAAAAAATCGAAAGTGATAAGAAATTTATGAATTTGTGGAACATTGTTCCCAGTTTAAGTTAGTTGATAAGTCACCTTGTTGGGGACATTGATGAGTAACATAACCGACATTAAGTTTGATAGTTATCATACTATGCATGAGCTTATCTTTGAAATGAAAAACATAGCAGCAAGGCTAAAGATCATAGAGTAATGAAAATTTTATGGTAATGTTTATCACTAACTACTTACTTCCAAAGTATGGTTCATTCCATATGAACTATATGATGGAGATCTAATCCCCTTGAGCAGCGGAAACGAGTTTGGAATCGTAATTGTTTGATTGTTTTGGTTAGAAATGCAAAAACCAGTACATTGACAAAAAAACATAACAAACATGTAAATCCTAATCTAATTAGGCATGGAGATATACATGCAAACAAACTGAAAATAACAATTAAATTAAAAGGAACAGAAGTTACCTTTGTAGTTCTTCCACACAGCAACTCATTGATCCAAGATTGCACAACAAAGAGAAATCTTCTCTGTTTTCTCCTACAGGACAACACCACTTGGATAACCTTCTATCCTTTGATTATCCACTTAGATCAATTCCTTTGTGGGAAGGAATCCAACTTTTGGAAGAATGCAAGAGGGAATTGGGAGAGAGAGCGAATTCTACAGAGCACTCAACCATAGAATGATCGATCAATTGATTTCTCTTCCTCGAGAAGAATATGCAAGAGAGTTCTTCCCCCTCCTCCCCAACTCCCTATCGATAGGAGTTGGTGGGAAGAGAGGAACGTGTCCCCCTGACACGTTCCCATTAATTAATTTAAATTAATTAATTAATATATAATAAATTCAATCAAATTTATTTAATTAATTAATTAAATATCATATATTTAATTAATCATAAGATCAAATCACATTTAATCCTTTTATCCTCTAACCTATAGTTTTAATGCACATCTTATGCACATTAAATTTTAACCTATAGTTTTCAAATATGAATCACATTCACATTTGAATTTAATATTTTATTTAATATGAATCATATTAACATTAAATTTATAATATATAGTTCCAAAACTATATATTATAAAGTATCTATATATATTAAATTTATTCCCTTATGAATTTGAACATTTCAAATTCAAATGATCTAAGAACCCTTTATGAGCTAAAAGGTGGACCTAATGGACCTACAGATCAGAAGCTCCAACGATGCGAGATTACTCGGTTAATCTCATTAACCTCCTAATCAACATTCGTTAATTGCGGGAACACTCTCCTAAAGTCCCGTAGCTGCACTCTTCTCACTACAGATATATTTCTGTGTCCACGGATATTGACCAATAATAGCAAGTCAATCTTTCACGAATGTTTGTAACACCAGCTGGGTCAAATTACCGTTTTACCCCTGGGTTACATCTTGTACCTTAAGTACCAGTGCTCCTCTGATGAACAATTTGTTTGTGGTCGTACCAACAAACAGAGTGCCTCTCGGGCCAATGAAAGGGTCGGGCCTTTTGTTCAAGTCCTGGAGACACCACTTAAGGGAACATTCCTCTACTTACCCTAGTAGACGGGAAGGAATGAATTCCATCTTGCTAAGTTAAGTTCCCAGACACTCACATGGTCTTGTCCCCAAGAAGGTAGGCATATTGAGTCGACAAATCTGGCCACTCTCACCCATACTAGTTATAGGACACACCCGCAAACAAGAGTTTGTAACCTGCTCAGAATTGAGATCAAGTTGCCTAGGTCATCCTAGTGAAATAGAAACCTAACTAGTCAACGGAGTTACAGGTAGAGGTTACTATTTCGTGGTCCGGGCTTATGTAATCTCATTACATAGGATATCCCCACTCACATGTCATCTGCACGAACACGTTAGGATCAAAGTGTTTGTATCATATACAAAGTGGGCCACATCCATAGTTTTACTAGGGTAAGGTACCCAATCCATATCCCCTAACTATAGACCCTTTTGGTTGTATCTCGAACCGAGATCCTTTATATGTACACTACATTAAGTTAAAGATACATTTAACAACCTTGGATGTTTGGTTTATTGGATTTAGGGTTTATATAAAGACAAACTCGTAGATAACGAACAATAACTCTTTATTTAAATATTAACACTTTATTACATTAATTAGAACATAATTACAAACTACGAGTTTTAGGGCACAAACCCCAACACTATAATACTCTTAGAAATAAATGGAATGTGCATAAATGATAAAGTACGCTCATTCAAGTTCTTTACAACAAATCATTAGGTTACTTATGACATAAACATTTAGGTCACATATTCAAAGAGATAATTGAAATATTGGTAAAGAATGAAATCCCTCCAAACATAGATTTTACTGATATTGAAACTTGTGTGGATTGTATTAAGGGAAACATAAAACACACATAGTTAAGAAAGTAGTTACGATAAGCTCACAACTCCTTGAAATTATACACACCGATATTTGTGGGTCTTTTGATGTTCCATCTTTTGGTGGAGAAAAGTATTTCATTACCTTTATTGATGATTTTTCACGTTATAGTTATATCTTTTTGTTGCATGAAAAATCTGAAGGGAATACGAGTCCCGCAGCGGAAGCGACTGTGAATCGTGCGCTCTTGATTCAGTTACAACGATTTTATTCAAGAACATATACAACAAGATTAAGCATGTAAATATAATGGAGAGCAAGAAAAATTTACCTTTGAAGAACCTTTCTTCAAGTGCTCCTCCTCTCTCACGATCAAGATCTCAGCAACACGAACTCGAAAGAACACCGACACTACCACCGGATCTTCTCCGTTGTTCTCTAAGTGAGGGAGGAAGGTGAGTTCCCTTTAGGAGAGGTGAGGTGTTTTGTGAGAGAGATGTTTGTGTCTCGGAACCTTTCCAACAACACAACAAAAGCTTGGAATAACTTAACCTAATTGCATCCCATGCAACCATATATATAGGGAAATAGGATTGAAGTGACCATCCTACCCCTCCTTTATTCTCTATTAAGTATATAGTTTATATATGAATCTAATTCACGTTAAAACTATATTGAAGGGAATGAGAATCCACGCGCAGCGGAAGACGATCGAATCGTCATGGTATCATTACGCTACTCGATTTTTTTAAAACGATCAACTAAAAGATCTAGGCTAAACATGCTGAAAAAGGAAGAAAAAACAGCAAGATAAAGGTACTTACTTATTGAAGACACTCTTCAAGATTTCTTCCTCAGATCACGAACGTTTCGTGCTTCTCGATCTCAACGAACGCATTCCACGAATGGAACCCGAACACTACCACATGGAGTGTCGGTTGTTCTTCCTTTGGAAAAAAGGAACTTTGTGGGAACTTTGGTGTTTTGGAGAGGGAGGAGAATTGAGAGAAAGTAGAGAGAACTTTCTTCTTCTCTTTGATGAAAATAAAAAAATGAGAGGTTTTAGATCATTCCTTCTTGCAAGAAGGGATTATATAGTGGTATAATCATGGAGTTAAAATCTCCAAATTATTACAACTTTACCATTAACCATATGTTATGCAAATCTCATTTGCATAACCACATAATATAAGAGATCTCATATCTCATATTGCAAATCTCATTTACAATAATTGTTGATTAATTAAATTGAATCACGTCCAATTTTATTTCTCTCAATTAAATTTCTCCAATTAGCCATAATTCAACAAGCTAACCTATAGTTTATTATGAATCTCATTCACATTAATTTATATACTATATTATTCATATCTCATATAAATGACATGGATGCCTCTTAAAGTGTAATTGAACACTTCAATTTCATACCAAAACATTAACCCTTCTTTTAACCTGATTGAGCCAACCGAGGACCTAATGGACCTACAATGACGGGCTCCAATGATCCGAGATTAACTCACAAACTCTTTGACCCGGTTAACCAACATTCATTAGCTACGGTAACACTCCACTATAGCCCGTAGTCGCACTCCCGTCGTTGTAGAATATTACGTGTCCACCGATATAACCAATGCCCATGAGTCGATTCCTTCACAGTTGTTCAGAGACACGACTGGGTCAAATTACCATTTTACCCCGTGTCTACTACCTCTTGTTCCTTAAGTCCCCACCGCTTCCTCTAATGAACAACATATTGTGATGGTCTAACCATACACAACACCCTTCTCGGGCGGTGAGAAGATGGGCGCCGTTGTCCAAGCCCCGAGACAACACTTAAGGGAACAACCCCTCTAGTTTCCTTAAAGCGGGAACGAGTGAATTCCATCTCGCATAGTTAAGTTCTCGGCTCCCTACTTGGTCTTGTCCTCGAGAAGATAGGCATATTGGGCGAGTAAGCGTGACCACCCTTACCCGTACTAGTCAAGCGATTGCACTCGCGCAGCGAGGAGTCCGTAACACGCTCAGATTCAGTCGAGTCACTAATGGTCATCTACGATATTATTAGTCCTCATCACAGCGGTGTTACGTCGGTGAGGTCTAATAATTCACACGGGCCCCGTCTTGTACAATCTCATTGCACAGATGCCCCCACTCGCATGTCAACCACATGAACGAAGTCGATCACCTCGTTTGTATCTAATACAAAGCGGGTCGCATCCACGGTGTATCCGTGGATTAGGTCTCCAACCCTATCCATATATCAGACTGTTCGGGTCATTAACTCGAACGTGATCCTCCCCGTGTGTCCACTACACACCGCTCAAGTTCTAGTTCTCTCATAAATTCAATGACCCGGAGCTTAGTTTATTGGAAAAGTTTATAAATATTGTGAGACACAAAGTGATGAAATGAATAACTCTTATTAATTTCAAACAATATATTACAAACACGAGATTAGGACAAAAATCCCAACATATATATTATATCAATTATATCATATATAATTGATATAACACCTCATGTATGAAATTGAACACTTCAATTTCATTCCTAACTTTATATCCTCAATATTACCATATTCAGCCAACGGATGGACCTAATGGATCTACAGTTCATGAGCTCCAATGATTTGAGATTAACTGATCAAACTCTTTGATCACGTTAATCAATATTTATTAACTACAAGTCACTCCACTATAGACTTGTAGCTGCACTCTCCTCACTGTAGATAATATTGTATCCACTGATATAGTCATTACCCATGAGTCGACCCTTCAAAGGTTGTTCGTAATTACAGCTGGGTCAAATTACCATTTTATCCCTGTGATTACCTCTTTGTTCCTTAAGAACCACTGATCCTCTAATGAACAACAAGTCTAAGGTCCTACCTTAGACTCATACCCTCATAGAGGGCGGGGCCCCGTTGTTCAAGACCGAGAGTCAGTTCTTAAGGGAACAACCTATCTAATTCCTTAGTGTAGGAGTGAGTGAATTTCATCTTGTACAGTTAAGTTCCCAGCTACCTACGAGGTTCTGTCCCTGAGAAGGTAGGGTTATTGAGTCGGCTACTGGCCACTCTCACCCATACTAGTCTAACAACAAACGCCTATAAGCAGGAGTTCTTAACTTGCTCAGGATTCAGGTCGAGTCACTAATGACCATCTACAAATTACTAGTCTTATCCTGTTAACGGTGTTACACTGGTTAGACTAATAATTTGCGATCTAGTCTTGTATGAACTCTTCATACAGGATGCCCCCACTCGCATGTCAATTACATGAATGAGTTGGATTACCTCATTTGTACTAATTACAAAGTGGGCCGCATCCATGGTGTTACCAGAATGAGGCTTCCAACCTTATTCTTATACCATTGACCATTTAGGTTATATTCTTGAACTCAGCCCAAATAGTGTCCACTACACTGGTGTTCAAGATAAATGTTATAACCTTGGAGTTTTAGTTTATTTGATTTATAAAGCAAGATTGTAATTCTATCAAAACAAATAACACTTTATTTAATTGATCAAAATTACACAAGTTTAGGGCATAAATCCCAACAATCTCCCACTTAACCTAAAACTTGTGGAGTACTAAAACATTACAGTAATGTTAATACAATAAACTAGGGCATTTAAACAACTTTGTACAAAATACTCCCACTTGCCCTAGTTGGGGAAGACTTGTAAACCTAGACCTTCTAGGTGACTCTCAAAAACTTTAGTCGTGAGAGCCTTTGTAAAAGGATCAACAATGTTGTGCTCTGAGGCTATCTTCGTGACAATCACGTCTCCTCTACGCACGATCTCCCGGAAGAGATGATACTTCCACTCATGTGCTTTCCCTTCTTGTGACTTCGGGGTTCCCTCGAATTTCCCACTGCACCACTGCTATTGCAATACAGTGTGATGGGCAAAGTCATATTTGGAACAACTTCCAAATTTAGCATGCATTTCCTTAACCAAACGGCCTCCTTAGCTGCCTCACGAGCTGCTACATATTCGACCTCCATGGTCGAATCAGCGATGCATCCTTGCTTGACGCTTCGCCATACTACAACTCCTCCGTTAAGAGTGAATACTGGCCCTGATGTAGATTTCCAAGAATCTTTATCAGTTTGAAAGTCAGAATCCGTGTATCCTGTAAGGATCAAATCCTTAGCCCCATACACAAGCATGTAGTTCCTTGTTCTCCGAAGATACTTAAGGATTGTTTTAACCGTTGTCCAGTGTTCAAGTCCTGGATTGGATTGATACC
Organism: Trichosanthes cucumerina; assembly: GCA_036507285.1. Lineage (NCBI taxonomy): Eukaryota > Viridiplantae > Streptophyta > Magnoliopsida > Cucurbitales > Cucurbitaceae > Trichosanthes > Trichosanthes cucumerina. The sequence goes on along the minus strand of CM071836.1, from coordinate 40,407,359 downwards.
TACTGACCATTCATACTGCAAAACAGATGTCAGGCCTAGTACACAACATGGCGTACATCAGGCTCCCAACAGCTGATGCATAAGGAATCCGTCTCATATCCTCAACTCCTTGAGGTGTCTTAGGACACTGTTCCTTAGACAAATGGATTCCATGTCTAAAAGGCAACAAGCCCCTTTTGGAATCTTGCATCTTAAACCTTGACAACACTTTGTCTATGTAAGATGCTTGAGACAAGGCTAGTGTTTTATTCTTGTGGTCCTAGACAATCTGGATCCCAAGAACAAACTGTGCATCACCCAAATCTTTCATTTGGAACTGCGTAGCTACCCTTTCCTTGATGTCAGTAAGATAACCTACATCATTCCCAATGAGTAGGATATCATCCACATAGAGAATTAGAAATGCGAGAAAACTATTGATGATTTTCTTGTAGACGCAAGGTTCATCATCATTCTGGTCAAAACCATAAGATCTGATTGCCTCATCAAATCTTATATTCTAGGACCTAGTAGCATGTTTCAGTCCATAAATAGACCTTTTAATCCTTCAAATCATTTGCTCTTGCCCTGGTTCAATGAACCCTTTGGGTTGGTCCATGTAGATGTTTTCCTCAAGATTGCCATTCAAAAAGGTTGTCTTGACATCCATTTGTCATACCTCATAGTCATAATATGCGAAAATTGAAAGAAGGATACAGATAAACTTTACCATAACAACAGGTGATAAGGTCTCCTCATAGTCAACCCCTTCAACCTGGGTATAACCGTTTGCTACTAGTCTAGCCTTAAAGGTTTGTACCTTCCCATCTACACCACGCTTTCTCTTGTAGATCCACTTACAACCTATAGGTTTTACCCCATTAGGCTTATCTACAAGATCCCAAACAGAATTGAAGTACATAGACTCCATTTCATGGTCCATGGCTATAACCCATTTGTCTTTGTCTTTGCCAACCATTGCTTGATTATAAGTCAATGGATCCTCGCAGTTTTCATCTGGTATAACAACTTGGGTTTCAGCTAAACCCATGTAACGGTCAGGCTGTATCACAACCCTCCCACTACGTCGAGGCATGCTCAACTCTTGAGATGGACTCTCTTGACTAGACAAACTAGTATCAACAACTCTTGTTGACGTACTAGTGTTCTTATTAGCAACCTTTGCTATTTTTCCGTCTAACTCACTCAACAGTACTTTGCTTTTTGGTATGTGGTCCCTTATGTGGTCCTCCTCCAAGAAAGTTGCATTTGTCGACACAAAAACCTTATCTTCCTTAGGATCATAGAATAAACCACCTCTCCTTTCTTTTGGGTATCCTACGAATAGGCATAATTTTGAACGTGAATCCAACTTCATTGGATTTGTCACAAGCACATGTGCCGGACAACCCCATATTCTAAAGTGACATAAACTACCTTTACGTCCTTTCCAGAGTTCAAAAGGTGTTTCAGAAACACTTTTGGAGGGCACATTATTCAAAATGTATACTGCAGTCTCCACTGCGTAACCCTCAAAGGAACTAGGGAGATGAGCATAACTCATCATTGATCGAACCATGTCCAACAAGGTTCTATTTCTCCTTTCCGATACACCGTTTTGCTGTGATGTGTCGGGAGCTGAGAGTTGGGATGTAATTCCATGTTCTATCATATAGTTCTGGATTTTAAATCCATGTACTCTCCACCTCGATCTGGTCGAAGTGTTTTAATAGTTTTACCTAATTGATTTTCAACCTCAGTGTTGAATTCCTTGAACTTTTCAAGTGCTTCAGACTTGTGGTGCATTAGGTAAATATGCCCAAATCTAGAATAATCATCTATAAAAGAGATGAAATATACATATCCTCCCCTGGCTTTAACATTCATCGGACCACAAAGGTTTGAATGTATAAGCTCTAAAGGGTCTTTGGCTCTATAACCTTTTCCACTAAAAGTTCTTTTAGTCATTTTGCCTTCTAGACAGGTTTCACATACTGGCAAAGAATTTTCTTCTAACTCGTTTAGAAGTCCGTTCTTTACCAATCTCTCAATCCTATTGAGATTAATGTTACCCAATCTTAGATGCAAAAGATGCGCATTTGCTTTAAGAGAAATTAGTTTGTGTACTTACAAACTATTTTAACTGAATTAAACCATTTGCAAATAATTCTCAAGAAAAGCAACACATAGTACAATACTTTTCCAATGAAATAAAAACTTTATTCAATCGAAGAGAAAAAGAAGTACAATGTTCGCTAAGGAAAGAAATAGAAATAGGATTTCTAATAAACCCTTAAGCTACATGTTATCAAATAACAACTTTTCTTTGCCAGACGATTGCTCTTTATCTGCTCCTTTTTCTCTTCTTTTGTATCTTCTTAAGTTCGCGTAAGTATGGTTGCAGTTCTTAGTCCCAGAGGATGAATCCTCCTGAGAACTTTTGGAATGGGAAATAAATTTGCCTCTCCATTTTGTCGTCTCTTATCATCCATAAGAAACTGATAATTCTGCAGCTCATGTTGTAGAGAAGTCAGGTCATACTTTATGTTGTTCATTGCTGCATTGCTACGGAATTGCAGAAAACTCTTCGAAAGAGATTCTATGATGAACAAAACCTGACATTTCTTATATATAACCGCTCCGTTTAGTTCTGCTATGTTGAAGTGGGCAATTAGATTGAGAACATGTTCTCTCACTGATGTTCCTTCCTTCATACGTGCGTTGTAAACGAATTTTAGGGCTTCATGCCGAATTTTTTTGGACGGTTGTCTAGACAAATTTAGCACAAAATCCACGATCTCACCAGCTGAGACCTTGCCCTCCAGGCTTCTGGCTAAAACATCAGGTATGCTAGCCAGGATATAGGCTTTTTTCTTTTCGTTGGCATTGATCCAGCAGTCATACGCATCTTTAACTGCTTGAGATGCGTTTTGAGCAGGAAATTTAGGACACTTCTCATTGAGAAAGAACTTAAGATCATGTGTAACCAAGATTATGTTGAGTCCATCTCTCCAAGTCATTATGTTCTCTCCGGTTAACTTTTTCGCACCCTAAGGAAATATAGAGCTAGACATTTTGTTTAAAATTTACAAACAAACTTGTATGAGTTTCTTGCTATAACTCTAATCCATTCATGTTTTAGCTAATTATCAAATGATTCCTAGGACATTTATTATTTGCAATGATACTCCAAAGGTTTAGAATGTATGACACCGAAAGGTAATAAAAAACATTCCTCCTTTGGATCAAGACACTCTTGACCAAAACTTTATACCAGAATAACTCTTATTCCTATAGGTTTTAGTTACCATTTTTCGGTCTGGATACATACACAACTTATGTACCCCGTGAGTGTAACCCTCTGTCTTTAGATCCCAGAGTCTCCATCCAATAAAATCCGCCGAAGGGAGGACTTGATTGAAAGATAGTCTGAGGAAATCTTTATCCCTTTCGGGTGTCTACTGTGTTCGATCCCCTATGATCAAGCCCTCCGAAGGGATTGTCTTGTCCAGGCCAAACTAGCAGGCTGACCATAGTGGTCCAACGGTGTAAATCGACAAAAGAGACCGTAGGTTTTGTTTTCACTAAACTTGCTCCCACTCACTATAAGTACCCTCTCCATTCACCTTGATATTGACTCATACAATCGCCATCCGAAGGGAGACGTTCCGCTTGCGCCACGAGGCCAAGTATGAGTCTCACGGTGTGAGCTTCCCGGAGATAGCGTAGGTGGAAAAATATGTATCTCATACACTTTTTCTCCCACCGAATACTTTAAAGTTTATAGGAATCTTACTCAAAGCTAAAAACCAGGCTAATGGTTTTACTCTAACTCTATCAATATTACTCTTATATCGATAATCAATATAACTCTTATATTGATTTTATCCTAAGTTTGTTAATATAACTCTTTATATTAAACCTAGGATTTAGAGTTTATTAACCCCTTAATAAACCCGTTGACGCTACTTTAATTTATAAACTCTCGATTAAATTTCACTCCCAAGTCGGCCTCCGTGTAGGGGTGTTCCGCTGTTAGCTTAAATACCCCCAAACCTAGACAGTAACTTTCCTTAGACAGAGTTCCTCTTTAATCATAGCTTATAAATTACTTGGTTCCTAATTCTAATCTAATTAGAACTATATAACCAAGGTCTATTATTTCCAAGTTCTAAACATTTTAAGACTAATAATTAACCTTAGGTGACATGCATACTATGTTATAGTGCTTGATCATTCATCACATGAATAATAAGACATACATAGCATAATCATCTCATGATATGTAATGCATGTCAATACTGTCCATAAATTAATATAACGGCTTTATATTAATTAATCATGCAAACTATATAATATAACTCTTTACATTATAAATGATGCATGAAAATGCTTAACCTAAGGTGAGATTTCAAAAATAAAAGCATACATTATGCATGGCAATAATTACACAACAATTGCATAATTGAAATAGCAAAATTAGACCAATTTTGGCACCCTAAAATCAATTTTAAATAATATAATATAATTATGTTAATTAAAATTAATTAATTAAATATAAATTAAATATAAAATATTTTTTATATTTAATATATAATAAAAGATCCGTTTTTGCCCGTTGCTACTTTGCGCGAAACGTTTCTGGCGTTGCAATGCAGATAGCAACGTTGCAACGCTGCTTCTTGTCTTCTTATGCCAATTGAAACGCGCCTCTCGCCAAGCGTTACAACGCTGTCGTCTCCTACGCGCTCCTTCCGCAAGCGCAGCGTTGCAACGCCAATGAACAGCGTTGCCTCGATCGACATGGACTTACAGACTCGATTTACATAATAAAATGCCCAAAACAATAGGCCTTTACATTGAACGATTCAAAGGAAAATGTAAATCTAAGTGCCAAAATTGAAACCATCTAATTTGCAAAACCGTTCATACATCTCATGCAAAAACATTAAATCCCACCTCGTTCTTGAAAAATCCAGAACATAAATCCAGAACGCAATTGGACTCTGATACCAATTGAAGGTAATACGAGTCCCGCAGCGGAAGCGACTGTGAATCGCGTGCTCTTGATTCAGTTACAACGATTTTATTCAAGAACATATACAACAAGATTAAGCATGTAAATATAATGGACAACAAGAAAAATTTACCTTTGAAGAACCTTTCTTCAACTGCTCCTCCTCTCTCACGATCAAGATCTCAAAGAACACGAATCGAACGAACACCGACATACCACCTGGATCTTCTCCATTGTTCTCTTGGTGAGGGAGGAAGGTGGGTTCCCTTTAGGAGAGGTGAGGTGTTTTGTGAGAGAGATGTTTGTGTCTTGGAACCTTTCCAACAACACAACAAAAGCTTGGAATCACTTAACCTAGTTGCATCTCATGCAACCATATGTATAGGGAAATAGGATGGAAATGACCATCCTACCCCTCCTTTATTCTCTCTTTAGTATATAGTTTATATATGAATCAAATTCACATTAAAACTATATATTATATCAATTATATCATATATAATTGATATAACACTCATGTATGAAATTGAACACTTCAATTTCATTCCTAACTTTATACCCTCAATATTACCATATTGAGCCAATGGAGAGGACCTAATGGACCTACAGTTCATGAGCTCCAATGATGTGAGATTAATCGATCAAACTCTTTGATCCAGCTTAATCAATATTCATTAACTACAAGCCACTCCACTATAGACTTGTAGTTGCACTCTCCTCACTGTGTAGATAATATTGTGTCCACTTGATATAGTCATTACCCATGAGTCGACCCTTCACAAAGTTGTTCGTAATCACTGGTGGGTCAAATTACCATTTTACCTCGTGATTACCTCTTTGCTCCTTAAGCACCACCGATCCTCTAATGAACAACAAGTCTAAGGTCCTACCTTAGACTCATACCCTCATAGAGGGCGGGCCCCGTTGTTCAAGACACGAGTAAGTTCTAAGGGAACAACATATCTAATTCCTTAGTGTAGGAATAAGTGAATTCCATCTTGCATGCTTATGTTCCCCACTACCTACGAGGTTTCGTCCCCGATAAGGTAGGCTTATTGAGTCGACTTCACAGTCACTCTCACCCATACTAGTCTAAGGACAAACCCATATAAACTGGAGTTCTTAACTTGCTCGTGAGATTGTGTCGAGTCACTAATGACCATCTATAAATTACTAGTCTTATCCTCATTAGCGGTGTTACAATGGTTAGACTAATAATTTGCGATCGATCTTGTATGAACTCTTCATACAGGATGCCCCCACTCGGATGTCAACTACATGAATGAGTTGGATTACCTCATTGGTACTAATTACAAAGTGGGTCGATCCATGGTGTTACAGAATGAGGTTTCCAACCTTATTCTTATACCATAGACCATTTAGGTTATATTCTTGAACTCAACCCAAATAGTGTCCACTACACCGATGTTCAAGATAAATGTTATAACCTTAGAGCTTAGTTTATTGGATTTATAAAGCAAGATTGTAATCCTATCAAAACAAATAACACTTTATTTAATTGATCAAAATTACACAAGTTTAGGGCATAAATCCCAACAAAATCTCAATTGATAGAGCTCTAAAGATATTTATCAATGAAGTTGAAAGGCAATTAGATAGAAAGGTGAAAATCATAAGGTCTGATAAAGGTGGTGAGTATTATGGAATGTATGATGAAAATGGGTAGTGCCTTGGTCCACTTGCTACATTCATAGAAAATCATGGCATATGTGCTCAATACACAATGCCAGGAACACCACATCAAAATGGTGTTGCAAAAAGACGTATGCGTACTTTAATGAATATGGTTAGGAGCATGTTAATTAATTCATCTTTACCCATATCTTTGTGGATGTATGCTTTAAGAACTTCCCAATATTTATTAAATAGAGTTCTGCATGATGTTTATGGCACTGCATGTTTGGGGTTGCCAAGAAGAAGTAAGAATTTATAATTCACACAAAAAGAAACTGGACTCAAGAACAACCAGTGTTTTTTTTTTTCCATAGGTTATCCAGAAAAATCCAAAGGGTATAGATTTTATTATCCTAGCAATAATTCGAAAATAGTTGAAACTGGAAATGCTAGGTTCATTGGAAATGGTGAAGTTAGTGGGGGTTTGGAACCACGTAAAGTGAAAATTCAAGAAGTTGAGAAGCAAATTGCTTCATCTATGACTTCTTCTCAAGTTGTTGTTCCTATAGTTGTTGATTCTCTTAATAATTTGTAGGAACAACAAATTAATGATCAAACACCACATAATGATGTTGTAGTTAATGAATCTACAATAGAATAACCGGTAGAAACAAAATTGAAAGTGACAGTTCAATTAAATGGTTAGATGTCATGAAAGAAGAGTTAAAAATTAATGGACCACAATGAGGTATGAGACCTTGTAGAATTGCCTGAAAGAAGTAAAAGAGTCGGATGTAAATGAGTTTTTAAAACCAAACGTGACTCAAATAGCAATATTGGACGACATAAGGCTAGACTCGTTGCCAAAGATTTCACTCAGAAAGATGGTATTGACTATAAAGAAACTTTTTCTCATGTCTCTGAAAAGGATTCACTAAGAATTGTTATGGCTTTAGTAGCTCATTATGACTTAGAGCTGCATCAAATGTGTCACACCCCCTCCCGAACTACCTGCTAACTTAGCCCGGCAGACGACGTGAAGCCAACAAACATCGTTCACCTCTCTAATGATACCTGTTGACCCTGTTTTACCTGATAAACATACTATGTTCGCATATGTAATTATAATAGCTTTTCAGGAAAACCAACAAGTATGTCGTTAAATCTCGTAAAGCATATGAATGATATAAATCTTTTTTAAAACATGTCACAATCCACGTTGTGTAGGGCACGCCCAATACAACCAACGTCTACTCTACGATGTAGTGGGGCCCGCCAAAGACTCCCATCGTCTTTGTCGTAGTGGGACCCGCCCCAAAGACTCACGACGAAAGATTGTTGTCACGAGTACACTCAACGTCAACAACAGAAAATGACCTGTGTGCACACGGTACCATAAAGCCTCGGGCTAAATATCTCAGTCATTTACTCAATCGAGTCTCAGAAAACATCATAAAAATGTTTGAACATGCCTGGTTATCTTTTCTTTCATAAAACTCAAGCTTACTCAGCTTGTTCATAAAAGTGAAAATCTTTAAATCATACTTGCTAGTACATACTTGCTCGAAATCATAACATTTTCATAAATTTCGACAATCAAGAACATATGCTCACGTATAAATTTCATCAAGATATTTAGGCTCACAACGAGCATTTGAAATCATTTCTTAGAAAATATGAATACTCATAAACATGTGTTTCAAGGAAAATAGTAAGCAATGAAACCATTTCGTTTTAGCAAAACCTTGCATTTTCATAAGCATAATACAAGCATATAGTTCATTTTCGAAGTTCGATTTGTCACTCACAGTGTTAAACTAGAACCTTGGCCCGTAAGCTCGACCTATCTCCTCTTGGCCTGTCAAACAATCAAAATCCATGTATTAGAACCTCAAGCTGATGATTTTTAACCTTAAAATTACAAAAACCAGACCATCAAATTTTCCAGCATTTTACAAATTTTATACCCTATCTTCAAACAGTCATAACGTCTTCATTACTTATCCAAAAAGAATGTACTTTATACCCAAATCTTCCATTTTGAACCCTCTAAATATCATATGAAGACATGAAGTTGAGATTCCCAACAGATTGATTCGAAAATACCTCGAAAGCTTCTTCCCTAAAAACAACCTGTTGTTATTTCCAGATTCGGTTTTCCTGCTGCACAACACATTTAACTTGAAATTTCAAATATCTTCCAATCATTTTCTACTCACGATTTCTTCACGAAAGTTGTAGGAAATTCAATAAGCTTTCGAACCAAATCTAATAGAGCTTCTGGATCTAACTATACATATCAGAACAACCAAAACATCAGAGGCTTCTCGGATTTGACAACAAATTTCTGTCTTCTGCCTTCCTCTTCACAAAACAGTAACTTAAGGTCGGAATTAGCTCAATCTTCCTTCACGAACTTTGTTCCAAAATGAATTAGCTTTCGAGAAAACCAAACCTCAATTCTTAACTCTTCTTTTTGAGCTTGCAATAATCAAAACATCAGAACATGGGAGAGTGATTACCTTGTTGTTATACTAATTTGCTTGAGTTCTCTCCCTCTCTTCTGCAATTCTAGCTCCAAAATGGCCTTCTTCCTCTTCCTTTATGCTTCTCCCACGAAACCCTCAGCTCCACTTTGATGAAATGAGAATAAGATCGATGGAAACTTGGTTATTTAAAAAGAAAACTAAGGTGGGGGTCCCACCTTCCACTTTCTTTTTTTGTTTTTTCCTTTTCCTTTCTTTTCTTTTCTTTTCTTTTCTTTTCTTTTTAAAACAAAACCAACCATAATATTAACCTTTTCTTTCTTGTTTTCCTTTGTTTTTGTTTTTTTTGAGTTCCAAAGAAAGATCTCGGGTTTACAACTTACCTCCCCCTTAAGAAATTTCATCCTCGAAATTTAATAGTCCTTAGGTGAAAATCGTCGGGTACTTCCTCGTCATTTGGTCCTCTAACTTCCAGGTTTCCTCCTCCACTTCGTGATGTCTCCAACGAACCTTCACGAGTGAGATCGGCTTGTTTCTCAAAACTTGTTCCTTTTTGTCGAGGATTTGAACTGCATCCTCTATGTAACTCATGTCTTCTTTCAGCTCAACTGGTTGTGCTTGCAACACATGTGTCGGATATGGAATATACTTCTTCAACACGGAAACATGAAAAACATCATGTACTCGAGATAGTTTTGCTGGCAACTCCAGTCTGTAGGTTGCTGGCCCAACTCGTCTCGTTACTTGATAAGGACCAATATACCTAGGGCTTAGCTTATCTTTCTTGAAAAAGTGAAAGACACCTCTCCACGGAGATAATTTCAAGAAAACTCGATCTCCGACTTGGAATTCTATACCCTTTCGTCGCTTATCTGCATAACTTTTCTGACGGTCTTGAGCTACCTTCAAGTTCTCCTTCATTACCTTAACATAATCTGTCGTGACTTGCACCAATTCAAGATCGATAAGCTTCCGCTCTCCTAATTCATTCTAACATATGGGCGTTCTACATGGCCTTCCATACAGAGCCTCAAATGGTGCTATGCCAAAACTCGACTGATAGCTGTTATTATAAGCGAATTCCATAAGTGAAAGGTGTGTATCCCAACTTCCCTTATATTGAAGGACACATGCCCTCAACATGTCTTCTAATGCTTGGATGCTCCTCTCTGACTAACCATCTGTCTGAGGATGGAACGCTGTACTAAAATTCAACTTTGTCCCCATAGCTTTTTGTAAGCTGGGCCAAAACATAGAAGTAAAATCTCGGGTCCCAATCTGAAACTATGGACACTGACACTCTGTATTGACTCACAATTCTGTCGACGTATAGCTTAACAAGCTGATCAAGTGTAGACGTCGCTTAAATTAGTATAAACCGTGTTGTCTTAGTGAGTCTATCCATAATACCCAAATACCATCATGTCTACTTGAAGTACGCTGTACTAACAAAAAGAAAATCCATAGTGATATGCTCCCATTTCCACTCCGACACTGGTAGTGGGTTTAGGAGTCCCTCTGGCCTCTGTCTAATTGTTTAAGTTGTTGGTATATCAAACATCTGTCAACATAATCAGCTATATCTCGCTTCATCCGAGGCCACCCATACGTCCCCTTCACAGTTTTATACATCTTGGTGTTTCCCTGATGCATAACGTAAGCTGAAATGTGAGCTTCCTCTAGAATAGCATCTTTAAGCTCACTAATACTCAGAACACATAGTCTTCTCTACATAACTATGGTTCCGTTTGTTCTCATTCTAAATTATGCCTCTAGGCCCTGTTTGGACATTCCAAATATTTTTTTGCAAATTACTATCCTCTGGTTGTCTTCTCGCAACCTCTGTTATGAGCGAAAACCTGACCTGGAATCGAGCTAAAAGACCCCCTGAACTCTCTGCAGTCACAACTGCCTTAGAAACCCCTCAGAGTACTTGAAAAGGTTATTCGAATACCACACAAGGCGTCCCTAGGAAGTCTCAACTTCCTGCTTAATGCATCTGCTACTATGTTCGCCTTACCTGGATAGTATTCTATGGTACAGTCATAATCTTTAATCAATTCTAACAATCTTCTCTATCTCATATTCAATTCATTCTGATCCAAGATATATTTTAGACTCTTATGATCTGTGTAAATGTAACACCTCAATACAACCAAATAATTAATGCCTCCAGATCTTTAATGCTAAAATAACTGCTGCTAGCTCAAGATCGTGGGTTGGGTAATTACACTCGTGGTTTTTTTAATTGCCTTGACGCATAAGCTATCACTTTTCCTTCTTGCATGAGAACACATCCCAAACCTTGCCTCGAAGCGTCACAGTAAATCACGTATTGTTTTCCCATTACAGGAAGTGTTAGAATAGGTGTTGTAACTAATCTCTTTTTCAGCTCCTGAAAACTCTATTCACACTTATCTGACCATTCAAACTTAGCATTCTTTCTTGTTGAAGCTGTAATGTTAATCGTGAGAAATCCAAACCGTCTGTAGTATCCTGCCAAGCCTAGGAAACTACGTACCTCTGTCGCACTAGCTGGTCTCTCCCAGTTGATCACAACTTTCACTTTATTCGGATCCACACTAACTCCATTTGCTGAGGCAACATGCCCCCAAAACACTACCTGATTCAACCAAAACTCACATTTAGTTAATTTAGCGTACAACTGTTTATCTCGTAGTGCTTGTAGAATAATCCTCAAATGTTCCTCATGAGCTTTCCTGTCAACTGAATAAACTAGTATATCATCAATAAATACTCTCACAACCTGATCGAAATACTGATGGAAAATCATGTTCATGAGGTCCATGAAAACTACTGGTGCATTAGTCAAACCGAAAGGCATCACTAAAAATTCATAATGCTCGTACCTCATTCTGAAAAATGTCTTAGGAATATCTGATTCCCTTACTTTTAATTGATGGTATCCTAATCTCAAATCAATCATAGAAAACACTGATACTCCTCGTAATTTGTCAAACAAGTCATCTATTCGGGGTAAAGGATACTTATTACGTATCGTGACTTTGTTTAACTGTCTATAATCATTGCATAATCTAAGGGTACCATCTTTCTTCTTTACAAATAACACTGGAGCTCCCCAAGGCGATACACTTGGTCTAATGTATCCCTTATCAACTAGTTCTTGTGATTGCATCTTCATCTCTCTAAGCTCGCTTGGAGCCATTCTATACAACGCTTGCGAAATAGGTGCTATTCCTGGTAAGAGTTCAATAGTGAACTCAACTTCGCTATCAGGTGGCAATCGTGACAGATCTGCTGGAAAAACATCAAGAATTTCATTCACAACAAGAAAATTTTCTGGTTTTAGCTTTTCTTCCTGCACCTCTACTACATGTGCAAGGAACGTCGTGCAACCTTTCCTGAACAACTTTTCAACTTTTAATGTTGAAATCAAACTCGTAGGGATAAACTTTCTTTCACCCCTGAACACCACTTCAACTAATCCTGGTTTCTTGAAAATAACTTTCTTTATATGGCAATCTCTGAAAGCATAATGAGTAAATAAGAAATCCATCTCTAAGATTGCATCTCACACCTGCAACTCTAGTGGAAGAAGATCCACTAACATATTGAGATCTTCTACTAAGACCTCACAGTTCCGCAACACTTCATCGACTAATAAAACATCACCAACTGGAGTGTATATATAACTAAACTCTCAAATAAAGGCTCTAGCTTTCTATTAAGCTTAGTTAGGAATATACCACAAACTAAAGAATGCGTAGCACCTGGATCTATTAAAACACGTGCAGGTACATTACAAATAGAGATTGTACCAGTAATCACATATGGTGCATCGTCTTGCTGAGTCATAGCGTAGACCTTTCCGTGTTGCCTGGGTCTCCCTACAACTCCCTTTAGTCTAGCACCGTTGGTGCCCACTCTTGCAGCTACTTCAACTCTCGGCTACTCAACTGTCTGGGACCCAACTCCCTGGTCCCTCTATGCGACTGCTCTCAACTGTGGACAATCTCACTTGAAACGCCCTGGCTGTCCACACTGGTAACACACATCAACACCAATAAGACAATGACCTCGATGATTTCTTTAAGTCCTAACGACTTGAAACATTCATTCTGGGTGTGAATCTTCGTTGTTTGCAACCTCGAAAACTACTCGTTTTTGAAGGCCCACGAGTTGGCTCCACTACTGATTGTGCCTCTGCTATACTCTGCTCAACACGTAGAGAAGTCTCTACCCGTTGGGAAAAATCAGTCCACTTAGCAATGGTTGTGACTGGGGTACGTATCTCAGGTCGTAACCCTCTTTGAAATCTTTGGCACCTGTTACTCTCAGATTGCACAATTACTTCAGCATACCGCGACAACTCAGTATACTTTCTCTCGTATTCAGCCACTGAAAGTGACCCTTGCTTCAATTCTAAAAATTCATCCATCCTTGCCTCGCGGTACGTGCTATGGTAATGCTTATCTTCAAATATGCTTCAGAAAGTTTGCCAGTCTAAAATACGTGCATCACTACAACTGGCTAACATCGATTTCCATCATCCTTCTGCCTTCTTCAACAGCAAGAATGTGGTCAACATAACTTTTCGCTCCTCAGAGCAACTCATCACATCAAAACATTTATCAAGCATATTACCAAACCTCGCCACATCATTTGGATCTTTGGAACCCTCAAACACCGTGGCTCCTAATTCTTTTAGGTGATCTATTCTATATGTCTTGTCCGGATTACTTAGCCCTGCTCTCTATGGCTTACCTACCTCCTGTGAGGAATTAACATGCTGCTTAATTCTGGACCGTATCTAGACTCTCAGCATACTAGATCCCCTCTCAAAATGGCATTAGGTAGGATCCTGCGTCCCGCCCTGATCCAGCCTGCATCGTCTGCTAGTACGTGGTGGCATAACTCAAAATATCAACACATTAGACATACTATGGATACTTAACACAAGTACACAGTACTAAACTTCTATTCACATTTTCGCCCTTATTGGACTTACTCTTATCCTTTCTTCGACCATACTCTACTAGTTCAATCAGAACTAACTCAATAACTTGATATGACCTTTTAATTTATTCTCAGAGCTAACTTGCCTTGTCTCATTCCCATGGAGCTAACTGCTCTGATACCAAGTTGTCACACCCCCTCCCGAACTACCTGCTAACTTAGCCCGACAGACGGCGTGAAGCCAACAAACATCGTTCACCTCTCTAACGATACCTGTTGACCCTGTTTTACCTGATAAACATACTATGTTCGCATATGGAACACTTAAACTTAACAAAGCGGAGCTTGACAACTACTAAACATACATAAGGAGAAACACTTCTTATGTCTCTCTTGAAAACTAAATGGGCAAAAGCATCAGAACCACAAACAAGTCAAACCATTAATAACACAACTACAACCTCTAAAGCACATACAACTATAACTACATAGTCCCCTCAAACATTACTACAACACATAAGGACTTGCTTTACAGCACCACCCACGTAAAAAATATCAACCACGTGGAGCTTCTAGTAGACTATGGCAGGATGTCAGGCACTGGGAGCTCGATCTCTACCTGAAAAGTGGGAAAACACTGAAAGAATGAGCTATGATGCTCAGTGAGTGACTTGAGTTTAAAAGAAAACTATTAACTCGTAAATCGTATCACTTGATCATCTATGAGCATATGCATCTGTAATCAAACGTTAATAGTAACTGTGTAATCATAATAGCTTTTCAGAAAAACCAGCAAGTATGTCGTTAAATCTCGTAAAGCATATGAATGATATAAATCCTTTTTAAAACATGTCACAATCCACGTTTTGTAGGGCACGCCTAGTACAACCAACATTTACTCTACGATGTAGTGGGACCCGCCCAGCACTCCCATCGTCTTTGTCGTAGTGGGGCCCGCCCAAGACTACACGACAAAGATTGTTGTCACGGAGTACACTCAACGTCGACAATAGAAAATGACTTTGTGTGCACACTGCATCAGTAAAACCTAGGGCTCAATATCTCGGACCATTTACTCAATCGAGTCTCATAAAATATCATAAAAATGTTTGAACATGCCTGCTTATCTTTTCTTTCATAAAACTCAATCTTACTCAGCTTGTTCATAAAACTGAAAATCTTTGAATCATACTTGCTAGTACATACTTGCTCGAAATCATAACATTTTCATAAATTTCGACAATTAAGAACATATGCTCACGTATAAATTTCATCAAGATATTTAGGCTCACAACGAGCACTTGAAATCATTTCTTAGAAAATATGAATACTCATAAACATGTGTTTCAAGGAAAATAGTAAGCATTGAAACCATTTCGTTTTAGCAAAACCTTGCATTTTCATAAGCATAATACAAGCATATAGTTCATTTTCGAAGTTCGTTTTGCCACTCAGAGTGTTAAACTAGAACCTTGGCCCGTAAGCTCGACCTATCTCCTCTTGGCCTGTCAAACAAACCAAATCCATGTATTAGAACCTCCAGCTCATGATTTTTAACCATAAAATTACAAAAACCACACCATCAAATTTTTCAGCATTTTACAGATTTTACACCCTGTCTTCAAACAGTCATAACTTCTTCATTACTTATCTAAAAAGAATGTACTTTATACCAATTTCTTCCTTTTTGAACCCTCTAAATATCATAGGAAGATATGAAGTTGAGATTCCCAACAGATTCGTTCGAAAATACCTCGAAAGCTTCTTCCCTAAAAACAGCCTGCTGTTATTTCCAAATTTGGTTTCCCTACGGCACAACAAATTCAACTTGAAATTTAAAATATCTCCCAATCATTTTCTACTCACGATTTCTTCACGAACGTTGTAGGAAATTCAATATGCTTTCGAACCATACCTAATAGAGCTTATGATTCCAACGCTACAGATCAGAACAACCAAAACATCAGAGCCTTCTCGGATTTGACAACAAATTTTTGTCTTCTGCCTTCCTCTTCACAAAATAGTAACTAAAGTTCGGAATTAGCTCGAGCTTCCTTCACGAACTTTGTTCAAAAATTAATTAACTTTCGAGAAAACCAAACCTCAATTCTTAACTCTTATTGTTGAGCTCAAAATAATCAAAACATCCGAACATGGCAGAGTGATTACCTTGTTGTTATACTAATTTTCTTGAGTTCTCTCCCTCTCTTCTGCAATTCTAGCTCCAAAATCACCTTCTTCCTCTTTGTTGAAATGAGAAGAAGATCGATGGAAACTTGGTTATTTAAAAAGAAAACTAAGGTGGGGGTCCCACCTTCCACTTTCTTTTTTTGTTTTTTCCTTTTCCTTTCTTTTTTTTTTCTTTTCTTTTCTTTTTAAAACAAAACCAACCATAGTATTAACCTTTTCTTTCTTGTTTTCCTTTATTATTTTTTTTTTTTGAATTCCAAAGAAAGATCTCGGGTTTACAAAATGCATGTGAAAACTACATTCTTAAATGAGAATTTAGATGAAGAAGTGTTCATGGATCAACCATAAGGTTACGTTTTTTTGGTTGAAGAAAATGAACATATGGCTTGTAAGTTAAAAAGGTCAATATACGGACTTAAACAAACTTCCTAACATATTATATTAAGTTTAATGATAACATCACATCTTTTAGATTTAAAGAAAATATCGTTGATCGATTTATATCTAAAGATCAGTGGGAGTAAGTTTATATTTCTTGTTATGTATGTTGATGTCAAGTTAAATTTCTTGTTATATATGTTGATGGCATATTGCTGACTACTTATGACTTTAGTTTATTATAACAAACTAAGGAATTTCTCTTCATTACATATAAAATGAAAGATATGAGTGAGACATTATCCTATGTGATTAGAATAGAAATATTTTGTAATGGAACACATGAATTGTTTGGATGGTCTCAGAAAGCATATATCAATAAAGTTATGAAGAGATTTAATATGGATAAATCCTCTTCAAGTGTAGTTCCATTATGAAAGCAAAATTTGTAACATGCTTTGAGGCTACAACTCATGGTTTATGGTTGCAGAACTTTATTTCAAGACTTACAATTGTCGACATTATTGCCAAGTCGCTGAAAATTTGTCGTGATTATTCTGCAACATTCAAGGATTCGAAATGTGCTAAATCTATGAAGTTTTCGAATTTTGTGATTAAAGAAATTCAGAAACAAAGAGTGTTAATTAAATACATTAGCACTAACCTTATGATTGTAGACCCACTAATGAATGGATTGCCACCTAAGACATTCAAGGAACATGTCAAACGTATGGGCATTAGTGGATACAATTATTGATATTATGATTATTTTTTTTTACACTCTAAGCTCAAATGTTTTTAGTTTCTGTTTTATGTTATTAGTCCCATTTCTAATGATTGGTACATACATAAATGAATTACGTATTCAAATAGGGCATTGTCTTTGATAAAGACACTTATGTTGGACCATTATTGAATATCTTTTTATTATAGATCATGTTAGGCGAAGAACTCGGTTTGTGATATATGGAAGAGATTATGTCGATGTAATGACGTATGACTGTCGTGATCCTTATCCGTTTCTTGACTTGATATTGATATCATGATATGAAGATGAAAGTTATCTTCTATGCGCATTATGTTTATGATCATATATGGTAAATAGTGTTGAATGGGCCAAGTGGGAGACTGTTAGATTATTTAAATATAAAATAAATATTAATGTGGCCCATGAACATTTATTTAAACTTTATGTTTTCGGCCTACTGATAAAGTAGGCCAATTAAGTAAAATATAATTTCCCTAATTTAAATACCATGATGGAAAAATGTATATAAAAGATAAAATTCTAGGGATTGGTCCTCTCTCTGACTAATAAAGTAGAAGTTTCTCTCCATCAAGAAACCCTATCAAGAAACCTAATCAAGCTCTTAAAATTTAACGCCCCAGAATTTTCTAAATACCCTTAGGTTGGGCCTTGGGTTTAATTTAGTGAAAACTATTTAAGTTGGACCTTTAAAATAGATAAATTGATTTAGTATTCTTGTGCTAATTAAAGAAAATAAATAAATAAAGGTTTTAATTAAGCTTTTGGGCATTTTTGTAGTTAGAAGTTAAAAGAAGGGCTTTTTGGTAATTTTGGTTTAAAAAAAGGGATCTACGATTTTCATTCTTGTGAGGCACGATTTTCGAGGACCATCTTCAACCTTCTTCTCCTCTTTCAGCCGCATGACAGTCCTCTATCCGTCTAGTTTCAGTTCAGCCGGCGAGCCATGAAGTTCATGCTGTCGTTTGCCGGACAACCCTTGTCGGCGTGATTCAAGTCGTCTGCTCGTCTACCGGAGTTTCATCTCACTGCTGAAGCGCTTGTCGTTCGCAACTGCAATTACAGTAGGAAGATTGCCGCCAACCTTCAAGCATCGTAACTTCACCGGAATCGAACCTCGCGAACTGCCAATCAAAGAATCGTTACGCGTCAGACCCATACGCTCGCCGTCATTGGAGTTTGTAGCGATTGTTTTGCGCCGTTTTCGTGCACCTCCATCTGCCACGAAGTCCTCCGCCCCACCCAAGTCGATACTCGAGCTGCACGTCGCCCTCAATTACCGATCGATTTGCATGCAGAGGTTACAAACAGTAGGCCTTTGGTTGATCGATTCAGCTTTTGGTTCGAGCTTTTGAGGTAGTTTTAGACCGATTTTGATTGAGGGAAGGTTGGTTCAAAGTAGATCGGATTGTGGGCATTCCAGGGGTACACTCCACGAGCCCTGGTGCTTTTTGGCCAGAACTTTAGAAACACTAGCCAAAATATAGACCTTGGCCTTATCATTGCCTTGATCCGGTGATGCGTGACGCTTTCTTAAATGTGATTGAGGAGCGTTACGAGCGGGGACGAGGACATTTCTCGAGACAAGTACAAACCGTAGGTCATCAACAACAAGAATCGTATTCAAAGTTGGATTTTCACGTAGTAAAATTCTCACAAGTTAAACGGTCACTTTTAAGTAAGGCTATTATTGAGGACGACATGCTGAAAATCCAAAATAGTTCTAATTAGTTGTGCGTTTTAACCAATTGTAAAAACCAATCAAATTTAGCAAAATTATTAAAGAACCCTAGTGTTTAAGCTAAACCCAATGTTTAAATAAACCTTTAATTTTGCAACGATACTTCAAGGGTTGAGAACAAAAGCCTCCGTCGGGCGGTCAGTCATTCCTCCCTTGAATTGAGACTTTCTCAGCCAATTCTCACTAGGAGAACATCTCATGTCCCAATGGTCCTTAGCTACCGTTTGTTTGGTCAAGGACTTGTTAACTAGCTTAACTCAACCCGGAAATGTGACCCTACCATTTTCAGAGCCAATAGGCCCGAGCCAACAGGCTACTATAAGGAAAGACAACTGTTGGCATACAACCTAAGAGGCCCTATCCATTTCTTGAGTTCGCGGTGTTCTGATCCCTATAGTCAGGCCCTCCGTAGGATTTGGTTGTTCCAGGACAACCTAGCAGGCGGACTCTTGAAATCTCACGGTGCGACCTAATGGAGGAGATCGTAGGATACGTTGACACGCGTCCTGCTCCCATTTACTATGGATACTTCCCTCATTAACCTTGGTATTAATGCAAACACATACCGTAGGGGACGCCTATTGACGCCACGAGCCGAGCATGGAACTCACGGTGTGAACTCTTGAGGACGTGAGAGTAAACTCGATGCGAATATCTCGTTTTCTCCAACTGAAGTTCCTAAAATCAGGGTATGGATTTAACTTAGTCCGATTCTGGCTAAAAGAATCTATCTAAGTCAATGCCTATTATAACTAGGTCTTAAAACCTTATGTCTCGATGAATAAACATTTTAATTACCTAGAGATAAAATAGAACTAAGGTTAATTCAACTTAGATTCCGGGTCAGTTCCCAGGTAGGAGGTGTTCCGTTAACTGTCAACTTAAGTACCCTGACCTTACATGTAACTTCCTGTAGAGTTCCCTTATAAACAAAGTTCTAATGTCCTACTAGATTTTAAACTATTTAAAATACTACGTAAGACTAACTTCTAATCCTATTAGAAATTAAAACTTAGGTCTAAATTAATTTTAAACGATTTAAAACTAATTAAATTTTAACCCAAGTTCCTATGTTTGCATGCATTTCTTTATTATAGGTTATGGTTTCTAAAACCCCTTTAATTTATAACTTTTATTAATTTAATAATTAACCTATGATAAAGAAACTATATTCTAAATCCAACAATCATTATTCAAATTGGAATTATAAAAGGAATTCAACTAATTGAATTATAAAATTACTTAAACAAAATAACATTTACTTTAAACTAAGTAATTTCATGCTCCATGCAATTTATTTTCCATATAATCTAATCATAACAATTAGAATTAATTACTCATGAAAAATAAATTAATCATGCATTTAACCATATTCATATAACATTTATATAAAAAAAATGCATGAACATGCTTATCCTAAGGTGGAAATAATCTAAATGACATTAATAACGACATAAAGTCAGAAACAGGAATAATTTGGCCCCTAAAGTGCAAAAATAAAATTACATTAATTTTATTTCATGAAACCGGTCCAAAAACACCTCAACAAGCCTTGAACCGCTCAGGCAAGAACCAAAAACAACGAACTAGCCGAATCTGGTGCATGTAGCTCTTTGGAATGCCCCACGGGCGTAACGCTTGATGCCCAATAAGCGTTAACGCCCGCATTGTCGTATGCGCGCCTGCTATCGAGATGGGGAGCGCTGGCGTTGCGACGCCGTTCTTCAGCGTTGCAACGCTGCTGCTTCGGCAACAGCTTTCTTCCACGAACACAACAGCTTCCAAAAGCATTTTCTCCTTCGATTCTCCACCGAATTGCTTGAAATTGGTCTCGAACGACTCGTAACTCAATTATAGACTCTATAATACACTTTTTGCCCAAAAAACGCAGGGGCCTTTACATACAATTTGATCAAAACCAAAGTAAACTAAGTCCAAAAAATTCCTAAACAAGTTTTACAGCAAACCAATGCAATTCCCACCAAAATCAATGCAATTTTGTTTCAAAACAAAACAAATCAAGTATTGCTCTAATACCAATTGATGGAGATCGGTTCTCCTTGAGCAGCGGAAACGAATTTGGAATCGTAATTGCAAGGTTGTTTTGCTTGAAACAAAAACTCATACATTGACAAAAAACAGAACAAGCATGAAAATTCTAATCCTATTAGACATGGATAATAACATACATGCAAACATGATTAAAGTTTAACAATTATACTAAGAAGGGTGGTGAATAAATTACCTTTGTAGTTTTTTCGCAGCAACTCCTTACTCCACGATAAACAACAACAAGGAAGAACTTCTCTGTTTTTCTCTGTGTAACAACACCACCAATTGGATCACCTCCTATATCTCTGAGTTCTACTTAGATCCTCCTTAGTGGGAAGGATTCCAACTTTTGGAAGAGTTTTGGGAATGAGAGTGTGAGAGAGAGAGAGAACAATTCTCCAAATTGCCAAAAGATCAATCGATCGATCACCAAATGAACAACTCCCTTCTCCCTGTTAAACTGTCGATAGAGAGAAGGGGAGGGGTAGTGGGGAACGTGTCTGGATGACACGTTTTCTTATTTTATTATTAAAATAATAATAATAATGATAATTATTATTATAATATAATTAAATCAAATTTAATTATTAATTTAAATCATATTTAAATAATACAAATTAAATATCATATATTTAATTTGGATTAAATCTAGATTAATCATATTACCCCTTTAACCTATAGTTTTAATGTACATCTAGTGCACATTAAATTTTAACCTATAGTTATCAAAATGTGAATCACATTCACATATAATATTTGAACTCTTTCAAATATTCAATTCTCTCATATAATTTAATATGAATCATATTCACATTAAATTTATAATATACAGTTCCAAAACTATATATTATATTGTATCAATATACACTAAGTTTATTCGCTAATGAATTTTAACATTTCAAATTCAAATGATCTAAGAACCCTTTACGAGCTAGAAGGTGGACCTAATGGACCTACAAATCGAGAAACTCCAACGATACGATATTACTCGGTTAATCTCATTAACCTCCCAATCAACATTCGTTAACTGCGGGAACACACGACTAAAGTCCTACAGCTGCACTCTTCTCACTGCAGATATATTTCTGTGTTCATGGATATTGACCAATAAGAGTAAGTCAATCCTTTACGAATGTTCGTAACACCGGCTGGATCAAATTACCGTTTTACCCCTGGGTTACATCTTGTGTCTTAAGTACCAGTGTTCCTCTAATGAACAATTTGTTTGTGGTCCTACCAACAAACAGAGTTCCTCTCGGGCCAATGAGAGGGTCGGGCCCTTTGTTCAAGTCCCGGAGACACCACTTAAGGGAACATTCCTCAACTTACCCTAGTAGGTGGGAAGGAGTGAATTCCATCTTGCTAAGTTAAGTTCCCAGCCGCTCACTTGGTCTTGTCCCCAAGAAGGTAGGCATATTGAGTCGGCGAATCTGGCCACTCTCACCCATACTAGTCAAAGGTCATCCTAGTGAAATAGAAACCTAACTAGTCAACAGAGTTACAGCTAGAGATTACTATTTCGTGGTCCGGTCTTATGTAATCTCATTACATATGATATCCCCACTCACATGTCATCTACACGAACACGTTAGGATCACAGTATTTGTATCAAATACAAAGTGGGCCACATCCATAGTTTCACCAGGGTAAGGTACCCAAACCTTATCCCCTAACTATAGACCCTTTAGGCTGTATCTCGAACCGAGATCCTTTTTATTTACCTTACATTCAGTAAAAGATTCATTTAACAACCATGGATGTTTAGTTTATTGGATTTAGGGTTTAAATAAGGCAAACTCGTAGATAACGAACAATAACACTTTATTGAAATAATAACACTTTATTATATTAATTAGAATAAAATTACAAACTACGAGTTTTAGGGCACAAACCCCAATAGGTTATGCATGGTCAAACATGCACTAGAGATCCTATGTGTCAGCTTATAGGGGTATGTAAGGGACTCAAACCATATAGGAGTCCTGTGAGGGACTCAAAGCTTAAAATTATAGGGGTCTGTGAGGGACTCAAAGCTGAAAACTATAGGGGTCTGTGAGGAACTCAAAATGAAAGGACTCAGATAGACCAATTGACCACTCAAGCCAAAGTGAAGTTATGTATTTAGTAATGAATTTTATAAAGACAATTTTAGGTCCCGCTTATGAAAGTCATGTTATGATATTTATGATTGATTGATTGCTTAATTATTATGAGAGTATGTTATGGTACGAGATTTACTATGATCTATGACATGTGCATCATAGAATATGAAAGGAAGATGAGACCTCATGCATGATAGTATGTACATTATAGAGATATGAATGGTTGTGGTAATTATTCTCCATATAACAATAGGGGTTTGAGAGGACTCCACATATAATAGTGGTCTCCAGACCTAGCATGCTCCCAGGGTTTTGAAAGAACCCCATTTGACAGGAGGCTTCGGAATCAACATGATTCAGAAGTCTTCGGACTCAACATGCTCTCGGGTTTTGAGAGGACCCAGAATGATAGGAATCTTCAGACTCAACATGGCTCAGGAGTCTTCGGACCCAACATGCTCTCGGGGTTAGGGAGGACTACATAGTACATGAGTCTTCGGACTTCAACATGCTCTCAGAATAACTTAATTGACCACTAAAAGCCAAAAGAAATAGTCATGATAGTTTTATGAGATAGTTAGGTCCCACACATGAAAGTTTTATAGTCATGATTGTATGTGTATGCATATCCCAAAACCTCGGTAGCAAGTGTTGGTATGTATGTCCTCATCTCGTGTAGTGTGTAATATTCAAAGTTGTAAATGAATAAGAGTTATTTATTTCAACACTGTGTAATAAATAAGAGTTATTTATTTCAACTTTGTGTCTTGCATTTTTCATAAACTTAATCCAATAAACTATGCTCCAGGGTCATTGCATTATGAGAGAACTAAGAACTTGAACGGTGTGTAGTGGACACACAGGGAGGATCACGTTCGAGTTAATGACCCGAACAGCTTCTGATGATATGGATAGGGTTGGAGACCTAACTCGGATACACCGTGGATGCGCCCGCTTTGTATTAGATACAAATGAGGTGATCTCGACTCGTTCATGTGGTTGACATGCGAGTGGGGAATCTGTGCAATGAGATTGTATAAGATCGGACCGTGAATTATTAGACTTATCGATGTAACACCGCTTGTAGATATAGAGCTAATAAATTCGTAGATGACCATTAGTGACTCAACCTTAATCCTGAGCGTGTTACGGACTCCTATCTGCAGGGGTTTGTCCCTTGACTAGTACGGGTGAGGGTGGCCACTATTGCTCACCCAATATAACTATCTTCTCAGGGGCAGGACCACGTGGGGAGCTGGGAACTTGACTACGCAAGAAGGAATTCACTCGTTCCCGACTTAGGAAAACTAGAGGGGTTGTTCCCTTAAGTGTTGTCTCCAAGGCTTGATCAACGGGGCCCCACTCTCTCATTGGCCTGAGGGAGTTGTTATTTTTTATTGGACCATGCAACGTAGTTGTTCATTAGAGGAGCAGTGGAACTTAAGGAGCAAGAGGTAGACACAGGGGTAAAATGGTAATTTGACCCAGCAGTGTCTACGAACAACCTGTGAAGGGTCGACTCATGGGTATTGGTTATATCGATGGACACAACTTGTCCTACAGTGATGATAGTGCAACTACGGGATTTAGTGGAGTGTTACCGTAGCTAGAGGATGTTGAATAACTGGGTCAAAGAGTTTGACAGGTTAGTCTCGGATCATTGGAGCTCGTCACGTGTAGGTCTATTAGGTCCCTCTGTTGGCTCAAATTGGACAAATTGAGGGTTTCTGATTTGGTGTGAATTTGAAGTGTTAAAATTCATTTTTGTGTTATTTATGTCATTTATATGAGATATAGATGACATAATATATAGTTTGATGTGAATGAGATTCATAATAAACTATAGCATAGCCAAATTGATTAATTAGGGCTATTTGGAGAAATTGAATTGAGAGAAATTAAATTGAATGTGATTCAATTTATAATTCCACATTCATGCAAATGAGATTTGTATAATAAGGTATGAGATACTTTATATTATATAATATGCAAATAGGATTTGTATATTATATGGTTGTAGTAAAATTGTGATTTGGTGGAGGTTTTAACTCCATCACACAATAGTATGTAAAGACTTTGCAAGAAGCCTTTGGTGTGCCATTTTGCCATATTTTGGATTTTCATCCAAAGAGAGCAAAAAGACTTTCTCTCATTCTCTCTCAATTCCCTCTAAAACTTCTCCTCACCCAAAACCAAAGGGAGTCCCACCTACTCCCCCTCAACCTCCCGAGAACAACCGAGAAGACCCTTTGGAGATGTCTCCGTGTTCGAATCGAGGTTCGTGTTCGAGGAGATTGTTGGATCGAGAGAGATTGTGACCGGAGGAGAAAAGTGTTGAAGAAGAGTTCTTCAACAAGTAAGTATCTTATAATTCCTTACTGTTTTCTTCTCTTATTTGCATGTTTAGCCTAGGATCGATGAGATAAATTCAATTTTAAGATAGAATTACACAACGGATCAACGATGTTTCACAATGTCTTCCGCTGCGAGAATACCAAATCCCTTCAATTGGTATTAAAGCTAATCGTTGCTCTTCGTTGTGTATTATGTTGATTCTTAAAATTAGGTGGGTAGCATTAATTTTCATGAGATGAATGTTAATGGTTTGTAATTTTTGATGTTTTCGGTTTTTGGCACTAGTTTAGATTTACATTAAAGTTGATGAGATCAATGTAAAGGCCCGTTGTTTTGGGCATTGTTTTAATGTAAATCGAGTCTGTAAGTCCGTGTCGTTCGTGACAAGAGTTGTCGTAAAGTAAACGGAGCAAAAACGGGCGATTTCGATAAAAACAACAAATGTTGTTTTCTGGAAATTCATCAGCGTTGCGACGCCATCAATGCCTTGGGAGGTCGCTCTATGATCGCAGCGTTACTAACGCTAGCGATGGCGTTGCAACGCCACAGCGTTGAGAACGCTAGGCGCGACGCTATACATTACAGCGTTGCAACGCAATAACAACGTTGCAACGCTGTGGCGTAGTGGTGCGTGGAGCGCGTTTTTTCGGGGACGTGGTACGTGGTCGGCGATCCCGAGCTCAGGGGTTGTCAACTGCCGTTTTATTTTATTTTATTTTTATTTATCTGTAAAATTGATTTTATAAATGTATTTTATTTAATTATTTTAATTAATATTAATATAAGAGTTATATTAATATTAATTAATTTAATTTTATGTCCCTAGGGTGCCAAAAATCGATCTAATATTGCTATTTAATTATTTTATGCATGAGATGTATGATTTAATTATTTCTATGTGCATAGAGTATGCCATATAGATTTAAAATCCCACCTTAGGTTAAACATTTCATGCATCATATTTATATTATAAGAGTTATAATATATAGTATGCATGATAGAATTATATTATAAGAGTTATAATATAATGTTTGCATGATTTAATTTATTTAATATAAGTGTTATATTTTTAAATTAAAAGCATGCTCATGCATTTAATTCATGTGATGAATGTATGTTATAGTATAATATTATTCATGTGATGAATGATCAAGCACTATAACATAGAAATGCATGTAGCCTAAGTTAATTATTAGTTTTAAATTGTTTAGAACCTTAATAATTAGACTTAGGTTCTCTAGTTCTAATAAGATTAGAATTTGGAAATCAAATATAACGTTTGAATGGAGACTGATAAGTAACTCTGTCTAAGGAAGGTTTTGTCTAAGGTTGAGGTATTTAAGTTGACGCCATGAACACCCTACACAGAAACCGACGGAAGTGAACTCGGTCCGGAGATTCTTAGGTTATATTCTCGTTAGTGTCGTTAATTAAGAGTTAATTAATTTACTCACATAGACCTAAGTTAATAATGTGATTATAGACATAGGCTAACCCAATATAAGAGTTATATTGGTAGACTTAGGTAAATTTTAGCCGGTTTATCTAGGTCAATCCCGAATATTTTAAAATGTTGAGTGGGAGGAAATAAAGTGTATGAGATACATTTAATTTTCCATATACAAATCTTCGTTAAGTTCGCACTGTGAGATCCATGCTCCGCCTCGTGGTGCAAATGAGAGCGTCCTTCTACGGGTGGCATTTGTATGGGTCAATATCAATGTGAATGGAGAGAGTACTTATAGTGAGTGCGAGCGGGATCTGTGAAAACGGGACCCACGGTCTCTTATTTCGATTCACATCGTCAGACGCCTATGATCCGCCTGCTAGTTTGGCTGGACTGCACAATCCCTACGGAGGGCCTTGATCATGGGAGTCGAACACCGTGAATTCCCAAAGGGATACGATTTCCTTGTTGGTTTTCCTTCTTAGTCCTCCCTACGGCGGCTATTGTTTGGACGGATACTTGGAAATTTAAAGATTGAGGGTGACACTCACAGGATTCATTAAGAGTTAATGGATTCTGATCGAAAAATGGTAACTGGATGCCTAATGGAATAAGAGTTATTTTGGTATTAGGGTATGGTCGAGAGAGTCTCGTCCTAGAGGACGAGTGGGTTTGTCTACCCTACTGGTGGTGATCATTCCAAACCTTTAGGGTATCATTGCAAATTTTTAAATGACCCTAGGATCATAGGATAAAAATTTGCTAAAACCCGATTGGATTTTCAAAAAGTTTTTATGTAGACTAATACAAAGTTTTTCATTTTTTTCAGCAACAAAATGTCAAATGCTTTTAGCGTTCCTTTAGCTTCCGTTAAGTTAGTCGACGATAATATTTCGTGGAAAAACAATATAGACACGATTTTTGTAAATGACGACCAAGAGTTTGCACTAACTGAGGAGGGTCCTCTGGTGCTCGGTTCAACAGTCCTATTCAACAATCTACAAACCTTCCAGTCCTTGGTGAACACTAGGGGACAGGAAGCTGAGGCAAGTGTTGCCTTAAGACCTTTTCACAGGGGTTCGACCACTGGGATAAAGTTTGTACGCTCTTTAGGCCCTAAGGGGAAGAAGGAGAAGTTGAAGGAAGTTATGGTTAACCGCGCTGCCGCCCTAAAAAGCAAAGAAATCAAGGATGTTGCCAAAAAGTGTTTCTACTGCAACGGGGACGGACACCTGAAAAGAAGTTGTCCCATATTCCTTGATGAAAAGAAGATGACAGGTAAATGTGATTTAGTTGTCACAGAAACTTGTTTAGTGGAGAGTAATAACTCTGCTTGGATATTGGATTCAGGCGCCACTAACCATGTTTGCTCTTCTTTTCAAGGATTAAGTTCCTGGCAGCGGCTGCAAGAGGGTGAGATAATACTCAGGGTTGGATCGGAAGAAGTGTCTCAGCTACAACAATAGCACGGTGAAGCTATTCTTTGGCGGGAAGTACTTATTATTGGATAATATGTACATAGTTCACGGGATTACGAGAAACCTAGTTTCTATTTCCCGCCTATTAGAACAAAAATACTGCATTTCATTCAAGAGTAATAAAGCGTTTATGTCTCGAAATGGAAATTTGATTTGTTCGCTCGCTTGAGCAATTTATAAGTTTTGAACCTGAATTCGGTCAAAAGTGTTTTGAACACCGAATTGTTTAAAACAGTAGAAACGCGAACTATGAGATTAAAAGTTTCTCCAAAAGAAAGTGTCCATCTTTGGCATCTTCGGTTAGGCCACATTAATCTCAATAGGATTGAGAGACTAGTGAAGAGTGTACTTCTAAGCGCGTTGGAAGAAAACTCTTTACCGGTATGTGAGTCATGCCTTGAAGGCAAAATGACCAAACGTCCTTTTAGTGGAAAAGGATATAGAGCCAAGGGGCCCCTTGAGCTTATACATTCTGACCTCTGTGGTCCGATGAATGTTTAAGCATGAGGAGGTGACGAATACATCGTATCTTTCATAGATGACTATTCGAGGTATGGGTACATTTACCTAATGCATAGGAAGTCTGAAAAAATTCAAATGTTCAAGGAGTATAAGACTGAGGTTGAGAACCTGTTAGGTAAAACGATAAAAACACTTCGATCAGATCGAGGTGGCGAGTATATGGACATTGAATTCCAGGACTATATGTAAGAACATGGAATTACGTCCCAACTCTCAGCATCTGGTATGCCACAGCAGAATGGTGTATCAGAGAGGAGAAACAGAACCTTGTTGGACATGGTTCTGTCGATGATGAGCTATGCTCGTCTCCCTTAATATTCCTTTTGGGGTTACGCTGTGGAGACTTCGGTTTACATTTTGAACACAGTTCCGTCGAAAAGTGTTTGTGAAACATCTTTCGATCTCTAGTATGGTCGTAAAACCAGTTTACGTCATTTCAGAATTTGGGGATGCCCGACCCATGTGTTGGTGTCAAACCCGAAAAAGTTTGAACCCCGTTCAAAGTTGTGCCTCTTTGTAGGTTACCCAAAAGAGACTAGAGGTGGTTACTGTTATGATCCTAAGGATAATAGGGTGCTTATGTCGACAAACACCACTTTCCTTGAGGAAGACCACATCAAGGATCACTTACCAAGGAGTAAGATTGTGTTAAATGAAATACACAGTTCATCAGCAAGAGTTGCTGATGGTGTTAGTACGTCAACAAGTGTTGTTGATCCTAGCTCGTCTAGTCAAGTCCGTTCCCAAGAGTTGGGAATGCCTCGACATAGTGGGAGGGTTGTGAGACAGCCTGAACGTTACATGGGTTTAGCTGAAACCCAAATCGTCACCCCTGATGATGACTTTGAGGACCCATTGACCTATGATCAGGCAATTGCTGACATTGACAAAGACGAATGAATTAAAGCTATGGACCAGGAAATGGAGTCGATGTACTTCAATTCCGTTTGGGAGCTTGTGGACCAACCGGATGGGGTAAAACCTATTGGTTGCTAGTGGATCTACAAGCGTAAACGTAGCGTAGATGGGAAGGTGCATGCCTTCAAAGCTCGACTAGTGGCAAAGGGTTTTACCCCGGTGGAAGGGTTGACTATGAGGAAACCTTTTCACCTGTTGCCATGGTAAAGTCGATTAGAATCCTTCTGGCCATTGCCGCATATTATGACTATTAGGTATGGCAGATGGATGTCAAGACCGCCTTTCTGAATGGAAACCTTGACGAGACCATCTACATGGACAAGCCCAAGGGGTTCATTGCCCAAGGCCAAGAGCAAAGAGTTTGCCGGCTTAAAAGGTCTATTTATGGACTGAAACAAGCCTCGAGGTCTTTAAATATAAGGTTTGATGAGGCTATCAAATCTTATGGCTTTGATCAAAATGATGACGAGCCTTGTGTCTACAAGAAAATCATCGACAAAACTGTCGCATTTCTTATATTGTATGTGGATGATATCCTTCTGATTGGGAATGAGGTAGGATTTCTTCACGACATTAAGGAATGGTTGGCTTCGCAATTCCAAATGAAAGATTTGGGAGAGGCACAGTATGTTCTAGGTATCCAGATTGTCTGGAAGCGGAAGAACATAACGCTAGCCATGTCTCAAGTGTCTTATATTGACAAGATGTTGTCTAGATATAAGATGCAGAACTCCAAGAAGGGTTTGTTGCCTTTCAGGCATGGGTTTCACCTGTCTAAGGATCAATGTCCTATGACGCCTCAAGAGGTTGTGGATATGAGACGAATCCCTATGCTTCAGTTGTAGGGAGACTAATGTATGTCATGTTGTGTACTAGGCCCGACATCCGTTATGCGATTGGGATTGTCGGAGGTATCAATCCAATCAAGGATTAGATCACTTTGGGCGGGTAGTAAAGGCAATCCTCAAGTACCTTTGGAGAACGAGGAACTACAACCTTGTGTATGGGAGTGGGAATTTGATCCTACGGGATACAAAGATTCGACTTTCAGACCGATAAGGATTCTAGGAAATCCACTTTGGAGGTCACCTTCATTACGAATGGAGGAGTCAGAGTGTGGCGAAGCATCAAGAGAGATGCATCGCTGATTCCACGATGGAAGCCGAGTATGTTGCAACTTGTAAAGCTGCAAAGGAAGCATTTGGCTCAAGAAGTTCATGTGATTTCGGTTGTTCCAAATATGAACTTGTCGATCACGCTTTGTTTTTGTGACAACGGTGGTGCAATAGCCAACTCGAGAGAACCTCAGAGTCATAAAGGGGGCAAGCATATAGAGCGTAAGTATCACCTGATACGGGAGATTGTGCACCGCATGAGACGTGATGATCACACGAGATAGCTTCGGAGCACAACGTTTTGATCCATTTACAAAGACCCTCACGGCTAAGGTGTTTGAAGGTTACCCTCTGAGCCTAGGTCTTGAGTGCTTCCTGACTAGGGCAAGTGGGAATATTGTAAAAGGGTATCCAATGCCCTAGTTTATTGTATTGCTTTCATTGTACATTTGAGAAATGTATCATGTACTCCACTAGCTTAGTCCAAGTGGGAGTTTGTTGGGATGTATGTCATCATCTCGTGTAGTTTGTAATATTCCAAGTTGTAAATGAATAAGAGTTATTTATTTCAACATTGTGTAATAAATAAGAGTTATTTATTTAAACTTTTTGTCTCGCATTTTTCATAAACTTAATCCAATAAACTAAGCTCCATGGTCATTGCATTATGAGAGAACTAAGAACTTGAACGATGTGTACTGGACACATGGGAGGAGGATCGAAGGGAATCAAGTCCTCACGCGTGAAGCGATTGCAAATCGCGCGCTCTTGATTTAGTTACAACGGAAAATTCAAGAACGTAAAACATAGATTAAGCACATACAATAAAATGGACAACAAGTATTTACCGTGCTTCTCTCTCCACGGTCACGATCTCAGCAACAAGAACTCCAACGTGCGAAGACACGACCACCGGGTCTTCTCCGTTGTTCTCTAGGTGAGGGAGGAAGGTGGGTTCCCTTTAGGAGATGTGTTTTTTTTTTTTTTTTTTTGAGAGAGATGTGTTTATATTGGAACTCTTCCAACAACACCACAAAAGAGCTTATTGAACCTTAACCTAGTTGCATCTCATAAAACCATATATATAGAGAAATAAGATGGAAATGACCATCCTACCCCTCCTTTAATCTCTCTTTAGTATATAGTCTAATTCATATTAAAACTATATATTATATCAATTATATCATATATAATTGATACAACTCCTCATGTATGAAATTGAACACTTCAATTTCACTCCTAACTTTATACCCTCTATATTACCATGTTGAGCCAACGAAGGGATCTAATGGACCTACAGATCATGAGCTCCAATGATGTGAGATTAACTCGATCAAACTCTTTCATCCAGTTAATCAATATTCATTAACTACAAGTCACTCCACTATAGACTTGTAAATTTGCACTCTCCTCACTTTGTAGATATTATTGTGTCCACCGATATAGTCATTACCCATGAGTCGACCCTTCACGGGTTGTTCGTAATCAAAGTGGGTAAAATTACCGTTTTATCCATGTGATTACCTCTTTGTTCCTTAAGCACCACTGATCCTCTAATGAACAACAAGTCCGAGGTCCTACCTTAGACTCATTCCCTCATAGAGGGCGGGGCCCGCTTTTCAAGACACTGAGTCGATTCTTAAGGGAACAACCTATCTAATTCGTAGTGTAGGAATGAGTGAATTCCATCTTGCAGCTTAAGTTCTCACTACCTACGAGGTTACGCTCGAGAAGGTAGGCTTATTGAGCCGGCCATGTGCCACTCTAACCCATACTAGTCTAAGGACAAACCCCTATAAGCGGGAGTTCTTAAGCTGTCTCAGGATTGAGGTCGAGTCACTAATGACCATCTATAAATTACTAGTCTTATTCTCTCAACGGTGTTACACTTGTTAGACTAATAATTTTCGATCCAGTCTTGTATGAACTCTTCATACAGGATGCCCCCACTCGCATGTCAACTACATGAATGAGTTGGATTACCTCATTTGTACTAATTCTCGATGGAGATCCGATGCGCTTGAGCGTGAAACGTGTTTTGGGATCGTTAATTGCTTGATTGTTTTAATTGAAACAAAAACCAGTGCATTGACAAAAAGAACAGAACAAGCATGAAATTCTAATCCTATTAGACATGGATTGTAGCAAACATGCAAACATGTGTTTAACAATTAAACTAAAGAGGATAGAAAGAAGAATTATTACCTTTGTAGACTCACAAAGAACTCCTTGCTCCAAACAATTTCTGATAACTCAACAAGCTTTAGCTTCTGCATTTCTGAGAACACCACCAAAACAATAAACATTCTATCCTGCGAGTGCTAGATCATTCCTTTGTGGGAAGGAATCCAACAGATTGGAAGAACTTTTGGGAATTCTAGAATTGAGAGAAAGAGAGAGAAATTCCTTAATTCCTTCAACAATACAATTGATCGACCAATTGAAAGTGCAACTCCCTTCTCCCTGTTAAACTGTCGATACGGAGAAGGGGAGGGGTAGTGGGGAACGTGTATGGATGACACGTTCCTTTTATTATTAAAATAATAATAATAATAGTAATAATTAAATTAAATTTAATTATTAATTAAATAATAGAAATTAAACATCATATATTTAATTTGGATTAAATCTCATTTAATCATATTACCCCTTTAACCTATAGTTTTAATGTACATCCAGTGCACATTAAATTTAACCTATAGTTTTCAAATATGTATCACATTCACATTTAATATAATATTTGAACTCTTTCAAATATTCAATTCTCTCTTATAATTTAATATGAATCACATCCACATTAAATTTATAATATATCGTTCCAAAACTATATATTATAATGTATCAATATACATTAAGTTTATTCGCTAATGAATTTTAACATTTCAAATTCAAATGATCTAAGAACCCTATACGAGCTAGAAGGTGGACCTAATGGACCTACTGGATCGGAAACTCCAACAATACGACATTACTCTGTTAATCTCATTAACCTCCCAATCAACATTCGTTAACTGCGGAAACACACGACTAAAGTCCTACAGCTGCACTCTTCTCACTGCAGATATATTTCTGTGTCCATGGATATTGACCAATAACAACAAGTCAATCCTTTACGAATGTTCGAACACCGACTGGATAAAATTACCGTTTTACCCCTGGGTTACATCTTGTGCCATAAGTACCAGTGCTCCTCTAATAAACAATTTGTTTGTGGTCCTACCAACAAACAGAGTTCCTCTCGGGCCAATGAGAGGGTCGGGCCCTTTGTTCATGTCCCGGAGACACCACTTAACGGAACATTCCTCTACTTACCCTATTAGGCGAGAAAGAGTGAATTCCATCTTGCTAAGTTAAGTTCCCAGCCGCTCACTCGGTCTTGTCCCCAAGAAGGTAGGCATATTGAGTCTGCGAATCTGGCCACTCTCACCCATACTAGTCAAAGGACAATCCCTCGCGAAAGGGAGTTCGTAACCTGCTCAGGATTAAGATCAAGTTGCCTAGGTCATCCTAGTGAAATAGAAACCTAACTAGTGAACGGAGTTACAGCTAGAGGTTACGATTTCGTTGTCCAGTCTTATGTAATCTCATTACATAGGATATCCCCACTCACACGTTAGGATCACAGTGTTTGTATCAAATACAAAGTGGGCCACATCCATAGTTTAAAAAGGGTAAGGTACCCACATCTTATCCCCTAACTATGGACCCTTTAGGTTGTATCTCGAACCGAGATCCTTTTTATGTACATTACATTCAGTTAGAGATTCATTTAACAGCCTTGGATGTTTAGTTTATTGGATTTAGGGTTTTAAATAAAGGCAAACTCATAGATAACGAACAATAACACTTTATTGAAATAATAACAGTTTATTAAATTAATTAGAACATAATTACAACCTACGAGTTTTAGGGCACAAATCCCAAGAATCTCCCACTTGAGCTAAAACTCTAGTGGGGTAGATAATAACCTGCATTAATTTGAACATAATTACAAACTACGAGTTTTAGGACACAAATCCCAACAAAGTCCCACTTGAACTAAAACTCTAGTGGGTTACATCATAATCTAAAACAGTGGTTACAAGAGATAGAAATACAATAAACTAGGGCATCCAAATACCCCATTACATATCTCCCACTTGCCCTAGATTAGCTTATGTACATATCTCGTAGACCCAGACTTTCCAGATGACCCTCGAACACTTTAGCCGTGAGAGTCTTTGTAAACGGATCAACAATATTGTGCTCCGTAGGGATATTCGTGACTGTCACATCTCCTCGTTGCACTATTTCTCATATCAAGTGATACTTCCTCTCGATGTGCTTTCCTCGCTTATGGCTGCGAGGTTCCTTCGAATTGGCTACCGCACCACTGTTGTCACATTATAAGGTGATGAGAGATTCCATATTTGGAACAACTTCCAAATCAGTAAGGAATTTCCTTAGCCAAATAGCCTCCTTAGTTGCTTCACAAGCAGCGACATATTCAGTCTCCATCGTGGAGTCAGCGATGCATCCTTGCTTGATGCTTCGCCATACTATAGCTCCCACGTTAAGGGTGAAAACTGATCCCGATGTGGATTTTCGAGAATCCTTATCGGTCTGAAAATCAGAATTAGTGTATCCAGTATGGATCAGATCCTTAGACCCATACACAAGCATATAGTCTCTCGTTCTCCTTAGATACTTGAGGATATTTTTAACTGTTGTCCAGTGGTCTAACCCTGGATTGGACTGGTACCTACTGACTATTCCCACTGCATAACAAATGTCCGGCCTCGTGCATAGCATAACATACATTAAGCTACCTACTATAAAGGCATAGGGAATATGTCTCATGTCCTCAACTTCTTGAGGTGTCTTGGGACACTGTTCCCTAGACAGATGAACTCCGTGCCTGAAGGGTAATAAGCCCCTCTTGGAATTCTGCATCGAATATCTAGACAACATTTTTTCGATATAAGACGCTTGAGATAGTGCTAGCGTTCTGTTCTTGTGATTCCTAAAGATCTTAATCCCAAGAACATACTGCGCCTCTCCCAAATCTTTCATTTGGAATTGGGTCGCCAACCAATTCTTTATGTCAGTTAGGTATCCTACATCATTCCCAATGAGTAGTATATCATCCACATAGAGTACTAACAAAGCTACTTTGTCGTTGACGATCCTTTTGTAAACACAAGGCTCGTCAACGTTTTGGTCAAAGCCGTAAGACTTGATCGCAGTATCAAATCTTATATTCCATGATCTTGATACTTGTTTCAATCCATAAATGGATCGATTAAGCTTGCAAACTTTTTTCTCCTGACCTCGTGCTATGAACCCTTCGGGCTGAGACATATAGATGCGTTCGTCAAGATTACCATTCAAAAAGGCAATCTTGACGTCCATTTGCCAAATTTCATAATCATAAAACGCGATTATGGACAAGAGTATCCTTATAGACTTCAAAGATAGCAACGGGGAAAAATTTTCTTCA
This sequence comes from Trichosanthes cucumerina, assembly GCA_036507285.1. NCBI lineage: Eukaryota > Viridiplantae > Streptophyta > Magnoliopsida > Cucurbitales > Cucurbitaceae > Trichosanthes > Trichosanthes cucumerina. The sequence goes on along the minus strand of CM071836.1, from coordinate 40,370,761 downwards.
TAGTCAACTCCTTCCCTTTGGGTAAAACCCTTTGCTACAAGTCTAGCCTTAAAGTGCTGTACCTTTAGGTTGCATCTCTCTTTCTCTTATAGATCCATTTACACCCTATGGGTCTAACCCCTTCAATTTGGGTCTACAAGTTCCCATCTTTGAATTGAAGTCCATTGACTGCATTTCAAGGTCCATGGCTTTGATCCATTGGTCCTTGTCTACGTCATTCATTACCTGTTTATAAGACAATGGATCTTCTACGCCGTCATCAGGTATGACAATTTGAGTTTCAGCTAAACTCAAGTAGCGGTCAGGTTGGGAAACAACCCTCTCACTGCGTCGAGGAATTCCCAACGATTGAGAAGGACGAGACTGACTTGAGGTGTTGACTCCTCCATCAACTCTTGATGAGGGTCCAGCTTGATCAACAACTCTTGTTGTTTCATGTGTAGCTTCATTTAGTACCATTTTACGACGCGGTTTATGGTTTCTCATGTGATCTTCCTCCACGAATGTGGCATTTGTCGATTCAACCACCTTATTTTCTTGTGGGTCGAAGAAAAGACCACCTCTCGTTTCTTTGGGATAGCCAACAAATTGGCACAATCTTGAACGAGGTTCCAGTTTCTTTGGGTTTGTCACGAGTACGTGTGTCAGACATCCCCAAATCCTGAAGTTTTTTAAACTAGGTTTACGCCCCTTCCAAAGTTCAAAAGGTGTTTCAAACACTTTTGACTGGAACACTATTCAAGATTTGAACTGCAGTCTCTACTGTGTATCCCCAAAACGAGGCAGGTAATTGAGCATAGCTCATCATAGAACGAACCATGTCTAACAAGGTTCTATTTCTCCTTTCAAACACACCATTTTGTTGTGGTGTATTAGGTGCAGAGAGTTGAGATTTAATTCCATGTTCTATCATATAGTCCTGGAATCTCAAATCCATATACTCTCCATCTCGATCGAATCGAAGTGTTTTAATGCTTTTGCCTAATGCATTCTCTACTTCAGCCTTATACTCTTTGAACTTTTCAAGAGCTTCAGACTTGTGATGCATTAGGTATAGATAACCATACCTCGAATAATCATCTATGAAAGAGATGAAATATCCGTACCCTCCTCGAGCTTTAACATTCACCGGACCACAAAGATCCGAATGTATTAGTTCTAAGGGTTCTACGGCTCTATAACCTTTTCCAGTAAAAGGTCGTTTGGTAATTTTACCTTCCAAGCAAGATTCGCAAGGCGGTAAAGAATCATCTTCTAACTTGTTTAGAAGTCCATTCTTAGAAAGTCTCTCAATCCGGTTGAGATTAATATGACCAAGTCTAAGATGCCACAGATAGGTATTATTATTTGGAGAAATTCTTCGCCTTTTATTCTGAGTGCTAACATTCTTAAAGATCTCATGATTTAAAAAGTGCTTTGGTTTTATTCGATTTCAGTACGTATAAGCCATTTTTCAATTTAGCAGAACAAATATTGACACCCTCTTTCAAAATGAACGCTTCATTGATTGAAAAAAATACAATAACCAAGTTCTATTAAACAAGAGATAGAAATTAAGTTCCTTCTAAGCTTAGGAACTATATACATATTTTTTAAAGAAATAAATCTATCTCCGAAAAATAACTTGGCATCTCCCACTACACGAGCTGAGACGACGTCTCCCGTTCCGACCCTGAGCGTCATCCCACCCTCTGTGAGCTCCTTGAAGGAACTAGTTTCATGAAATAAAGAGCAAACGTGATTAGTGGCTCCTGAATCAAGTATTCAGGTTAAATCATCATTTTCCACTAAACAAGTTTCATGAACAAGTAAATCTAATCTACCTTTCTTCTCTTTGAGCTCAACAAGGTATTTAGGGCAGTTTCTCTTCCAGTGCCCATCCATGCTGCAGTGGAAACACTTTCCTTTATCTGCAAGCTTGGCTTTTCCCTTGCCTTTGTCAGCAGCAGGTGCCTTCCTTTTCCCTCCTATTTTCTTCTTTTGGGTCTTCTTAAGCCCAGAAGATGAGCTAAAGGACTTAGTCCTAAAGGATGAACCCTTCTGGAACCTTCTGGAATGGGCAAACACATTTGCCTCTCCATCAGCATGTCCCTTATTCTTCATAAGAGACTGGAAAGTTTGTAGTTCATTAAGGAGAGTAGTCAGGTTATACTCTATCTTGTTCATCACTGCATTGCTGAGAACTTGTAGGAAACTCTTCGGAAGAGATTCCAGGATGAACGATACCTGACTCTACTCGTCAATGACCGCTCCGTTCATCTTTGCCACGTTGAAGTGGACCATCAGATCAAGAACGTGTTCTCTCACCGATGACCCCTCCTTCATACGGGAGTTATAAACGTATTTGAGGGATTCGTGCCGAATCTGTCCAGACGGTTGTCCAAACATTTCCTGTAGTGAACTCATGATCTCATGAGTTGAGACCATGGCCTCGTGCTTTTTGGCCAGAACTTCAGAAACACTAGCCAAAATGTAGACCTTGGCCTTATCATTGACCTTGATCCAGCGGTCGTACGCCTTCTTAACAGATTGAGGAACGTTACGAGCAGAAATCTGAGGACATTCCTCAGTTAGTACGAACCGAAGGTCGTCAACAACGAGAATCGTATTCAAGTTGGACTTCCACGTAGTAAATTCTCAAAAGTTAAACGGTCGCTTTTAAGTAAGGCTATTATTGAGGACGACATGCTGAAAATCCAAAATAGTTCTAATTAGTTATGCTTTTAAACCCATTGTAAAAACCAATCTAATTTAGACAAATTTTTAAAGAACCCTAGTGTCTAAACTAAAACCCACTGTTTAAGTTAAACCTTTAATCTTGCAACAATACTTCAAGGGTTTAGAACAAAAGCCTCCGTCGGGCGGTCAGTCATTTCTCCCCTGAATTGAGACTTTCTCAGCCAATTCCCACAACCAGAACATCTCATGTCCAAATGGTCCTTAGCTACCGTTTGTTTGGTCAAGGACTTGTTAACTAACTTAACTCATCCCGTAAATGTGACCCTACCATGTTCAGATCCCATAGGCCCGAGCCAACAAGCTACTATTAAGAAAGACAACTGCTGACAAACAACCTAAGAGACCCTATTCATTTCTAGAGTTTGCGGTGTTCCGATCCCTATAGTCACGCCCTCCGTAGGGTTTGGCTGTTCCAGGACAACCTAGCAGGCGGACTATAGAAATCTCACAGTGCGACCTAATAGAGGAGACCGTAGGATACGTTGACACGCGTCCTGCTCCCATTAACTATGGATACTTCCCTCATTCACCTTGGTATTGAACCATGCAAACACATACTCGTAGGGGACGCCCTATTGACGCGCGCAGAGTTTGAGCATGGAACTCACGGTGTGAACTCTTGACGACGTGAGAGTAAACTCGATGCGAATATCTCGTTTTCTCCCACTGAAGTTCCTAAAATCAGGGTATGGATTTAACTTAGTCCGATTCTGGCTAAAAGAATCTATCTAAGTCAATGCCTATTATAACTATTATAACTAGGTCTTAAAACCTTATGTTTAGGTGAATAAACATTTTAATTACCTAGAGATAAAAGCAGAATCGAGGTTAATTCAACTCGTGTTTCGGGTCGATTCAGTGCAGAGGTGTTTAGTTAAACGTCACTTAAGTACCTCACCTTAGATAGAACTTCACCGGTAGAGTTCCCTTATAACCAAAGTCCTAAAGTCCTACTATAATTTAAACTATTTAAAAAATTACGTAAGACTTATTTCTAATCCTATTAGAAATTGAAACTTAGGTCTAAATTAATTTTAAACAATTTAAAACTAATTAAATTTAACCCAAGTTCCTATGTTTGCATGCATTTCTTTATTATAGGTTATGGTTTCTAAAACCCTTTTAATTTATAACTTTTATAAATTTTAATAATTAACCTATGATAAAGAAACTATATTATAAATCCAACAATCAATATTCAAATTGGAATTATAAAAGAAATTAAACTACTTGAATTATAAAATTACTTAAACAAAATAACATTTATTTTAAACTAAGTAATTTCATGCTCCATGCAATTTATCCATATAATCTAATTATAACAGTTATAATTAATTACTCATGAAAAAATAAATTACTCATGCATTCAACCATATTCATATAACATTTATATAAATAAAATGCATGAACATGCTTATCCTAAGGTGGGAATAATCTAAATGACATTCATATAGATAAAAAAAGTCAGAAAACTGAATAATTTGGCCCCCTAAAGTGCAAAAAAATAAATTACATAATTTATTTCATGAAATCGGTCTAAAAACACCCTGAACTGGCCTTGAACTACACGAACCGGACCAAAACCAACGAACCAGCTCGAACCGGTCTGCTACTGCTTGAATCGCCTCACGGCTTGCAACGCTGATGCTAGCGTTGCAATTCTCGCTTCATCCTCGCGCGCGCCTGCTATCGGGATGGCGTTGCAACGCCGCTGACGCCTTGATCGCCCGCGTCGATAGGGAACGTTGGCGTTGCGACGCTATTCTTCAACGTTACAACAGCGCTTTGCTCAGCGTGACCTTCTTACACGAACACAACAACTTCGTTCTTAAATTTCTCCTTCGATTCTCAACCAAATTGAATGAAACTTGTCCCGAACGACTCGTAACTCAATTACAGACTCAATTTTACACTTTTTGCCCAAAAATGCAGAGGCCTTTACATACAATTTGATCAAAATCAAAAGTAAACTATGGCAAAAAAATTCCTAAACAGTATTACAGCAAACCAATGCAATTTGCACCAAAATCAATAGAATTTTGTTTCAAAACAAAGCAATACAAGTATTGCTCGGATACCAATTGATGGAGATCTGATCTCCTTGAGCAGCGAAAACGTGTTTTGGGATCGTTAATTGCTTGATTGTTTTAATTGAAAAAAAAAACCAGAGCATTGCCAAGAAGAAGAGAACAAACATGAAATTGTAATCCTATTAGACATGGATTGTAGCAAACATGCAAACATGTGTTTAACAATTAAACTAAAGAGGATAAAAAGAAGAATTATTACCTTTGCAGACTCACAGCAACTCCTTGCTCCAAACAATTTACAGTAACTCAGCAAGCTTTAGCTTCTCTGTGTTATAGAACACCACCAAAAGAATAAACCTTCTATCCTCTGAGTGCTTAGATCTTTCCTTTTTGGGAAGGATTCCAACAGTTGGATGAACTTTTGGGAATTCTAGAATTGAGAGAAAGAGAGAGCAATTCTCCAATTGCTTCAACAATACAATTGATCGATCAATTGAAAGTGCAACCCCTTCTCCCTTTTAAACTATCGATAGGGACAAGGGGAGGGGTAGTGGGGAACGTGTCTGGATGACACGTTCCCTTTTTATTATTAAAATAATAATAATAATAATAATAATAACAATAATTAAATCAAATTTAATTATTAATTAAATAATAAAAATTAAATATCATATACTTAATTTGGATTAAATCTCATTTAATCATATTACCCTTTAACCTATAGTTTTAATGTACATCCAATGCACATTAAATTTTAACCTATAGTTTTCAAATATGTATCACATTCACATTTAATATTATATTTGAACTCTTTCAAATATTCAATTCTCTCTTATAATTTAATATGAATCACATCCACATTAAATTTATAATATATTGTTCCAAAACTATATATTATAATGTATCAATATACATTAAGTTTATTCCCTAATGAATTTGAACATTTCAAATTCAAATGATCTAAGAACCCTTTACGAGCTAGAAGGTGGACCTAATGGACCTACAGATTAGAAGCTCCAACGATACAACATTGCTCGGTTAATCTCATTAACCTCCCAATAGACATTCGTTAACTCAGGAACACTCCACTAAAGTCTACAATTGCACTCTTCTCACTACGGATATATTTACGTGTCCATGGATATTGACCAAGAATGACAAGTCAATCCTTTACGATTGTTCGTAACACCGGTTGGGTCAAATTATCGTTTTACCCCTGGGTTACATCTTGTGCCTTAAGTACCAGTGCTCCTCTAATGAACAATTTATTTGTGGTCCTACCAACAAACAAAGTCCCTCTTTGTTCAAGTCCCGGAGACACCACTTAAGAGAACATTTCTCTACTTACCCTAGTAGGCGGGAAGGAGTGAATTCCATCTTGCTAAGTTAAGTTCCCATCCGCTCACTCGGTCTTGTCCCCAAGAAGGTAGGCATATTGAGTCGGCGAATCTGGCCACTCTCACCCATACTAGTCAAAGAACAATCCCTCGCGAACGGGAGTTTGTAACCTGCTTAGGATTAAGATCAAGTTGCCTAGGTCATCCTAGTGAAATAGAAACCTAACTAGTCAACGGAGTAACAGCTAGAGGTTACTATTTCGTGGTCCGGTCTTATGTAATCTCATTACATAGGATATCCCCACTCACATGTCATCTACACGAACACGTTAGGATCACAATGTTTGTATCAAATACAAAGTGGGCCACATAGATAGTTTATCCAGGATAAGGTACCCAAACCTTATCCCCTAACTATAGACCCTTTAGGTTGTATCTCGAACTGAGATTCTTTTTATGTACATTACAATCAGTTAGAGATTCATTTAACAGCCTTGGATGTTTAGTTTATTGGATTTAGGGTTTTAAGTAAAGGCAAACTCGTAGATAACGAACAATAACACTTTATTGAAATAATAACACTTTATTACATTAATTAGAACATAATTACAAACTACGAGCTTTAGGGCACAAATCCCAACAATTACAAAGTGAGCCGCATCCATGGTGTTACCAGAATGAGGTTTCCAACCTTATTCTTACACCATAGACTATTTAGGTTACAATCTTGAAGTCAACCCAAATATTGTCCGCTACACTAATTTCAAGATAAATGTTATGTCCTTGGAGCTTAGTTTATTGGATTTATAAAAGCAAGACTGTAATCTTATCAAAACAAATACACTTTATTTAATTGATCAAAATTACACAAGTTTAGGGCATAAATCCTAACAATCTCCCACTTGACCTAAAGCTTGTAGAGTACTAAACATTACATTAATGTAAATACAATAAACTAGGACATTTAAACCCCTTTGTACAATACAACATTGCTAATACTCCCACTTGCCCTATTTGGGGAAGACTTGTAAACCTAGACCTTCTAGGTGACTCTCAAATACTTTAGCCGTGACAGCCTTTGTAAAAGGATCAGCAATGTTGTGCTCTGAGGCTATCTCCCGGATGAGATGATACTTCCGCTCTATGTGCTTTCCCCTCTTGTGACTTCGGGATTCCCTCGAATTTGCCACTGCACCACTGTTATCGCAATACATTTTGACGGGCAAAGTCATATTTGGAACAACTTCCAAATTTAGCATAAATTTCCTTAACCAAACGTCCTCCTTAGCTGCTTCACAAGCTGCTACATATTTGACCTCCATGGTGGAATCAGCGATGCATCCTTGCTTGACGCTTCGCCATACTACAACTCCTCCGTTAAGAGTGGCCCCGACACGATGTAGATTTTTGAGAATCTTTATCGATCTCGAAGTCGTAATCCGTGTATCTTGTAAGGATCAAATCCTTAGCCCCATACACAAGCATGTAGTACCTTATTCTCCGAAGATACTTAAGGATTGTTTTAACACATCCGGTGTTCAAGTCACGATTGGATTGATACCTCTCGACCATCCCAACCGCAAAAGCGGATGTCGGGCCTAGTACACAACATGACGCGTACATCAGCCGCCAGCGGTGATGCGTAAGGAATCCGTCTCATATCCTCAACTCCTTGAGGTGTCTTAGGACACTGTTCCTTAGATAAATTGATTCCATGTCTAAAAGTCAACAAGCCCTTTTTGGAATCTTGCATCTTAAACCTTGACAACACTTTGTCTATGTATGATGCTTGAGACAAGGCTAGTGTTTTATTCTTGCGGTTAGGACAATTTGGATCCCAAGAACAAAGCTGCGCATCACCCAAATCTTTCATTTGGAATTACGTAGCTAACCATTCCTTGATGTCATGAGATAACCTACATCATTCCCAATGAGTAGGATATCATCCACATAGAGAATTAGGAAAGCGACGTAACTATTGAGGATTTTCTTGTAGACACAAGGTTCATCATCATTCTGGTCAAAACCATAAGATCTGATAGCCTCATCAAATCTTATATTCCAGGACCTAGAGGCTTGTTTCATTCCATAAATCGACCTTTTAAGCCTGCGAACTTTTTGCTCTTGTCTTGGTTTAATGAACCCTTTGGGTTGGTCCATGTAGATGGTTTCCTCAAGATTGCCATTCAAAAAGGCTGTCTTGACATCCATTTGCCATATCTCATAGTCATAATATGCGGCAATGGTAAGAAGGATACGGATAGACTTTACCATAGCAACAAGTGAAAAGGTTTCCTCAATGTCAACCCCTTCAATCTGGGTATAACCATTTGCTACTAGTCTAGCTTTTAAGGTTTGCACCTTCCCATCTACACCATGTTTTCTCTTGTAGATCCATTTACAACCTATAGGTTTCACCCCATCAGGCTTATCTACAAGATCCCAAACAGAATTGAAGTACATCGACTCCATTTTTTTGTCCATGGCTACGACCCATTTGTCTTTGTCTTTGTCAACCATTGCTTGATTATAAGTCAATGGATCCTCGCAGTTGTCATCTGGTATAACAACTTAGGTTTCAGCTAAACCCATGCAACGGTCAAGCTGTATCACAACCCTCCCACTACGTCGAGGCATACTCAACTCTTGAGATGGACCCTCTTGACTAGACAAACGAGTATCAACAACTCTTGTTGACGTACTAGTGGTCTTATTAGCAACCTTTGCTATTGTTCCGTCTAACTCACTCAACACTACCTTACTTTTTGGTTTGTGATCCCTTATGTGGTCCTCCTCCAAGAAAGTGGCATTTGTCGACACAAAAACCTTATCTTCCCTAGGATCATAGAATAAGCCACCTCTTGTTTCTTTTGGGTATCTCACAAGCACATGTGCCGGACAACCCGATATTCTGAAGTGACATAAACTACCTTTACATCCTTTCTAGAGTTCAAAAGGTGTTTCAGAAACAGTTTTGGAGGGTACACTATTCAAAATGTATACTGCAGTCTCCACTACATAACCCCAAAAGGAACTAGGGAGATGAGCATAACTCATCATTGATCGAACCATGTCCAACAAGGTTCTATTTCTTCTTTCCGATACACCGTTTTGTTGTGGTGTGCCGGGAGCTGAGAGTTGGGATGTAATTCCATGTTCTATCATATAGTTATGGAATTTTAAATCCATGTACTCTCCACCACAATCCAATCGAAGTGTTTTAACTATTTTACCTAATTGATTTTCAACCTCAGTCTTGAATTCCTTGAACTTTTCAAGTGCTTCAGACTTGTGGTGCATTAGGAAAATATGCCCCTATCTGGAATAATCATCTATAAAAGAGATGAAATATTCATATCCTCCCCTGACTTTAACATTCATCGGACCACAAAGGTCTGAATGTATAAGCTCTAGAGGATCTTTGGCTCTATAACCTTTTCCACTAAAAGGTCTTTTAGTCATTTTGCCTTCTAGGCAGGATTCACATACTGGCAAGGAATTTTCTTTTAACTCGTTTAAAAGTCCGTTCTTTACCAATCTCTCAATCCTATTGAGATTAATGTGACCCAATCTTAGATGCCAAAGATGAGCATTTTCTTTAGGAGAAATTTTACGTTTCTTAGTTTTGCGTTTTTGCGATTTTAAATAATTCAGTGATCAAAACCATTTTGACTGAATTAGGCCTTAAAACACACAATCCATTTTCTTATGAAGCTGAACATATTTCTAAACCTTTCTTCAAGATAAACACTTTATTCATAGAAAAGGAAACAAAAATACATTGTTCAATAAGGCAAGAAATGGAAATAAGCTTTCTAGTAAACTCTGGTATCACTAATATATTGTCCAACAATACATATTTCTTGCCAAAATAAAGCTTCATTGTGCCTACTGCTACAGCTGAGACGACTTCTCCATTTCCAACCCGGAGCGTTATCTCTCCTTGTTGTAGCTGCTGCCAGGAATCAATTCCCTGAAAAGAAGAGCAAACATGATTAGTGGTGCATGAATCAAGTATCCAAGTTGTTTTATCAGTATCCACTAAACAAGCTTCTAGGCAAAGTAAATCATATTTACCTTCCTTCTTCTTTTCTGCAATGTACTTCGGACAGTTCTGTTTCCAATGCCCGTCTTCGTTGCAGTGGAAACACTTTCCTTTATCAGCAACGTCTTTGACTTTCTTGCCCATCTGGGCGGCAACTTTGTCGACTGTTTTCCTCTACCAACCTTCTTTCATGTTCTTCTTCTTACCTCTCGGGTTAGAAGAAGATGAAGCCATCATTTTTGTCCCTGCAGGTCGAACCTGCGTGATAACTCCTATCGCAACATTTGCCTCACCTTTAGATCCCTAAATTTTCACCAAAAGTGAAAGGTCTGGAGTTCATTCAGAAGGGAGGTAAGATTAAAAGTAAGCTTGTTCATAACAACATTACTTCTAAACCGCCAGGAAACTATCTGGAAGGGTTTCAAGAATGAAGTTGACTGGCTCGACTCATCGATGGAAGCACCATTCGACTCTCACGATGTTAAAGTGCACCATCATATCCGAGGACATGATCCCGAACGGATGTACCCTCGGCATCCTCGAGTTGAATATGTACTTTAGGGCATTATGTCGGGCTTGTGTGGATTTGTTATCCAAACATACCACCGCATAGAATCCATGATTTCCGCCATTTTGTAATTATGCCCTCGTGCTTCTTGGCTAATATGTCAGACATACTTGCTAGCATGTAGACCTTTGCCTTATCATTGGCCTTGATCCATTGATCATATGCATCACGAACATTTCGTGACGCATTCGACCCTGACACCTGAGGACACTCCTCAATTAGCACAAACTTCAGATCATTCACTACCAAAATAGTGTTGAGTTTATTTTTCCATGTCATCATATTCTCTTCGGTTAACTTTTTCCCCACCCAATAAGGAAATTATAGAGCTAGATATTTTTGCTGAAAATTACAAACAAACTTGTATGAGTTTCTTGCTATAACTCTAATCCAATCATGTTTTAGCTACTTATCAAATGATTCCTAGGCCATTTATAATTTGCAATGATACTGCAAAGGTTTAGAATGTATGACACCAAAGGGTAATCAAAAACACTCCTCCTCCGGATCAAGACATGCTTGACCAAAACCTAACACAGAATAACTCTTATTCCTATAGGTTTTAGTTACCATTTTTCGGTCTGGATACATACACAAATTATGTACCCCATGACTGTAACCCTTTCTCTTTAGATCCCAGAGTCTAGATCCAATAAAATTCGCCGAAGGGAGGACTATATTGGAATATAGTCTAAGAAAATCTTTATCCCTTTCGGGTGTCTACTGTGTTAGATCCCCTATGATCAAGCCCTCCGAAGAGATTTTCTGGTCCAGGCCAAACTAGCAGGCTGACCATAGTGGTCTAACGATGTAAACCGACAAAAGAGACCGTAGGTTTTGTTTTCACTAAACCTGCTCCCACTCACTATAAGTACCCTCTCCATTCACCTTGGTATTGACTCATACAAACACCATCCGAAGGGGGACGCTCCCGTTTGCGCCACGAGGCCAAGTATGAGTCTCACAATGTGAACTTCACTGAGATAGCGTAGGTGGAAAAATATGTATCTCATACACTTTTCCTCCCACTAAATACTTTAAGTCTATAGGAATCTTTCATAGGCTAAAACCTGGCTAATAGTTTCACCTAACTGTATTGACATAACTCTTTATATTGATGATCAATATAACTCTTATATTGATTTTATCCTAAGTTTGTTAATATAACTCCTTATATTAAACCTAGGATTTCTAGTTTCTTAACCCCTTAATAAACCCCCTGACGCTACTGTAATTTATAAGACTCTCTGATTAAATTTCACTCCAGGTCAGTTCCCAGGTAGGGGTGTTCCGTATCCGTCAGCTTAAATACTCCAGCCTAGACACAACTTTCCTTAGAAAGAGTTCCTCTTTTAATCATAGCTTAAAAATTACTTGGTTCCTAATTCTAATCTAATTAGAACTAGATAACCTAATGTCTATTATTTTCAAGTTCTAAACACTTTAAAACTAACAATTAACCTTAGGTGACATGCATACTATGTTATAGTGCTTGATCATTCATCAAATGAATAATATGACATTCATAGCATCTTCATCTCATGAAAAATAATGCATGTCAATGCTATCCAAAATTAGTATAACAACCTTATATTAATTAATCATGCAAACTATATAATATAACTCCTTATATTATAACTGATGCATGAAAATGTTTAACTTAAGCTGGGATTCCTAAAATACAAGCATACACTATGCATGACAATAATTACACAACAATTGCATAATTAAAATAGCAAAAATTAGACCAATTTTGGCACCCTAGAAATAATTTTAATTAATATAATATAATTATATTAATTAAAATGAAAAATATTAAATAATATAATATAATTATATTAATTAAAATTAAAAATATTAAATAAATTAAAATAAAACGTTTTTATAATTAATATATATAATGAAATTTCAGTTTCTGCCCGTTGCTCCTCGCGTGAAACGTATCTGGCGTTGCAACGCAGCTTTTGTCGTCTTCTACCGAAGCGCGTTGTAACGCTTGCGCCTCTGCCGCGCCTTCTTCCGCAAGCGCAACGTTGCAATGCCGATGAACACCGTTGCAACGCTGCACACAGACAGCAACTAGGAATCCCATTCCTTTGCTCGTTTTCGCTCCGATCTTCTCAGCAACCGCCTTGCCTCGATTGACACGGACTTACAGACTCGATTTATAATTAAATTTTCTCAAAACACCGGGCCCTTACATTGAACATTTCAATGGAAATTGTAAATCTAAGTGCCAAAATTAAAAACATCTAATTTCGCAAAAACGTTCATACATCTCATGCAAAAATAGTAAATCCCACCTTGTTCTTGAAAATCCAGAACATAAATCAAGAACACAATTGAGCTCTGATACCAATTGAAGGGAATCGAAGTCCCTGAAGCGGAAGCGATTGCGAATCGCGTGCTCTTGATTTAGTTACAACGGAAAATTCAAGAACGTAAAAAATAGATTAAGCACATATAATAAAATGGACAACAAGTATTTACCTTTTGAAGAACCTTTCTTCAAGTGTTCCTCTCTGCACGGTCACGATCTCAGCAACAAGAACTCCAACGTGCAAAGACATGACCACTGGATCTTCTCCGTTGTTCTCTAGGTGAGGGAGGAAGGTGGGTTCCCTTTAGGAGATGTGAGGTTTTTTTTTTTTTTTTGAGAGAGATGTGTGTGTCTTGGAACTCTTCTAACAACACCACAAAAGAGCTTATTGAACCTTAACCTAGTTGCATCTCATGCAACCATATATATAGAGAAATAAGATGGAAATGACCATCCTACCCCTCCTTTAATCTCTCTTTAGTATATAGTCTAATTCATATTAAAACTATATATTATATCAATTATATCATATATAATAGATACAACTCCTCATGTATGAAATTGAACACTTCAATTTCACTACTAACTTTATACCCTCAATATTACCATGTTGAGCCAACGGAGGGATCTAATGGACCTACAGATCATGAGCTCCAATGATGTGAGATTAACTGATCAAACTCTTTGATCAAGTTAATCAATATTCATTAACTACAAGTCACTCCACCATAGACTTTTAGCTGCACTCTCCTCACTATAGATAATATTGTGTCTACTGATATAGTCATTACCCATGAGTCGACCCTTCACAGGTTGTTCGTAATCACAGTTCGGTCAAATTATCGTTTTACCCTTGTGATTACCTCTTTGCTCCTTCAGCACCACTGATCCTCTAATGAACAGCAAGTCTAAGGTCCTACCTTAGACTCATACCCTCATAGAGGGCGGGGCCCCGTTGTTCAAGACCTGGAGTCAGTTCTTAAGGGAACAACCTATCTAATACCTCAATAGAGGAATGAGTAAATTCCATCTTGCACAGTTAAGTTTCCAGCTACCTACGAGGTTCTGTCCCTAAGAAGGTAGGCTTATTGAGTCGGCTACAGGCCACTCTCACCCATACTAGTCTAAGGACAAACCCCTACAACAGGAGTTCTTAACTTGTTCAAGATTCAGGTCGAGTCACTAATGACCATCTATAAATTACTAGTCTCATCCTGTTAACGGTGTCATACTAGTTAGACTAATAATTTGCGATCCAGTCTTGTATGAACTATTCATACAGGATGCCCCCACTGGCATGTCAACTACATGAATGAGTTGGATTACCTCATTTGTACTAATTACAAAGTGGGCCCCATCCATTGTACCAGAATGAGGTTTCCAACCTTATTCTTATACCATAGACTATTTAGGTTATAATCTTGAAGTCAACCCAAATAGTGTCCACTACACTGATTTCAAGATTAATGTTATAACCTTGGAGCTTAGTTTATTGGATTTATAAAAGCAAGATTGTAATCTTATCAAAACAAATAACACTTTATTTAATTGATCAAAATTACACAAGTTTAGGGCATAAATCCCAACAGGATCACGTTCGAGTTAATGACCCGAATGGTCTCTGAAGATATGCATAGGGTTGGAGACCTAATCCTCGGATACTGCGTGGATGCGCCCGCTTTGTATTAGATACAAGCGAGGTGATCTGACTCGTTCATGTGGTTGACATGCGAGTAGGGGCATCCTGTGCAATGAGATTGTACAAGACCGGACCGTTTATTATTAGACTTACTGATGTAACACCGTTAACAATATAGAGCTAATAAATTTGTAGATGACCATTAGTGACTCGACCTTAATCCTGAGCGTGTTACTGGACTCACATGCCTGCGGGGATCTGTCCTTTGACTAGTACGAGTGAGGGTGGCCATTATTGCTCACCCAATATGCCTATCTTCTCAGGGGCAGGACCACGTGGGGAGCTGGGAACTTGACTACGCAAGAAGGAATTCACTCGTTCCCGACTTAGGAAAACTTGAGGGGTTGTTCCCTTAAGTGCTGTCACTAGGGCTTGAACAACGGGGCCCCACCATCTCATTAGCTTTGAGAGAGTTATTATTTATGATTGGACCATGCAACGTAGTTGTTCATTAGAGGAGCAGTGGGACTTAAGGAGCAAGAGGTAGACACAGGGGTAAAACGGTAATTCGACCCAACTGTGACTACGAACAACCTGTGAAGGGTCGACTCATGAGTATTGGTTATATCGATGGACACAACTTGTCCTACAGTGATGAAAGTGCAGCTACGGGCTTTAGTGGAGTGTTACTGTAGCTAATGAATGTTGAATAACCGGGTCAAAGAGTTTGACAGGTTAGTCTCGGATCATTGGAGCTCGTCACGTGTAGGTCCATTAGGTCCCTCAGTTTGATCAAATTGGAAAAATTTAGGGTTTACAGATTGGTGTGAATTTGAAGTGTTCAAATTCATTTTTTGTGTATTTATGTCATTTATATGAGATATAGGTGACATAATATATAGTTTGATGTGAATGAGATTCATAATAAACTATAGCATAGCCTAATTGATTAATTACTGCTATTTGGAGAAATTGAATTGAGAGAAATTAAATTGAATGTGATTCAATTTATAATTCCACATTTATGCAAATGAGATTTGTATAATAAGGTATGAGATACCTTATATTATATAATATGCAAATGTGATTTGTATATTATATGGTTGTGGTAAAATTGTGATTTGGTGGAGATTTTAACTCCATCACACAATCGTATTTAAAGGCTTTGCAAGAAGCCTTTGGTGTGCCAGTTTGCCATTTTTTGGATTTTCATCGAAGAGAGAAAACATACTTTCTCTCATTCTCTCTCAATTCTCTCTAAAACTTCTCCTCACCCAAAACCAAAGGGAGTCCCACCTACTCTCCCTCAACCTCCCGAGAACAACCGAGAAGACTCTTTGGAGGTGTCTCCGTGTTCGGATCGAGGTTCGTGTTCGAGGAGATCGTTGGATCGAGAGAGATCGTGACCGGAGGAGAAAAGCGTTGAAGAAGAGTTCTTCAACAGATAAATATCTTATAACTCCTTACTGTTTTCTTCTCTTATTTGCATGTTTAGCCTATGATGTATGATATAGATTCAATTTTAATATAGAATTACACAACGGATCAACGACGTTTCACAACGTCTTCCGCTGCGGTAATTCCAAATCCCTTTAGCGAGGTCACTTACTGAGTATTATTTTTATAAACTCACCATTTCTTTTTAAAATGTTTTCAGGTAAAGGCAAGGACATATAGGGCGAGTGACTAAGATGCGCTACGAATGCCATGAGGACCACACAGTCATATTTTCCGCACTTAAATGAGTAGTATTTTAAAGGATTTTGTTTTCTCCTGAAGTAGCATAAAAATTTTGAGACTCAGGCCAAACATTTTTATGTTATTTAAATGCTTTGATTTTACGCTTTTGGATCCATAAAAGTGAATTTTAAATCGTGATTTGATTTACTTATTCTTTATTATGTTTTCTTGGCATAAAAAAATACATGCATGGATAGTAACGTTCCTAGAAATTGAGTCTGAAAAGTTAGGGGCGTTATGTAAAGGAAGGCTAAGAGAGAGAAACAAAAGTATAATCTATATGCCACATTAAATAAAAAAAGCTAATAGGAAAATTCTGCCCATCAACCATCGATATTATAGTTGACCTAACAAGTTTGGTGATGATGAATCTTAGAATTACTTTTTAAAACTAAGGGTTAAATTGTAAATTTTTAAAATTTAAAGACGAAAATAATCTATTAGTCAAATTTTGATGACTAAGAAGGTAGTATCTACAATTTTTATAAGGGTCAGTTGCACAAATGGCAAAAAATAAAAGCCCAATTGCAAACATGTCTACCCTTTATTTCTATTGCAAATATAGCAAAAAAAAAAATGGTCCAACCCAATTGGAGTCAGCCAAATATCCAAAATACCCCTCATTTATAATCTGGTGTGATTGCTATATCACTTATATCAACAGTCTATCAGTGATATATTGTTGATATACCCACGATATACCTAATATGAAGTATATCAGTAATATACTACTAATATATTTTACTTATGTATATCAATGAACTTGAATTTCTAATACTTAGTATATCAACAGTATATGAAAAAGAGCTAATATGAAGTATATCAAGAGTATAATAGTGATTTATATCTAGTGTATTAAATATAACCTAATATGAAGTATATAAGTGATATGTTACTGATACATTTAACTTATATCAAAATGAAATGGGACATGCGTAATATAAAGTATATCAGTGATATACTACTGATATACCTTATTACTTAAAGTGATGAAACATATCACTGAATGAAGTATATCATTGTTGTGTTATGTATATTAATGATATGAAAAATATGCAAAATATATTTGATATGTCACTGACTATTTCATCTGAGAATATATCATTTATTTGATACACTTTGAAAAGAAGTGTATATACTACTAATACACTTTGTATTATGTATATATCCATTGATTGATATACCAAATGTGCTACAGATATATTATTGACATACAAATTAGTATATTTGATATATTATTGATATGCATGATGATACAATAATGAAGGTAGAGCTGGAATAATAGAAAAACGAGCGAAATTTTGTTGCTATATTTGCACATTTCTAAAAATCACCACTAAATTGTAAATATCATAATATTTTTTTCCAATCCATTATAATTCTCTAAAAAGACAAGCCTATGTGTTTAGGATATTATATATAAACAACAAAGTTCCATTACCTTATATTTCACTAAATGTTATTAAACACTCAAAATTTCGTTCGACGTCAATATTTTTTTGATATGAAATTATTGCTTCGAACTTTATAATTATGGTGCTAAAATAGTATTTTTTTTCGGGGAAGGGGGGGGGGCAGAGAGGGGACACTTACATAGATAACATTTTAAATTAGGAAATTGCATGCAAGGCATTAATGAATCTAATTTGTAAAATTAGCAAATTCTATAGACCCAACCCAATCACATGCAATGTAATGTAAAAAATGTCTTCCTGCATATTGATATACCAACGATATACCTAACTAAAAGTAACTACATGATATACTACCGATATTTATTTGAAGTTAATCAAGAGTATATCGGTAAGTGCAATACTGATATACTTGATTTATCATATGTGTTGTTCAATAAAAAGTTTTCAGTAGTATATCAATAGTATAATATTGATAAATCAACAATATCGTAGAGTATGTCATTGATACACTACTGATATATTTATTTGAATTTGTTCGAAAATAAATTAATAAAATGAATATTAGTGTGATATACTACCGATATCCATTTATTTCACAAGTATCAAGTGTATATATAAGTGTTATATACTACCGATATACTTTATTTACGTATCTCAAAAAATAAAGAAATACTTACTATATCAAGAGTACAATAATTATTCATAATCGACATATCAGATTATCTAAAGCAAGTATACCAGTTATATACTACTGATATGCTTTATTTAGGTATATAAATGAAATAGAAATGCTAATATTAATTATATGAACGATATATCACAAATAATGATTTATGTTTTGTAGTGATTTATGTTGATATATCATGTATGTTTGGTGTAATACCCCTACTATTCTATAACTAAACTCTTAGGGACATTACTACACATGCATGCATTTATAGGCCAAAAGATATAAAACGATCTTTAGAACTCCACTTGAAAACAATTTGTCTTTAGGGATCCCATAAAAACATTCAAAGCAGATAAAAGGAGCGGTTTAAACAGGCCTATTCAAAATGCAGGAAGTAAAGTTAAACTACGAAAACATAAAATGACAACATCGAGTTTTAAAAGAAAAATATGCGGAAGACATGTCTATTCCCATGGTTCTGGCAACGCGCCTCCGTCACTCACCCTGCACGTCCTTAGCCTTACCTGAAAAACATTTTTTAAAAGAAAGGGTGAGTATTGTAAAACAATACCCGAGAAGTGACCTCGCTACAGAGGTTTGGGATATGCATACACATACAATCATGACTTTTAAACTTGTTCGAAATATACATATGCGGGACCTAAAACTTTCTCATATAAATCAGTCTTTAATCCATGACTTCCTTTTTATTTAAGTGGCCAATTGGTCATCACGAGTCATTTCATTTTGAGTCCCTCATGGACCACTGTAATAGTTTGAGTCCTCATGGACCTGTATGGTTTGAGTCCCTCACAGACCCCTGTATAGATTGAGTCCCTCACAGACCCCTGTAATTTGACCCATAGGGTCTCTAATGCATGTTTGACCATGCACACAATGCACTCAGGAGACCAATTTCCACATTTTTCATTAAATCATTTCATGGCATACATATCATGCATGAGGTCCCATCTTTCAACATAACCATAGCGTACGTGCCACATCCATTATTAATGATATGCAATCATGACTTTTCACATCAGATAGGGTGTAATACTCACGTATATCATCATGCAATATTCTCATAGATAATACTGTAATATCCTCACATGAAATACCGGAATATTTTTACATAGAATACCAAGATATTCTCGCATAAAATACTAGATTATACTCACATAAAATATTGAAATATCATCACATAGAATATCAAAGCATTCTCACATAAAATCTTGAAACATTCTCGTGTAAAATCATTAAATCTTTTTAAGTAAAATAACGTACTAATTTCACATAAAATATCGAAATTCGTTTTCTTTAATCCCATTTAAAAAGATCCGGCACAAGGTCCCTTACCTTAATTCGAATTCTACTCCAAGACTTAACCCGAGCTCCTTGAGTACTCTTCTTTTAGTGGAACCTGGTCCACACAATAATTCGAAATTATTTTCCAAGCATTAACCAATTCCATAAGCGTGGGGTGCCTAATTCTAGTCCTTAAGACTTTATGCCCGCTTACCTCGAGTTCAACGCGAGGACTTAATATTTCTTAGTTTGTTTTGACGTTCGACCTCCAATTCCGCTCCAAGTTTGGTCCCTATAAAAATGTGTTCGAAACCGTAACCTAAGTTCTCAATCAAACGCTTAATTAATCGATAGGTCACAAGTAAATCTCCAACGAATTGAAACTAAACCGGATCGCTCACAGAGTTATAACTTCCGGTAATTTTGTAAAAAGCGTCTTTGGCGGCGTTGTAGGATTCGACGGCGCAACGCGGTGGCGGCCGAACGAGCTCGCGTGTGTGGCTGCTGCTTGGAGTCGAGAATGGTCGTGCGAATAACAAAGGCGCGATCGTCCGGTGCTGCAGGCGTTCGTGGCTCGGTGATCTTCTCTGCTCGAGGGTCTCGCCGGTGCAAGTGGCTTGAGGCGCGACTTCAACGATCGGCGCGGTGGGAAGCGAGTGCGATGCGGCGGTGGCGCCGCGTACGAACTCCGGCGTGAGATGCCTTCGGTGAAGCAGGCACGAGCGGCGGCTGGATGGCTGGGACGTCTCCGGCGTTTGAGGACTCGCGGCGAGGCTGGCGCAAGCTTGCAACGACGGCTCACGAGCAGTCTTGTGGCCGGATGTGTGAGGCGTGGGCGATGGTGTAGGTGCGTGCTCGAGCTTCCAATGGCGTGGTTCTCAACGCGAGCTCGATGGCGAGGTTTCGTGATGGCCGCGGAAAGTTCAAAGAAAAGAAAAGGGTCACACTGGCTAGGGCAAGGAGTGCAAGAGGAGGGAGAAGATGATAGTGAACTAGGGTTAGGGTTTTCTTGTTTGTGATTGCACTTAAGGAGGTTATATATTCACAAATTAGGTCAAATTTCAAGTGTCACTTGCCACCCTCAATTAGACATTAATAACCAAAGTGCCATTGCCTCTTCCTTTTCTTTTTAATTTTTATAAATAGTTATCTAAAGGAGAATATTTCGCTTTAAACTAATAAAATCAAAGACCGATTAACAGAGCTTGATGACAATCGCTAATCCAACTAGACACACACACCGGTTGAGAGCACGTTAAATAAAAACAATAACTAGTACCTGTGGTTGTGATCGTCACATTTGGTATGCCAAGAGGATAATAATGATAGAAATATTGATATACTCAATATTCATTTAATTGTTACATTGCTAATATACTCAACGTTAGGTATATCAATGAAATGAACATATCTAAAATGAAATGTATCAATAATATACTAAGATACAAAATATCTCTGATATGCTATGAATATATATAGAGTATATCATTTAACTGATATTACTAAAGAAAATTGTATTCATAGTATATCAATAATGTATTATTAATGTACTTTGTTTTAGGTATATATCGGTTGGTGATGTACAAATACAAAGTATATCGGATATACTATCGATATATTAAATGTAAAGTAAATCGGATATACTACTTATGTACCAAATGTAAAGTATATCGGATATACTCTTGATACACCAATGAGGTAAAATTGGAATAATAAAAAAATAAACAATCATATTCTTAAAAAATTTGTTATATTTGCAAATCTAAAAAAAATCATGGTTGGATTTGTAAATATACTAATATGTTTTTTCACCTATTACAATTCCCCTTTTTATAATTAAATAAACACGACCATTGTAGTTTGAGAATTAATGCAGACCACCCATATTCTATTAAAAATGACTTTTAATTTCGTGTCATAACCTAAATATCTAACCTAATTTAATATTTATAAAATTCATGGGCTAGTTTGATATAAAACTTAATTTATTTGCGACAGAATTCTATAGCCTTTCAATTTTTAGTCTAGTACATTCCTCAATTTTAAATTTGCTTAAGCTATATATCAAGAACTTATTAGATATAAATTAAAATTTATAAAGTTCATAACGTATTAAAGGCTTTTAATTTTGGGGCACTTGCATGAATAACAAAAAAAAATATATAAATATTGCATCCATGTCACTCCTTAATTCAATTTGCAAAAATAGTAACAAAAAAAAGCCCAACCCAAATGGATGTTGTTTAATGTAAAAAATACCCTTATATTTTTCGCGCGCGTTTTTCAGTCTGAAGTATATTAATAGCCTATCAATAGTCTATCAAAAGAATACTTATCAATAGTCTATCAAGAACATCACGATGATGAACTTATGATATCTTTGTTGATATACTAATGATATACCGAAAATGAATTATACTATTGATATATTAATGATATACCAAATATAAATTATATCAGATATACGGTTGATATATTACTGTATCTAAAAAACTATTGCTAGATTTACAAATACATTCTGCGTGTTGTTGAATATCGAGAAAATCAGTAGTCTATCAACAATAGATCTAATATAGCAATGCTATATCTAACCAAAAAATAATTGCATAAGTGATATACTACTGATTCCCTTGAATTCCATAATATTAAGTATATATCAATGTGATATACTACTTATATACTTTATTTAGTAAATAAACATTAAATCACACATTAGGATTTATTTTTTAGAGTGATTTATGTTGACATACTTTATTCAGCAATATTAGGTATATCCATGGAATCTCAAAATTTATTGCTAGATTTACAAATGTCCTCCTTGTGTTTTCAATATCGAGAAAATAAGTAGTCTATCAATAATAGATCTGATATACCAATAATATATCCAACCAAAAAGTAACTACATGAATGATATGATATTTGTTGATTTCACTAATATTAAGTATATGTGAGTGTGATATACTAACGATATACTTTATTTAATATATCAACGGTATATCACAAATGGTGATTTATGCTTGACTTTTATTTATGTTGATATATTTTATTAAGTTAATATTATGTATATCAATGGGATCTAAAAACTATTGCTAGATTTAGAAATGCCTTCTCGTGTTTCTCAATATTGAAAAAATCAGTAGTTTATTAACAATAGATTAGATATACCAATGATATATATAACAAAAAAAATAACTAATAGCCAGTTGATTTCAATAATATTAAGCATATATCGGTGTGATATACTACCAAAATACTTTATTCAAAGTATATCAACGACATATCACAAATAAGGATGTATGCTTGATAGTGATTTATGATGAAATACTTTATTCATAATATTAAGCATATCAACGGGATCTCAAAAGCTAGTTGTAATGTCGACATTTTGTGTAGAGTAAATTTGAGTTATGCTTTTAAATTTAAGGTAGAATTCATAATTTAAAACCAAATTGGTGAAGGGGAACAAAACTCCCACAATGGAAACGACTTTGAATGTCGTGGTGTTCGTTGTGAAAAATATTTTCTTAAAATCATTTCTATCCTATAGAAACTAAACTAAACATGCATAAGAAGGAAAAACCAGCAAGATAATACACTTACTTGTTGAAGAACCGATTCTTCACGATTTCCTTCTCCGACTACACGAACACATCGCGTTCTCCATCTCAACGATCACGATCTCAACGAACCTCGAAGACAACGGACATCTCCGAAAAGCCTTCTCGGTTGTAATCCTCAGGTAGAAGTAGAGTTGTGGGACTCCTTTGGTGAAAGGAATGAGAGAATTGTGAGAGAGGAAAGTTGAGAGATTTTTGTGAGATGTCTTTTGTGAGAAATCAAAAAAATGACACAATCCACACCAAAAGCCTTCTTGCAAAGGGTTTATATAATGGTGATAGGTGGAGTTGTAATCTTCACCTATTTACCATTTTACCTCAACCATAGGTTATGCAAATCATATTTGCATAACCATCAGAATATGCTGACCACTGAACTCGGATGCGTTTTAATTTATACTTTTGGGTCATATTTAATGGAAATTTAATTATTTGAGCCTTAGGTTTCTTAATTTAAAGTTTATGTAAATTGAAAATCTTTGAAATTATTAGAGACAAATTTAGAAAAATTAAATAGGCTTCATGGAATATTTGTTGTTAGAAAAAGATTGAGGGGCATTTTCGTAAATTTAAAGAAAAGGCAAACTAGGGTTTCTAAATGGTCAAATCTTTGTCCTTATTGACTGCACGGCTCCCAAGAAAGTCATCTTCTCCTTCCCTTTCACGTGTGGTAGCCGACAACTTCCCCTCTCTCTTTTCGACCAGTCACCGACGAGGACGTCACCGTAGGATCACGACTTCTTCTGTCTTCACACCGAGGGAGACGAGCACGTCGTCGCCGTTCGTAGCGCTCCGTCCAGCACAACCGAGCTTTTCGTCAACAACCGTCCATCGACCTTCGCTGCTGCACCGTCTCCTTGCTTGTGTCGCTGGATGGAATCGTGACGCTTCGTCGGAACGACTGCGCAACCCAGATCGAAACTCGCGGATGATGCCTCGCATCTAGTTGAATGCCAGTCGAAGAAACTAAGCTGTCGCTTGAGCGGTTGTGTCGCCGAAGAACAATCTTCGCCAAACCTTGAGGTTGTCGGTTCAACATTTGTGTAATAGTCGGTACTGTTTAAAAAACAATTACGGAAGGAAAAGTATAATATATATGCCACATTAAATAAAAAAAGCTAATAGGAAAATTTTGCCCATCAACCATCGATATTATAGTTGACCTAACAAGTTTGGTGATGATGAATCTTAGAATTACTTTTTAAAACTAAGGGTTAAATTGTAAATTTTTAAAATTTAAAGACGAAAATAATCTATTAGTCAAATTTTGATGACTAAGAAGGTAGTATCTACAATTTTTATAAATTCGAGTTGCACAAATGGCAAAAATAAAAGCCCAATTGCAAACATGTCTACCCTTTATTTCTATTGCAAATATAGCAAAAAAAAAAAAGGTCCAACCCAATTGGAGTCAGCCAAATATCCAAAATACCCCTCATTTATAATCTGGTGTGATTGCTATATCACTTATATCAACAGTCTATCAGTGATATATTGTTGATATACCCACGATATACCTAATATGAAGTATATCAGTAATATACTACTAATATATTTTACTTATGTATATCAATGAACTTGAATTTCTAATACTTAGTATATCAACAGTATATGAAAAAGAGCTAATATGAAGTATATCAAGAGTATAATAGTGATTTATATCTAGTGTATTAAATATAACCTAATATGAAGTATATCAGTGATATGTTCTTGATACATTTAACTTATATCAAAATGAAATGGGACATGCGTAATATAAAGTATATCGGTGATATACTCTATGATATACCTTATTACTTAAAGTGATGAAACATATCCTTTGAATGAAGTATATCATTGTTGTGTTATGTATATTAATGATATGAAAAATATGCAAAATATCTTTGATATGTCACTGACTATTTCATACAGAATATATCATTTATTTGATACACTGAAAAAGAAGTGTATATACTACTAATACACTTTGTATTATGTATATATTCATTGATTGATATACCAAATGTGCTACAGATATATTATTGACATACCAATTAGTATATTTGATATATTATTAATATGCATGATGATACAATAATGAAGGTAGAGTTGGAATAATAGAAAAACGAGCGAAATTTTGTTGCTATATTTGCACATTTCCAAAAATCACCACTAAATTGTAAATATCATAATATTTTTTTGCAATCCATTATAATTCTCTAAAAAGACAAGCCTATGTGTTTAGGATATTATATATAAACAACAAAGTTCCATTACCTTATATTTCACTAAATGTTATTAAACACTCAAAATTTCGTTCGACGTCAATATTTTTTTTATATGAAATTATTGCTTCGAACTTTATAATTATGGTGCTAAAATAGTGTTTTTTTTCGGGAAAGGGGGGGGGGGGGCAGAGAGGGGACACTTACATAGATAACATTTTAAATTAGGGAAATTGCATGCAAGGCATTAATGAATCTAATTTGTAAAATTAGCAAATTCTATAGACCCAACCCAATCACATGCAACAGAAAGTAAAAAATGTCTTCCTGCATATTGATATACCAACGATATACCTAACTAAAAAGTAACTACATGATATACTACTGATATTTATTTGAAGTTAATCAAGAGTATATCGGTAAGTGCAATACTGATATACTTGATTTATCATATGTGTTGTTCAATAAAAAGTTTTCAGTAGTATATCAATAGTATAATATTGATAAATCAACAATATCGTAGAGTATGTCATTGATACACTACTGATATATTTATTTGAATTTGTTCGAAAATAAATTAATAAAATGAATATTAGTGTGATATACTACTGATATCTGTTTATTTCACAAGTATCAAGTATATATAAGTGTTATATACTACCGATATACTTTATTTACGTATCTCAAAAATAAAGAAATACTTACTATATCAAGAGTACAATAATTATTCATAATCGACATATCAGATTATCTAAAGCAAGTATACCAGTTATATACTACTGATATGCTTTATTTAGGTATATAAATGAAATAGAAATGCTAATATTAATTATATGAACGATATGTCACAAATAATGATTTATGTTTGGTAGTGATTTATGTTGATATATCATGTATGTTTGGTATGCCAAGAGGATAATAATGATAGAAATATTGATATACTCAATATTCATTTAATTGTTACATTGCTAATATACTCAACGTTAGGTATATCAATGAAATGAACATATCTAAAATGAAATGTATCAATAATATACTAAGATACAAAATATCTCTGATATGCTATGAATATATATAGAGTATATCATTTAACTGATATTACTAAAGAAAATTGTATTCATAGTATATCAATAATGTATTATTAATGTACTTTGTTTTAGGTATATATCAGTTGACTGATGTACAAATACAAAGTATATCAGATATACTATCGATATATTAAATGTAAAGTAAATCAGATATACTACTTATGTACCAAATGTAAAGTATATCAGATATACTACTGATACACCAATGAGGGTAAAATTGGAATAATAAAAAAATAAACAATCATCTTCTTAAAAAATTTGTTATATTTGCAAATCTAAAAAAAATCATGGATGGATTTGTAAATATACTAATATGTTTTTTCACCTATTACAATTCCCCTTTTTATAATTAAATAAACACGACCATTGTAGTTTGAGAATTAAAAGACCACCCATATTCTATTAAAAATGACTTTTAATTTCGTGTCATAACCTAAATATCTAACCTAATTTAATATTTATAAAATTCAAGGGCTAGTTTGATATAAAACTTAATTTATTTGCGACAGAATTCTATAGCCTTTCAATTTTTAGTCTAGTACATTCCTCAATTTTAAATTTGCTTAAGCTATATATCAAGAACTTATTAGATATAAATTAAAATTTATAAAGTTCATAACGTATTAAAGGCTTTTAATTTTGGGGCACTTGCATGAATAACAAAAAAAATATATAAATATTGCACTCATGTCACTCCTTAATTCAATTTGCAAAAATAGTAACAAAAAAAAGCCCAACCCAAATGGATGTTGTTTAATGTAAAAAATACCCTTATATTTTTCGCGCGCGTTTTTCAATCTGAAGTATATTAATAGCCTATCAATAGTCTATCAAAAGAATACTTATCAATAGTCTATCAAGAACATACTGATGATGAACTTATGATATACTATTGATATACTAATGATATACCGAAAATGAATTATACTATTGATATATTAATGATATACCAAATATAAATTATATCAGATATACGGTTGATATATTACTGTATCTAAAAAAACTATTGCTAGATTTACAAATACATTCTGCGTGTTGTTGAATATCGAGAAAATCAGTAGTCTATCAACAATAGATCTAATATAGCAATGATATATCTAACCAAAAAATAATTGCATAAGTGATATACTACTGATTCTCTTGAATTCCATAATATTAAGTATATATCAATGTGATATACTACTTATATACTTTATTTAGTAAATAAACATTAAATCACACATTAGGATTTATTTTTAGAGTGATTTATGTTGACATACTTTATTCAAAGAATATTAGGTATATCCATGGAATCTCAAAATTTATTGCTAGATTTACAAATGTCCTCCTTGTGTTTTCAATATCGAGAAAATAAGTAGTCTATCAATAATAGATCTGATATACCAATAATATATCCAACCAAAAAGTAACTACATGAATGATATGATATTTGTTGATTTCACTAATATTAAGTATATGTGAGTGTGATATACTAACGATATACTTTATTTAATATATCAACGGTATATCACAAATGGTGATTTATGCTTGACTTTTATTTATGTTGATATATTTTATTAAGTTAATATTAAGTATATCAATGGGATCTAAAAACTATTGCTAGATTTAGAAATGCCCTCTCGTGTTTCTCAATATTGAAAAAATCAGTAGTTTATTAACAATAGATTAGATATACCAATGATATATATAACAAAAAAATAACTAATAGCCGTTGATTTCAATAATATTAAGCATATATCGGTGTGATATACTACCAAAATACTTTATTCAGTATATCAACGACATATCACAAATAAGGATGTATGCTTGATAGTGATTTATGATGAAATACTTTATTCAGTAATATTAAGCATATCAACGGGATCTCAAAAGCTAGTTGTAATGTCTGACATTTCAGGTAGAGTAAATTTCAGGTTATGCTTTTAAATTTAAGGTAGAATTCATAATTTAAAACCAAATTGGTGAAGGGAACAAAACTCCCACAGCGGAAACGACTTTGAATGTCGTGGTGTTCGTTGTGAAAAATATTTTCTTAAAATCATTTCTATCCTATAGAAACTAAACTAAACATGCATAAGAAAGAAAAACCAGCAAGATAATACACTTACTTGTTGAAGAACCGTTCTTCACGATTTCCTTCTCCGGCCACGAACACATCGCGTTCTCCATCTCAATGATCACGATCTCAACGAACCTCGAAGACAACGGACACCTCCGAAAAGCCTTCTCGGTTGTAATCCTCAGGTAGAAGTAGAGTTGTGGGACTCCTTTGGTGAAAGGAATGAGAGAATTTTGAGAGAGGAAAGTTGAGAGATTTTTGTGAGATGTCTTTTGTGAGAAATCAAAAAAATGACACAATCCACACCAAAAGCCTTCTTGCAAAGGGTTTATATAATGGTGATAGGTGGAGTTGTAATCTTCACCTATTTACCATTTTACCTCAACCATAGGTTATGCAAATCATATTTGCATAACCACTGTAACGACCCTGAACTCCGGATGCGTTTTAATTTATACTTTTGGGTCATATTTAATGGAAATTTAATTATTTGAGCCTTAGGTTTCTTAATTTAAATTAAGTTTATGTAAATTGAAAATCATTGAAATTATTAGAGACAAATTTAGAACAATTAAATAGCCTTCATGACATATTTGTTGTTAGAAAAAGATTGAGGGGCATTTTCGTAAATTTAAAGAAAAGGAAAACTAGGGAGACGAATTTACCGACGAGGACGTCACCGTAGGATCACGACTTCTTCTGTCTTCACACCGAGGGAGACGAGCACGTCGTCGCCGTTCGTAACGCTCCGTCCAACACAACCGAGCTTTTCGTCAACAACCGTCCATCGACCTTCGCTGCTGCACCGTCTCCTTGCTTGTGTCGCTGGATGGAATCGTGACGCTTCGTCGGAACGACTGCGCAACCCAGATCGAAACTCGCGGATGATGCCTCGCATCTAGTTGAATGCCAGTCGAAGAAACTAAGCTGTCGCTTGAGCGGTTGTGTCGCCGGAGAACAATCTTCGCCAAATTTTGAGGTTGTCGGTTCAACATTTGTGTAATAGTCGGTACTGTTTAAAAAACATTTACTGAAGGAAAAGTCGGGGAGGGCGTAGTCCTCCCCCTTCCTCTTCGCAAGACAACAGTAAAGCGGTCGCCTGGTCGTTTCGGCCAAGTGACTCCACGCCCTTCTTCTCCCTCCCATCTCTCTCTCCCTCTTTTTTTTCCCCGACCTTTCTCTCTCAGTCCCTCTCCCTCTTCGGATCTCTCTCTCGCACTCAGTCCGCTCTCTCTACCTCTCTCACAGTCTCTTTCTCTCTGTCTCTGTCTCTCTTGTCTCTCAAATCGTCGTTTTCTGTCACTGTCGTCTCACTGGAAGGCCGTCCGTGCACCCCAGCGCCGCCGCAACACGTTCTTGTAGCCAAGTCGTCACCGGAGAAGAAGGTGTTTGCCATCGGTTCATGTGAGACCCACGTTTTGGTTCAACCGGTTCGAGACTATTTCAATCAGTTTTCATGGATCAGAGACCGGTTTCGGATAGATAGGGTCGCGTGGATTCATGATCTGCTACCTACGCGCCACCACCACCGCCTTCACGCGCCGCCGCTGCCGCCGTTCGCCGGCGAAACGCGTCGCCGCCTGTAGGGCCGTCGTTTGCCTCCTTCCGTCCGGTCGCCTCAGTTCCTTCTTTAACTCGTTTGGAACTCCGTTGGGTGAATTTTACTCCTCTTAATTGGGATCGTTGTATTAGGTTCGTTGTGTTTTAGTTTACTAATATTGTGCATGATCTTCGTTAGAAGCTTTATTTTGGAAGAAGAAGTACGTTTGGAGAACGCCACGTTACTCAAGTCGCTCGTTGTGGTTTGCATGTCGTACTCTTTTGATTTGAATGTCTTAGAATCTAGTAGCGTACCTTAGTCAAATTTGGCCTTGTAGTAGCATCCAAGGTTGTGAGAGTCGAAGTTGTGCCCGAACTTATGTCTGCCTGTTCCTATTGATGTGAACTTGTGTTGAAATATCGTGCATGCTAGATCGATTGTTTGTTCATACTTCATGGAGGTTACCCCTTCGTGCTTGGATGTGATCTTATTTAGTAGAGCTGATGTAAGCTTGTGCTGAGATTTTTGAATGTGCTAATCTGCTTTGTTTGTCTGTCTTGAGCCTGATAGTCTCGTGCTTAGTTTTAAAGTAACTCGGGAATATTGAGATTTATGCCCTAAACTTGTGTAATTTTGATCAATTAAATAAAGTGTTATTTGTTTTGATAAGATTACAGTCTTGCTTTTATAAATCCAATAAACTAAGCTCCAAGGTTATAACAATTATCTTGAAATCAGTGTAGTGGACACTATTTTGGTTGACTTCATGATTATAACTTAAACAGTCTATGGTATAAGAATAAGGTTGGAAACCTCATTCTGGTAACACCATGGATGCGACCAACTTTGTAATTAGTACAAATGAGGTAATCCAACTCATTCATGTAGTTGACATGCGAGTGGGGGCATCCTGTATGAAGAGTTCATACAAGACTGGATCGCAAATTATTAGTCTAACCAGTGCAATTAAATAAAGTGTTATTTGCTTTGATAAGATTACAGTCTTGCTTTTATAAATCCAATAAACTAAGCTCCAAGGTTATAACGTTTATCTTGAAATCAGTGTAGTGGACACTATTTTGGTTGACTTCATGATTATAACCTAAACAATCTATGGTATAAGAATAAGGTTGGAAAGCTCATTCTGGTAACACCATGGATGCGACCCACTTTGTAATTAGTACAAATGAGGTAATCCAACTCATTCATGTAGTTGACATGCGAGTGGGGGCATCCTGTATGAAGAGTTCATACAATTTGGATCGCAAATTATTAGTCTAAAGGTGCAATTAAATAAAGTGTTATTTGCTTTGATAAGATTACAGCCTTGCTTTTATAAATCCAATAAACTATGCTCCAAGGTTATAACGTTTATCTTGAAATCAGTGTAGTGGACACTATTTTGGTTGACTTCATGATTATAACCTAAACAATCTATGGTATAAGAATAAGGTTGGAAACCTCATTCTAGTAACACCATGGATGCGACCCACTTTGTAATTAGTACAAATGAGGTAATCCAACTCATTCATGTAGTTGACATGCGAGTGGGGGCATCCTGTATGAAGAGTTCATACAAAGATGGATCGCAAATTATTAGTCTAACCAAGTGTAACACCGTTAATGAGGATAATACTAGTAATTTATAGATGGTCATTAGTGACTCGACGTAGAAATCGACCAAGTTAAGAACTCCTGCTTATAGGGGTTTGTCCTTAGACTAGTATGGGTCATAACCTCGTAGGTAGCTGGAACTTAACTGTTCAAGATGAAATTCACTCATTCCTCTACTAAGGAATAAGATAGGTTGTTCCTTAAGAACCGACTCGTGTCTTGAACAACAGGGCCCCGCCTCTATGAGGGTATGAGTCTAAGGTAGGACCTTAGACTTGTTGTTCATTAGAGGATCAGTGGTGCTTAAGGAGCAAAGAGGTAATCACGGGGTAAAATGGTAATTCGACCTAGCCTGTTATTACGAACAACCTGTGAAGGGTCGACTCATGGGTAATGACTATATCAGTGGACACAATAATATCTACAGTGAGGAGAGTGCAGCTATAAGTCTATAGTGGTGTGACTTGTAGTTAATGAATACTGATTAACTGGATCAAAGAGTTTGATCAGTTAATCTCACATCATTGGAGCTCATGATCTGTAGGTCCATTAGATCCCTCTGTTGGCTCAACATGGTAATATTGAGGGTATAAAGTTAGGAGTAAAATTGAAGTGTTCAATTTCATACATGAGGAGTTATATCAATTATATATGATGTAATTGATATAATATATAGTTTTAATGTGAATTAGATTCATATATAAACTATATACTAAAGAGAGATTAAAGGAGGGGTAGAATGGTCATTTCCATACCATTCCCCTATATATAGTTGCATGAGATGCAACTAGGTCAAGACTTGAAAAATAGTATTCCTAGCCTCCTTGTTGTTGTTGGAAGTGTTCCAAAACACAAAATCTCTCTCACAAAATACCTCACCACTCCTAAAGGAAACCCACCTTCCTTCCACACCTAGAGAACAACGGAGAAGATCCGGTGCTGGTGTCGGTGATCGTACGAGTTCTTCTTGCTGAGATCGTGACCGTGGAGAGAGGAGCACTTGAAGAAAGGTTCTTCAAAGGTATACTTTTTGCTGTCCATTTCTATATTTTGTGCTTAATCTAAGTTTTACGTTCTTTCATTTTCCGTTATAACTAAATCAATAGCGCGCGATTCACAATCGCTTCCGCTTCGGGGACTTCGATTCCCTTCAATTTGTATCAGAGCCCAGTTGCGTTATTGATTTATGTTATGAATTTTTCAAGAACAAGGTGGGATTTACTGTTTTGTGCATGAGATGTATGAACAGTTTTGCGAAATTAGATGTTTTCGATTTTGGCACTTAGATTTACGATTTTCATTGAAATGTTCAATATAAGGGCCCGATGTTTTGGGAAAATTTAATTGTAAATCGAGTCTGTAAGTCCGTATCGATCGAGGCAAGGTGGTTGCTGAGTAGAACAGAGCAAAAACGAGTAAAGAATAGTGGATTCTCAATGTTGTCTGTGTGCAACGTTGCAACGCTGTTCATCGGCATTGCAACGCCGCACTTTTAGGAGAAGGCGCACGCAGGAGGAAGCGTTGCAACGCAGCCTCTCACGTTGCAACGTTGTGGCGTTGCGCAAAAATTGGTCTAATTTTTTGCTATTTTAATTATGCAATTGTTGTGTAATTATTGCCATGCATAGTGTGTGCTTATATTTTATAAATCCCACCTTAGGTTAAGCATTTTCATGCATCATTTATAATATAAGGAGTTATATTATATAGTTTGCATGATTAATTAATATAAGGTTGTTGTATTAATTTTTGGACAAAATTGACATGCATTATATTTCATGAGATGAATATGCTATATATGTTTTATTATTCATGTGATGAATGATCAAGCACTATAACATAGTATGCATGTCACCTAAGGTTAATTATTAGTTTTAAAGTGTTTAGAACTTGAAAATAATAGAACTTAGGCTATCTATTTCTAATTAGATTAGAATTAGGAACCAAGTAATTTATAAGATATGATTAAAAGAGGAACTCTGTCTAAGAAAAGTTCTGTCTAGGCTGGGGTATTTAAGCTGACGGAAACGGAACACCCCTACCTGAGAACTGATCTGGGAGTGAAATTTAATCAGAGAGTCTTATAAATTACAGTAGCGTCAGCAGGTTTATTAAGAGGTTAATAAACTAGAAATCCTAGGTTTCATATAAGGAGTTATATTAACAAACTTAGGATAAAATCAATATAAGAGTTGTATTAATTATCAATATAAGAGTTATGTTGATAAAGTTAGGTAAAACCATTAACCGAGTTTTAGCGTAAGAAAGATTCCTATAGACTTAAAGTATTCAGTGGGAGGAAAAAGTGTATGAGATACATATTTTTTCACCTACGCTATCTCCGGATAGTTCTCACCGTGAGACTCATACTTGGCCACGTGGCGCAAACGGGAGCGTCCCCCTTCGGATGGTGTTTGTATGAGTCAATACCAAGGTGAATAGAGAGGGTACTTATAGTGAGTGGGAGCAGGTTTAGTGAAAACAAAACCTACGGTCTCTTTTGTCGGTTTACACCGTTAGACCACTATGGTCACCGCTAGTTTGGCTCGACTGGACAATCCTCTTCGGAGGGCTTGATCATAGGGGATCTAACACGATAGACACACCGAAAGGGATAAAGATTTCCTTAGACTATTTTTCAATCTAGTCCTCCCTTCAGTGGATTTTATTTGATCGAGACTGCGGGATCTAAAGAAAAAGGGTTACAC
Source organism: Trichosanthes cucumerina (assembly GCA_036507285.1). Taxonomy (NCBI): domain Eukaryota; kingdom Viridiplantae; phylum Streptophyta; class Magnoliopsida; order Cucurbitales; family Cucurbitaceae; genus Trichosanthes; species Trichosanthes cucumerina. Next base: position 40,336,123 of record CM071836.1, on the reverse strand, counting down.
TCACGGGATACATAAAGTGTGTATGTATTCGGGATCAAAAATGATAACTAAAACCTATAGGAATAAGAGTTATTCTTGTGTTAGGTTTTGGTCAAGAATGTCTTGATCCAGAGGAGGAGTGTTTTTGATTACCCTTCGGTGTCATACATTCTAAACCTTTGGAGTATCATTGCAAATTATAAATGGCCTAGGAATCATTTGATAATTAGCTAAAACATTATTGGATTAGAGTTATAGCAAGAAACTCATACAAGTTTGTTTGTAAATTTTCAGCAAAAATGTCTAGCTCTATGATTTCCTTATTGGGTGCGAAAAAGTTAACTGGAGAGAACATAGTGACATGGATGGATGGACTCAACATATTTTAGTCACACATGATCTTAAGTTTGTTCTCAATGAGGAGTGTCCTCAGTTTCCTGCTCAAAATGCATCTCAAGCTGTTGAGGATGCATATGACCGCTGGATTAATGCCAACGAAAAGGCGAAAGCCTATATCCTAGCTATCATACCTGATGCTTTAGCCAGGACACTTGAGGGCAAGGTCTCAGCTCGAGAAATCATGGATTTTGTGCTAAATTTTTCTAGACAACCGCCCAAACAAATTCGGCATGAAGCCCTAAAGTTCGTTTATAACGCACGTATGAAGGAGGGAACATCAGTGAGAGAACATGTTCTCAATCTGATTGCCCACTTCAATATAGCGGAATTAAACTGAGCGGTCATAGATGAGAAATGTCATATTTTGTTCATCCTAGAATCTCTTTAGAAGAGTTTTGGCGATTAAAGTAGCAATGCAAATGATGAACAACATAGAGTATGATCTGACTTCTCTGCTACATGAGCTGCAGAATTATCAGTTTCTTATGGATGATAAGAGACAACAAAATGGAGAGGCAAATTTGTTTGCTTATTCCAAAAGTTCTCAGGAGGATTCATCCTCTGGGACTAAGAACTACTGATCATGCTTACGGACTTAAGAAGATCTGGAGAAGAGGAAAAGGAGCAAATAAAGCAAGAATCTATGCTGCAAAGAAAAACTGTTATTTGATAACATGTAGCTTAAGAGTTTATTAGAAACCTTATTTCTTGCCTTAAAGAACATTGTACTTCTTTTACTTTTCAATTAAATAAAGTGTTTATTTCATTGGAAAAGTATTGTTGTGACGACCATCATCACAGGTATTATTATAAATTCTATTTAACGCTCTTGGTAAACGCCGTGTTTAGTTGGATTGGTGTTTTTTTAATCAAGCTCGGCGAGAGGGAGGCCGTATTTTTGTTTAACTTATGTGAATTATTTCTTGTCTATTGAGATTAACTATAAAAATTAAAGGGAAGGTAAGTGTAAGGGCGTTTTGGTGAATTAGTTCTAAATTAGGGTGATCTAGCACACAACTTGACCTAGATGGTTGGTATTTAAATATCATGAGAAAACCCTAGCCTCCACACCTACTCCTCATTGTATCAAACCCAAACCCTAGCCCAAAAAGGACCCACATGTTCTCCCTCTTGTTGAATTGCAAACCCTAACCCTAAAGGACTTAAACCTTTCTCTTGCACTAAGCCCTAGCCGATCACCTCTTCATCTCAAAACCCTAGAAGCCGTGGACTGCAGCTCTACCATCGACAGCCGATCAGCGGTAGTCGGCCGGCCACACAACCAGCCCAGCAGAGGAACACCCCACGTCGCCGCCAGCTGAAACCGTCCGCGCCCTGCTCTTCCCAACCATCCCTTAGCATCGGCTCGTCGTCCAACTTCCGAAGCTTCAACATCATCGGCCGTTCGTGGACCTCGCCTGCGCCGCCGCTCGAACGCTGGGTTGACCACCTCCAAACCACGTCCGCCGGTCTCGCGTTGCAGACGCCGACGAAGAGAGCGGTCGGGTAGCAGGTCAGCCGGAAACCGCGCAAACCCTAGCCGCTTGCATTGGAGCTAGCCGCCGCCGACCCTGATCCGTCCTCGCAGGCGCCTTCTCCCGTCGACCAGCAACTGTTGGTAACCATTCCGCCGCAACCGGAGCGCCCACGAGCTTCAGCCGTCGCCTGCAGCAGCATCGAAGACCCAGCCACTCGCCGGACCCCACGCACGCCGGTGGTCGCGGTTGTACAGCAGCAAGCTTTTGGTTGGTGAGCAATCCCTTGTTATGATCTGAAACAGAATTGAGTTTTACGATGACTTTGAATTATTATGGCGTTTACGTGAGGAACTGAAATTATTGTTCGAACACGTCCTTGTAGGAACCGAACTTGGAACGGAATTGGAAATCGATTGCCAAGCAAATTAAGAATTATTGAGTTCTCGAGTTGAAACCGAGGTAAGCGGATAGGATATCTTAATACGGTGGATTAAGTATCGCACGATTAGGGTTTAAGGGTGAATATTTGGAGTTTAATTTGAAATTATGATGTGAATCGGGTTTCGCTAAAAGGAGAATAAGCAGTGGGGAGTTCGATTAGATTTTGGAATAAAAATCGAAGCTTGAGGTAAGGGACCTCGTGCATAGAACCTTTAAATGGGAGTAAAAATGATTTTCATGATTTTATGTGAAATAGTTCATATTTTTCCACATGAAAATCCACAAATATTATTTGAGAATACGTGATATTTTATGTGCAATATTTCGATGGATTATGTGAAAAGGAATTATTATTTTATGTGAAAGTATTCTCGTATGTTAAGCATAAAGATCCCATTATTTCATGTGAGAATAGGACAATAGGGTGTACGAGAATGTTTCATGTGTATTATAAGAGTATGATTTATCACCCTGCCCATGAGAAAGTATGAATGATATGTTGAGGATGATATTTATGATATGTACATCATGATTATATGACTGATGGGACCTTATGCATGATTTTGTATGTTACTAAGTGAATTATTGAATAGTGTGGACATTGGTTATCCCGAGATCATTTGAAATGACTTAGGATGACCAGTCGGCCTCACAATTATGTGAATAGCCATGGATTAAAGACCTGGCAACTGAATGAATAGCCATGGATTAAAGACCTGGCAACTGAATGAATAGCCATGGATTAAAGACACGCAAAGCTGAATGAGCGACCATGGATTAAAGACTGCAATTATATGAACGACCATGGATTAAAGACGGCAATTTAATGAACGATCATGGATTAAAGGCTCGACACTTAAATATGCAACCACGGATTAAAGACACGCAACTTTAGAAAGTTTTAATTCCCATCAATGTATGTTATGAATGAATTTAAAGATCATGATTGTATGTGTATGCATATCCCAAACCTCTGTGAGCGAGGTTACTTTACTGGTATTGTTTATGCAATACTCACCCTTTCTTTTAAAAATGTTTTTTGAGTAAAGGGAAGGACGTGCTAGGCGTGTGACGGAGAGCGTGATTTGAACCATGGGAACCAAAGATAAATTTCCGTATATTCTTATTTGGACTATTGTTGTCTTTAAGTTGTTATTTGAAGTTAAATTTACTTACAGCTTTTAATAGGCCAAACCGATGTAATGTCTTGAATGATTTGAATGTTTTGTTTTTACTTGGGATCCCTAGAACTATTTACGTTAAGTAAAAATGGCTTTTAAATTCTTTTTACCTCATGCCTATAAATGCATGCATGTGTAGTAATGTTCCTAGGGTTTTGGCCATAGAAAAGTAGGGCGTTAGCTTGGTTGGTATGAGCCCTAGGTTTAAGGGTTTCAGAGACTTGCTTACAGAGTAAGCATGCAGTAGTTCCCATGGTTTAACAACGCTTCGATCCACCGCTGAGTACGTTCGATGTTTTGTTAAGAAAGTAAATGATTATGATATGATATAGTTTTATGCATACAAAACCTTAAAAGCCCTGAGGGTGATTCTATCTTATGATTTGAAAGTAAAAGAAACTCGAGTTAGAAACTCTCTATATTGTAGTTTTGACATAATGCCACCTAGAGGCCGAGGGAGAGGTAGGGGACGTGGTAGGGGCCGGAGGGCAAGGGAAAACATCGACGCCCAACCGGAATTACCCCTGGATCAGGAAGAGATTACTCCACCCGTTCGAGACCTCCCCGTGATCCGCCCGACCGTCGGGGAGAATGTACTGCAGATTTGCCCCCGTGGGCGCACTGGAGGGAACGCAAATGTTATGACTATGATGGTGGAGGCCATGCGAGCCTTGTGCGAGCCACAAGAGCCACCCACCAGTGGCCCAAGCAAAATCGGGGCGAAACGACGCAACCCCGAGTCCCGCACGAAGGACTTCAGGAAGTATGATCCGAGATCTTTTAATGGGTCTTCCAGTGACCCCACTGTGGCAGAGTTGTGGCTGTCCTCCATTGAGACCATCTTCAGACTGATGAACTGCCCTGAGGACCAGAGGGTGTCCTGTGCGACCTTCATGCTGAGGGATGACGCGTACTTGTGGTGGGAGTCCGCCCAAGGAACCATTGTTGCCAGTGGAGAGACGATTACTTGGAATCTATTCAAGGAAGCATTCTGGCGGAAATTCTATCCTGCTGCACTCGTTGAAGAAGCAGCGCGAATTTTACAATGTATGCGAGCAGAGGGCAAAGTGGAGATATATGAGAGGGAATTTACCGTCGTCCGCTTTTTGCCCCACGAGCTAGTGGATACAGTAGCAAAGAAGACCGAGCGCTTCATCATGGGGCTAGATGAGAATGTACGAGGCTTTATTCAAGCATTAGCACCTCCTGATCACGCCTCTGCAGTGAGAGTGGCGGAACTGATTTGGGTGCAGCTCGGATCGCATGTGCAGTGGTAGTTAACTCTGGGCACCATGGCGAATCATAAGAGGAAGTGGGACCAGCCCCATTCCAGCTCCACGGCGCCCAACAGACACCGTGATAGACAGGGCATTTCGCATGTGAGTTCGGCGAAACCACCATCAATGGATCGTGGAATAAGAATGAGATAGGCCACGCAGTGCAAGGAATGTGGTAAATCGCTGACTGGGTAAATGTATGGTCTTGGCCCCGAGCGTGTTTCAAGTGTGGAAAGGAAGGGCACAGAGCTAATATCTCGCTCGAATCAAGCCAAAGACTAGCCACCACACAGATTATGAGTAGTGGGCTGGCTTTGTGAAGCCCCACCATACAGGGGGGAGAGCCTACGCAAGCACCAGTCGAGACATCTATGGCTCAGACTCAGTGGTTACAGGTACACTTCCATTACTTGGGCACCTCGCCTTTGTACTATTTGATTAGTTCTACGCACTCTTTTATTTTCTCGCATCCTTTGTAAGTCAAGTTTGAGTTAGAACTAGAAACGATTAAAGATGCCCTATCTGTATCCACTCTGCGGGGATAAATTTGTTAGCCAATGTGAAAGTCAAGGATGGTAGTGTGACCATCGCGGACCATGAGTTAGCAAAGTGAACCTAGTGGTTCTAGATATGTTTGATTTTGATGTAATTTTAGGCATGGACCGTTAGCGCAGAACCATGCTTGTATTGATTGTTTCAGGAAGGAGGTAGTGTTCACTCCTCCTAACCAACCCGGCTACAGGTTCAGAGGCACAGTAGCAGGAAGTAGGCCTAAGGTAATTACTGCTCTTAAGGCCAGGAAGTTATTGCATCGGGGAGCTTGGGGCGTCTTAGCCTGCATACTAGATGCAAGATGCACAGAGATCTCGGTGACATCGAGTGCATGAGAGGAATGAGTTTGCAGACGTTTTCCCGAGGACCTCCCGGAATACCTCCATCGGGAGGTAGATTTTAACATCGGATTGGAATTGGGGACGACCCCGATATCCAAGGCCCCGCATGAATGGCACCAAAGAGAGTTGAAAAGAGCTAAAAACGATTCACAGGACTTGCTAGACAAAGGGTTTATACGCCCAAGTGTTTCACCGGGAGCACCTGTGATTGTTCGTGAAAAGAAAGACGGATCCATGCGCTGCGTATAGACTACAGGAGTTGAATAAAGTTACAATCAAGAATAAATATCCTCTCCCGTGATAGATGATTTGTTCGATCGATTTGCAAGGAGCGCAGATGTTTTCTAAGATCGATCCGAGATCAAAGCTACCATCGATTGAGGATCGTGAGGGGATATCCCAAAAACAAGATTCGAGATCACGTTATGGGCATTACGAGTTCACAAGTGATGCCATTTGGCCCGACTCAATGCTCCCGCGCCTTCATGGACTTGATGAACCGTTTGTTCAAGGAGTGTCTTGATACGCTCGTGATTGTGTTCATCGATGATATATTGATATACTCGGTGTGATGAAGAGCATGAGATGCACCGAGGAAAGTCTTACTCACAATCGAGAGAGAATAAGTTGTATGCAAAATTCTCCAAGTGTGAATTTTGGCTAAGACAGTATCTTTTCTAGGGCATGTGGTGTCCGAAAATTCGAGTCTCTGTTGATCCAGCGAAAGTGGAGGCCGTCACACAGTGGCCCCGTCCGACCACGCTACAGAGGCACGTAGTTTTCTCGGGTCTTGCAGGATACTATAGGCGCTTTGTACAGGATTTTGCCAAGATAGCCATGCCTATGACTCAGCTGACGCGTAAGGGAAACCCTTTTGTGTGGAATGATGCTTGTGAAGCGAGCTTCCAGGAACTCAAGCACAGATTAGTGTCGGCCCCGATTCTTACACAGTTCCCGAGGAACAGGAGCTTTGTGGTTTACTGATGATGCTTCCAAGAAAGGTTCACTGTGTAATCGATGCAAGACGGTAAAGTAATAGCTTATGCATCCCGACAATTGAAGACACACGAGAGGAACTATCCAACTCACGATCCGGAATTAGCAGCAGAGAGTTTTTGCGTTAAAAACTGCGGAGACACTACCAGATGGCGAGAAAATTCGCATTTTTGGCTGAGATCATAAAAGTCTCAAGTATCTGCTCACCCGTATGAATTGAACATGAGGCGTATGCAGATGGTTGGAATTGGTGAAAGATTATGATATTGACATACAGCACCATCCCGGTAAGGCTAATGTAGTGGCCGATGCCCTCAAAGAGAAGCGTTGCATACATCACCATTTGCACGAGTGATGACAGCATGCAGCAGAGTTACAGCAGAGTTTGCTCGAGTGAAATTGCAAAGGTTAGTAGGAAAGACCACGGCTCGCTTAGCCCGCTTAACGTGCAACCGACCTTGAGGCAACGTATTATAGAGGCTCGGCAAGTGGACATGATTAGTGGAAAGACTTACTACTAAAGAACTCGCAGTGAGTGAGTTGTGAGTTTTCCCTATCCACGGATGGAGGATTGTTGTTTGTGGACGATTGTGTGTGCCGACGATGACAAGTCGAGGACGAGATCTTGAACAAGCCCATAACTCACCATTTTCTATGCATCCCTGGCAGCATCAAGATGTACCGAGATCCGCGATCATTTTGGTGGTGCAACATGAAGCGCGACGTGGCAGAGTTTGTCAGCAAGTGTTTGACTTGTCAGCAGGTGAAGGCACCTAGACAGAGGCCCGCAGGATTGCTGCAACCATTACATGTGCCTCAGTGGAAATGGGAGGAGATATCTATGGATTTCATAGTTGGATTGCCTAGAACTTTACGAGGTTACACAGTGATTTGGGTCATAGTGGACAGGTTAACAAAGTCAGCACACTTCATACCAGGGAAACCCACCTATTCTACAGATAAGTGGGCGCAGCTTTACCTGGAAGAGATAGTCCGTTTACATGGAATCCCAGTCAAGATTATATCAGACAGGGATCCACGTTTCACCTCCAACTTCTGGAGAAGTTTACAGAGAGCGTTGGGTTCGCAGTTGAATTTCAAGATCTGACTTTTCATCCATGCACGGATGGGACAGATTTTGAGCGCTTAAATCGAGATATTAGAGGATATGTTGCGAGCTTGCACTTTAGACTTCCAGGTCGTTGGGACACTCATTTACATCCGATGGAGTTTGCTTATAACAACAGCTTATCAGTCGACCATCGGAATGGCTCCATTTGAAGCTCTCTATGGGAAACGTTGCAGAACTCCAGTATTCTGGGAGGAGGTTGGTGAACGCCGATTGTTGGGTCGAGCACTAGTATAGATCACTAATGAGGCAATGCAAAAGATCGTGGCACGAATGCGCAGACCGCCCAAGTCAGACAAAAGAATTATGCCGACACGAGACGAAGGGACCTAGAATTCGAGGTTGGGGACCACGTGTTCCTTAAGGTGGCCCCAATGAAGGGAATTCTAAGGTTTGGCCGTAAAGGGAAGTTGAGTCCGCGATTCATCGGACCATTTGAAATCTTAGAGAGGATTGGTGCAGTGGCCTACAGATTAGCACTGCCGCCTTCTCTTTCGGCGGTTCATAATGTGTTTCATGTCTCCATGTTGAGAAAGTACGTCTCAGATCCAACTCATGTCATAGACTTGAACCTTCTGATTAGCGTAAGATCCGAAAGTTATGGTGAACGACCGGTACAAATTATTGCAAGAGATCGAAAGACCCTCCGTAACCGTGAGATCAGCTTAGTTAAGGTATTGTGGCAGAACCACCGCGCGGAGGAAGCTACTTGGGAGCGAGAAGAGGAAGTACGCGCTAAATATCCTGAACTATTCTAAGAATAGGAACTTTCGAGGACGAAAGTTCTTAAGGAGGGAAGATTGTGACGACCATCATCACAGGTATTATTATAAATTCTATTTAACGCTCTTGGTAAACGCCGTGTTTAGTTGGATTGGTGTTTTTTAATCAAGCTCTCATGAGAGGGAGGCCGTATTTTTGTTTAACTTATGTGAATTATTTCTTGTCTATTGAGATTAACTATAAAAATTAAAGGGAAGGTAAGTGTAAGGGCGTTTTGGTGAATTAGTTCTAAATTAGGGTGATCTAGCACACAACTTGACCTAGATGGTTGGTATTTAAATATCATGAGAAAACCCTAGCCTCCACACCTACTCCTCATTGTATCAAACCCAAACCCTAGCCCAAAAAGGACACACATGTTCTCCTCTTGTTGAATTGCAAACCCTAACCCTAAAGGACTTAAACCTTTCTCTTGCACTAAGCCCTAGCCGATCACCTCTTCATTTCAAAACCCTAGAAGCCGTGGATCGCAGACTCTACCATCGACACCGATCGATCACGCAGAGAGTCGGCCGGCCACACAACCAAATTTCAAAGAGGAACACCCCACGTCGCCGCCAGCTGAAACCGTCCGCGCCCTGCTCTTCCCAACCATCCCTTAGCATCGGCTGCGTCGTCCAACTTCCAAGCTTCAACATCATCGGCCGTTCGTGGACTCGCGCTGCGCGCCGCGCGCCGAACACTGGGTTGACCACCTCAAACCACGCCCGCCGGCTCGCGCGCACGCCGCCGGCGAGAGAGAGCGGTCGGGTAGCGCAGTCACCGGAAACGCGCGAAACCCTAGCCGCTTGCATTGGAGCTAGCCGCCGACTTCGATCCGTCCTCGCAGCGCCTTCTCCCGCCGATCAAAGAATCGTTGGTAACCATTCCGCCGCAACCGGAGCGCCCACGAGCTTCAGCCGTCGCCTGCAGCAGCATCGAAGACCCAGCCACTCGCCGGACCCCACGCACGCCGGTGGTCGCGGTTGTACAGCAGCAAGCTTTTGGTTGGTGAGCAATCCCTTGTTATGATCTGAAACAGAATTGAGTTTTACGATGACTTTGAATTATTATGGCGTTTACGTGAGGAACTGAAATTATTGTTCGAACACGTCCTTGTAGGAACCGAACTTGGAACGGAATTGGAAATCGATTGCCAAGCAAATTAAGAATTATTGAGTTCTCGAGTTGAAACCGAGGTAAGCGGATAGGATATCTTAATACGGTAGATTAAGTATCGCACGATTAGGGTTTAAGGGTGAATATTTGGAGTTTAATTTCGGAAATTATGATGTGAATCAGGTTTCGCTAAAAGGAGAATAGGCAGGGAGTTCGATTAGATTTTGGAATAAAAATCGAAGCTTGAGGTAAGGGACCTCGTGCCGAACCTTTAAATGGGAGTAAAAATGATTTTCATGATTTTATGTGAAATAGTTCATATTTTTCCACATGAAAATCCACAAATATTATTTGAGAATACGTGATATTTTATGTGCAATATTTCGATGGATTATGTGAAAAGGAATTATTATTTTATGTGAAAGTATTCTCGTATGTTAAGCATAAAGATCCCATTATTTCATGTGAGAATAGGACAATAGGGTGTACGAGAATGTTTCATGTGTATTATAAGAGTATGATTTATCACCCTGCCCATGAGAAAGTATGAATGATATGTTGAGGATGATATTTATGATATGTACATCATGATTATATGACTGATGGGACCTTATGCATGATTTTGTATGTTACGAAGTGAATTATTGAATAGTGTGGACATTGGTTATCCTGAGATCGCTGAAATGACTTAGGATGACCAGTCGGCCTCACAATTATGTGAATAGCCATGGATTAAAGACTGCAATCGAATGAATAGCCATGGATTAAAGACTGCGGCCGAATGAATAGCCATGGATTAAAGACTGCAATCGAATGAGCGACCATGGATTAAAGACACGGCAATTATATGAATAAACCATGGATTAAAGACCTGGCAATTTAATGAACAGTCATGGATTAAAGGCCTGACACTTAAATATGCAGCCACGGATTAAAGACCTGGCAACTTTAGAAAGTTTTAATTCCCATCAATGTATGTTATGAATGAATTTAAAGATCATGATTGTATGTGTATGCATATCCCAAACCTCGGTAGCGAGGTTACTTACTCGGGTATTGTTTATGCAATACTCACCCTTTCTTTTAAAAATGTTTTTCGTGTAAAGGGAAGGACGTGCTAGGCGTGTGACGGAGAGCGTGATTTGAACCATGGGAACCAAAGATAAATTTCCGCATATTCTTATTTGGACTATTGTTGTCTTTAAGTTGTTATTTGAAGTTAAATTTACTTACAGCTTTTTAATAGGCCAAACCGATGTAATGTCTTGAATGATTTGAATGTTTTGTTTTACTTGGGATCCCTAGAACTATTTACGTTAAGTAAAAATGGCTTTAAATTCTTTTTACCGCATGGCCTATAAATGCATGCATGTGTAGTAATGTTCCTAGGGTTTTGGCCATAGAAAAGTAGGGGCGTTACAATTGTACTATGTGTTGCTCTTCTTAAGAATTATTTGCAACTGGTTTAATTCAGTTAAAATAGTTTTAACAAGTGAATTTTACAAAATTGCAAGTACACGAACTAATTTCTCCTAAAATGCTCATCCCTGGCGTCTAAGATTGGGTCACATTAAACGAGTTAGAAGAAAATTCCTTGCCAGTATGTGATTCCTGCCTGGAAGGCAAAATGACTAAAAGACCTTTTAGTGGAAAAGGTTATAGAGCCAAAGATACTCTAGAGCTTATACATTTAGACCTTTTGGTCCGATGAATGTTAAAAAGTGGGGAGGATATGAATATCCAGGGGAGGATATGAATATTTCATCTCTTTTATAGATGATTATTCCAGATATGGGCATATTTACCTAATGAACCACAAGTCTGAAGAACTTGAAAAGTTCAAGGAATTAAAGGCTGAGGTTGAAAATCAATTAGGTAAAAGAGTTAAAACACTTCGATCGGATCGAGGTGGAGAGTACATGGATTTAAAATTTGAGAACTATATGATAGAACATGGAATTACATCCCAACTCGACCCCGACACACCACAAAGAAAACGGTGTATCGGAAAGGAGAAATAGAACCTTGTTGGACATGGTTCGATCAATGATGAGTTATGCTCATCTCCTAGTTCCTTTAGGGGTTATGCAGTGGAGATCGCAGATACATTTTGAATAGTGTGCCCTCAAAAGTGTTTCAAACACCTTTTGAACTTTGGAAAGGATGTAAAGGTAGTTTATGTCACTTCAGAATATATAATGTCCAAAGACATGTGCTTGTGACAAATCCAAAGAAGTTTGATTCAATGCTCAAAGTTTTGCCTATGAGTAGGATACCCAAAAGAAACAAGAGGTGGTTTATTCTATGATCCTAAGGAAGATAAGGTCTTTGTGTCGACAAATGCCACTTTCTTGGAGGAGGACCACATAAGGGACCACAAACCAAAAAGTAAGGTAGTGTTGAGTGAGTTAGACGGAATAAAGAGCAAAGGTTACTAATAAGAACACTAGTACATCAACGAGAGTTGTTGATACTAGTTTGTCTAGTCAAGAGGGTCCATCTCAAGAGTTGAGTATGCCTCGACGTAGTGGGAGGGTGTGATACAAACTGACCGACTGCATGAGTTTAATTTGAAACCCAAGTTGTTATACCGGATGACTGCATGAGGATCGATTGGCTTATAATCAAGCAATGGTTGACAGAGACAAAGACAAATGGGTCATAGCCATGGACCAAGAAATGGAGTCTATGCACTTCAATTCTGTTTGGGATCTTGTAGATAAGCCTGATGGGGTAAAACCTATAAGTTGTAGGTGGATCTACAAGAGAAAACGTGGTGTAGATGGGAAGGTGCAAACCTTTAAAGCTAGACTAGTAGCAAAAGGTTATACCCAGGTTGAAGGGGTTGACTTTGAGGAAACCTTTTCACCTGTTGCTTTGGTAAAGTCTATCCGTATCCTTCTTGCCATTGTCGCATATTATGACTATGAGGTATGGCAAATGGATGTCAAGACAACCTTTTTGAATGGCAATCTTGAGGAAACCATCTACATGGACCAACCCAAAGGGTTCATTGAACCAGGACAATAGCAAAAGGTTTGCAGGCTTAAAAGGTCGATTTATGGACTGAAACATGCCTCTAGGTCCTGGAATATAAGATTTGATGAGGCTATCAGATCTTATGGTTTTGACCAGAATGATGATGAACCTTGTGTCTACAAGAAAATCATCAATAGTTTTGTCGCTTTCCTAATTCTCTATGTGGATGATATCCTACTCATTGGGAATGATGTAGGTTATCTTACTAACATCAAGGAATGGCTAGCTACGCAATTCCAAATGAAAGATTTGGGTGATGTGCAGTTTGTTCTTGGGATCTAGATTGTTTGGAACCGCAAGAATAAAACACTAGCCTTGTCTCAAACTTCATACATAGACAAAGTGTTGTCAAGGTTTAAGATGCAAGATTCCAAAAAGGGCTTGTTGCCTTTTAGACATGGAATCCATTTGTCTAAGGAACAGTGTCCTAAGACACCTCAAGGAGTTGAGGATATGAGACGGATTCCTTACGCATCAGCTGTGGGGAGCCTGATGTACGCCATGTTGTGTACTAGGCCTGACATCTGTTTTGCAGTTGACATGGTCAGTAGGTATCAATCCAAGCAAGGACTTGAACACTGGACAGCGGTTAAAGCGATCCTTAAGTATCTTTATAGAACAAGGGACTACATGCTTGTGTATGAGGCTAAGGATTTGATCCTTACAGGATACACGGATTCTGACTTTCAGACTAATAAAGATTCTCGGAAATCTACATCAGGGTCAGTTTTCACTCTTAACGGAGGAGGTATAGTATGGCGAAACGTCAAGCAAGGATGCATCGTTGATTCCACCATGGAGGCCGAATATGTAGCAGCTTGTGAAGCAGCTAAGGAGGCCGTTTGGTTAAGGAAATTTATGCTAAATTTAGAAGTTGTTTCAAATATGACTTTTCCCGTCACACTGTATTGTGATAACAGTGGTGCAGTGGCAAATTCGAGGGAACCCCGAAGTCACAAGAGGGGAAAGCACATAGAGCGTAAGTATCATCTTATCTAGGAGATCGTGCATAGAGGAGATGTGATTGTCACGAAGATAGCCTCAGAGCACAACATTGCTGATCTTTTTACAAAGGCTCTCACGGCTAAAGTATTTGGGAGTCACCTAGAAGGTCTAGGTTTACAAGTCTTCCCTAACTAGGGCAAGTTGGAGCATTTTATACAAAGGGGTCTAAATGCCCTAGTTTATTGTATTTACATTATTGTAATGTTTACAGTCTTGCTTTTATAAATCCAATAAACTAAGCTCCAAAGTTATAACGTTTATCTTGAAATCAGTGTAGTGGACACTATTTGGGTTGACTTCAAGATTATAACCTAAACAGTCTTTGGTTTAGGAAATTTATGCTTAATCTATGTTTTACGTTCTTGCATTTTTCGTCATAACTAAATCAAGAGCGGGCGATTCACAATCGCTTCCGCTGCGGGGACTTCGATTCCCTTTAGGGAAGTGCCGTTGAGCCTTAGGATTGTAGTCAGCACAACTAACCCTAGTGTAGGCCCAAGTCTTTGTGTGACCCTTAGTAGGCTGAGACTCGAGGTTTGCGAGATGACAATGATGTTATGGGATGTGATGGTCCGCCCTCCATCCAGTTGTTCGACTCGGGGTATGATCCTTGGAGTCAGAGGGGTTGGATAGAGTCCTTCGCCCTAGTACAGGCTTGGGAATGAGCCCGTGGTGGATTGTGCGCGGTAGTACCGCCTTGATTATTTATGAGATGTAGTGGTCCGTCCCCCATCCAGTTGTACGACTCGGGGTGTGATCCTTAGAGTCAGATGGGTTGGATAGATTCCTTCGCCCTAGTGCAGGCCCGAGAATGAATCTCGTGGCCAGATGTTGCCAACCTAGTCCAAAAGCTAAGGGTAGGACAAAACTGAGAAATCTGAGTGAGTAATAGGGCCAGGATGCTTGATGAGGTTGCGAGACGGGCTAGGTGTCGTGCTTAGCTAGGTCTAAGGTTGTTCTTTCATGTTCTTTATTTATTGGACGAAATGGGCTGCTTACTTGGTATTTTTATACTCATCCCCCCGTTTGTTTCTTCTTTTGTTGCAGGTAAGGCAAACTAGTGGGATGACCACCGACGGCAAGACCCCTGATAGGACTTAGTTAGGATTTTTTATTTAGGAGTTGTTGCTTTCATTTCCTTTCTTCTGTTGCGTTCTGCTTCTTTCGTTTATGTTTTAAACCTTAGTTTGTCTCGTTCTTTATTCGTTTGAATCGAAGCACGTTCTGATGTATTCCATTCATTTTCAAAGCATGTATTGTTGTCTTGAGGTTTTCTGTTAACTCTGAGAGACTGGAGCCCAACCTGTCGTATCTTTGTAGTTTGGTGGAGGCTGGGTGGCCTCGTGAGTCATTTTGAAGTGCCTATGTTTAGGTTTGGGTTCATTTTATATTTCTGGTTTGTCCAGGTTGCACCATTATGCCGCCGGATTTTCGGCGCGAGCGGTGCAACTTGGAAGTAATACCCTGAGTAGGAAGTGTGCAAATTACGAGGTGTTACAATTTGGTTTGTGCTTTCTTGGGTTATTCGACCGGTTTTCATCGGCTGAAGACTGGTTCTGAAGAGATCAGCTCACGAGCTACCCAAAACTAGTCTCCACGCACAAGACGCACCTTCACTCAACCACCACGCGCCGCCACACACGCCCGCCGCCACCGTCCGATCACCGTTCGTCGGAGTTCATCCGATTTAATTAGTTTCGCCCTCTCGAGTTCGTTTTCAACCTCCGTTAGTGGTAATTCCATTTATATATTGTTGGATTTCAAATATAATTTAGTTATGGAGGGTTTAATTAAGAAATTATTAAAATTGATTTAGGAGCTCGATTGGTGAGTGACTGAAGGGAAGGCGGAATAGGAACGAGACATTAGGAGCTTCAAAGTAAAGCTAAGGTAAGGGACCTCGAGCCGAACCTTTTAAAATGGATTAGAAGTCATGAATTTTGGTATGTTTAATTATTTTAAATATTTTGAAAAGTATTATGTTAAATGGAATGTTATGAAAGTTATGTTATGATTTATTATTAATGGATACCTTAAATGTTATGTAAGCTATTAAAGTTATGTTATATGATTTATGGTTGATTGATAGTTTAATTGTTATGAAAGTATGTTATGATATGAGATTTACTGTGATTCATGACATATGCATCATAAAATATGAAAAGAAGATGAGACATCATGCATGATTGTATATACATGATAGAGATATGAAGGGTTATGGTAATTATTCTCCATATGATGATAGGGGTTTGAGACGACCCACATATGACAGTGGTCTTCGCACCTAACATGCTCCCGAGGTTTTGAGAGGACCTCATATGATAGGAGTCTTCGGACTCAACATGACTCAAGAGTCTTCGGACTAAACATGCTCTTGGGGTTAGGGAGGACTCCATAGTACATTATTCTTCGGACTCTACATGCTCTTAGGAGAACTTAATTGACCACTAAAAGCCAAAGGGAATAGTCATGATAGTTTTATGGGAAAGTTAGGTCCCATGCATGAAAGTTCTAAAGTCATGATTATATGTGTATGCATGTCTCTGTTGGGATTTATGCCCTAAGCTTGTGTAATTTTGATCAATTAAATAAAGGGTTATTTGTTTTGATAGAATTACAGTCCTGCATTATAAATCCAATAAACTAAGCTCCAAGGTTATAATATATATCTTGAACATCAATGTTGTGGACACTATTTGGGTTGAGTTCAAGAATATAACCTAAATGGTCTATAGAATAAGAATAAGATTGGAAACCTCATTCTGGTAACACCATGAATGTGGCCCACTTTGTAGTCAAGACAAATGAGGTAATCCAACTCATTCATGTAGTTGACATGCGAGTGGGGGCATCCTGTATGAAGAGTTCATACAAAATCGGACCGCAAATTATTAGTCTAACCAGTGTAGTACCATTAACAGGATAATACTAGTAATTTACAGATGGTCATTAGTGACTCGACTTAAATCCTGAGCAAGTTAAGAACTCCTGCTTAAAAGGGTTTGTCCTTAGACTAGTATGGGTGAGAGTGGCCTGTAGCCGACTCAATAAGCCTACCTTATCAATGACAGAACCTCGTAGGTAGCTGTGAACTTAACTGTGCAAGATGGAATTCACTCATTCCTACACTAAGGAATTAGATAGGTTGTTCCCTTAAGAACTTACTCTAGGTCTTGAAAAACAGGGCCCCGCCCTCTATGAGGGTATGAGTCTATGGTAGGACCTTAGACTTGTTGTTCATTAGAGGATCAATGGTGCTTAAGGAACAAAGAGGTAATCACAGGGGTAAAACGGTAATTTGACCCAACTGTGATTACGAACAACTTTTGAAGGGTCGACTCATGGGTAATGATTATATCAGTGGACACAATATAATCTACAGTGAGGAGAGTGCAACTACAAGTCTATAGTGGAGTGACTTGTAGTTAATGAATATTGATTAACTGGATCAAAGAGTTTGATCAGTTAATCTCATATCATTGGAGCTCATCAATTGTTGGTCCATTAAGTCCCTCCGTTGGCTCCACATGGTAATATCGAGTGTATAAAGTTAGGAATTGTAAGCCCTAAACTCTATTTTCTTTTATCTTTTTGCACTCGTTCGTGATGTTTTGAAATATGCAAAATCGTATAGGTCGCACTAAATGATGTCGTGATCGGATTTGGGAATCTACTGAATTTGGAGCTACAATGTGTTTAAGCTTCATAAGGAGATAGGTAAGCCATTGAAATAAGCATAGTAAAAGTTGCATTGAAGTAAGTTAAAATCATTAGCAAATTGGAAAAAGTTTTAGGTGCATCATGTATTGAATGGAAGATCTTATATCTCACAAACTTAGGATAAGTTGGCTAAATGCTTAGGGTTTATTTACACACTTATTTTGGTGTTTTAAAAAGGTGATTAAGATGTAAATATTGAAGTAGGAGCTGACCAAAGGAGGTGAAGCATGGAGTTAAACATGGCAAGTAGGTGCTGTCAAATTTGCAGAAAAACAGCAAGCAGCTGGAAAATGGGTCATCTTCAAACGATCATATCTCTCACTTTACTGAGTCAAATTCGTTGATTTTTGAGTCAAAATCTCATAAATTAGTTTAGAATACGAAATTGGTCGACTGTTGGAAAAATACAGAGAGGAAAAAGGAGAAAAGTACAGAACAGTGAGAGGTGTTCAAAATTCTCGGGTGGCAGAGCAGTGTGAGGAGTTCAGTCTATTTTGAGCTGATTAGGTGGAATTAGAAGCTGAAATTTTGAGGTACGTAAGCTAAGATGTTGTCCTTGAGGTTTATCAAAAAATATGTGGTGGTTGTTTTGATAAATTTTGAGGAACCCAAGCTGAAAGGTGAACCTGTAATTTTAGGTGCAAGGGAAACAATGCTAGCAAGGGATTGAAGGAGATTCTCTTCCATTTCTATATACCTTACAACCAATTCTATGTATGGCTATTCTGAATTGAGTTATGGGACTGAGTTAGATATGTTTCTAAGGTGCATAAGGAAAGAAATTGATGTTACTAATTTCATTTTCAGGGCAAACGGAGATAGGAAAACCGTATAACCCTTGGAACCCTTTTGGTGATTGTGAGTGACTCTATTTTAGAATTATGCTTGACCTATGTTTTTCTTCAAAAACATAATTGTTGATCATTGAATCTTGTTTGAACTAATTAATTATGTATTGCTTCATGGAGTTTCTAACATAAAGTTAATGATGGAACCTAAGCATGCTTTGAATTAGTTGTAACTATAAATCCAAGTATGGAAAGTAAATTATGAAAGTATGCTTTCCTTTAGAGAATGTTTTGTGTAAATCCACTTGGGAACATGTTTAGATGATAATGTGAAAATGTCAAGAAATTGTTGTATGTGTTATAAAGACATGATTTCCATGGTAAACAAATTATGCCCTTGTTTGTGGTTAACCCCTAATACTGAAAGACATTCGAGAAGGTACTTAGGGGGGAATGAATCATAATTTCCTGATACTGAAGGACAATGAGAAGGTATTCGGGTAGTAAATGGTCTTACCTAAATACTGAAGGACATAGAGAAGGTATTAGGGAAAACCAAAGGACCAAATGTATTCCACGTGCACGTGAGAGAGGTATGAACCTTATTGGTACAAATGTAACTCTACCACCTCTATGGTTCAAAAGTGGTATCATGCCATGTGTTTTATTGTTATGGTCTACATTACTGATCTATCTACCCTCAATATAATACTACATTATGAGTTGTGTGCTATGCATAAGTGGTTACTTTAACCTGTAAATTGGAAGCATGGTTTATTTATGTTACAAACAGATGTTAAGCTATTTTCTACTTATAGTCTCCCATTTTTATGCTTCACCTGTGAGCTTATGATAGACACTCACTGGGCTTCCTAGCTCACGTTTTCTTTATGTCTACTCTTCCCAAGTAGCAGACGAGATTCCAGTGCTTAGCCTTGACAAGACCTATTTGCCACCACGCCATTTAGCTCCTTGTATATACACATTCTTTTATATATGGTTTGTAGTGAGAACATATTAGATGGGTTGTAATAAACTTGGAAACTTTATGATTACCTAAAGAACATAGTAATGGAAGTGAATGTGTTTCATATATAAGTGTATATCAGTGCTTAATTTTGCTTGTTGAAACATGTTGTGTTACGTTTATTTTAAGATAAGTCTTGGGTTAGTCAAGGAAAGCCAACAAGAGGTTTGGTTATCTTTGTCTTTAAAATTCTAATTAGGTTAGAATTAGGAACCAAATAATTTATAAGCTATGATTAAAAGAGGAACTTTGTCTAAGGAAAGTTCAGTCTAGGCTGGGGTATTTAAGCTGACGAAAATGGAACACCCCTACCTGGGAACTAACCTGGGAGTGAAATTTAATCAGAGAGTTTATAAATTACAGTAGCGTCAGCTGGTTTATTAAGGGGTTAATAAACTAGAAATCCTAGGTTTAATATATAGAGTTATATTAACAAACTTAGTATAGAATCAATATAAGAGTTATATTGATTATCGATATAAGAGTTATATTGATAGAGTTAGGTAAAAAAATTAGTCGGGTTTTAGCCGAAGTAAGATTCCTATAACTTTAAACTAATCAGTGGGAGGAAAAGTGTATGAGATATATTTTACCACCTACGTTATCTCCGAGAAATTCACACCGTGAGACTCATAGGATAAAGATTTCCTTAGACTATTTTTCAATCTAGTCCTCCCTTCGACAAATTTTATTGGATGGAGACTCTAGGATCTAAAGACAAAGGGTTACACTCACGGGGTACATAAGTTGTGTATGTATCCTGACCGAAAAATGGTAACTAAAGCCTATGTTTTATGCTTATGTTACAAACAGATGTTAAGCTATTTTCTACTTATAGTCTGCTATTTGTATGCTTCACCTGTGAGCTTATGATAGACACTCACTGGGCTTCCTAACTCACGTTTTCTTTATGTCTATTCTTCCCAGGTAGCAGACGAGATTCCAGTGCTTAGCCTTGAAAAGACCTATTTGCCACCACGCCATTTAGCTCCTTGTATATACACTTTCTTTTATATATGGTTTGTAGTGAGAACATATTAGATAGGTTGTAATAAACTTGGAAACTTTATGATTACCTAATGAACATAGTAATGGAAGTGAATGTGTTTCATATATAAGTGTATATCAGTGCTTAATTTTGCTTGTTCAAACATGTTGTGTTACGTTTATTTTAAGTTAAGTCTTGGGTTAGTCAAGGAAAGCCAACAAGAGGTTTGGTTATCTTTGTCTTTGCATCTCTTCCTAGGTTAGGCCAGTAAGCTGGGACGGGGTGTGACAACTTGGTTTCAGAGCAAAAGGTTTTGGGAAGGGAACTAGGTTCATGCATTAAACTAGGAGCTTGTTGTCTTACCTATTTTAATAAGATTGTATAATTTAGGACCATGGCTCGAGGTGGCAAACGAGGCAGGCAAGTGGAGACTGGAACTCAAGAAGCTACTGGTGATAGAGGAAGAGAGGTATCAGAAGGAGAGTCTAGTCATCCTCAGCAAGAGGTGAACATGGAGGAACAGATCTTTACGAGGATAACTCAAAGATTAGCTGAAAGTGTTGGATCAGCACTGGCGAGATCCCGAGAAAAGAAGTATGGCATTGAAAGACCGAAAGCCTTAGGTGCAACAACATTTGAAGGCACAATGCAGATCCACCGATCTTTGAGGTTTGGTTAAATCTAATTGAGAAGTGCTTTAGGGTCATGCGATGCCCTCAAGACAGGAAGGTTGATTTAGCAGCATTCTTACTCCAGAAAGGAGCAGATGATTGGTGGAAGATAACAAAGAGCAGAAAAGGGGATGCTTGGAGCTCGAAAGAGTTTCGAAAGGCCTTTGAAGATAAGTATTATCCGAGCTCATATCGTGATGCGAAGTGGAACGAGTTTCTAGGTCTCGTTCAGGGGTCGATGACTATAATAGAATATGAGAAGAAGTTCACAGAGTTATCAAAGTATGCTAGCACTATTGTTGCAAGCGAGATAGATCGATGCAAGAGGTTCAGGGATGGTCTGCGAGTAGAGATCGGAACGCCTGTGACAGCAAGTTCGGAGTGGGCTGAGTTCTCAAAGCTTGTGGAGACGACATTACGAGTAGAGTGAAGCCTAGTAGATGACAGAATGGGAATAGGTGTTGGTGGTGGTCATACCACTTTATTCTGTTGGTTTAGCACGAGACCGATTCCAACGAGGAGATAATAGGAGATTCACCTGTGTGTCTCTCGGAAAAGGAAGCTTTAAACCCCATCGTGGTGGGCAAACTACTCCAAGGACTGGTACATGTGGACGTGGGGAAAGACAGAGGCAGCATGGATCAGGTTTTCTGATAGGATCAGCAAGGGTGTAAACCCGAGAATCATTCTTTGAAATTTTCTTTTAAAGAAAGAAAACAAAAGAAAAGAAGAAATGAATGCCTAAAACTTGGTTTTCCTTGTTTCAAAAAGAAAAGAAATGAAGTGAAAGATAAAAGGAAAACAAGGAAGGAAAACCTTAAACCATTTTGGTTTGGTTTGCTCTAAGAATAATGAAGAAAGAAAATGAAAGGAAAGGTTATAATATTGTGTTTTTTTAGGAATGAAAAGAAAAGAAAAGAAAAGAAAAGAAAAGGAAAAGGAAAAAAAGAAAGAAAGTGGAAGGTGGGACCCCCACCTTCGTTTTTCTTTTTAAACAACCATGTACCTTCGAATTTCTTCTCATTTTCATCAAAGAGGAGCTGAGGGTTCGTGGGAGAAGCTTAAAGGAAGAGGAAGAAGGTGGTTTTGGAGCTGGAATTGCAGAAGAGAGGGAGAGAACTCAAGCAAACTAGTATAACAGCAAGGTAATCACTCTGCCATGTTCTACTATTTTGTTCATCTCGAGCTCTACAGAAAGCGGTAAGAGTTGAAATTTTGTTTCATGAAAGTTAACTCATATTGGAACAAAATTCGTGAAGGAAGCTCAAGCAAATTTGGATCTTAAGCTACTGATTTGTGAAGAGGAAGACAGACGACAGAATTTGGTGTCAAATCTGAAAAGTCTCTGGTGTTTTGGTTGTACTGGTCTGTAGAGTTTGAATCAGAAGCTCTATTAGGTACGGTTGGAAAGATTATTGAATTTCCTACAACTTTCATGAAGAAATCGTGAATAGAAAATGATTGGAAGATGTTGTAAATAGCAGGTCAAGTTCCGGGTTGCAACAGAAAATCGAATCTGGAATAGCAGAAGTTAGTTCCTGGGAAAGAAGCTTTCGAGGTATTTCTGAACCTATCTATTGGCAATTTCAATTTTATGTCTTCACATGATTTTTAGAGGATTAAAAAAGGAAGAGTTTTGAATAAATGTTACCCTGTTTGGCTAAGTATTGAAGAAGTTATGGCTGTCTGAAAATAGGGTAGAAATTCTGCTAAATGCTGGAATTTTTGTTGGAGTGTTTTCTTGTAGTTTTAAGGTTAAAAACCATGAGCTTGAGGTTCTAAAACATGGTTTTGGTTTGTTTTGCAGTCCAAGAGGAGATAGGTCGAGTGTACGGGCCAAGGTTCTAGTTCTAACACGGTGAGTGACAAACGAACTTCGAAAATGAGCTATATGCTTGAAAAATGCTTAAAGAAATACAAGTTTTCCTTGAATGAAAGGGCTTAGATGTTTATTGTTTTCTTTAAACACTTGTTGATGAGCATTCATGATTTCTTAGAAATATTTTAAAGTGTTCATGATGAGTCTAAATGTCTTGATGAAATTTATATACGAGCATATGTTTATTGAATTTCCGAGGATTATGGAAATGTTATGATTCCAAGCGAGTATGTTTAAGCAAGTATGTTTTTAAAGTTTTCCAGTTTAATGAACAAGCTAAGTAAGCTTGAGTTTTATGAAAGAGAAGATAAGCAGGCATGTTCGAATGTTTTCACGTGATCTTTTGTGATATTGAGCCCGAGGTCAGATGTGTGGTGCCGTGTGCACATTGAGGTCATTTCACGTTGTCGACGTTGAGTGAACTCGCGTGACAACAAAGATCTGTCGTGAGTGTTGGGCGGGCCCCACTACGACAAAGACGATAGGAGTGTTGGGCGGGCCCCACTACATCGTAGAACAAATGTAGATTGGGACATGTTTTCAAAAGAGTTTATATCATTTACATGCCTTACAAGTTTTTAACGATATACTTGCTGGTTTTCATGAAAAGCTATTCGGATTACACAGTACTCTTAACATTTGATTACAGATGCATATGCTCATAGATGGCCAGGTGATAAGATTAACGAGTTAATAGTTTTCTTTTAAACTCAAGTCACTCACTGAGCTTCATAGCTCATTCTTTCAGTGTTTTTCTAACTTTTCAGGTAGAGATCGAGCTCCCGGTGCTCGAAAACTCGCCATATAATCAATGAAGCTTCATAAGTTTGATATTTTGTACGTGGTCGGTGTTGTATAGCAAGTCCATATGTTTTGTAAACTATTTTGAGAGACCTATGTGGTTACAGTCGTATGTGCTTTAGAGGTTGTGGTTGTTTAATTAGTGGTTTGAACTATTCGTGGTTCTGATGTTCTTGCTCGTTTTAGTTTCCGCTGTGTTAAGTTTAAAGTGTTCCATATGCGAACATAGTATGTTGATAAGGTAAAGTAGTGTCAACAGGTATTGTTAAGAGGCAACAATGTCTGTTGGCTTCACGTCGTCTTCCGGGCTGAGTTAGCAGGTAGTTCGGGAGGGTGTGACAACAAGGTATCAGAGCAGTTAGCTCCATGGGAATGAGACAGAGCAAGTTAGCTCTACAAGAAACTGAAAAGTAAATAGCAAGTTATTGAGTTAGTTCAATAGAACTAGCAGAGCATGATCCAAGTAAGGATAATAGTAAGTCCAGTAAGGACTAGAATGTGAACACCAGTCTAGAATTGTGCATTTGAGAGTATTCATTACATGTCTACTATGGTGATATGTTATAGAAGTCATGCCACCACGCACTAGCGCACGATGCAGCAAGATCGGGGCGGACGCAGATCCTACCCAAGATCAATCCCGGTGGAGATCTAGTGCCCGAGAGTTCAGATAGGGGCCAGAATTAAGCAACATGTTAATTCCTCACAGGAGGTAGGTAAGCCATAGGGAGCAGGGCTAAGTAATCCAGATAAGACATATAGAATAGATCAACTAAAAGAATTAGGAGCCACAGTGTTTGAGGGTTCCAAAGATCTAGCTGAAGCTGAGGTTTGGCTGAATAAGCTTGATAAATGTTTTGATGTTATGAGTTGCTCTGAGGAGCGAAATGTTAAGTTGGCCACATTCTTGCTACTAAAGAAGGCAGAAGGATGATGGGAATCGATGTTAGCCAGTTGTAGTGATGCACGTACTTCACACTGGAAAACTTTCAGAAGTATATTTGAAAATAAATATTACCCTAGCACGTACCGAGAGGCAAAGAGGGATGAATTTTTAGAACTAAAACAAGAGACACTTTCAGTGGCTGAGTATGAGAGATGATATACCGAGTTGTCGCGGTATGTTGATGTGATTGTGGCATCTAAGAGTGACAGGTATCGAAGATTTGAAAAAGGGTTACGACTTGAGATATGAACCCAGTTACAACCATTGCTAAGTGGATTGATTTTTTTTCCCTGCTGGTAGAGACTGCTCTACGTATTGAGCAGAGTATAGCAGAGAGAGGTGTCGATGAGTGAGTGAAGCCTAGTTGTGAAGGCTTCGACAGCAAGCAGTTTCCAAGGTCGTGAGCAGCAGAGATTCACACTTGGAGTAAATGTTTCTAAGTCAATATGACTTTAAGGAGCAAGCTACTAGCCAAGTAGCTGAACATCGAGGCGGTGATTGTGGGTAGTGCCTATCGAGAGCGAGCAGAGTTAAAGAGGACTTAGTTAGTTTGTTTGTTTGGCGAAAGAAGTTGCGGGGAGAGGCAAGAGTCTATGCCAAGTATAGCAAGGAAAACTCCATGTGTGATCTGTTGCAAGAATCATCAAGGTCATTATCTTGTGAGTGTTGGTACATGCTACTGCAGTCTTGACAACCAGGACATTTCAAGAGGGATTGTCCATAGCTATGGACAACCGCACAGAGTGTAACGCCCGCCCAGGATCTCTCGCGACAGGCCTGCGCCACTATATCATCCATGACCGCTTGTAAGAGGGAAGACACTATCCCCACAAACCAACACGGGGTCCTTTCAAAGATGCTTTGTCCTCACTCACATGCTCCCTAGGAAAATTCCCAAGAGGTCACCCAACATAGAATTGCTCCAAGCCAAGCACGCTTAACTTTGGAGTTCCTATGATTGAGCCACCGAAAAGGAAGGTGCACCTTGTTGGTATAGGTAGTAGCTATCAATTCTTTTAAGCCTTTCTCAACTATACTTTCATATCCTCATGGTCACTCGCATGTGTACCCCTTTTCTCGGGCACCATGCTTTCATATCCTCATGATCCCTCTCATTCGGGATGTGGACTCGGTTCATTCATGTACCCCTCTTCCTCTGGGCGTCACATGCCCACCAGACTTCCGCCTTGGTTCGCCCCCCGAACCACATCTTCATCGGGAGAGGTTTCGCTCTCGATACCATTTGAAACGCCTGCCCGGGGATCCTCTGCACACTGGCCGCGTCACTATATCATCCATGACCGCCTTGTAAGAGGGAAGACACTATCCCCACAAACCAACACGGGTCCTTTCAAGATGCTTTGTCCTCACTCACATGCTCCCAGGGAAAATTCCCAAGAGGTCACCCAACATAGAATTGCTCCAAGCCAAGCACGCTTAACTTTGGAGTTCCTATGATTGAGCCACCGAAAAGGAAGGTGCACCTTGTTGGTATAGGTAGTAGCTATCAATTCTTTTAAGCCTTTCTCAACTATACTTTCATATCCTCATGGTCACTCGCATGTACCCCTTTTTCTCGGGCACCATGCTTTCATATCCTCATGATCCCTCTCATTCAGATGTGGACTCGGTTCATTCATGTACCCCTCTTCCTCGGGCGTCACACAGAGGGACTAGGGAGTTGAGTCCCAGTTAGTTGACCAGGCGAGAGTTTCAGTAGCTGCAAGAGAGGGCACCAGGGGTGTTAGACTAAAGAGAGTTGTAGGGAGGCCTAGGCAACACGGAATGGTTTATGCTAAGACTCAGTAAGAAGCAGAAGATTCATCATAAGTCATTACTATTTGTAATGTACCTGCACCTGTTTTAATAAAACCAGGTGCTACACATTTCTTTGTTTTTAGTATGTTCTTGACTAAGTTGAATGGGAAGCTAGAACCTTTATGTAAAAGGTTAGTTATATACACTCTAGTTGGTGATGTGTTACTAGACAATGCAGTGTTGCGGGACTGTGAGGTCTTAGTAGAAGGTCTCAATGTGTTAGTGGATCTCTTCCACTAGACTAGCAGGTGTGAGATGCAATCTTAAGGATGGATTTCGTATTTACTCATTATGCTTCCAGAGATTGTCATATAGAGGAAGTTGTTTTCAGGCAACCAGGATTAGCTGAAGTGGTTTTATGGGATGAAAGAAAGATTATCCCTACGAGTTTGATTTGAGTATTAAGAGCTTAAAAGTTATTCAGGAAACGTTGCACGACGTTTCTTGCACATGTAGTTGAGGTGTAGGAAGAAAAGCTAAAACAAGAAAATGTTCTTGTTGTGAATTAATTTTCTTGTTGTTTTTCTAGCAGATCTATCAGGATTGCCACCTGATAGGGAAGTTGAGTTCACTATTGAACTGTTACCATGAATAACACCTATTTCGCAAGCGCCGTATAGAATGACTCCAAATGAGATCAGGGAGCTAAAGATGCAGTTACAAGGACTAGTTGATAAGGGATACATCAGACCTAGTGTATCGCCTTGGAGAACTCCAGTGTTATCGGTGAAAAAGAAAGATGGTACCCATAGATTATGCATGGATTATAGACAGTTAAACAAAGTCACGATACGTAATAAGTATCCTTTACCCTGAATAGATGACTTGTTTGACCAGTTAAGAGGTGCATCGATGTTTTGTAAGATTAATTTAAGATCAGGATATCATCAGTTAAAGGTCAGAAAATCAGACATTCTTAAGACATTATTCAGAATGAGGTACGAGCATTATAAGTGTTTAGTAATGCCATTCGGTTTAACAATGCACTAGCAATTTTCATGGACCACATAGACAGGTTTTCCTCCAGTATTTGGATAACTTTGTAATAGTGATTATTGATGATATACTAGTTTACTCAGTTGACAGGAAAGCCTACGAGGAACACATGAGTATTATTCTGCAAACACTACGAGATAAACAGTTGTACGCTAAATTCACCAAATGTGAATTTTGGTTGAACCAGGTAGTGTTTTTGAGGCATGTTGCCTCAGCAAATGGTGTTAGTGTGGATCCAAATAAAGTTAAAGCTGTAGTCAACTGGGAGAGACCAGTTAGTACGATAGAGGTACGTAGTTTCCTAGCCATGGCGAGGACACACTCTGAGCGCTTGTTGAGGATTTCTCACGATTAGCATTACCTTAATGCGGCTTAAACAAGAAAGAATGTTAAGTTTGAATGGTCAGATAAGTGTGAACAGAGTTTTCAGGAGTTGAAAAAGAGATTAGTTACAACACCTATTTTGACACTTCCTGTAACGGAAAAAGAGTATGTGGTTTACTGTGATGCCTCGAGGAAAGATATAGGGTGTGTAATTGATGAAAGAAGGAAAAGTAATAACTTATGCGTTAAGGCAATTGAAAAAGCACGAATGTAATTACCCCTACCCATGATCTTGAGTTAGCAAAGCATTATTTTAGCATCAAGATCCGGAGACATTACTTGTTTGGTGAAAGGTGTCACATTTACAGATCATAAAAAGTCTAAAATATATCTTTGATCAAAGGAGCTGAATATGAGACAACGAAGATGGTTAGAATTGATTAAAGATTATGATTGTACCATATAATACCATCCTGGTAAGGTGAATGTGGTAGCTGATGCATTGAGCAGGAAGTCAAGACTTCCTAGTGATGCCTTGTGTGGTATTCGAGCAACATTTTTTTAAGTACTCTAAGAGATTCTAAGGCAGCTGTGATTGCAAAGAATCGTGGGGTCTCTTAGCTCAATTCAGATCAGTCTTCACAGAATAGATTGTGAGAAAACAACTTGAGATTAGTAACTCGCAGAAAATGTTTGGAATGTCCAAACAGGGCCCAGAGGTATAATCTAGAATAAGAACAGATGAAACCATAGTTAAGCAGAGAAAACTATGTGTCTTGAGTATTAGTGAGCTTAAGATGCTATTCTAGAGGAAGCTCATAATTCAGCTACGCTATGCATCCAGGAAGCACCAAGATGTGTAAAACTGTGAAAGGGACTTATTGGTGGTCTGGGATGAAGCGGCAGATAGTTGATTATGTTGATAGATGTTTAATCTGTCAACAAGTTAAACCAGTTAGACAGAGACCAGGAGGACTCCTTAATCCACTACTCGTGTCGGAATGGAAATGAGAGCATATCGCTATGGATTTCCTGTTGTTTGTACATCATATTCCAAGTGGACATGATGGTATATGGTAATGGTCGATAAACTCACTAAGACAACAAGGTTTATACTAATTAAAATTGACGTCTACACTTGAATAGCTTGTTAAGCTATACGTCGACAAAATTGTGAGTCAACACGGAGTGCCAGTGTCCATAGTTTCAGATAGAGATCAGAGATTTACTTCTATGTTTTGGGTGACTTACAAAAACTATAGGGACAAAGTCGAGTTTTAGTACAGTGTTTCATGTTCAGACAGATGGGCAGTTAGAGAGGACCATCTAGACCTTAGAGGACATGTTGAGAGCATGTTTCCTTCATGTTAAGGGAAGTTGAGATACACACCTATTACTTATGGAATTTGCTTAAAATAACAATTATCAGTCTAGTTTTGACATGGCACCATTTGAGGCTCTAGATAAAAGACCGTGTAGAATGCTCGTATATTGGAATGAACTAGGAGAGCGGAAGCTAATCAGTCCTGAGTTGGTGCAAGTTACATATTAAGGTAATCAAGGAGAATTTGAAGGTAGCACAAGACCGTCAGAAGAATTATGCAGATAAGCGACGAAAGGACTTGGAATTCCAGGTCAGAGACCAAGATTTCTTGAAATTATCTCCGTGGAAAGGTGTCCTTCGTTTTGGTAAGAAAGGTAAACTAAGCCCTAGATATATTGGTCCTTATCCGAAGAATGGGACGAGTTGGGGCGAGACCTCTGATGGAGTTACCAGTAGAACTATCTCGAGTACATGATGTTTTTCATATGTCTATGTTGAGAAAGTATATTCCAGATCCGACACATTTGCTGCAAGCACAACCCGTTGATCGGAAGGAAGACATGAGTTACGTAGAGAATACAGTTCAAATCCTCATGAGTAAAAGAACAAGTTTTGAGAAACAAGACGATCCCACTAACATCACGGAGTAGGAAGGCAAAGCGTGGGAGTTAGAAGACCAAATGAGGAGGAAGTATCCGATGATCTTCACCTAAGCACTACTAAATTTCGAGGACGAAATTTCTTAAGGGGGAGGTAAGTTGTACACCCGAGAATCATTCTTTGAAATTTTCTTTTAAAGAAAGAAAACAAAAGAAAAGAAGAAATGAATGCCTAAAACTTTGTTTTCCTTGTTTCAAAAAGAAAAGAAATGAAGTGAAAGATAAAAGGAAAACAAGGAAGGAAAACCTTAAACCATTTTGTTTTGGTTTGCTCTAAGAATAATGAAGAAAGAAAATGAAAGGAAAGGTTATAATATTGTGTTTTTTTAGGAATGAAAAGAAAAGAAAAGAAAAGAAAAGAAAAGGAAAAGGAAAAAAAAGAAGAAAGTGGAAGGTGGGACCCCACCTTGGTTTTTCTTTTTAAACAACCATGTACCTTCGAATTTCTTCTCATTTCCTTAAAGAGGAGCTGAGGGTTTGTGGGAGAAGCTTAAAGGAAGAGGAAGAAGGTGGTTTTGGAGCTGGAATTGCAGAAGAGAGGGAGAGAACTCAAGCAAACTAGTATAACAGCAAGGTAATCACTCTGCCATGTTCTGCTATTTTGTTCATCTCGAGCTCCACAGAAAAAGGTAAGAGTTGAAATTTTGTTTCATGAAAGTTAACTCATATTGGAACAAAATTCGTGAAGGAAGCTTGAGCAAATTCGGATCTTAAGCTACTGATTTGTGAAGAGGAAGACAAAAGACAGAATTTGGTGTCAAATCCGAGAAGTCTCTAGTGTTTTAGTTGTACTGGTCTGTAGAGTTGGAATCAGAAGCTCTATTAGGTACGGTTGGAAAGACTATTGAATTTCCTACAACTTTCATGGAGAAATCGTGAATAGAAAATGATTGGAAGATGTTGTAAATAGCAGGTCAAGTTCCAGGATGCAGCAGAAAATCGAATATGGAATAGCAGAAGTTAGTTCCTGGGAAAGAAGCTTTCGAGGTATTTCTGAACCAATCTATTGGCAATTTCAATTTCATATCTTCACATGATTTTTAGAGGATTCAAAAAGGAAGAGTTTGGTATACATTTTACCCTGTTTGGCTAAGTATTGAAGAAGTTATGGCTGTCTGAAAACAGGGCAGAAATTCTGCTAAATGCTGGAATTTTTGTTGGAGTGTTTTCTTGTAGTTCTAAGGTTAAAAACCATGAGCTTGAGGTTCTAAAACATGGTTTTGGTTTGTTTGGAAGTCCAAGAGGAGATAGGTCGAGTGTACGGGCCAAGGTTCTAGTTCTAACACGGTGAGTGACAAACGAACTTCGAAAATGAGCTATATGCTTGAAAAATGCTTAAAGAAATACAAGTTTTCCTTGAATGAAAGGGCTTAGATGTTTATTGTTTTCTTTGAACACTTGTTTATGAGCATTCATGATTTCTTAGAAATGTTTTAAAGTGTTCATGATGAGCCTAAATGTCTTGATGAAATTTATATACGAGCATATGTTTATTGAATTTCCGAGGATTATGGAAATGTTATGATTCCAAGCGAGTATGTTTAAGCAAGTATGTTTTTAAAGTTTTCCAGTTTAATGAACAAGCTAAGTAAGCTTGAGTTTTATGAAAGAGAAGATAAGCGAGGCATGTTCGAATGTTTTCACGTGATCTTACGTGATATTGAGCCCGAAATTTGATGGTACCGTGCACACACGAGTCATTTACGTTGTCGACGTTGAGTGAACTCCGTGACAACAACGCTTGTCGTGAGTCCGGGCGGGCCCCACTACGACAAAGACGATGGGAGTGCTGGGCGGGCCCCACTACATCGTAGAACAAATGTAGATTGTGACATGTTTTAAAAAGAGTTTATATCATTTACATGCCTTACGAGTTTTTAACGATATACGTGCTGGTTTTCATCAAAAGCTATTCGGATTACACAGTACTTTTAACATTTGACTACAGATGCATATGCTCATAGATGGCCAGGTGATAAGATTAACGAGTTAATAGTTTTCTTTTAAACTCAAGTCACTCACTGAGCTTCATAGCTCATTCTTTCAGTGTTTTTCCCACTTTTCAGGTAGAGATCGAGCTCCCGGTGCCTGAAAACCTGCCATAGTCTGCTGAAGCTTCATAAGTTTGATATTTTGTATGTGGCTGGTGTTGTATAACAAGTCCATATGTTTTGTAAACTATTTTGAGAGACCTATGTGGTTACAGTCGTATGTGCTTTAGAGGTTGTGGTTGTTTAATTAGTGGTTTGAACTGTTCGTGGTTCTGATGTTCTTGCTCGTTTTAGTTTCCGCTGTGTTAAGTTTAAGTGTTCCATATGCGAACATAGTATGTTGATCAGGTAAAGTAGTGTCATGTAAGCCCTAAACCCTATTCTCTTTTATCATTGAGCACTCGTTCATGATGTTTTGAAACATGCAAAATCGTATAGGTTGCACTAAACGATGTCGTGATCGAATTTGGGAATCTATTGAATTTGGAGCTACAATGTGTCTAAACTTCATAAAGGGATAGGTAAACATTGAAATAAGCATAATAAAAGCTTCATTGAAGTAAGTTCAAATCATTAGCAATTTGGAGAAGTTTTAGGTGCATCATGTATTGAATGGAAGATCATATGTCTCACAGACTTGGGATAAGTTGGCTAAATGCTTAGGGTTTCTTTACACACTTATTTTGGTGTTTTAAAAAAAAGAAAAGAAATGAAGTGAAGGATAAAAGGAAAACAAGGAAGGAAAAGCTCACACCATTTTGGTTTGGTTTGCTTTAAAAATAATGAAGAAAATGAAATGAAATGAATGGATATAATATTGTGTTTTGTTTTGTTTAGGAAATAAAAGGAAAGAAAAGAAAAGAAAGAAAGGGATAAAGGAAAGGAAAAGAAAAGGAAAAGAAAAGAAAAAGCAAAAGGAAAAAGACAAACTTTGCCTCCTTGGTTTATAAAATGACTTTATCTTCTCCATTTTCTTCTTCATTTATCAAAACCAAGCTGAAATTTCGTGGAAGAAGGAGAAAGGAAGAAGAAGGATGTAAACCCGAGATCTTTCTTTGGAACCTCCTTATTATCAAACAACAAAAGGAAGAAGAAATGAATGTTTAAAACTTGGTTTTCCATGTTTTAAAAAGGAAAGAAATGAAGTGAAAGGCAAAAAGAAAAAACAAGGAAGGAAAGTTTAAACCATTTCGGTTTGGATTGCTTTTAAAACAAAAGAAGAAAAGGAAATGAAACAAATGTTTAATATACTAAGTTTGCTTTGTTTTGCAAAGAAAAGGTAAGAAATGAAAAGATAAAGGAAGGAAAAGAAAAGAAAAGAAAAGAAAAGAAAAAAGGAAGAAAGTGGAAGGTGGGCCCCACCACCTTGGTTTTTCTTTTAAACAACCAAGAACCTTCAATTTTCTTCTCATTTTCATCAAAGAGGAGCTGAGGGTTCGTGGGAGAAGCTTAAAGGAAGAAGAAGAAGAGGGTTTCAGCTGGAAATTGAAGAAGAGAGGGAGAGAACTCAAGCAATTTAGTAGAACAGCAAGGTAATCACTCTGCCATGTTCTGCTATTTGGTTCATCTCGAGCTCCACAGAAAGAGGTAAGAGCTGAAATTTTGTTTCGTGCAAGTTAACTCATATTGAAACAAAATTCGTGAAGGATGCTCGAGCAAATTCGGACCCTAAGCTACTGATTTATGAAGAGGAAGTCAGAACACAGAATTTACTGTCAAATCCGAGAAGTCTCTGATGTTTTGTGTTGTACTGACCTGTAGAATTGGAATCAGAAGCTCTATTAGGTATGGTTGGAAAGCTTATTGAATTTCCTACAACGTTCATGAAGAAATGGTGAATAGAAAATGACTGGAAGATGTTGTAAATAGCAGGTCAAGTTTCGGGTTGCAGCAGAAATTCGAATCTGGAATACCAGAAGTTGGTTCCGGGGAAAGAGGCTTTCGAGGTATTTCTGAACCAATCTATTGGGAATCTCATTTTCATGTCTTCATAAGAGTTTTAGAGGGTTCAAAAAGGAAGAGTTTCGTATAAAGTACATTATTTTTGGATAAGTAATGAAGAAGTTATGAGTATCTGAATACAGGGCATAAAATCTGTTAAATGCTGGAATTTTTGTTGGAGTGTTTTCTTGTAGTTTTAAAGTTAAAACCATGAGCTCGAGGTTCTAAAACATGGTTTTGGTTTGTTTGACAGGCCAAGAACAAAAGGTCGAGTGTACGGGTGAAGACTTTAGTTCTAACACTGTGAGTGACAAAACAAACCTTGAAAATGGTTTATAGGCTTGTATTATGCTTATGAAATGCAAGGTTTTGCTAAAACGAAATGGTTTAGATGTTTATTGTTTTCTTGAACACTTGTTTATGAGTATTCATGATTTCTTAGAAATGTTTTAAAGTGTTCATGATGAGCCTAAAAGTCTTTATAAAGTTTATACATGAGCATATGTCCAATGGTTGCCAAAACTTATGAAAATGTGATGATTTCAAGCAAGCATGTACTAGCAAGTATGTTTTAAAGATTTCCAAGTTTATGAACAAGCTAAGTAAGCTTGAGTTTTATGAAAAAAAAGATAAAAGTGGCATGTTCAAATGTTTTCATGTGATCTTACGAGATATTGAGCCCGAGGCTATGTAGTGCCGTGTGCACACAGGTCTTATTCTGTTGTCGACGTTGAGTGTACTCCGTGACAACAGCGCTGTCGTGAGTGCTGGGCGGGCCCCACTACGACAAAGACGATGGGAGTGCTGGGCGGGCCCCACTACATCGTAGAATAAACGTTGGTGTATCTTTGGCGTGCCCCTACACAACGTAGATTGTGACATGTTTTAAAAAGAGTTTACATCATTTACATGCCTTACGAGATTTTAACTGTGTCTTGCTTGTTTTCATGAAAAGCTATAATGATTACACGATTACTTTTAACGCTTGATTACAGATGCATATGCTCATAAATGGCCAGGTGATATGATTTACGAGTTAATAGCTTTCTTTTAAACTCAAGTCACTCACTGAGCTTTATAGCTCATTCTTTTAGTGTTTTCCCACTTTTTGTAGAGATCGAGCTCCGGTGCACGATAACTCGCTATAATCTGTTGGAAGCTTCTCATGTTTGATATGTTGTACGTGGTTGGTGTGGTTTAGCAAGTCCATATGTCTCGTAAATTATTTTAAGAGAACTATGTAGTTATAGTCGTATGTGCTTTAGAGGTTGTGGTTGCTTAATTAGTGGTTTGGACTGTTTGTGGTTCTGATGTTCTAGCTCATCTTAGTTTCCAAGAGAGACTTGAGAAGAGTTTCTCCTCATGTACGTCTTATAGATGTCCAGATTCCGCTGTGTTAAGTTTAAAGTGTTCCATATGCGAACATAGTTTGTTTCAGTGTAAAGTAATGTCAAGCAGTATTGTTAAGAGGTAACAATGTCTGTTGGCTTCATGCCGTCTCCGGGCTAAGTTAGCATGTGATTCGGGAGGTGTGACACTTGGTATCAGAGCAGTTAGCTCCATGGGAATGAGACAGAGCAAGTTAGCTCTAGAAGAAACTCAAAAGTAAATAGCAAGTTATTGAGTTAGTTCAATAGAACTAGTAGAGCATGGTCCAAGTAAGGACAAGAGTAAGTCCAGTCAGGACTAGAATGTGAACACAAGTCTAGAATTGTGCATTTGAGTTGAGTACTCATTACATGTCTAGTATGTTAATATGTTATAGAAGTCATGCCACCACGTACTAGCAGGCGATGCTGATGCAAGATAAGGGCGGGATGCGTGGATCCTACCCAAGATCAATCCCAGTGGAGATCTAGTGCCCGAGAGTTGAGAGCACGGGCGTAATTACAAAGACATGTTAATTCCTCACGAGAGGTAGGTAAGCCATAGGGAGCGGGGCTAAGTAATCCGAGATAAGACATATAAAATAGATCAACTAAAAGAATTAGGAGCCACGGTGTTTGAGGGTTCCAAAGATCCGATTGAAGTTGAGGTTGGCTAAATAAGCTTGATAAATGTTTTGATGTTATGAGTTGCTCGAGGAGCGAAATGTTAAGTTGGCCACATTCTTGCCGCTAAAGAAGGTAGAAGAATGATGGAAATCGATGTTAGCGATTGTAGTGATGCACGTACTTCACATCGGCAAACTTTGAGGTATACTTAAAAATAAATATTACCCTAGCACGTGCAGAGAGGCAAAGAGGGATGAATTTTTAGAACTAAAACAAGAGACACTTCAGTGGTGACGAGTATGAGAAAAGATATACCGAGAGTTGTCGCGGTATGTTGATGTGATTGTGGCATCCAAGAGCGGCATGGTGTCGACGAATTGAAAGAGGGTTACGACACGAGATACGCACTCCCGCCATGACCATTGCTAAGTGGGTGACTTCTCTCACTGGTAGAGACCGCTCTCACGTGTTGAGCAGAGTATAAGCAGTAGAAGTCGATGAGTGAAGCCTAGTTGTGAAGGCTTCGACAACAAGCGATTTCAAGGTCGTGAGCAATGGAGGTTCACACTTGGAGTAAATGTTTCAAGTCAATATGACTTTAAGGAGCAAGCTAGTAGCCAAGTAGCCGTGCATCGAGGCGGATGATTGTGGGTAGTGCCTATCGAGGTGAGCTAAAAAGAACCTAATTAGTTTGTTTGATTAGCGACAAGAAGACCGCAAAGAGGCAAGAGTCTATGCCAAGATAACAAGGAAAACTCCATGTGTGATCTGTTGCAAGAATCATCAAGATCATTGTCTTGTGAGTGTTGGTACATGCTACCAAAGGTCTTGACAACCGGGACATGTCAAGAGGGATTGTCCACGACTATGGGACACCGCACGCAGGGACTAGGAGTTAAGTCCCGCACGAGTAGAGAGCGGTACCGAGAGTTTCAGTGAGCTGCAAGAGAAGGCACCAGTGGTGTTAGACTAAAGAGAGTTGTAGGAGGCCTAGGCAACACTGGAAAGGTCTAGGTTATGACTCGTGCAAGAAGGCGAGGATGCACCAGATATGATTATTGGTACAATTACTATTTGAAATGTACCTGCACCTGTTTTAATAGAACAAGGTGCTACACATTTCTTTGGTTTTAGTATGTTCTTGACTAAGTTGAATGGGAAGCTAGAACCTTTATGTAAAAGGTTAGTTATATACACTTAGTTGGTGATGTGTTACTAGTCAATTGGTGATGCAGATTTGTGAGGTCTTAGTAGAAGGTCTCAATATGTTAGTGGATCTTCTTCCACTAGACTTGCAGGTGTGTGAGAAGCAATCTTAAAGATGGATTTACTATTTACTCATTATGCTTCTAGAGATTGCCATATAAAGGAAGTTGTTTTCAAGAAACCAGGATTAGCTGAAGTGGTTTTATGGGATGAAAGAAAGACTATCCCTACGAGTTTGTTTTCAAAGCATCCAAAGCTCGGAAGTTATTAAGGAAAGGTTGCACGACGTTTCTTGCACATGTAGTTGAGGTGCGTGAAGAAAAGCTAAAACAAGAAAATGTTCTTGTTATGAATGAATTTTTTTGTTGTTTTCTAGCGGATCTATCGAGATTGCAACCGATAGGGAAGTTGAGTTCACCATTGGTATTATCATGAATAACACCTATTTCGCAAGCGTCGTATAGAATAACTCCAAGGGAGATCGGGGAGCTAAAGATGCGAGCATAAGGACTAGTTGATAAGGGATACATCGGACCTAGTGTATCGCCTTGGAGAGCTCCGGTGTTATCTGTGAAAAAGAAAGATGGTACCCGTGGATTATGCATTGATTATAGACAGTTAAACAAAGTCACGATACGTAATAAGTATCCTTTACCCCGAATAGATGACTTGTTTGACCGATTAAGAGGTGCATCGATGTTTTGTAAGATTAATTTAAGATCGGGATATCATAAGTTAAAGGTCGAGAGAATCGGACATTCCTAAGACGTTATTCATAATGAGGTACGAGCATTACGAGTGTTTAGTAATGCCTTTTCGGTTTGACAATGCACTAGCAGTTTTCATGGACCCCATGGACAGGTTTTCCACCAGTATTTGGATATCTTGTAATAGTGATTATTGATGATATACTTGTTTACTCAGTTGACAGGAAAGCTCATGAGGAACATTTGAGGATTACTCTGCAAACACTACTGAGATAAACAGTTAGACGCTAAACTCACCAAATGTGAGTTTTGGTTGAATCTGTAGTGTTTTTGGGACATGTTGTCTCGTGAAAAGAAGTTTGTGTGCATCCAAATAAAGTGAAAGCGAAGAGTCAACCTGGGAAAGACCAACTAGTACGACAGAGGTACGTAGTTTCCTAGGCTTTGGAGGATACTACAGACGGTTTGTTGAGGATTTCTCACAATTAACATTACCTTAACAACTTTGACAAGGAAGAATGCTAAGTTTTAATGGTCGATAAGTATGAACAGAGTTTTAAGGAGTGAAAAGAGATTAGTTCAAAGACCTATTTTGACACTTCCTATAACGGGAAAGAGTATGTGGTTTCATTGTGATGCCCCCAAGGAAAGATTTAGGTGTGTATTTATGCAAGAAGGAAAAGTAATGACTTATGCGTTAAGGCAATTGAAAAAGCACGAATGTAATTACTCTACCCATGATCTTGAGTTAGCAAGAGTTATTTTAGCACTCAAGATCCGGAAACATTACTTGTTAGGTGAAAGGTGTCACATTTACAGATCATAAGAGTCTCAAGTATATCTTTGATCAAAGGGAGTTGAATATGAGACAACGAAGATGGTTAGAATTGATTAAAGATTGTGATTGTACCATATAATACCATCTTGGTAAGGTGAATGTGGTAGTGATGCATTGAGCAGAAGTCAAGACTTCCTAGGGATACCTTGTGTGGTATTCGAGCAACATTTTTAAGTACTCTAAGGATTCTAAGCAGTTATGTAATCGAGCAGAGAATTGAGAGGGTCTTTTAGTTTAATTTCAGATCGAGGCCTTCACTCATAATAGAGATTGTGAGAAGACAATCGAGAGAATAGTAACTTGCAAAAGATGTTTAGAAAGTCCAAATAAAGCCAAGAAGCAAAATTTAAAATGAGATCGCAGGCGGAGCCATAGAGAAACAAGGAGGACTATGCGTTAGAGTGTTAGTGAGCTTAAGAATGCTATTCTAGAAGAAGCTCACAGATTCAGCTCACGCTTATGCATCCAGAAGCACCAAGATGTGTAAAACCTTGAATGAGACTTATTGGTGACACAGGGATGAAGCGGGAGATAGTTGATTATGTGATAGATGTTTAATCATTTAAGTTAAACCAGATTAGACGAAGCAAAAAGGACTCCTTAACCCATTGCTAGTGTGAGAATGGAATGGGAGCGTATTACTATGGTTTTCTGTTTAGATTACCACGTACTTCAAATGGACATGATGGTACTTGGGTAATGGTGGATAGACTCACTAAGACAACACGGTTTGTACCGATTACGCCCGATGTCTCACGCTTAATCATCTAGCTAAGCTATGCGTCGACAAAATTGTGAAACAACACGAGTGCCTGTGTCCATAGTTTGAGATAGGGATCAGAGATTTACTTCTAAGTTTTGGCCTAGTTTAAAGAAGGCTATGGGGACAAAGTTGAGTTTTAGTACAAAGACTCCATTCCCTGCATGGATGGTCGATGAGAGAGGACCATCCGGATTCCTAAAAGACATGTTGAAAACATGTGTTCTTCAAGTTAAGGGAGTGGGATACACACCTATCGCTTATGGAACTTGCTTACAATAACAAATACCAATGATCGAGTATTGGTATGG
Organism: Trichosanthes cucumerina; assembly: GCA_036507285.1. NCBI lineage: Eukaryota > Viridiplantae > Streptophyta > Magnoliopsida > Cucurbitales > Cucurbitaceae > Trichosanthes > Trichosanthes cucumerina. The sequence goes on along the minus strand of CM071836.1, from coordinate 40,296,736 downwards.
CACCATTTGAGGCTCTGGATAAAAGAGCATGTAGAACGCTTCGTATATTGGAATGAACTAGGAGAGCGGAAGCTAATCGGTCCTAAGTTGGTACAAGTTACGACAGATAGTATTAAGGTAATCAAGGAGAATTTGAAGGTAGCAAAAGACCGTCAGAAGAGTTATGCAGTTAAGCAGCGAAAAGACTTAGAATTCCAAGTTGGAGATCAAGTTTTGGAAAGAAAGGTAAGCTAAGTTCCAGATATATTGGTCCTTATCAAGTAACTTGGGACAAGTTGGGCCGTGACCCTACAGACTAGAATTGCCAGCAAAACTATCTTGAGTACATGATGTTTTTCATGTGTTCATGTTGAGAAGTATATTCCAGATCTGACACATGTGCTACAAGCACAACCCGTTGAGCTGAAAAAGACATGAGTTACGCAGAGGATGCAGTTCAAATCCTCGACAGAAAAGAACAAGTTTTAAGAAACAAGACGATCCCACTCGTGAAGGTTCGTTGGAGACATCATGAGTGGAGGAGGGAACACGAGAGTTAGAAGACTAAATGAGGAGGAAGTATCCGATAATTTTCACCTAATTACTACTAAATTTCGAGGACGAAATTTCTTAAGGGGAGGTAGGTTGTAAACCCGAGATCTTTCTTTGGAACCTCCTTATTATCAAACAACAAAAAGGAAGAAGAAATGAATGTTTAAAACTTGGTTTTCCATGTTTTAAAAAGGAAAGAAATGAAGTGAAAGGCAAAAGGAAAACAAGGAAGGAAAGTTTAAACCATTTCGGTTTGGATTGCTTTTAAAACAAAAGAAGAAAAGGAAATGAAACAAATGTTTAATATACTAAGTTTGCTTTGTTTTGCAAAGAAAAGGTAAGAAATGAAAAGATAAAGGAAGGAAAAAGAAAAGAAAAGAAAAGGAAAAGGAAAAAAGGAAGAAAGTGGAAGGTGGGCCCCCACCTTGGTTTTTCTTTTTAAACAACCAAGAACCTTCAATTTTCTTCTCATTTTCATCAAAGAGGAGCTGAGGGTTCGTGGGAGAAGCTTAAAGGAAGAAGAAGAAGAGGGTTTCAGCTGGAAATTGAAGAAGAGAGGGAGAGAACTCAAGCAATTTAGTAGAACAGCAAGGTAATCACTCTGCCATGTTCTGCTATTTGGTTCATCTCGAGCTCCACAGAAAGAGGTAAGAGCTGACATTTTGTTTCGTGCAAGCTAACTCATATTGAAACAAAAGTCGTGAAGGATGCTCGAGCAAATTCGGACCCTAAGCTACTGATTTATGAAGAGGAAGTCAGAACACAGAATTTACTGTCAAATCCGAGAAGTCTCTGATGTTTTGGTTGTACTGACCTGTAGAATTGGAATCAGAAGCTCTATTAGGTATGGTTGGAAAGCTTATTGAATTTCCTACAACTTTCATGAAGAAATGGTGAATAGAAAATGACTGGAAGATGTTGTAAATAGCAGGTCAAGTTTCGGGTTGCAGCAGAAATTCGAATCTGGAATACCAGAAGTTGGTTCCGGGGAAAGAGGCTTTCGAGGTATTTCTGAACCAATCTATTCGGAATCTCATTTTCATGTCTTCATAAGAGTTTTAGAGGGTTCAAAAAGAAAGAGTTTGGTATAAAGTACATTATTTTTGGATAAGTAATGAAGAAGTTATGAGTATCTGAATACAGGGCATAAAATCTGTTAAATGCTGGAATTTTTGTTGGAGTGTTTTCTTGTAGTTTTAAAGTTAAAACCATGAGCTCGAGGTTCTAAAACATGGTTTTGGTTTGTTTGACAGGCCAAGAACAAAAAGGTCGAGTGTATGGGTGAAGACTTTAGTTCTAACACTGTGAGTGACAAAACAAACCTTGAAAATGGTTTATAGGCTTGTATTATGCTTATGAAATGCAAGGTTTTGCTAAAACGAAATGGTTTAGATGTTTATTGTTTTCTTGAACACTTGTTTATGAGTATTCATGATTTCTTAGAAATGTTTTAAAGTGTTCATGATGAGCCTAAAAGTCTTTACAAAGTTTATACATGAGCATATGTCCAATGGTTGCCAAAACTTATGAAAATGTGATGATTTCAAGCAAGCATGTACTAGCAAGTATGTTTTAAAGATTTCAGTTTATGAACAAGCTAAGTAGCTTGAGTTTTATGAAAGAAAAGATAATGTAGTGGCATGTTCAAATGTTTTCATGTGATCTTACGAGATATGGAGCCCGAGGCTATGTAGTACCGTGTGCACACGGGTCTTATTTCGTTGTCGACGTTGAGTGTACTCGTGACAACAGTCATTGTCGTGAGTCTTTGGGCGGGGGCCCCACTACGACAAAGACGATGGGGAGTCCGGGCGGGCCCCACTACATCGTAGAATAAACGTTGGTGTCATGGCGTGCCCTACACAACGTAGATTGTGACATGTTTTAAAAAGAGTTTACATCATTTACATGCCTTACGAGATTTTAACGGTGTCTTGCTTGTTTTCATGAAAACTATAATGATTACACGATTACTTTTAACGCTTGATTACAGATGCATATGCTCATAAATGGCCAGTGATATGATTTACGAGTTAATAGCTTTCTTTTAAACTCAAGTCACTCAACGAGCTTTATAGCTCATTCTTTTAGTGTTTTTCCCACTTTTCGGTAGAGATCGAGCTCCGGTGCACGATAACTCGCTATAGTCTGCTGGAAGCTTCTCATGTTTGATATGTTGTACGTGGTTGGTGTGGTTTAGCAAGTCCATATGTCTCTGTAAATTATTTTAAGAGAACTATGTAGTTATAGTCGTATGTGCTTTAGAGGTTGTGGTTGCTTAATTAGTGGTTTGGACTGTTTGTGGTTACGATGTTCTAGCTCATCTTAGTTTCAAGAGAGACTTGAGAAGAGTTTCTCCTCATGTACGCCTTATAGATGTCAGATTCCATTGTGTTAAGTTTAAATTGTTCCATATGCGAACATAGTTTGTTTCCAGGTAAAGTAATGTCAGCAGGTATTGTTAAGAGGTAACAATGTCTGTTGGCTTCATGCCGTCTCCCGGGCTAAGTTAGCATGTGATTCAGGAGGGGGTGTGACAAAGGAAGCCATTTTTCATAAACTTGGAGCTGTAGTTGCAGAAGGAAGGAGAAGAACTCAAGAGGATTCTTTATTGCAGCAAGGAGATCAACTCAGACCAGTTCTGATGTTTTGGTCTTTTCGAGCTCAAAAAGAAGAGGTAAGAGTTGAGTTTTTGATACATGAAAGTTAACTCAATTTGGAACAAACTTTGTGAAGGAAGCTCGAGCTAATACTGAAGTTAACTTACTGTTTTGTTAAGAGGAAGACAGAAGACAGAATTTGCTGTCAAATCTGGAAAGTCTCTGATGTTTTGGTTGTTCGGATCTGTATTCTTTGAGTTAGAAGCTCTAATTGGTATGGTTAGAAATCTTATTCAATTTCCTACAAGTTTCGTGAAGGAATCGTGAGAAGAAAATGATTGGAAGATGTTGTAATCTTCAGGTTAAGTTTCGGGTTGCAGCAGGAAGTGAAATCTGGAACAGCAGCAGATTCATTTTAGAGGTTAAGCTACTGAGGTAATATCTAACCAATACGTTAGGAATCTCATTTTCATGTCTTCATAAGAGTTTTAGAGGGTTCAAAAAGGAAGAGTTTTGTATAAAATACATTCTTTTTGGATAAGTAATGAAGAAGTTATGGCTGTCTGAAAACAGGGCAGAAAATCTGAAAATGCTGGAATTTTGAAAGTGTGTTTTCTTGCAAGTTTTAAGGTCAAAAATCATGAGCTCAAGGTTCTAATGATTGATTTGGCTTGTTTGACAGGCCAAGAGAAAATAGGTCAAGTTTACAAGCCAAGGTTCCAATTCTAATACTGTGAGTGACTCTATCTTAGAACTATGTTTGACCTATGTTTTTCTTCATGAACATAAGAGTTGATAATTACATCTTGTTTGAACTAGTTGTGAATGGCTTCATGGAGTTTTCTAACATAAGGTTCATGATGGAACCTAAGCATGCTTTGAATTAGTTGTAACTATAAATCAAAGTATGAAAACTAAATTATGAAAGTATGCTTTCCTTTAGAGAATGCTTTGTGTAAATCCACTTTGGAACATATTTAGATGATAATATGAAATTGTCAAGAAATTGTTGTATGTGTTATAAAGACATGATTTCCATGGTAAACAAGTTATGCCTTGATCTTGATTAACCCCTAATACATGAAGGACATTCGAGAAGGTACTTAGGGGAATGAATCATGATATCCCGATCTTTGAAGGACAATGAGAAGGTATCCGGGAAGTAAATGGTTTTACCTAAATCTTTGAAGGACAATGAGAAGGTATTTGGGTAGTAAATGGTTTTACCTTAATACTTGAAGGACATAGAGAAGGTATTAGGGAAAACCAAACGACTAAAGGTATTCCACGTGCACGTGAGAGAGAGAGAGAGAGGTATGAACCTAATTGGAATAAATGTAACTCTACCACCTCTATGGTTTGATGTGGAGTCATGTCATGTGCTTATTGTTATGAGCTTTTATATTATTGATCTATCTACCCTCGAAAAGTTAGTACATTTCGAGTTGTGTGCTATGCACAAGTGGTGACTTAAAACATGTAAATTGGAAGCATGGTTTGTTAATGTTTACAAACAGATGTTAAGCTATTTTGTACTTATATAATCGCCATTATTATGATTCACTGTGAGCTTATAATGTTTTAAAGGTAGACACTCACCGAGCTTTTTAGCTCATTCTTTCAATGTTTTCAAACCTTTTAGGGTAGAGATCGAGCTCACCAGTACGACATCCGCCATAGTCTCTGGAAGTTCATAAATTGTTAGTTTGTACGTGGTGGCGTTGTATAGAAAGTCGTTATGTAGCTATAGAAGTCTTGTACATTAGCGGTTGTATAAACAATGAGTTGTCTTGTGTTGTTTTGATGCACTTGACTTTTAGTTTCAAGAGAGACTTATGAAGGGTTTCTCCTTGTGTATGTTTAATAGTTGTCCGATTTCATTGTGTGTTATGTTAAAATGTTCCATATGCGAACATAGTATGTTTATCAGAATACTGGTCAGCGGTATTGTTAAGAGGTAAACAATGTCTCGTTGGTTTCACGCCGCCTTCGGGCTAAGTAGCGGAGTAGTTTTGGAGGGTACACTTTTTATCTGTAGTAAACCTGCACATGCATTATTAGATCCAGGAGCTACGCATTCTTTTATCTCTAAAATGTTTGCTGCTAGCATTGTTGCGAAGTTAGAACCTTTATATGAGGAGCTTTGTATTTATACTCCTATTGGTGATATGTCGATAGTTTGTAGTGTTTATACTAATTGTATGGTCGAAGTGAATGGTGTGACCATGACAACTGAACTGATTCCCTTAGATCTCCAAGAGTTCGACGTTATTTTAGGGATGGATTTCTTATCTAGGTATCATGCCATAATGGACTTTCATAGGAAGGAAGTTGTGTTGAGGAAATCAGACGACACTGAGGTGGTGTTTAAGAGGCATAGGAAGATATTACCTACTTGTATGATATCAACTATTAAAGCTAGAAAATTACTGAAGAAAGGTTGTACAGCATATCTTGCATATGTAGTTTGTATACCAGTGAGTAAATCAAAACCTGAAGACATTCCAGTAATATGTGAGTATTTAGATGTCTTCCCAGAAGTGCTAACAGGGTTGCCACCTGATAGAGAGGTGGAGTTTACCATAAACCCGATGCCGAGGAACAACGCCAAGATCTCAAGCCCGTATAGGATGGCAAGAAGGAATTGAAGGAATTGAAAACTTCGATTTGCGAGGAGTTGGTGGATAAGGGTTATATTCGACCAAGTGTATCTCCGTGGGGAGCACCTGTGTTGTTTGTTAAAAAGAAGGATGGGACATTACGATTATGTATTGATTACCGACAACTGCATAAGGTAACAATACGTAACAAATATCCTTTGCCTCGCATCGATGACCTGTTCGATCAACTAAAGGGTGCCTCAGTGTTTTCCAAAATTGATTTACGATCAGGTTACCATCAGCTGAAGATCAATGATTCTGATGTACCAAAAACAACTTTCAGGACAAGGTATGGGCATTATGAATTCTTGGTAATGCCATTCGGGTTAACAAATGCCCCAGCAGCATTCATGGATCTCATGAATCGGGTATTTCATCCTTACCTTGATTAGTTTGTGATCGTATTTATTGATGACATCTTGGTGTATTCAGAAAGTAAAGAGAAGCATGCAGAGCATCTCAGACTAGTGTTACAGACATTACGAAATTGGAAGTTGTATGCTAAATTTAGTAAATGTGAGTTTTGGCTGGAACAGGTTGTGTTTTTGGGACACGTAGTCTCAGCAGCTGGGGTTTAAGTGGATCATCAGAAGAAAAAGCTATAGTAAAGTGGGAGCAACCCACTTCAATAACGGAAGTCCGTAGTTTTTTGGGACTTGCTGGATACTATCGACGTTTTGTTGAGGGATTTTTGAAGATAGCTCTTCCATTAACCAGTTTGACAAAGAAGAATACGAAGTTCGAGTGGAGTGAAAAGTGTGAAAAAAGTTTTCAAGAGTTAAAGAAAAGACTTGTCACAGCACCGATACTAACTCTACCCACCACGGAAAAAGAGTTTGAGGTTTACTATGATGCCTCACATCAGGGTCTTGGATGTGTACTTATGCAGGATGGGAAAGTGATTGTTGATGGCTCAAGACAGTTAAAAAAGCATGAATGTAATTATCCTACTCATGATCTGGAGCTCGCAACAGTTGTGTTGGCTTTAAAGATTTGGAGGCATTGTCTGTTTGGTGAGAAGTGTTGTATTTACACAGATAATAAAAGTTTAAAATATATCTTCGAACAGAAAGAGTTGAATTTGAGACAACGACAGTGGCTTGAGTTGATAAAAGACTATGACTGCACGATTGAGTACCACCTAGGAAAAGCTAATGTTGTAGCTGATGCACTCAGTAGGAAGCCGAAGCAACGTAGGGGTTCACTTAATCTTTGTTAGAGTGGCTCTATTTGAGGAACTCAAGAGTTCTAATGCAAAAGTGTATGTTAGTGACAAAGGGAAGTTGTTAGCTCATTTTGAGGTAAGACCTACCTTAATTAATGATGTTATCACAAGTCAAGCTAAACACCCTACCCTGAAGAAATTGATAGAAGAGGTGAACTTGAATCGAGAGAGCAGATTACGAAGTATGGCGTGATGGAGCATTGATGAAGTATGGTAGATTTTTTCTATCTAAAGATGAATCTTTGAGAAATGCGATAGTAGAAGAAGCACATAATTCAGCCTATGCGATGCATCCAGGAGGTACAAAGATGTATCGGTCCTTAAAGAACCATTATTGGTGGTCAGAATGAAACGAGAAATAGCAGAGTATGTCTCTAAATGTTTAATTTGTCGTGAGTTAAACTCGAACTATTGAAACCTGGGGAGGGCTTAAATCCACTCCCAATACCGAATGGAAATGGGAGCATGTAACCATGGATTTCTTATTTGGACTTCCCGAACACAGGAGTGGTTATGACGGGATTTGGGTGATAGTAGACAGATTGACTAAGACCGCTCGATTTTTACCCGTCAAGGTAACTTTTACTCTTGATAAACTTGCTATATTATATGTTGACAGATTGTAAGCCAACACAGAGCCCAAAGATCTATTGTGTCGGATAGGGATTCGAGATTTACTTCCAAGTTCTTGTCGAGTCTCCAAGAGGCCTTGGGAACTAAGTTGCACTTTTAGTACAACATTTCATCCACAAAACCGATGGGTCATCGGAAAGAACCATTGGACCCTCGAAGACATGCTTGAGCATGCGTGATTGCAATATAAACGAAGCTGGGAGACTCACCTATCATTGATGGAGTTTGCATACAATAATAGTTATCATTCTAGTATCGGAATGGCATTGTACGAAGCATTATATGGAAGGAAGTGTAGAACCCCTATTTTCTGGGGGGAGGTAAGAGAAAGGAAGCTGATAGGGCCAGAGTTGATTCAAGTTACCTCGGAGAATGTTAAATTTATCAGGGAAAGACTGAAGACAACACAAGATAGACAAAAGAGCTACGCTGATAAACGAAGAAGAGATTTAGAATTCGAAATCGGAGACAAAGTTTTCCTAAGACTACCCCCGTGGAAGAGTATTTTGCGGTTCGGAAGGAAGGGAAAACTGAGTCCGAGATATATAGGGCCTTACGAGATACTGGAGTGTGTAGGGCCATCAGCTTACATATTAGCTTTACCGATAGAATTGTCTCGGGTACATAATGTTTTCCATGTATGCCCTAATCTCTATTTTCTTTTATCATTTTGCACTCGATCGTGATGTTTTGAAATATGCAAAATCGTATAGGTTGCACTAAATGATGTCGTGATCGGATTTGGGAATCTACTGAATTTGGAGCTACAATGTGTCTAAGCTTCATAAGGAGATAGGTAAGTCATTGAAATAAGCATAGTAAAAGTTGCATTGAAGTAAGTTAAAATCATTAGCAAATTGGAAAAAGTTTTAGGTGCATCATGTATTGAATGGAAGATCTTATATCTCACAAACTTAGGATAAGTTGGCTAAATGCTTAGGGTTTATTTACCCACTTATTTTGGTGTTTTAAAAAGGTGATTAAGATGCAAATATTGAAGTAGCAGCTGGCCAAAGGAGGTGAAGCCTCGGAGTTAAACATGGAAAGTAGAGTCTTTGTCAAATTCATGAAATATAACAAGCGGTGGAAAATGGGTCATCTTAAAACGATCATATCTCTCAATTTACTGAGTCAAATTCGTTGATTTTTTAGTCAAAATCTCATAAATCTAGTGTAGAATACGAAACGGGTTGACTTTTGGAAAAATACAGAGAGAACGAAGGAGAAAAGTGCAGAACAGTGAGAGGTGTTCAAAATTCTAGGGTAGAAGAGCAGTGTGAGGAGTTCAGTCTATTTTGAGCTCATTAGGAAGAATTAGAAGCTGCAATTTTGAGGTAAGTAAGCTAAGATCTTGTCCTTGAGGGTTATCAAAAAATATTTTGTGGCTGTGTTGATAAATTTTGAGGAACCAAAGCTGAAAGTTGAACCTGTAATTTTAGGTGCAAGGGAAAAAACTGCTAGCAAGGGATTGAAAGAGATTCTCTTCCATTTCTATATACCTTACAACCAATTGTGTGTATGGCTATTCTGAATTGAGTTATGGGACTGAGTTAGATATGTTACTAAGGTGCATAAGGAAAGAAATTGATGTTACTAATTTCATTTCCAGGGCAAACGGAGATAGGAAAAGAGTATAACCCTTGGAACCCTTTTGGTGATTGTGAGTGACTCTATTTTAGAATTATGCTTGACCTATGTTTTTCTTCAAAAACATAATTTTTGATCATTGAATCTTGTTTGAACTAATTATGTATAGCTTCATGGAGTTTCTAACATAAAGTTCATGATGGAACCTAAGCATGCTTTGAATTAGTTTGTAACTATAAATCCAAGTATGGAAACTAAATTATGAAAGTATGCTTTCCTTTAGAGAATGTTTTGTGTAAATCCACTTGGGAACATGTTTAGATGATAATGTGAAAATGTCAAGAAATTGTTGTATGTGTTATAAAGACATGATTTCCACAGTAAACAAATTATGCCCTTGTTTGTGGTTAACCCCTAATCTTTGAAGGACATTCGAGAAGGTACTTGGGGAATGAATCATAATTTCACGATCTTGAAGGACAATGAGAAGGTATTCGGGTAGTAAATGGTCTTACCTTAATACTGAAGGACATAGAGAAGGTATTAGGGAAAACCAAATGACCACATGTATTCCACGTGCACGTGAGAAAGGTATGAACCTTATTGGTACAAATGTAACTCTACCACCTCTATGGTTCAAAAGTGGTATCATGCCATGTGTTTTATTGTTATGAGCTTCTACATTACTGATCTATCTACCCTCAATATAATACTACATTATGAGTTGTGTGCTATGCATAAGTGGTGACTTTAACACATAAATTGGAAGCATGGTTTGTTTATGTTACAAACAGATGTTAAGCTATTTTCTACTTATAGTCTTCCATTTTTATGCTTCACCTGTGAGCTTATGATAGACACTCACTGGGCTTCCTAGGTCACGTTTTCTTTATGTCTACTCTTCCCAGGTAGTAGGCGAGATTCCAGGCTTACCCTTGACAAGTTCTATTTGCCACCACGCCATTTAGCTCCTTGTATATACACTTTCTTTTATATATGGTTTGTAGTGAGAACATATTAGATGGGTTGTAATAAACTTGGAGACTTTATGATTACCTAAAGAACATAGTAATGGAAGTGAATGTGTTTCATATATAAGTGTATATCAGTGCTTAATTTTGCTTGTTCAAACATGTTGTGTTACGTTTATTTTAAGTTAAGTCTTGGGTTAGTCAAGGAAAGCCAACAAGAGGTTTGGTTATCTTTGTCTTTGCATCTCTTCCTAGGTTAGGCAAGTAAGCTGGGACAGAGTGTGACAGGAATGAAATTGAAGTGTTCAATTTCATAAATGAGATGTCATATCAATTATTTGTGATATAATATATAGTTTTAATGTGAATTGGATTCACATATTAACTATATATTAAAGAGATAATGAAAGAGGGATAGGATGGTAATTTCGATCCCTATCTCCTTGTATATATAGTTGCATAACATGCAACTAGGTGAAGTTAATCTAAGGCTTTGTTGTGTTGTTGGAAAAGTTCCAAAACACAAACCTCTCTCTCACAACATCTCATCTTACCTAGAGAACAACATAGAAGATCCAGTGGTCGTGTCTTAGTCTGTTCGTGATTCGGGTTGCTGACATCTTGATCGTGAGAGAGGAGGAGCACTTGAAGAAAGGTTCTTCGAAGGTAATATTTCTTGTTGTCCATATTGTGTTTATATGCTTAATCTAGTTAGTTTCGTTCTTGAATGAAATCGTTGTAACTAAATCGAGAGCGCGCGATTCACAATCGCTTCCGCTGCGGGATTCGATTCCCTTCAATTGGTATCAGAGCCCAATTGCATTCTTGATTTATGTTCTGGATTTTTCAAGAACGAGGTGGGATTTACTGTTTTGCATGAGATGTATGAACGGTTTTGCAAATTAGATGGTTTCGATTTTGGCACTTAGATTTACAATTTCCATTGAATCGTTCAATGTAACAACCAGGTGTTTTGGGCAAATTTAATTGTAAATCGAGTGTGTAAGTCCGTGTCGGTCGAGGCAAAGTAGTTTATGTGAAGATCGGAGTGAAAACGATCAAGGAATAGGAGATTCCACTTGTTGTCGTGTGTGCGTTGCAACGTTATTCATTGGCGTTGGTAAATACGCGCGCATGGGAATGAGGCGCGCATCGAGGCGCGTTGCTCAATGCGACTTCGGCGTTGCAATCCCGAATGCGTTTATAGCGCGCGCCCAACGGCGAAACAAACAACTTACAGCGTTGCAACACCGAAGGCGTTTCAGCGAGCATCAACGGGAGGAAACGTTTTTGAATTATTTTATATATTAATTATAAAAATGTTTTATATTTAATATATTTATTTAATTCATTTTTGATTAATATAATTTGATTATATTAATTAAAATTAATTTTAGGGTGCCAAAATTGGTACAATTTTGCTATTTAAATTATGCAATTGTTGTGTAATTATTGCCATGCATAATGTATGCTTTTATTTTAAAAATCCCACCTTAGGTTAAACATTTTCATGCATCATTTATAATATAAAGAGTTATATTATATAGTTTGCATGATTAATTAATATAAAGTTGTTATATTAATTTATAGACAACATTGACATGTATTATATATCATGAGATGATTATGCTATGAATGTCTTATTATTCATGTGATGAATGATCAAGCACTATAACATACTATGCATTTCACCTAAGGTTAAATATTAGTTTTAAAATGTTTAGAACTTGGAAATAATAGACCTTAGGTTATCTAGTTCTAATTAGATTAGAATTAGGAACCAAGTAATTTATAAGCTATGATTAAAAGAGGAACTTTGTCTAAGGAAAGTTCTGTCTAGGTAGAAGTATTTAAGTGTGAAATGGAACACCCTACGAGAAGCGACACGGGAGTGAAATTTAATCAGAGAGTTTATAAATTACAGTGACGTCAGCTGGTTTATTTAGGGGTTAATAAACTAGAAATCCTAGGTTTAATATATAGAGTTATATTAACAAACTTAGTATAGAATCAATATAAGAGTTATATTGATAGAGCTAGTAAAAAAATTAGTCGGGTTTTAGCCGAAGTAAGATTCCTATAACTTCAAAGTAATCAGTGAGAGGAAAAGTGTATGAGATATATTTTTCCACCTACGTTATCTCGAGAAATTCACACCGTGAGACTCATACTTGGCCTCGTGGCGCAAACGAGAGCGTCCCCCTTGAGATGGTGTTTGTATGAGTCAATAACAAGGTGAATGAAGAGGGTACTTATAGTGAGTGAGAGCAGGTTTAGTGAAAACAAAGCCTCACGGTCTCTTTTGTCGATTTTACACCGTTAGACCACTATGGTCACACGCTAGTTTGGTTTGGACTGCATAATCCCTTCGGAGGGCATGATCATAGGGATCAAACACACAGAGACACCGAAAGGGATAAAGATTTCCTTAGACTATTTTTCAATCTAGTCCTCCTTCGACATATTTTATTGGATGGAGACTCTAGGATCTAAAGACAAAGGGTTAAACTCACGGGGTACATATGTTGTGTATGTATCCCGACCAAAAAAATGGTAACTAAAGCCTATAGGAATAAGAGTTATTCTGACATTAGGTTTTGGTCAAGAGTGTCTTGATCCAGAGGAGGAGTGTTTTTTACTACCCTTCGATGTCACACATTCTAAACCTTTGGAGTATCATTGCAAATTATAAATGACCCAGGAATCATTTGATAATTAGCTAAAACATAATTGGATTAGAGTTATAGCAAGAAACTCATACAATTTTGTTTCTAAATTTTCAGCAAAAATGTCAGCTCTATAATTTCCTTATTGAGTGCGGAAAAGTTAACCAGAGAGAATATGATGACATGGAAAAACAAACTCAACACTATATTGGTAGTGGATGATCTGAAGTTTGTGCTAACTAAGGAGTGTCCTCAGGTGCAGGCTCGAATGTGTCACGAAATGCTTGTGATCCATATGATCGATGGATCAAGGCTAATGATAACGCCAAGGTCTACATGCTAGCATGCATGTCTGACATATTAGCCAAGAAGCATGAAGGCAAGATAAGCGTGAAGGAAATCATGGATTCTGTGCAGGGTATGTTTGGACAACAGCGCACACAAGCCCGCCATAATGCCCTAAAGTACATATTTAACTGACGGATGCCATAGGGTACATATTTCGGGATCATGTCCTTGATATGATGGTGCACTTCAACATCACAGAGTCCACACAGGCCCGACCTTTGGGACGAAAACAGTGGCTTCATCTTCTTCTAACCTGAAAGGGAAGAAGAAAATTATGAAGAAGGTTGGTAAAGGGAAACGAGCTGACAAAGCTACCGCCCAGAAGGGCAAGAAAGTCAAAGAAGTTGATTACAAAGGAAAGTGTTTCCACTGCAACGAAGGCGAGCATTGGAAACGGAACTGTCCGAAGTACATTGCAGAAAAGAAGAAGGAAGGTAAATATGATTTACTTTGCCTAAAAGCTTGTTTAGTGGATAATGATAAAACTACTTCGATACTTGATTCAGGCGCTACTAATCATGTTTGCTCTTCTTTTCAGGGAATTGATTCCTGGCAGCAGCTACAAAAAGGAGAGATAACGCTCCGGGTTTGTAAACCTGAGATCTCTCTTTGGAATTTCCTTACAAAAAAAAAGAGAAAACAAAAGAAAACAAGAAAGGAGTATATTTTGGGTTGGTTTTGTTTTGAAAACAAAAAAAAAGAAAAGAAAAGGAAGAATGAGATAAAGGAAAAAAAAAGCAAAAGGAAAAGGACAAAAACAACCGTATATCTTTTTAACATTATTTTTAATCCTCCCCATTTCCATCTTCACAAATTAAGCCAGAGTTTCGTGGGAGAGAAATGAAGAAAGAAGAAGGAAAGCTGGTTTTGGTTTGAAGCTGAAGAAGAAAGGAGAAATGTTCAACTAAAGCTTCCATGGAAACTCAATGTTTAACTCAGTCCAGTTCTGATATTTTGATTATTTCGAGATCCACAAGAAGAGGTAAGAGCTGAGATTTGAATTTATTGAAATTTAACTCATATTTGAACAAAATTCATGGAGGAAGCTCGAGCAATATCTGACCATAAGTTTCTAGTTTGTGAAGAGGAAGGCAGATGACAGATTTTGCTGTCAAATTCGAGAAGTCTTTGGTTTTTGGGTTGTGTTGATCCGTAGGATTCGAATCAGAAGCTCTAATAGTTATGGTTGGAAAGTTAAATGAATTTCCTACAACTGTCATGAAGAACTCATGAGAAGAAATCGACTGGAAGATGTTGTAATTTTCAGGTAAAGTTTCGGGTTGCAGCAGGGAAACAAATCTGGAATAGCAGAAGTTTGTTTCTGAAAAAAAAGCTTTCGAGGTATTTTCGAACAAATCCGTTGGGAATCTCAATTTCATTTCTTCATATGATCTTTAGAGGGTTAAAAAAGGAAGAGTTTGGTATAATGTACATCCTAAATAATGAAGGAGTTATGGATGTCTGAAGTCAGGGTATGGAATCTGTAAAATTCTTGAAAATTGGATAATGTGATTTTTGTAATTTCAAGGTTAAATTCCATGAGCTCAAGGTTCTAAAACATGGTTTTGGTTTGTTTTGAAGGCCAAGAAGAAATAGGTCAAGTGTAATGAGTCAAGACTCTTGTTCTAATACGATGAGTGACAAAATGAACCTCGAAAATAGTTTATAGGCTTGTTTTATGCTTATGAAAATGCAAGGTTTTGCTAAAACGAAATAGTTTCAATGCTTATTGTTTTCCTTGAAACACATGTTTATGAGTATTCATATTTTCTAAGACATGATTTTAAGTGCTCGTTGTGAGCCTAAATTTCTTGATGAAATTTATATGTCAGCATATGTTCTTGATTGCCGAAATTTATGGAAATGTTATGATTTCGAGCAAGTATGTACTAGGAAGTATGATTTAAAGGTTTCCAGTTTTAATTGACAAGGTGAGTAAGCTTGAGTTTTACGAAAGGAAAGATAAGCAGACATGTTTAAATGTTTTTATGTATTTTCTGAGTCTCGAATGAGTAAATTGGTGAGACATTGAGCGCGAGGCTATATGGTACCGTGTGCACATAGGTCATTTTCTGTTGTCGACGCTGAGTATACTCCGTGACAACAATGTCGTCGTGAGTGTTGGGCGGGCCCCACTACGACAAAGACGATGGGAGTGCTGGGCGGGCCCCACTACATCGTAGAGTAAACAGTGGTTTTACAGGGCGTGCCCAACACAACGTGGATTGTGACATGTTTTAAAAGGATTTTTATCATTCATATGCGTTACGAGATTTTTACGACATACTTGCTTGTTTTTCTGAAAAACTATTATGATTACACAGTTACTTTTAGCGTTTGATTACAGATGCATATGCTCATAGATGGTTAGGTGATATGATTTATGAGTAATAGTTTTCTTTAAAACTCAAGTCACTCACTGAGCTTCATAGCTCATTCTTTCACTGTTTTCCCACTTTTCAGTTAGAGATCGAGCTCCCAGTGCCTGATATCCTGCCATAGTTTACTAGAAGCTCCACGAGCTTGATTTTTTGTACGTGGGTGGTGTTGTATAACAAGTCCATGTGTGTTGAAGTTAATTTTGAGGGGACTATGTAGTTATAGCTGTATGTGCTTTAGAGGTTGTGGTTGTGTAATTAATGGTTTGGCATGTTTGTGGTTCGGATGCTCTTGCCCGTTTTAGTTTTCAAGAGAGACTTAAGAAGTGTGTTTCTCCTTATGTATGTTAAGTAGTTGTCAAGTTTTCGCTGTGTTATGTTAAAGTGTTCCATGTTGCAACAACATCTGCTGCCGGCGCTGAGCTTCTCGCATCAATAGGGAGCCTC
This sequence comes from Trichosanthes cucumerina, assembly GCA_036507285.1. Classification (NCBI taxonomy): domain Eukaryota; kingdom Viridiplantae; phylum Streptophyta; class Magnoliopsida; order Cucurbitales; family Cucurbitaceae; genus Trichosanthes; species Trichosanthes cucumerina. The sequence continues at coordinate 40,280,690 of CM071836.1, read as the reverse complement.
GGCGTTGCGACGCCTATCCTCAGCGTAGCAACGCTGATAAACAGCATTGGAACGCTGCTGGTAGCATTGCAACGTTGTTGCTTCGGTAGCAACATTTTCCTTCGACCACAGCAGCTTCAATCGCCAATTACTCCTTCGATACTCATCCAAATTGCACGAAACTGATCAAATCAAATGAAACTAAGGCCAAAAAATTCCTAAACAGTTTTACAGCAAACCAAAATGAAATTCCCACCTAACCAACGAAAATTTGTTTCAACCATAACAAAACAAGCATTGCTCTAATACCAATTGATCGAGATCTGATCTCCTTGAGCAGCGGAAATGTGATTTGAAATCGATTTTGCTAGTTTGTTTTTTCTTGAAAACAAATACCAATACATTGGGGAAAAACAGAGATAAGCATACAACTCTAATCTAATTAGCCATGGAAATCATCATGCAAACATGTTGGAAATGTTGGGATGTATGTCTTAATCTCGTTTTGTTTGGAATATTATCAATTGAAATAAATAAGTGTTATTTCTTTCATCACTTTGTGTCTCACATTGATACAAACTTTGTCCAATAAACTAAGCTCCAGGGTCATTGAATTATAAGGGAACAAGAACTTGAACGGTGTGCAGTGGACACATAGGGAGGATCACGTTCGAGTAAATGACCCAAACGATCTACAGTATAAGGATAGGGTTGGAGACCTAATCCTGGATACGTTGTGGATGCGACCCGCTTTGTATTAGATACAAACGAGGTGATCTGACTCGTTCATGTGGTTGACATGCGAGTAGGGGCATCCTGTTCAATGAGATTGTGCAAGACCGGATCGTGAATTATTAGACCTAGTGATGTAACACTGTTGACAGTATAGGACTAATAACTTCGTAGATAACCAGACTCGACCTTAATCCTGAGCATGTTACGGAATCCTGTTAAAGGGGTCTGTCCTTTGACTAGCACGGGTGAAGGTGGTCACAGTTACTCGCCCAATATGCCTATCTTCTCAGGGACCGGACCACGTAGGGAGTTGGGCACTTAACTACACGAGATGGAATTCACCCGTTCCCGACATTAGGGAAACTAGAGGGGTTGTTCTTTTAAGTGTTGTCTCCAGGGCTTGAACAACGGGCGCCCACCCTCTCACTGGCCCGAGAGGGCTGTTGTATATGGTTGGACCATTACAACGTTGTTGTTCATTAGAGAAGCAGTGGGAACTTAAGGAGAAAGAAGTAGACCTAGGGGTAAAATGGTAATTTGACTCAGCAGTGTCTCACGAACAACCCGTGAAGGGTCGACTCATGGGTATTGGATATATCAATGGACACAACTTGTCCTAAAGTGATGGGAGTGCAACTACGGGTTTTAGTGGAGTGTTGTCGTAGCTAATGAATGTTGATTAACTGGGTCAAAGAGTTTGACAGGTTAGTCTCGGATCATTGGAGTTCGTCACCTGTAGGTCCATTAGGTCCTTCGGTTGGCTCAAACTGGATTAATAGAGGGTTTATGGTTTGGTGTGGATTTGAAGTGTTCAAATTCATTAAAAGGGTATTTATGTCATTTATTTGAGATATGATTGACATATTATATAGTTTAATGTGAATGAGATTCATAATAAACTATAGGTTAGCCTAATTGCTTAATTAGGGTTAATTTAGAGAAATTGGATTGAGAACAATTAAATTTAATGTGATTCAATTTAAAAATCCACAATTATACAAATGTGATTTGTATAATGAGATATTAGATATCTTATTATATGTGGTTATGCAAATATGATTTGCATAACCTATGGTTGTGGTTAAATGGTAAATATGTGGAGATTTCAACTCCACCTATCACCATTATATAAACCCTTTGAAAGAAGGATTTTGGAAGGAAGAGTTTCATTTTTGGGATTTCTCACCAAAAGGAAACACAAATGCTCTAAACTTTCATCTCTCAAAACTCTCCATTCCCTTTCACCAAAAGTAGTCTCACCACTCTCCTTCCTACCTAATGAGAACAACCGAGAAGACTTTTCTGAAGTGTCCGCGTCGTTCGATTGTTCGTTGAGATCGTGATAGTTGAGATCAAGATCGCGATGTTTTCGTCTTTTCCGCTCTGGAATTTTCTTTCCCTTCAGTAAAATAAACTAAACTAAAAGGAAAAGTTTAGATTACCATTGTAGTTCAAATCTCCCAGCAACACCTTGCTTCGTTTTTCCTCAGCAACACAGGAACAAAAAAAATCTTCTTTGTTTTCTCCAACAGGACAGCACAACTAGTGAGAACCTCCTATTCTTTGAGTAGCTTAGATCTCCCTAGGTGGGAAGGGATCCAATAATTGGAGAATCAGGGAAATTGAGAGAGAGAGAATTTTCAAGAACAATTCACCAATTGCACACCTTGAAAGAATCTATCGATCAACTACTTCTTCTCTCAATTGAGAGGAAGTAAAAGCCATGGGAAAACTTCTTACTTCCTTACGATAAGGAAATGGTGGGGAGTGGGAACGTGTCCTTCTGACACGTTCCAACATAATTAATAATAATTAAATAATAATAATTAATCTAATTAATTATTATATTACATAAAATTTAATGAATTTAAATATATTATATTTAAATAAGATTAAATCAGATTAAATCATATTCCCTTTTAAACTATAGTTTTAATGTACATCTAATGCACATTAAATTTTAAATATGAATCACGTTCACATTTAAATTAATATTTGAACTCTTTCAAATATTTAATTCTCTCATGTAGTTTAATATAAATTATATTCACATTAAATTTATAATATATAGTTCCAAAACTTTATATTATAACGTATCTATATTCATTAAATTTATTCCCTAATGAATTTGAACTTTTCAAATTCAAACGGTCTAAGCTTTACGAGCTAGAAGGTGAACCTAATGGGCCTACAGATCAGAAGCTCAAAGGATACGAGATTACTTGGTTAATCTCATTAACCTCTTAATCACCATTCGTTAACTTCAGGAACACTCGACTAAAGTCCCGCAGCTACACTCTTCTCACTGCAGATATATTTATGTGTCCACGGATATTGACCAATAACAGCAAGTCCATCCTTCACAAATGTTTGTTACATCTTGTACCTTAAGTACCAGTGCTCCTCTAATGAACAAATTGTTTGTAGTCCTACCAACAAATAGAAGTCCCTCTCGGGAAAATGAGAGGGTCGGACCCTTTGTTGAAGTCGCAGAGACACAACTTAAGGGAACATTCATCTACTTATCCTAGTAGGCGGGAAGGAGTGAATTCCATCTTATTAGGCTAAGTCCTCACCTGCTCACTTTGTCTTGTCCCCAAGAAGGTATGCATATTAAGTCGACGAATCTAGCCACTCACTCATAATAGTCAAAGGACAATCCCTCGCGAACAGGAATTCGTAACCTGGTCAAGATTGAGATCAAGTTGCCTAGGTCATCCTAGTGAAATAGAAACCTAACTAGTCAATGGAGTTACACCTAGTAGTTACTATTTCGCGGTCCGATCTTTCGTAATCTCATTACATAGGATATCCCCACTCACATGTCATCTACACGAACACGTTACGATCACAGAGTTTGTATCATATACAAAGTGGGACACATCAATAGTGTTACCAGCGTAAGGTACCCAAACCTTATCCCTTTACTATAGACCCTTTAGGTTGTATCTCCAACCGAGATCCTTTATATGTACACTACATTTAGTTCAAGATACATTTACAGCTTTGGATGCTTAGTTTATTGGATTTAGGGTTAAAGCAGGGGCAATATTGTAAATAACAACCTATAACTCTTTATTGAAATAATAATACTTTATAACAATAATTAGAACATAATTACAAACTATGGGTTTTAGGGCACAAACCCCAACACTTATGTCTACTACACAAATGTTCAAGATCTATTATTAGAACCTTGGAACTTAGTTTATTGGATTTAGATTTATATGTAAGAATATAATAAATAACATCTTTATTTATTTGACACAAATTTACACTTGTTTAGGGCATAAATCCCAACAATCTCCCACTTGTCCTAAAGATAGTGGAGTACATAATGAACATTACAATAATGTAAATACAATATACTAAGGCACTGAATACCCTTTGTACAACATACTCCCACTTGCCCTAGTTAGGGTAAGATGTGTAGTCCTAGACCTTTTAGGTGACTCTTAAACACTTTAGCCGAGAGACCCTTTGTAAATGGGTTAGCAGTATTGTGCTCTGAAGCTATCTTTGTGACGATCACATCTCCTCGATGCACTATCTCCCTGATTAGGTGATACTTTCGCTCAATTTTTTTACCCCTTTTGTGACTTTGGGGTTCTCTTGAATTTGCCACAGCACCACTGTTATCACAATAAAGTGTGATTGGAAAACTCAAGTTTGGAAAACCTTCCAAATCCATCATGAATTTCCTTAGTCATACGACTTCTTTAGCTGCTTCACAAGTTGCTACATATTTTGCTTCCATAGTTGAATATGCGATGCATCCTTGCTTGATGCTTCACCAAACTACAACCCCTCCATTTAGATTGAAAACTTGCCCCGACGTATATTTCCTCGAATCTTTGTCAGTTTGGAAGTCAGAATCTTTGTCAGTTTGGAAGTGAGAATCTGTCGCGAGGGGCTTTGTAAATGGATCAGCAACGTTGTGCTCTGACGCTATCTGCGTGACTGTCACGTCGCCGCGGTGGACAATCTCCCGTATCAGTTGATACTTCCGCTCAATGTGTTTGCCTCTCTTATGGCTCCGAGGCTCTCTGGAGTTGGCTACTGCCCCACCGTTGTCACAAAACAATGTGATCGACAAGTTCATATTTGGAACAACTTCCAAATCCGTCATGAACTTCCTAAGCCAAACTGCTTCCTTTGCAGCTTCACAAGCCGCAACATACTCAGCTTCCATAGTGGAATAAACGATGCATCCCTGGTTGATGTTTCGCCATACTACAGCTCCTCCATTCAGAATGAAGGTTGACCCCGAAGTGGATTTTCTAGAATCTTTATCGGTCTAAAAGTCAGAATCTGTGTATCCTGTAAGGATCAAATCCCCACTTCCATACACTAAGCTGTAGTTCCTTGTTCTCCTAAGATACTTGAGGATTGTCTTTACGGTTGTCCAGTGATCTAATCCTGGATTGGATTGATACTCACTGACAATTCCTAATGCGTAAAAGATGTAGGGCCTAGTACACAACATGGCATACATCAGGCTCCCTACAGCTGAAGCATAGTGGATTCGTCTCACATCCTCAACCTCTTGAGGAGTCTTAGGATACTGATCCCTAGACAGGTGAACCCCGTGCCTCAAAGGCAACAAGCCCTTCTTGGAGTTCTGCATCTTATTGAAGGGAATGAAACTCCCACGCTGTGGAAGACGACTGATTCGTCGTGGTGAAGTTGTGCAATTGAATTTCGTTAAAATAAATCTAACACTTAGACTATAGGTTGAACATACATAAATTGGAATAAAATACAGCAAGTACTTACTTGTTGAAGACGTGCTTCAAAATTCCTTCTAACGATCCACGAACTCTCCGTGCTATCTCAAACTCAACGATCTCGATCCCTTCTCTCGAACAAAGACCGAACACAACCCTTCTGCTTCTCGGTTGTTCTTCTGTTGGAAGAAGGAAGCTTGTGGGATCTTGGTGGTTTTGATTTTTGAGTGGCGAAATGCTTGAGAGAATTTGAGAGAGAATTGATCTCTTCTTTTGGTGAAAATCAAAAAATGAGAGAATTAACCTGCAACCCTTCTTGCAATAAGGGTTTAAATAATGGACATAGGCGGAGTTGAAATCTCAACCTATTTACCATTTTACTAAAACTAAAGGTTATGCAAATCATATTTGCATAACCATATATTATAAGATATCTCATATCTCATATCACAAATCACATTTGCAATATTGTGGATTTATTAAATTGAATCACATCCAATTTAATATCTCTCAATCTAATTTCTCCTAATTAGCCCTAATTGAACAATTAGGCTAACCTATAGTTTATTATGAATCTCATTCATATCTCATATAAATGACATAAATGCCCTCTTAGTGAACTTGAACACGTCAATTCACACCAAAACATTAACCCTTCTTTTTACCCAGTTTTAGCCAACCGAGGGACCTAATGGACCTACAGTGACGAGATCCAATGATCAGAGATTAGCCAATCAAACTATTTGACCCGATTAATCAACATTCTTTAGCTACGGTAACACTCAACTAAAGCTCGTACTTGCACTCTCGTCAGTGCAGAATATTACGTGTCCACTGATCTAACCAATGCCCATGAGTCGACCCTTCACAGGTTGTTCGTAGTCACTGCAGGGTCAAATTACCATTTTACCCCTGTGTCTACTTCTTGCTCCCTAAGTCCCCACTTCTCCTCCAATGAACAACAACGTTGTTATGGTCCAACATTACACAACAACCCTCTCGGGCAAGTGAGATGGTGGGTGCCCGTTGTCCAAGCCCTGGAGACAACACTTAAGGGAACAACCCCTCTAGTTTCCCTAAAGTCGGGAACGAGTGAATTCCTTCTCGCATAGTTAAGTTCCCAACTCCCTTCTAGGTAATGTCCCTGAGAAGATAGGCATATTGGGCGAGTAACTGTGACCACCTTCACCCGTACTAGTCAAAGGATAGACCCCCGCACACAGGAGTCCGTAACACGCTCAGGATTCAGGTCGAGTCACTAATGGTCATCTACGAAATTATTAGTCGTTACTGTCAACGGTGTTACATCAGTAGGTCTAATAATTCACGATCCGGTCTTGTACAATCTTATTGTACAGGATGCCCCAACTCGTATGTCAACCACATGAACGAGTCAGATCACCTCGTTTGTATTTGAATACAAAGCGGGTTGCATCCACAGTGTATCCAGGATTAGGTCTCCAACCCCATCTATATACTATAGATCGTTCGGGTCATTAACTCGAACGTGATCCTCCTTGTGTGTCCACTACACACCGTTCAAGTTCTAGTTCTCTCATATATTCAATGACCCTGGAGCTTAGTTTATTGGTCAAACTTTGTCTAAAATGTGAGACACAAAATGATGAAATGAATAACACTTTATTAATTTCGAATATATATTTATAAACAGTACGAGATTAGGACAAACATCCCAACAAACTCCCGCTTGGACTAAGCTAGTGGAAGAAATACATTTCAGAAATGTACATAAATTACAATGAAGTAATACAATAAACTAGGACATTGAATACCCGTTTACACATCTCCCACTTTCCCTAGTCTGGAAGTACTCGAAGACCTAGACTCTCTAGGTGACCCTCAAACACCTTAGCCATGAGGGGCTTTGTAAATGGATCAGTTACGTTGTGCTCCAACGTTATCTGCGTGACCGTCACGTCGCCACGGTGCACAATATCCCGTATCAGGTGATACTTTCGCTCAACGTGTTTGCCTCACTTATATATGGCTCCGTGGCTCCCTGGAGTTGGCTACTGCACCACTGTTGTCATAGAACAGAGTGATTGGCATGTTCATATTTGGAACAACTTCCAAATCTATCATGAACATCCTAAGCCAAACAGCTTCTTTTGCAGCTTCACAAGCCGCAACATACTCTACTTCCATAGTGGAATCACCGATGAATCCCTGCTTGATGTTTCGTCATACTACAGCTCCTCCATTCAGAATGAAGGTTGGCCCCAAAGTGGATTTCCTAGAATCCTTATCGGTATGAAAGTCAGAATCTGTGTATCTTGTACTGATCAAATCCCCACCGCCATACATTAAGTTGTAGTTCCTCGTTCTCCTAAGATACATGAGGATTGCCTTTACGGTGGTCCAGTGATCTAATCCTTGATTGGATTGATACCTACTGACTATCCTTACTGCATAACAGATGTCAGGCCTAGTACACAACATGGCATACATCAGGCTCCCTACAACTGAAGCATAAGGGATCTGTCTCATATCCTCAACCTCTTGAGGAGTCTTAGGACATTGATCCTTAGACAAGTGAATCCCGTGCCTGAAAGGCAGTAAGCCCTTCTCATCTTATATCTCGACAACATCTTGTCAATATAAGACGCTTGAGACATTGCTAGTGTTTTGTTCTTCCGGTTTCAGACAATCTGGATACCTAGAACATACTGAGCTTCTCCCAAATCTTTCGTTTGGAACTGTGAAGCTAGCCATTTCTTTACGTCAGTAAGAAATCCTATCTCATTCCCAATGAGAAGGATATTATCCACGTATAATATCAGAAATGCGAAAGTTTTGTCGACGATTTTCTTGTAGATACAAGGCTCGTCAACATTCTTATCAAAGCCATAAGATTTGATTGCGTCATCAAACCTTATATTCCAAGACCTTGAGGCTTGTTTCAGTCCATAAATAGACCTACGAAGCCGGCAAACCTTTTACTCTTGATGTAAACCCGATCTCTTTGGAACTTCCTTATTATCAAACAACAAAAAGAAAGAAGAAATGAATGTTTAAAACTTGATTTCCCATGTTTTAAAAAGAAAAGAAATGAAGTGAAAGACAAAAGGAAAACAAGGAAAGAAAGTTTAGACCATTTTTGTTTGTTTTGCTTTTAAAGACAAAAGAAGAAAAGGAAATGAAACAAATGTTTTATATTAAGTTATTTTGTTTTTTTAAGAAAAGAAAAGAAAAGAAAAGAAAAAAAAGAAAGAAGATAAAGGAAAGAAAAGAAAAGGAAAAAGAAATGGAAAATGAAAAAGTAAAAGGGTGCAAAAGGACAAACCCTCCACTGTTTGATTTTTTTAAAAGAAGTTCTCTCCATTTTCTTCTCTTTCATCACAAACTAAGGCTGAAGCTTCGTGGTTGAAGGAGAAAGGAAGAAGAAGGAGGCCATTTTTGGTGATTTTGAGCTGGAGTTGCAGAAGAAAAGAGGAAAACTCAAGAGGATTTTTTATTGCAACAAGTTGATCAACTCAGACCAGTCCTGATGTTTTAACCTTCTCGAGCTCCACAGGAAGAGGTAAGGGTTGAGGTTTTGATTCATGAAAGATAACTCATATTGGAACAAAATTCGTGAAGGAATCTTGAGCCAATTCTGATTTTATGTTGCTGTTTTGTTAAGAGGAAGGCAGAAGACATAATTTTTCTATCAAATCCGAGGGGTCTCTGATGGTTTGGTTGTTCTGATCTGTATTCTTGGAGTTAGAAGCTCTAATTTGTATGGTTCGAAAGCTTATTCAATTTCCTACAAGTTTCGTGAAGGAATCGTGAGAAGAAAATGATTGGAAGATGTTGTAATCATCAGGTTAGATTTCGGGTTGCAGCAGGAAGTGAAACGGGACAACAGCGAGGATCAATTTAGGGGTTAAGCTCATCGAGGTATTTTCTAACCAGTATGTTAGGAATCTCATTTTCTTGTCTTCATAAGAGTTTTAGAGGGTTCAAAAAGGAAAAGTTTGGTATAAAGTAAATTCTTTGTGGTTATGTAATGAAGAAGTTATGGCTGTCTGAAAAAGCAGTGAGAAAATCCGAGAAAATGCTGGAATTTTTGAAAGTGTGTTTTCTTGTAGTTTTAAGGTTGAAAACCATGAGCTCGAGGTTCTAATACATGAATTTGGTTTGTTTGATGAGGCCAAGAGCAAATAGGTCGAGTGTACGGGCTAAGATTCTAGTTCAAACACCGTGAGTGATAAAAGGAACTTCAAAAGTGTATATATGCTTGAATTATGTTCAAGAAATGCATGTTTTGCTAGAATAAAAGTTTTCAATGCATTATGCTTTCTTTTGAATACATGTTTATGAGTATTCATGTTTTCCTAGAAATGTTTCATGTGTTCATTGTAACCTAAAAGTCTTTATAAAGTTTATACATGAGCATATGTTCAATGGTTGCCAAAATTTATGGAAATGTTATGATTTCAAGCAAGCATGTACCAGCAAGTATGTTTTAAAGATTTCGATTTTATGAACAAATTCGAGTAAGCTTGAGTTTTATGAAAGAAAAGATAAGCGAGGCATGTTCAAATGTTTTCATGTGAATTTCGAGATATTGAGCACGAGGCTTTATGGTACCGTGTGCACACAGTCTTATTCTGTTGTCGACGTTGAGTGTACTCCGTGACATACGTATTGTGTCGTGAGTCTTTGGCGCGGCCCCACTACGACAAAGACGATGGGAGTGTTGGGCGGGCCCCACTACATCGTAGAGTAAACGTTGGTTGTCTTGGGCGTGCCCTACACAACGTGGATTGTGACATGTTTTTAAAAGAGTTTATCTCATTTACATGCCATACGAGATTTTGATGATATACTTATTGGTTTTTGAAAGTCTATTATGATTCTACGTTTACTTTCAATGCTTGAATACAAATGCATATGCTCATGGTTTTCAGGTCACATGTTTTACAAATTATAGATATTAAACGCAATCACTCATTGAGCTTCATAGCTCATTCCTTCTATGTTTTCAAACCTTTCGGGTAGAGATCGAGCTCCGACACCGAGAGTTATTGCCATAGTCTCTTTGAAGCTTCATAAGATAAATACTTTGTGCGTGGCTGGTTTTGTCTAGCAAGTCTCTATGTTTGTAAATTATTTTGAGAGGACTTTGGTGTTATAGTTGCTTGTACATTAGAGGTTGTATAAACAATGGTTTGTCTTGTGTTGTTTCTGATGCTCTAGACTTTTAGTTTCCAAGAGAGATTTGTGAATGGTTTCTCCTTGTATATGTTTAATAGTTGTCCAGTTTCCGCTATGTCATGTTTAAGTGTTCCATTTTCGAACATAGTATGTTTATCAGGTGTATCAAGGTCAACAGGTATTGTTAAGAGATAAACAATGTCTGTTGGCTTCACGTCGCCTTTCGAGCTGAGTTAGCAGGTAGTTCGGAAGGGGGTGTGACAACTTGGTATCAGAGTAGTTAGCTCCATAGGAATGAGACAGGGCAAGTTAGCTCTGAGAATAAAATAAAAGTCATAGCAAGTTATTGAGTTAGTTCAGATTGAACTAGTAGAGTATGGTTCAAGTAAGGGTAAGAGCAAGTCCAGTTAGGGCTAAAATATGAATAGAAGTTTAGTATTGTGTATTTGAGTTAAGTATCCATAGCATGTCTAATATTTTGATATGTTATAGAGTCATGCCACCAAGTACTAGCGACGACTTGAGCGGGGATCGGGCGGGACGCAGGATCTTACCCAAGGCCAACGAGACGGGATCTAGTGCCCCGAGAGTCCAAAGCGAGGCCGTAGATCAGCGACATGTCATTTCACACGAGGAGGTGGTGGCGCAGAGAGAGAGCGAGGCCAAGTGATCCGAGAAAAGGCGTATGGAATAGAACGTCGAAGAAATTGGGAGCCCAAGTGTTTAAGGGTTCCACAGATCCGGTGACGCCGAGGTGTGGTGAATAAACTTGAGAAATGTTTTGACGTGATGAGTGCGCCTGAAGAGCGTAAAGTCAAGCTAGCCACATTCCGCTAGAGAAAGAAGCGGAAGGATGGTGGAAGTCAATTTTAGCTTGACGGAGTGATGCACGCACTTTAGATCGGCAAACTTTCAGAGGAATATTTGAAGATAAATATTACTCGCACATACCATGAAGCAAAGAGAGATGAATTTTTAGAATTAAAGCAAGGGTCACTATCTCGGTGGTTGAGTACGAGAGAAGGTATACCGAGCTATCACGGTATCTTCGATGTTATTGTGGCATCCGAAAGTGACAGTGTCGACGATTTGAGAGAGGTTACAACTTCGAGATACGTACGATCCACGACCATTGCTAAGTGGTGGACCGACTTCACGGTGGTAGAGACCGCTCTACGTGTTGAGCGAGTATAGCAGAGCGCGATCGATGAGTGGAGCCAACTCGTGGGCCTCCAACGACGAGTAGTTTTCGGTCGCGACAAATGAAGATTCACACAGAGTAAATGTTTCAAGTCGGGACTTTAAGAATCGAAAGTGGCGGCCGATATCGAGGCGAGATGAATGTTAGTGGTGCTTATCGAGGCGAGTCAAAGAGCACGTAGTCGATCGCCGATCCACGCAAGACCACAAACAATGCGGGGAGTTTGTTGCCGGTGCAACAAGGAGAACTCCATGTGCAAATTGTGGCAAGAATCATCGAGGCCAATGTCTTGTTGGTGTCGGTGTGTGTTACCAGTGTGGCGGCGGGGCATTTCAAGAGGATTGTCCACGGCTTAGAGGCGCAGATGGAGGGACCAGGAGTTGGATCCCCGGGCAGTTGAGCAAAAAGAGAGTTCCAAAGAGGCTGCAGGAGAGGGCACAGTGGTGCAAAACAAAAGGAGTTGTAGGAGACCTAGGCAACAGAGGAAAGGTCTACGCTATGACTCAAAGAGAAAGAGAGGATGCACCAGATGTGATTCTGAGTACGATTTCTATTTGTAATGTACTGCATGTGTTTTGATAGGTCCAAGTGCTACGCATTCCTTTGTTTCAGTATATTCCTAACTAAGCTTAGTAGGAAGCTAGAGCCTTTATTTGAGGAGTTAGTTATACACTCCAGGTTGGTGATGCTTTACTAGTCAATTCAAGTGTTGCAAGATTGTGAGGTCTTAGTAGAAGGTCTCAATATGTTAGTGGATCTTCTTCCCACTAGAGTTGCTGAGATGTTAGATGCAATCTTATGAATTGATTTCTTATTCACTCATTATGCTTCCATGGATTGCCATAAAAGGAAGTTGTTTTTAGAAAACCAGGGTTGGTGAAGTGGTTTTCAAAGGTGAAAAGAAGATTATTTCTACGAGTTTGATTTGTGATTCAAAGCTCGAAGTTGTTGAGAAAAGGATGCACGGCGTTTCTTGCTCAAGTAATGGAGGTGCACGAAGAAAAGTTAAAACCGAGAAGATGTTCTTGTTGTGAACGAATTTCTAGACGTTTTCAATAGATCTGATCTGAGGTTGCCACACGATAGGAGGTAGAGTTCACTATTGAATTGCTACAGGAACAAGCACCTATTTCGCAGCGCCGTATAGAATGGCTCCAAGTGAGCTCAAAGAGTGAAGATGCAATTACAAGAACTAGTTGATAAGGGATACATCGGACCTAGTGTATCCCCGGGAGCTCAGTGTTATTTGTAAAGAAGAAAGATGGTACCCTTAGATTATGCATTGATTACTGAGCGATTAAACAAAGTTACGATACGTAACAAGTATCCTTTACCCGTATTGATGACTTGTTTGACCGATTCACGAGGAGCATCGGTGTTTTCTAAGATTGTTTTGAGATCAGGATACCATCGATTAAAGGTAAGGGAATCGAGATATTCTAAGACAAAGATTCGTAAGCAGTACGGGCATTATGAGTTTCTAGTAATGTCGTTCGGTTTCAGCGAATGCGCAGCGATTTTCATGGACCTCATGAGCAGGATATTCCACCGATATTTGGATCGATTCGTGATAGTGTTTATTGATGATATACTAGTTTACTCGGTTGACATGAAAGCTCATGAGGAACATTTGAGGATTATCTTTGCAAACACTACGAGATAAACAAGATTTACGCTAAATTCACCAAATGTGAGTTTTGGTTGAATCGTGTAGTGTTTTTGGGGCATGTTGTCTCAACAAATGGTGTTAGTGTGGATCCAAATAAAGTTAAAGTTGTAGTAAATCGGGAGAGACCGGCTAGTGCATTGTGAGGTAACGTAGTTTCCTAGGCTTAGCGAGGATATTACAAAGCGGTTTGTTGAGGATTTCTCACGATTAGCATTACCTTAAATGGCTTTGACAAGAAAGAATGCTAAGTTTGAGTGGTGGATAAGTGTGAGCAGAGTTTTGGGAGTGAAAAGAGATTAGTTCTGACACCTATTCGACACTTCCTGTAATGAGGAAAAGAGTATATGATTTTCTTGTGATGCCTCGAGACAAGGTTTAGGGTGTGTTCGATGCAAGAAGGAAGGAAAAGTAATAGCTTATGCGTCAAGACAATTGAAAAAGCATGAATGTAATTACCCTACCCACGATCTTGAGTTAACAATGAGCTTGTTCTAGCAATGAAGATCCGGAGACATTACTTGTTTGGTGAAAGGTGTCACATCTACACGGATCATAAGAGTCAAGTATATCTTTGATTAGAGGAGTTGAATATGAGACAAAGAAGATGGTTAGAAGCGATTAAAGATTATGATTGTACTATAGAATACCATACTGGGGAAGGCGAATGTGGTAGCAGATGCTTTGAAAGGAGAAGTCAAGACTTCCTAGGGATGCCTTGTGTGGTATTCGAGCAACATTTTTAAGAACTCTAAGGGATTCTAAGGCATTTGTGAATGCAGAGAGTTCAGGGAGTCTTTTAGCTCAGTTCCAGGTCAGGTCTTCACTCGTAGCAGAGGTTGTGAGAAGACAACCAGAGGATAGTAACTTGCAGAAAATGTTTGGGAAGTCCAAACAGGGCCCAGAAGCAGAGTTTAAGATGAGATCAGACGGGGCCATAGAAAGGCAAGGAAGACTATGTGTTCGAATTTTAGTGAGCTTAAAGATGCTATTCTAGAGGAAGCTCACAGTTCAGCTTACGCTATGCATCCAGGAAGCACCAAGATGTACAAAACTTTGAAGGGAACGTATTGGTGGCCTGGGATGAAACGAGAGATAGCTGATTATGTTGATAGATGTTTGATCTGCCAACAGGTTAAACCAGTTAGACAGAGGCCAGGAGGACTCCTTAACCCACGACCAGTGCCGGAGTGGAAATGGGAGCATATCACTATGGATTTTCTGTTTGGATTACCACGTACTTCAAGTGGGCATGATGGTATTTGGGTAATAGTGGATAGACTCACTAAAACAGCACGGTTTGTACCGATTAAAGCGACGTCTACGCTTGATCAGCTTGCTAAGCTATACGTCGATAGAATTGTGAGTCAATACGGAGTGCCAGTGTCTATCGTTTCAGATAGAGATCCAAGATTTACTTCTAAGTTTTGGCCTAGTTTACAGAAAGCTATGGGAACAAAGCTGAAGTTTAGTACAGCATTCCATCCTCAGACAGATGGGCAGTCAGAGAGGACCATCCAGACCTTAGAGGACATGTTGAGAGCATGTGTCCTTCAATTTAAAGGGAGTTGGGATACACACCTATCGCTTATGGAATTTGCTTACAATAACAAACTACCGATCGAGTATTGGTATGGCACCATTTGAGGCTCTGTATGGAAGACCATGTAGAACGCCGATATGTTGGGCGAAGTAGGAGAGCGGAAGCTTATCTACCCGAGTTGGTACAAGTTACTACTGAGAAAATATTAAGGTAATCAGAGAAAATTTGAAGGTAGCACAAGACAAAGTCTGAAGAGTTATCTTTGATAAGCGACGTGAAAGGACTTAGAATTCCAAGTTGAGATCAAGTTTTCTTGAAGTTATCTCCATGGAGAGGTGTCCTTCGTTTTGGTAAGAAGAGTAAACTAAGCCCTAGATATATTGGTCCTTATCAAACAGACGAGTTGGGCGCAGACCTTCATTTGGAGTTGCAGTGAGAACTATCTCGAGTACATGATGTATTTCATGTGTCCATATTGAGGAAGTATATTCCAGATCCGACACATGTGTTGCAAGCACAACCAGTTGAGTTGAAAGAAGACATGAGTTATGTAGAGGATGCAGTTCAAATCCTCGACAGGAAAGAGCAAGTTTTGAGGAACAAGACGATCCCACTCGTGAAGGTTCGTTGGAGACATCACGGAGTGGAGGAGGCAACCTGGGAGTTAGAGGATCTAATGAGGAGTAAGTTGTAAACCCGATCTCTTTGGAACTTCCTTATTATCAAACAACAAAAAGAAAGAAGAAATGAATGTTTAAAACTTGGTTTCCCATGTTTTAAAAAGAAAAGAAATGAAGTGAAAGACAAAAGGAAAACAAGGAAAGAATGTTTAGACCATTTTTGTTTGTTTTGCTTTTAAAGACAAAAGAAGAAAAGGAAATGAAACAAATGTTTTATATTAAGTTATTTTGTTTTGTTAAGAAAAGAAAAGAAAAGAAAAGAAAAGAAAAGAAAGAAAGAAGATAAAGGAAAGAAAAGAAAAGGAAAAAGAAATGGAAAATGAAAAAGTAAAAAGGTGCAAAAGGACAAACCCTCCACCGTTTGATTTTTTTAAAAGAAGTTCTCTCCATTTCTTCTCTTTCATCTCAAACTAAGGCTGAAGCTTCGTGGTTGAAGGAGAAAGGAAGAAGGAGGCCATTTTTGGTGATTTTGAGCTGGAGTTGCAGAAGAAAAAAGGAAAACTCAAGAGTATTCTTTATTGCAGCAAGTTGATCAACTCAGACCAGTCCTGATGTTTTGACCTTCTCGAGCTCCACGGCAAGAGGTAAAGGTTGAGGTTTTGTTTCATGAAAGATAACTCATATTGGAACAAAATTCGTGAAGGAAGCTCGAGCCAATTCTGATTTTAAGTTGCTGTTTTGTTAAGAGGAAGGCAGAAGACACAATTTTGCTGTCAAATCCGAGGGGTCTCTGATGTTTTGGTTGTTCTGATCTTTATTCTTGGAGTTAGAAACTCTAATTGGTATGGTTCGAAAGCTTATTCCATTTCCTAGAGGTTTGGTGAAGGAATCGTGAGAATAAAATGATTGGAAGATGTTGTAATCATCAGGTTAAGTTTCGGGTTGCAGCAGGAAGTCAAATCTGGAACAGCAGCATGATCAATTTAGGGGTTAAGCTACTGAGGTATTTTCTAACCAATACGTTAGGAATCTCATTTGCATGTCTTCTTAAAAGTTTTAGAGGGTTCAAAAAGGAAGAGTTTGGTATAAAGTACATTCTTTTTGGTTAAGTAAAGAAGACGTTATGGCTATCTGAAAACAGGGCAGAAAATCTAAAAATGCTGGAATTTTTGAAAGTGTGTTTTCTTGTAGTTTTAAGGTTGAAAACCATGAGCTCGAGGTTCTAATACATGAATTTTGTTTGTTTGACAGGCCAAGAGAAATAGGTCGAGTGTACGGGCTAAGATTCTAGTTCAAACACTGTGAGTGATAAAAGGAACTTCAAAAGTGTATATATGCTTGAATTATGTTCAAGAAATACAAGTTTTGCTAGAATAAAAGTTTTCAATGCATTATGCTTTCTTTTGGATACATGTTTATGAGTATTCATGTTTTCCTAGAAATGTTTCATGTGTTCATTGTGACCCTAAAAGTTTTTATAAAGTTTATACATGAGCATATGTTCAATGGTTGCCAAAATGTATGGAAATGTTATGATTTCAAGCAAGCATGTACTAGCAAGTATGTTTTAAAGATTTCGATTTTATGAACAAGTCGAGTAAGCTTGAGTTTTATGAAAGAAAGATAGCGAGGCATGTTCAAATGTTTTCATGTGAATTTTCGAGATATTGAGCCCGATGCTTTTATGGTACCGTGCACACAGGTCTTATCTCGTTGTCGACGCTGAGTGTACTCGCGTGATTACCACGGTGTTGTCGTGAGTCCGGGCGGGCCCCACTCGACAAAGACGATGGGAGGTTGGGCGGGCCCCACTACATCGTGAGAGTAAACGTTGGTTGTCTTCGGGCGTGCCTACAAAGCGTGGATTGTGACTTGTTTTTAAAAGAGTTTATCTCATTTACATGCCTTACGAGATTTTGATGATATACTTGTTGGTTTTTCGAAAGTCTATTATGATTCTACGTTTACTTTCAATGCTTGAATACAAATGCATATGCTCATGGTTTCGTGTCACATGTTTTACAAGTTATAGATATTAAACACAGTCACCATTGAGCTTCATAGCTCATTCCTTCTATGTTTTCAAACCTTTCAGTAGAGATCGAGCTCCTGCCTTTGAGTTCACGCCATAGTCCTTTGAAGCTTCATAAGATAAATACTTTGTACGTGGTTGGTTTTGTCAAAGCAAGTCTCTATGTTTGTAAATTATTTTGAGAGGACTTTGGTGTTATAGTTGTTTGTACATTAGAGGTTGTATAAACAATGGTTTGCCTTGTGTTGTTTCGATGCTCTAGACTTTTAGTTTCCAAGAGAGACTTGTGAATGGTTTCTCCTTGTATATGTTTAATAGTTGTCCAGTTTCCGCTATGTCATGTTTAAGTGCTCCATTTTCGAACATAGTATGTTTATCAGGTGTATCAGGGTCAACAGGTATTGTTAAGAGATAAACAATGTCTGTTGGCTTCACGTCGCCTTTCGAGCTGAGTTACCAGGTAGTTCGGAAGGGGGTGTGACACTTGACCTTGGGCAATGAACCCTTTGGGTTGGTCCATGTAGATGGTTTCGTCAAGGTTGCCATTCAGAAAGGCGGTCTTGACATCCATCTGTCATACCTCGTAGTCATAATACGCGACAATGGCCAGAAGGATCATGATCGACTTTACCATGGCAACAGGTGAAAATGTTTCCTCATAGTAAACCCCTTCGACCTGGGTAAAATCCTTTGCCACTTGTCGTGCTTTGAAGGTCTACACCATCCCATCTTCTCCACGTTTACGCTTGTAGATCCACTTGCAAGCAATAGGTTTTACCCCATCCGGTTGATCCACAAGCTCCCAGACAGAATTGAAGTACATCGACTCCATTTTTTGGTCCATAGCTTCAATCCATTCGTCCTTGTCAACGTCAGCCATTGCTTGATCATAGTGTTGGGATGTATGTCCTCATCTCGTGTAGTTTGTAATATTTCAACATTGTGTAATAAATAAGAGTTATTTATTTGAACTTTGTGTCTCGCATTTTTCATAAACTTAATCCAATAAACTAAGCTCCAGGGTCATTGCATTATGAGAGAAGTAAGAACTTGAACAGTTTGTAGTGGACACACAGGGAGGATCACGTTCGAGTTAATGACCCGAACGATCTACAGTATATGGATAGGGTTGGAGACCTAATCCTGGATACACTGTGGATGCAACACGCTTTGTATTAGATACAAACGAGGTGATCTGACTCGTTCATGTGGTTGACATGCGAGTGGGGGCATCTGTGCAATGAGATTGTACAAGGCCGGACCGTGAATTATTAGACTTTGCGATGTAACACCGCTATTAGCGGTATAGAGCTAATAAATTCGTAGATGACCATTAGTGATTCGACCTTAATCCCGAGCGTGTCACGAACTCCATGCTCATGGAGTCCGTCCCTTTGACTAGTACGGGTGAGGTGGCCACTATTGCTCGCCCAATATGCCTATCTTCTCAAAGCGGGACCACGTGGGAGGCTGGAAACTTGACTACACGCAAGAAGGAATTCACTCGTTCCCGACTTAGGAAACTAGAGGGTTGTTCCCTTAAGTGTTGTCTCCGTGGCTTGAACAACGGGGCCCTACTCTCTCATTGGCACGAAAGGGTTGTTGTTTATGGTTGGACCATGCAACGTAGTTGTTCATTAGAGGAGCAAAGTGGGACTTAAGGAGCAAGAGGTAGACACGGGGGTCAAACGATAATTTGACCCAGTGTGACTACGAACAACCTGTGAAGGGTCGACTCGTGGATATTGGTTATATCGATGGACACAGTTTGTCCTCTGATGATGAGAGTGCAACTATGGGCTTTAGTGGAGTGTTACTGTGTAGCTAATGAATGTTGAATATCCGGGTCAAAGAGTTTGTCGAGGTTAGTCTCGGATCATTGAGCTAAATCACGTGTAGGTCCATTAGGTCCCTCGGTTGGCTCAAATTGGACAAATTGAGGTTTATGATTTGGTGTGAATTTGAAGTGTTCAAATTCATTATTTGGGTATTTATGTCGTTTATATGAGATATAGATGACATAATATATAGTTTGATGTGAATGAGATTCATAATAAACTATGGTATAGCCTAATTGATTAATTAGTGTTATTTGTAGAAATTGAATTGAGAGAAATTAAATTGAATGTGATTCAATTTATAATTCCACATTTATGCAAATGAGATTTGTATAATAAGGTATGAGATACCTTATATTATATAATATGCAAATGTGATTTGTATATTATATGGTTGTGGTAAAATTGTGATTTGTTGGAGGTTTTAACTCCATCACACAATAGTATTTAAAGGCTTTGCAAGAAGCCTTTGGTATGCCATTTGCCATTTTTTGGATTTTGATCCAAAGAGAGCAAGTGATTCTCTCTCAAATCCTCTCTCAATTCTCTATCATTCTCTCCTCACCCAAAATCAAAGGGAGTCCCACCTACTCTCTCTCAACCTCCCGAGAACAATCGAGAAGACCCTATGGAGGTCTCTCCTTGTTCGGATCGAGGATCGAGTTTGAGGAGTTCGTTGGTACGAGAGAGATCGTGACTGGAGAAGGAGAAAACGTTGAAGAACAGTTCTTCAAGAGGTTAGTACTTTTTACTTACTGTTTTCTTCTTCTTCTTTGCATGTTTAGCCTAGGATCTATGAGATAGATTTAATTTTAAGACACGTTTTACACAACGGATCAACGACGTTTCACAACGTCTTCAGCTGCGGGAATTCAAAATCCCTTCAATTGGTATCAGAGCCAATCGTTGTTCTTCGTTATGTATTCTGTGAATTCTTAAAATTAGGTGTGTAGCATTAATTTTCATGAGATGAATGTTAATGGTTTGCAATTTTGGATGTTTTCGGTTTTTTGCAGTTTTTAGATTTACATTAAAGTTGATGAGATTAATGTAAGGGCCCATTCTTTTGGGCATTTTTTAATGTAAATCGAGTCTGTAAGTCTATTACGTTCGTGGCAAGAGTTGTCGTGAAGAAAACGGAGCAAAAACGGGCGATTTTAGTGAAAAACAACAAAAGTGGTGTTCTTTGGAAGTTCATCGTTGTGGACGCCATCCTTTGCTTTGGAGGTCTGCGAAGTCGCTGCGTTGCGACGCTATACATTATAGCGTTGCAACAGATAACAACGTTGCAATGCCATGTCTTATTGGTGCGTGGAGTGCGGGATTTGCTGGGACGTGGTACGTGTGCAACGGTTTGAGCCCGGGCTTGTGCAACTGTCATTTTTATTTATTTATTTATTTCTTTGTAATTTTTTTTAATTGTTTTTTATATAATTATTTTAATTAATATTAATATAAATGTTATATTACTGTTAATTAATTTAATTTTATGTCCCCTAGGGTGGCAAAAATCGGTCCAATAATGCTATTTAATTATTTTATGCATGAGATGTATGATTTAATTATTTCTATGTGCATAGTGTATGTCATATAGATTTAAAATCCCACCTTAGGTTAAACATTTCATGCATCATATTTATATTATAAGCGTTATAATATATAATATGCATGATAGAATTATATTATAAGAGTTATAATATAATGTTTGCATGATATAATTTATTTAATATAAGTGTTATATTTTTTAAATTAAAAGCATGCTCATGCATTTAATTCATGTGATTAATGATCAAGCACTATAACATAGAAATGCATGTAACCTAAGTTAATTATTAGTTTTAAATTGTTTAGAACTGGAATAATTAAACTTAGGTTTTCTAGTTCTAATAAGATTAGAATTAGGAAATCAAATATGACCTTTGAATGGAGATTGATAAGTAACTCTGTCTAAGGAAGGTTTTGTCTAAGACTGGGGTATTTAAGTTGACGCTTGCCAGAACACCTACACCGAAACCGACACGGGAGTGAATTCGGTCCAGGAGATTCTTAGGTTATATTCTCGTGAGTGCCGTTAATTAAGAGTTAATTAATTTACTCACATAGACCTAAGTTAATAATGTGATTATAGACTTAGGCTAACCCAATATAAGAGTTATATTGGTAGACTTAGGTAAATTTTAGCCAGTTTATCTAGGTCAATCCCGAATATTTTAAAGTGATGAGTGGGAGGAAATAAAGTGTATGAGATACATTTATTTTTCCATCCACAAATCTCCGTTAAGTTCGCACTGCGATCCATGCTCGGCCTCGTGGCGCAAATGGGAGCGTCCCCTCTCACGGTTGCATTTGTATGGGTCAATATCAACGTGAATGGAGAGAGTACTTATAGTGAGTGGGAGCGGGACCTGTGAAAACGGGACCCACGGTCTCTTCTTTCGATTCACACCGTGAGACGCCTATGATCCGCCTGCTAGTTTGGCCTGGACCAGACAATCCCTACGAAGGGCCTTGATCATGGGAGTCGGAACACCATGAATTCCCGAAAGGGATACGATTTTCTTGTTGGTTTTCCTTCTTAGTCCTCCCTACGGCGGCTATTGTTTGTACGGATACTTTGAAATTTAAAGATTGAGGGTGACACTCAAAGGATTCATTGAGAGTTAATGGATTCTGACCGAAAGGAGGAGTGGGTTTGTCTACCCTACGGTGGCAGTCAGTCTAAACCTTTAGGGTATTGTTGCAAATTTTTGAATGACCTAGGGATCATAGGATAAAAATTTGCTAAAACCCGATTGGATTTTCATAAATTTTTGCGAGACTAATACAAAGTTTTTCATTTTATTTCAGCAACAAAAATGTCAAACGCTTTTAATACTCCTTTAGCTTCCGTTACGTTAGTCGACAATAGTATTTCGTGGAAAAACAACATAAACACGATTTTGGTAAATGACGACCAAGAGTTCGCGCTCATTGAGGAGGGTCCTCAGGTGCTCTGTTCAATGATCCTATTCAACGATCTACAAACCTTCCAAGTTCTTGGTGCAAACTAGAAGTACGTGAAGTCGAGGCAAGTGTTGCCTTAAGACCTTTCACAGTGGGTATGACCTGCGGGACAAAGTTTGTAGGCTCTTGAACCTAAAGGGAAGAAGGAGAAGTTGAAAAAGAATAGTGTTGACCGCGTTGCGCTCCCTAAAAGGCAAAGAAATCAAGGATGTTGCGAGAAAGTGTTTCTCATTGCAACGGGACGGACACACAAAAGGAGTTGTCCCAAGTTCCTTGATGAAAAGAAGATGACAGTAAATGTGATTTACTTGTCACGTGAAACTTGTTTAGTGGAGAGTAATGACTCGCTTGATATTGGATTCAGCGCCACTAACCATGTTTGCTCTTCTTTCAAGGATTAAGTTCCTAGCAATGGTGCAAGAGGGTGAGATGTCACCGTGGTTGGATCAGGAGAAGTTGTCTCATTTGCGACAATATGCATGCAGTGAAGCTATTCTTTGTGGAAGTACTTATTATTGGAAAATATGTACATAGTTCTTGGGTTTACTGAGAAACCTAGTTTCTATTTCTGCCTATTAGAAAAAAATATTTTTGTTTCATTCAAGAGTAATAAAGCGTTTATTTCTCTAAATGGAAATTTGATTTGTTCTCGCTTTCGCTTGAGAGCAATTTATATGTTTTGAACCTAATTCGGTCAAAAGTGTTTTGATCACCGAATTGTTTAAAACAAATTAAACGCTGAAACTAAGAGATTAAAAGTTTCTCCAAAAGAAAGTGCCCATCTTTAGCATCTTGGTTAGGCTACATTAATCTCAATAGGATTGAGGACTAGTGAAGAGTGGACTTTAAGCGAGTTGGAAGAAAGCTCTTTGTCGATTGTGTGAATCATGCCTTGAGGGCAAAATGACCAAACGTCCTTTTAGTGGAAAAGGATATAGAGCCAAGGAGCCCCTTGAGCTTATACATTCGATCTACGTGGTCCGATGAATGTTAAAGCACGAGGAGGTTACGAATACTTCATATCATTCTTAGATGACTATTCGAGGTATGGGTACATTTACCTAATGCATAGGAAGTCCAAACACTTGAAAAGTTCAAGGAGTTCAAGATCGAGGTTGAGAACCCTGTTAGGTAAAACGATTAAAACACTTCGATAGGATCGAGGTGGAGAGTATATGGACCTTTGAATTCGGGACTATATGATAGAACATGGAATTACGTCCCAACTATCGCGACTGGTATGCCACAAAACAGAATGGTGTATCGGAGAGGAGAAAGCGTAACCTTGTTGGACATGGTTCGGTCGATGATGAGCTATGCTCGTCTCCCTGATTCTTTTTGGGGTTACGCAGTGGAGACTGCGGTTTATATTTTGAACACCGTTCCATCGAAGAGTGTTTGTGAAACACCTTTCGAACTCTGTCATGGTCGTAAAACCAGTTTACATCATTTCAGAATTTTGGAATGCCGGACCCATGTGTTGGTGTCAAACCCGAAGAAGTTGGAACCCCGTTCAAAGTTGTGCCTCTTTGTAGGTTACCCAAAAGAGACTAGAGGTGGTTACTTTTTCGATCCTAAGGATAATAGGGTGCTTGTGTCGACAAACGCCACTTTCCTTGAGGAAGACCACATCATGGGTCACTTACCAAGGAGTAAGATTGTGTTAAATGAAATGGACAGTTCATCAGCAAGAGTTGCTGATGGTGCTAGTACGTCAAGAAGTGTTGTTGATCCTAGCTCGTCTAGTCAAGTCCGTTCCCAATAGTTGGGAATGCCTCGACGTAGTGGGAGGGCTATGAGACAACCTGAACGTTACATGGGTTTAGCTGAAACCTAGGTCGTCACTCCTGATGATGACTGTGAGGATCCATTGACCTATGATCAGACAATGGTAGACGTTGACAAAGACGAATGGATTAAAGCCATGGACCAGGAAATGGAGTCGATGTACTTCAATTCCGTCTGGGAGCTTGTGGACCAACCGGATGGGGTAAAGCCTAATTGTTGCAAGTGGATCTACAAGCGTAAACGTGGCGTAGATAGGAAGGTGCAAACCTTCAAAACTCGACTAGTGGCAAAGGGTTTTACCCAGGTGGAAGGGGTTGACTATGAGGAATCTTTTTCACCTGTTGCCATGGTAAACTCGATTAGAATCCTTCTGGCCATTGCCGCATATTATGACTATGAGGTATGGCATATGGATGTCAAGACCGCCTTTCTGAATGGCAACCTTGACGAGACCATCTACATGGACAAGCCCAAGGGGTTCATTGCCCAAGGCCAAGAGCAAAAAGTTTGTCGGCTTCAAAGGTCTATTTATGGACTGAAACAAGTCTCGAGGTCTTGGAATATAAGGTTTGATGAGGCGAACAAATCTTATGGCTTTGGTCAAAATGTTGACGAGCCTTGTGTCTACAAGAAAATCGTCGACAAAACTGCCGCATTTCTTATATTGTATGTGGATGATATCCTTCTCATTGGGAATGAGGTAGGATTTCTTACTGACATTAAGGAATGGTCAAGCTTCGCAATTCCAAATGAAAGATTTGGGAGAGGCCTGAATGTTCTAGGTATCCAGATAGTCGGGACTGGAAGAACAGAACCCTAGCCATGTCTCAGGCATCTTACATTGACAAGATGTTGTCTAGGTATAAGATGCAGAACTCGAAGAAGGGCTTGTTGCCTTTCATGCATGGGGTTCACCTGTCTAAGGATCAATGTCCTACGACGCCTCAAGAGGTTGAGGATATGAGACGAATCCCTTATGCTTCAGCTTTAGGGAGCCTGATGTATGCCATGTTGTGTACTAGGCCCGACATCTGTTATGCAGTTGGGATTGTCAGTAGGTATCAATCCAATCAAGGATTAGATCACTGGACAGCCGTAAAGGCAATCCTCAAGTATCTTAGGAGAACGAGGAACTACAGCCTTGTGTATGGGAGTGGGGTTTGATCCTTACGGGATACACAAATTCTGACTTTCAGACCGATAAGGATTCTAGGAAATCCACTTCGGGGTCAGCTTTCATTCTGAATGGAGGAGATGTAGTGTGACGAAGCATCAAGCAGGGATGCATCGCTGATTCCACAATGGAGGAGATGTTGCAGCTTGTGAAGCTGCAAAGGAAGCTGTTTGGCTCAGGAAGTTCATGACGGATTTGGAAGTTGTTCCAAATATGTATTTGCCAATCACAATTGTTTTGTGACAACAAGTGGTGCAGTAGCCAACTCGAGAGAACCTCGGAGTCATAAAAGGGGCAAGCATATAGAGCGTAAGTATCACTTGATACGGGAGATTGTGCACCGCGGAGAAGTGGCAGTCACACAGATAGCTTCGGAACACAACGTTGTTGATCCATTTACAAAGGCCCTCACGGCTAAGGTGTTTGAGGGTCACCTAGAGAGTCTAGGTCTTCGAGTACTTCCTGACTAGGGCAAGTGGGAGTATTGTAAAGCGGTATTCAATGCCCTAGTTTATTATATTACTTTATTGTATTACTTTCATCAGTACATTTGAGATATGTATCATGTACTCCACTAGCTTTGTCCAAGTGGGAGTTTGTTGGGATGTATGTCCTCATCTCGTGTAGTTTGTAATATTCCAAGTTGTAAATGAATAAGAGTTATTTATTTCAACATTGTGTAATAAATAAGAGTTATTTATTTGAACTTTGTGTCTCGCATTTTCATTAACTTAATCCAATAAACTAAGCTCCGTGGTCATTGCATTATGAGAGAAGTAAGAACTTGAACGGTGTGTAGTGGACACACAGGAGGATCACGTTCGAGTTAATGACCCGAACGGTCTACTGATGATATGGATAGGGTTGGAGACCTAATCCTCGGATACACTGTGGATGCGCCCGCTTTGTATTAGATACAAACGAGGTGATCTCGACTCGTTCATGTGGTTGACATGCGAGTGGGGCATCTGTGCAATGAGATTGTACAAGAGGACCGTGAATTATTAGACTTATCGATGTAACACATTAATAGTATAGAGCTAATAAATTCGTGAGATTACCATTAGTGACTCGACCTTAATCCCGAAGCGTGTCACGGACCTCGCATCTCTGCGGGGTCAATCCTTTGACTAGTACGGTTTAGGGTGGCCACCGTTGCTCGCCCAATATGCCTATCTTCTCTGGGCGAGGACCACGTGGGAGTCGGGAACTTGACTACGCAAGAAGGAATTCACTGCTCCCGACTTAGGAAAACTAGAGGGTTGTTCCTTAAGTGTTGTCTCCGTGGCTTGAACAACGGGCCCCACTCTCTCTCATTGCCCCGAGAGGGTTGTTGTTTATGGTTGGACCATGCAACCTAGTTGTTCATTAGAGGAGCAGTGGGACTTAAGGAGCAAGAGGTAGACATAAGGGTAAAACGGTAATTTGACCTAGCTGTGACTACGAACAACCCGTGAAGGGTCGACTCATGGATATTGGTTATATCGATGGACACAACTTGTCCTACATTGATGAGATTGCAGCTCACGGGCTTTAGTGGAGTGTTACCGTAGCTAATGAATGTTGAATAACAGGGTCAAAGAGTTTGACAAAGTTAGTCTCGGATCATTGGAGCTCGTCACGTGTAGGTCCATTAGGTCCCTCGGTTGGCTCAAATTGGACAAATTGAGGGTTTCTGATTTGGTGTGAATTTGAAGTGTTCAAATTCATTATTTGGGTATTTATGTCGTTTATATGAGATATAAATGACATAATATATAGTTTGATGTGAATGAGATTCATAATAAACTATGGTATAGCCTAATTGATTAATTAGTGCTATTTGGAGAAATTGAATTGATAAAAATTAAATTGAATGTGTTTCAATTTGTAATTCAACATTTATGCAAATGAGATTTGTATAAGGTATGAGATACCTTATATTATATAATATGCAAATGTGATTTGTATATTATATGGTTGTGGTAAAATTGTAATTTGTTGGGGGTTTTAACTCCATCACACAATAGTATTTAAAGGCTTTGCAACAAGCCTTTGGTATGCCATTTGGAGGTGTCTCCTTGTTCGGATCGAGGATCGAGTTCGAGGAGTTTGTTGGTAATGAGAGAGATCGTGGATCGAGAAGGAGAAAACGTTGAAGAAGAGTTCTTCAAGAGGTTAGTACTTTTTACTTACTGTTTTCTTCTTTTTCTTTGCATGTTTAGCCTAGGATCTATGAGATAGATTCAATTTTAAGACACGTTTTACACAACGGATCAACGATGTTTCACAACGTCTTCTGCTGCGGGAATTAAAAATCCATTCACATTGGTCAATGGATCCTCGCAGTCATCATAAGGATTGACAACTTGGGTTTCAGCTAAACCCATATAACGTTCAGGCTGTCTCACAGCCCTCCCACTACGTCGAGACATTTCCAACTCTTGTGAACGGACTTGACTTGACGTGCTAGGATCAACAACACTTATTGACGTACTAGCCCCATCAACAACCCTTGCTGATGTACTGTCCATTTCGTTTAACACGATTTTGCTTCTAGGCAAATGATCCCTGATGTGGTCTTCCTCAAGGAAAGTGGCGTTTGTCGACACAAGCACCCTATTATCCTTAGGATCGTAAAACATACCACCTCTGGTCTATTTTGGGTAACCTACGAATAGGCACAATTTTAAACGGGGTTCCAATTTCTTCGGGTTTTGACACAAACACGTGGGTCGGGATCCCCAAATTCTGAAATGGTGTAAACTACCTTTACGCCCAATCTAGAGTTCGAAAGGTGTTTCAGAAACACTCTTCGAAGGAACGTTGTTCAAAATTTAAACCACAGTCTCCACTACGTAACCCCAAAAGGAATCAGGGAGACGAGCATAGCTCATCATCGACCGAACAATGTCCAATAGGGTTCTGTTTCTCCTCTCCGATACACCATTCTGCTGTGGCATACCAGGTGCTGAGGGTTGGAACGTAATTCCGTGTTCTATCATATAGTTCTGGAATTCAGTGTCCATATACTCTCCACCTCGATCCGATCGTAGTGTTTTTATCGTTTTACCTAACAGGTTCTCAACCTCAGTCTTGTACTCCTTGAACTTTTCAAGAGTTTCAGACTTCCTATGCATTAGGTAAATATACCCATACCTCGAAGAATCATCAATGAAAGAAACGAAGTATTCGTAACCACCTCGTGCTTTAACACTCATCGGACAATAGAGGACAGAATGTATAAGCTCAAGGGGCTCCTTGGCTCTATATTCTTTTCCACTAAATGGACGTTTGGTCATTTTGCCTTCAAGGAATCACTCACACACCCAGAAAGAGTTTTCTTCCAACTAACTTAGAAGTCAACTCTTCACTAGTCTCTCAATCCTATTGAGATTAATGTGGCCTAACGTTAGATGCCAAAGATGGGCTTTTTCTTTTGGAGAAACTTTAACTCTATTAGTTCGTGTTTCTGCAGTTTTAAATAATTCAGTGCTCAAAACGCTTTTGGTCGTATTTGGTTTCAAAACATACAAATTACACTCAAGTGAAGCTGAACAAATCAAATTACCTTTGAAAGAAATAAACGCTTTATCATTATCAAAGGAAATTGAAATACAGTGTTCAATAAGATAGGAAATAGAAACATGGTTTCTAGTAAACCCTAGGACTATATACATATTGTCCAACAATAAGTAATTCCTTCCAAAAAAGAGCTTCACTTTGTCGATCGCTGCAACAGACACTATCTCCCCGGATCCAACCCGTAGAGTCACCTTACCCTCTCGCAGCAGCTGCCAAGAATCAATTCCCTGAAAAGAAGAACAAACGTGGTTAATGGCGCCCGAATCTAAAATCCAGGCAGAGTCACTACTCTCCACTAAGCAAATTCTAGTTACCAGTAAATCACATTTACCTTGATTCTTCCTCTTGGAAATGAACTTGGGACAGTTTCTCTTCCAGTGGTCGTCCCCATTGCAGTGGAAACACTTTCCTTTTTCTGCAACTTCCTTGACCTTCTTGCCATTTTGGACGGCAGCTCGATCAATTTTACCCTTCTTCATCTTTTTCTTCCCTTTCGGGCGAGAAGGAGCAACAGGTTTGGTCCTAGAGGTTGAACCCCTGTGATAAGACCTGTAGGCAACATTTGCCTCAGCTTACGGTGTCCTTATCCTCATCAAGGACTGGAAGTTCTATAACTCATTCAGAAGGGTGGTCAGTGTGTAGCTAATTTTGTTTATAACAACATTGCTACAAAACTGAAAGAAACTCATCGAAAGTGTCTCCAAAATAAAGCTGACCTGGCTCGACTCATCGATCGAAGCCCCGTTCAACTCTGCCAGATTAAAGTGGGTCATCATGTCTAGAACATGTTCACGGACAGACGACCCTTCTTTCATTCGGGCGTTGAAGACGTGTTTGAGCGAATCGTGCCTGACTTGAAAGGATTGTTGTCCAAACATATATTACAACGAATCCATGATCTCCTTAGCGGTGACCATCAACTCATGTTTCTTTGCCAATGAAGGGAATACGAGTCCCGCAAGCGAAGCGATCGTGAATCGCGTTCTTGATTCGATTACATAACGATTTTATCCAATAACATATACGACAAGATTAAGCATGAAAATATAATGGACATCAAGGAAAATTACCTTTGAAGAACCTTTCTTCAAGTGCTCCTCCTCTCTCATGATCAAGATCTCAGCAACACGAACTCGAACGAACACCGACACTACCACCGGATCTTTTCCTTTGTTCTCTAGGTGAGGGAGGAAGGTGGGTTCTTTTTAGGAGAGGTGAGGTGTTTTGTGAGAGAGTTGTTTGTGTCTTGGAACCTTTCCAACAACACAACAAAAGCCTAAAATTTCTTAACCTAGTTGCATCTCATGCAACCATATATATAGGGAAATGGGATGGAAATGACCATCCTACCCCTTCTTTATTCTCTCTTTAATATATGGTTTATATGTGAATCTAATTCACATTAAAACTATATATTATATTAATTATATCATATATAATTGATATAACACCTCATGTATGAAATTGAACACTTCAATTTCATTCCTAAGTTTATACCCTCAATATTACCATATTGAGCCAACGGAGGGACCTAATGGACCTACAGTGCATGAGTTGCGCTGATGTGAGATTAACTGATCAAACTCTTTGATCTAGTTAATCAATATTCATTAACTACAAGTCACTCCACTATAGACTTGCAGTTGCACTCTCCTCACTGTAGATAATATTGTGTCCACTGATATAGTCATTACCCATGAGTCGACCCTTCACAAGTTGTTCGTAATTACAGCTGGGTCAAATTACTATTTTTCCACTGTGATTACCTCTTTGTTCCTTAAGCACCACTGATACTCTAATGAACAAAAAGTCTAAGGTCCTACCTTAGACTCATACCCTCATAAAGGGCGGGGCCCGTTGTTCCGCACTGAGTCGGTTCTTAAGGGAACAACCTATCTAATTCCTTAGTGTAGGAATGAGTGAATTCCATCTTGCATGCTTAAGTTCCCGGCTACCTACGAGGTTCTCGTCACCGAGAAAATAGGCTTATTTAGTCGGCTCTGTGCCACTCTCACCCATACTAGTCTAAGGACAAACCTCTATAAGTGGAGTTCTTAACTTGCTCGGGATTCGAGTCCAGCCACTAATGACCATCTATAAATTACTAGTCTTATCTCGTTAACGGTGTTACAATGGTTAGACTAATAATTTGCAATCCAGTCTTGTAAGAACTCATCATACGGGATGCCCCCACTCGCATGTCAACTACATGAATGAGTTGGGTTACCTCATTTGTACTAATTACAAAGTGGGTCGCATCCATGGTGTTACCAGAATGAAGTTTCCAACCTTATTCTTATACCATAGACAATTTAAGTTATATTCTTGAACTCAACCCAAATAGTGTCCACTACACTGATGTTCAAGATAAATGTTATAACCTTGGAGCTTAGTTTATTGGATTTCTAGAGCAAGATTGTAATTCTATCAAAACAAATAACACTTTATTTAATTGATCAAAATTACACAAGTTTAGGGCATAAATCCCAACAATCTCCCACTTGACCTAAAGCTTGTGGAGTACTAAAACATTATAGTAATGTAAATACAATAAACTAAGGCATTTAAACCTCTTTGTACAAAATACTCTCACTTGCCCTAGTTGGGAAAAACTTGTAAACCTAGACCTTCTAGGTGACTTTCAAAAACTTTAGTCGTGAGAGCCTTTGTAAGAGGATCAGCAATGTTGTTCTCTGCGGCTATCTTCATGACAATCACGTCTCCTCTATGCACGGTCTCCCGGATGAGATGATACTTCCGCTCTATGTGCTTTCCCTTTTTGTGACTTTGGGTTCCTCGAATTTGCCAACGCACCACCGTTATATCGAAATATACAGCGTGATGGGCAAAGTCATATTTGGAAAACTTCCAAATTTTGCATGAATTTCTTAAACAAACGCGGCCTCCTTGCATTTTTCACAAGTCGCTACATATTCAACCTCCATGGTGGAATCGGCGATGCATCATTGCTTGACGCCGCCATACTACACTCCTCTCTGTTAAGGGTGAATCGACCACGATGTAGATTTTTGAGAATCTTTATCGACCGAAAGTCGAACTGTACTGTAAGGATCAAATCCTTAGCCCCATACACAAGCATGTAGTTCCTTGTTCTCCGAAGATACTTAAGGATTGTTTTAATCGTTGTCCGTTGTTCAAGTCCTGGATTGGATTGATACCTCATCGACCATTCCAAGCTGCAAAGCAGATGTCAGGCCTAGTACACAACATGGCGTACATCAGGCTCCCAACAGTTGATGCATAAGGAATCCGTCTCATATCCTCAACTCCTTGAGATGTCTTAGGACACTGTTCCTTAGACAAATGGATTCCATGTCTGAAAGGCAACAAGCCCTTTTTGGAATCTTGCATCTTAAACCTTGACAACACTTTGTCTATGCTAGTGTTTTATTCTTGCGGTTCCAGACAATCTGGATCCCAAGAACAAACTGTGCATCACCCAAATCTTTCATTTTGAACTGCGTAGCTAGCCATTCCTTGATGTCATTAAGATAACCTACATCATTCCCAATCTGTAGGATATCATCCACATATAGAATAAGGAATGCGATAGAACTATTGATGATTTTCTTGTAGACACAAGGTTCATCATCATTCAGACCAAAACCATAAGATCTGATTGCCTCATCAATTCTTATATTCCAGGACATAGAAGCTTGTTTCAGTCCATAAATAGACCTTTTAAGCCTACAAACCATTTGCTCTTGTCCTGGTTCAATGAACCTTTTGGGTTGGTCCATGTAGATGTTTTCCTCAAGATTGCCATTCAAAAAGGTTGTCTTGACATCCATTTTCCATACCCCATAGTCATAATATGCGACAATTGCAAGAAGGATACAAATAGACTTTACCATAGCAACAGGTGAAAAGGTCTCCTAATAGTCAACCCCTTCAACCTGGGTATAATCCTTTGTCTTTGTCTTTGTCAACTATTGCTTGATTATAGGTCAATGGATCCTCGCAGTTGTCATCTGGTATCACAACTTGGGTTTCAGCTAAACCCATGTGACGGTTAGGGTGTATTACAACCCTCCCACTAAGTCGTGGCATACAAAACTCTTGAGATGGACTCTCTTGACTAGACAAACTAGTATCAACAACTCTTGTTGACGTACTAGTGTTCTTATTAGCAACCTTTGCTATTGTTCTGTCTAACTCACTCAACACAACTTTACTTTTTGGGTTGTGGTCCCTTATGTGGTCCTCCTCTAAGAAAATGACATTTGTCGACACAAAAATCTTATCTTCCTTAGGATCATAGAATAAATCACTTCTTGTTTCTTTTGGGTATCCTACGAATAGGCATAATTTTGAACGTGAATCCAACTTCTTTGGATTTGTCACAAGCACATGTGCTGGACAACCCCATATTCTGAATTGACATAAACTACCTCTACGTCCTTTCCAGAGTTCAAAACGTGTTTCAGAAACACTTTTGGAGGCGACATTATTCAAATGTATACTGCAGTCTCCACTACGTAACCCCAAAAGGAAGTAGGGAGATGAGCATAACTCATCATTGATCGAACCATGTCCAACAAGGTTCTATTTCTCCTTTCCGATACACCGCTTTTCTCGTGGTGTCTTTGGGAGCCGAGAGTTGGGATGTAATTCCATGTTTTATCATATAGTTCTAGAATTTTAAATCCATGTACTCTCCACCTCGATCAGATCGAAGTGTTTTAATAGTTTTACCTAATTGATTTTCAACCTCAGTCTTGAATTCCTTGAACTTTTCAAGTGGTTCAGACTTGTGGTGCATGAGGTAAATATGCCCAAATCTAGAATAATCGTCTATAAAAGAGATGAAATATTCATATCCTCACCTGGCTTTAACATTCATCGGACCACAAAGGTCAGAATGTATAAGCTCTAGAGGGTCTTTTGCTCTATAACCTTTCCACTAAAAGGTCTTTTTAGTCATTTTGCCTTCTAGGCGGGATTCACATCTTGGCAAAGAATTTTCTTCTAACTCGTTTAGAAGTCCGTTCTTTACCAATCTCTCGATCCTATTGAGATTAATGTGACCCAATCTTAGAAGCCAAAGATGAGCATTTTCTTTAGGAGAAATTTTACGTTTCTTAGTTTGTGCATTTGCAGCTTTAAATAATCTAGTGTTCAAAACCATTTTGACCTGAATTAGGCCTTAAAACATACAATCCATTTTCTAATGAAGCTGAACATATTTCTAAACATTTCTTTAAAATAAACACTTTATTCATAGAAAAGGAAACAAAAATACATTGTTCTATAAGGAAAGAAATGGAAATAAGGTTTCTAGTAAACCCTGGTATCACTAATATATTGTCCAACAATACATATTTCTTGCCAAAATAAAGCTTCATTGTGTCTCACTGCTCACAATTTGAGACGACGACTTCTCCATTTCCAACCCGGAGCGTTATCTCTCCTTGTTATAGCTGCTGCCAGGAATGAATTCCCTGAATTGAAGAGCAAACATAATTAGTGGCGCCTGAATCAAGTATCCAAGCAGTTTTATCGTTATCCAAAACAAGCTTCTAGGCAAAGTAAATCATATTTACCTTCCTTCTTCTTTTATGTGATGTACTTCGGACAGTTCCGTTTCCAATGCCCGTCTTCGTTGCAGTGGAAACACTTTCCTTTGTCAGCAACGTCTTTGACTTTCTTGCCCTTCTGGCCGGCAGCTTTGTCAGCCTGTTTCCCTTTACCAATCTTCTTCATGTTCTTCTTCTTTCCTCTCAGGTTAGAAGAAGATGAAGCCACTATTTTTGTCCCAGAGGTCGAACCTCTATGATAACTCCTCCTGGTAACATTGGCCTCACCTTTCGATCCCTGAATTTTCATCAAAGATTGAAAGGTCTGGAGTTCATTCAGAAGGGAGGTAAGATTAAAAGTAAGCTTGTTCATAACAACATTACTTCTAAACTGCATGAAACTATCTGGAAGGGTTTCCAGAATGAAGCTGACTTGGCTCGACTCATCGATGGAAGCAGAATTCGACTCTGCGATGTTAGAGTGCACCATCATATCGAGGACATGATCCCAAACAGATGTACCCTCTGGCATCCTCGAGTTGAATATGTACTTTAGGGCATTATGTCGGGTGCGTGGTGGACTCGTTGTCCAAACATACCCGCACGTAATCCATGATTTCCTTCGCGGTAATCATGCCCTCATGCTTCTTGGCTAATATGTCAGACATACTTGCAAGCATGTAGACCTTGGCCTTATCATTGGCCTTGATCCATCGATCATATGCATCACGAACATTTCGTGACGCATTCGAGCCTGGCACATGAGGACACTCCTCAGTTAACACAAACTTCAGATCATCCACTACCAATGTAGTGTTGAGTTTGTTTTTCCATGTCATCATATTCTCTCCGGTTAACTTTTACACACCCAATAAGGAAATTATATAGCTTGACATTTTTGCTGAAAATTTACAAACAAACTTGTATGAGTTTCTTGCTATAACTCTAATACAATCATGTTTTAGCTAATTATCAAATGATTCCTAGGACATTTATAATTTGCAATGATACTCCAAAGGTTTAGAATGTATAACACCGAAGGGTAATAAAAAACACTCCTCCTCTGGATCAAGACACTCATGACCAAAACCTAATACCAGAATAACTCTTATTCCCATAGGTTTTAGTTACCATTTTTCTGTCTTGATACATACACAACTTATGTACCCCGTGAGTGTAACGCTCTGTCTTTAGATCCCAGAGTCTCCATCCAATAAAATCCGTCGAGGGAAGGACTAGATTGGAAAATAGTCTAAGGAAATCTTTATCCCTTTATTAGTTTCTCATCGTGTTCGATCCCTATGATCAAGCACTCCAAAGGGATTGTCGGTCTAGGCCAAACTAGCAGGTGACCATAGTGGTCTAACGATGTGGCGAAAAAAGAGGCGTAGGTTTTGTTTTCACTAAACCTCTGCTCTCACTCACTATAAGTACCCTCTCCATTCACCTTGATATTGACTCATACAAACACCATCCAGAGGATGCTCCGTTTGCGCCACGAGGCCAAGTATGAGTCTCACGGTGTGAACTTCCCGGAGATAGCGTAGGTAGAAAAATATGTATCTCATACAATTTTTCCTCCCACTGAATACTTTAAAGTTATAGGAATCTTACTTAGGCTAAAAATCCAACTAATGGTTTTACCTAACTCTATCAATATAACTCTTATATCGATAATCAATATAACTCTTATATCGATAATCAATATAACTCTTATTTCGATAATCAATATAACTCTTATATTGATTTTATCCTAAGTTTGTTAATATAACTCTTTACATTAAACCTAGGATTTCTAGTTTATTAACCCTTTAATAAACCCGATGACGCCATCTTGTAATTTATAAACTCTCCGATTAAATTTCACTCCCGTGTAGGGTGTTGTTCCGTTTCACAACTTAAATACCCCAAATTTAGATGAATTTTCCTTAGACAGAGTTCCTCTTTTAATCATAAGGTCTATTATTTCCAAGTTCTAAACACTTTAAAACTAATAATTAACCTTAGGTGACATGCATACTATGTGATAGTGCTTGATCATTAATCACATGAATAATAAGACATACATAGCATAATCATCACATGATATATAATGCATGTCAATGTTGTCCATAAATTAATATAACAACTTTATATTAATTAATCATGCAAACTATATAATATAACTCTTTATATTATATATGATGCATGAAAATTCTTAACCTAAGGTGGGATTTCTAAAATAAAAGCATACATTATGCATGACAATAATTAAACAACAATTGCATAATTTAAATAGCAAAATTAGATCAATTTTGGCACCCTAGAAATAATTTTAATTAATATAATCTAATTATATGAATTAAAATTAAATATATTAAATATATTAAATATAAAACATTTTTATAATTAATATATATAATAAAAATAAATTTTCGCCCATTGCTTCCTTCGCGAAAAACGCATGTGGCGCTGCGTAACGCTACGCCTTGTCCGCCGCCGCTGGTTGGAGCGCGTTAAACGCCTTAGGTGTTGCAACGCTGCCTCCCGTGCACGCCTCCTTCCGCAAGCGCAGCGTTGCAACGCTGCACACAAACAACAAAGGAAATTCTCCAGTTCTTGCTCCTTTTCGCTCCGATCTTCTCAGCAACTACTTTGCCTCGATCGACATGGACTTACTGACTCGATTTATAATTAAAAATGCCCAAAACACCGGGTCCTTACATTGAACGATTCAATGGAAATTGTAAATCTAAGTGCCAAAATTGAAACCATCTAATTTTGCAAAACAGTTCATACATCTCATGCAAAAATAGTAAATCTCACCTCATTCTTGAAAAATCCAGAACATAAATCAAGAAAGCAATTGGGCTTTGATACCAATTGAAAGGAATACGAGTCCCACAGTGGAAGCGACTGTGAATCGCGCGCTCTTGATTTAGTTACAACGATTTTATTCAAGAACATATACGACCTGATTAAGCATGTAAATATAATGGACAACAAGGAAAATTACCTTTGAAGAACCTTTCTTCAAGTGCTCCTCCTCTCTCACGATCAAGATCTCAGCAACACGAACTCGAACAAACACCGACACTACCACCAGATCTTCTCCGTTGTTCTCTAGGTGAGGGAGGAAGGTGGGTTCCCTTTAGGAGAGGTGAGGTGTTTTGTGAGAGAGATGTTTGTGTCTTGGAACCTTTCCAACACCACAACAAAAGCTTAAACTTTCTTAACCTCGTTCTATCTCATGCAACCATATATATAGGAAAATAGGATAGAAATTACCATCCTACTCCTCCTTTATCCTCTCTTTAATATATGGTTTATATGTGAATCTAATTCACATTAAAACTATATATTATATTAATTATATCATATATAATTGATATAACACCTCATGTATGAAATTGAACACTTCAATTTCATTCCTAACTTTATACCCTCAATATTACCATATTGAGCCAACGGATGGACCTAATGGACCTACAGTTCATGAGCTGCGCTGATGTGAGATTAACTGATCAAACTCTTTGATCTAGTTAATCAATATTCATTAATTACAAGTCACTCCACTATAGACTTGCAGCTGCACTCTCCTCACTGTAGATAATATAGTGTCCACGTATGTAGTCATTATCCATGAGTTGACCCTTCACAAGTTGTTCGTTTTACCCCTGTGATTACCTCTTTGTTCCTCAAGCACCACTGATCCTTTAATGAACAACAAGTCTAAGGTCCTACCTTAGACTCATACCCGCATAGAGGGCGGGGCCCCGTTGTTCAAGACCTGGAGTCAGTTCTTAAGGGAACAACCTATCTAATTCCTTAGTGTAGGAATGAGTGAATTCCATCTTGCACAGTTAAGTTCCCAGCTACCTACGAGGCTCTGTCCTTGAGAAGGTAGGCTTATTGAGTCGGCTACAGGCCACTCTCACCCATAATAGTCTAAGGACAAACCCCTATAAGCAGGAGTTCTTAACTTGCTCAGGATTCAGGTCGAGCCACTAATGACCATCTATAAATTACTAGTCTTATCCTGTTAACGGTGTTACACTAGTTAGACTAATAATTTGCGATCTAGTCTTATATGAACTCTTCATACAGGATGCCCCCACTCGCATGTCAACTACATGAATGAGATGGATTACCTCATTTGTACTAATTACAAAGTAGGTCGCATCCATGGTGTTACCAAAATCAGGTTTCCAACCTTATTCTTATACCATAGACCATTTAGGTTATATTCTTGAACTCAACCCAAATAGTGTCCACTACACTAATGTTCAAGATAAATGTTATAACCTTGGAGCTTAGTTTATTGGATTTATAAAGCAATATTTTAATTCTATCAAAACAAATAACACTTTATTTAATTTATCAAAATTACAAAAGTTTAGGGCATAAAGCCCATCAGCCAATACTTCAAACAAGTTGGCAATGATATAAACTTTGGCCTTTTCATTAGCCCTGATCCATCGATCGTAAGCATCACGAAAACTTCGTGATGTCGTCGAGCTCGGTAACTGAGGACACTCCTCAGTAAGCACGAACTTCAGGTCATCAGTTACTAAAATCGTGTTGATATTATTCTTCCAAGTTTGGAAGTTATCTCCCACTAGTTTGTCGGAAGCTAGTAAAGCGATTATTGAGCTAGACATATTTTTAGCTGAAAAAATCAAATAAATTTTGTGTCAGTCTCGCATAAACTTTTGAAAACCAATCAAGTTTTAGCGAAAATTAATCCTATGATCCCTAGGTCATTTAAAAGTTGCAATGATATCCTAAAGGTTTAGAATGATCGCATGAGGAAGGGTGAAAGAAACACTCCTCCTCTGGGACGAGACTTTCTTGACCAGACCCTAATCCCAGAATAACTCTTATTCCATTAGCCATCCAGTTACAATTATTTGGTCGAATTCATTAACACTTAATGAATCTCGTGAGGGTCACCCCTTAATCTTTAAGTTTCCAAGTATACATCCAAACAATAGTCACTGAAGGGTGAACCACGAAGGAAAACCAACAAGGAAACTATATCCCTTTCGAGAATTCACGATGTTCGAACTCCAATGATCAAGGCCCTCCGAAGTAATTGTCTGGTCCAGGCCAAACTAGCGGGCAGATCATAGGGGTCTCACGGTCTGAATCGAAAGAAGAGATCGTGGGTCCTGTTTTTCACGAGTCCCGCACCCACTAACTATAAGTACTTTCTCCATCCACTTTGATATTGACCCATACAAATACCATCCGAAGGGGGATGCTTCCATTTGCTTCACGACGTCGAGTATGGATCTCACGGTGCGGACTTAACAGGGATTTGTGGTCAGAAATTAAATGTATCTCATACACTATTTTTTCTCCCACTCAGAAGTTTATATTTATCAGGAATGACCTTGATAAACCGGCTAAAATTTACATAAGTCTACAAATAAAACTCTTATATGGTATTTAGTCTAAGTTTATAATCACATTATTACTTAGGTCTATGTGAGTATATTAACCTACTTTTAATTAACGACACGCACGATAAATATCGTGCCTGAAAGATAGGGGATCCGTCGTGGTATTGTTGGGCATTTCAATTATAGTCTCAGCGCAGCGGAAGACGATCGAATCGTCGTGGTATTGTTGTGCATTTCAATTTCATTAAAATTAACTATCACATAGTAAAGGTTAAACATGCAATTCTAGAAAGGAAAAACAGTAAGTTCAACGTTACATACTTGTTGAAGACAATCTTCAAGCTTTCCTTTCGTTCACGAACTCTTCGTGCTCTCCTCGTTCTCAACGATCTCGTACTCTTCACATGAAAACCGATCGAACACTTCCACTTGGTTTCTCGATTGTTCTACTTTAGGAAGAAGGAGGATTGTGGGATCCTTCACAAGTTGTTCGTAGACACTACTAGGTCAAATTATCGTTTTATCCTTGTGTCTACTTCTTTCTCCTTAAGTCCCCATTGCTCCTGTAATGAACAACAATGTTGTAATGGTCCAACAATACACAACACCCCTATCGGGCCAGTGAGAGGGTCGGTGCCCATTGTCCAAGCCCTGGAGACTGCACTTAAGGGAACAACTCCTTTAGTTTCCCTGAAGGCGGTAACGAGTGAATTCCATCTCGCATAGTTAAGTTCCCAGCTCCCTACTTGGTCTTGTCCTCGAGAAGATAGGCATATTAGGCGAGTAATCGTGACCACCCTCACCCGTATTTAGTCAAAGGGCGGACCCGCAGAGATGGAGTCCGTAACACGCCGGGATTCAAGTCGAGTCACTAATGGTCATCTACGAAGTTATTAGTCCATACTGTTAACGGTGTTACATTAGTAGGTCTAATAATTCAAAGTCCGGTCTTGTACAATCTCATTGTACAGGATGCCCCCACTCGCATGTCAACAACATGAACGAGTCAGATCACCTCGTTTGAATCTTAATACAAAGCGGGTCGCATCCACGGCAGTATCAAGATTAGGTCTCCAACCCAATCCATATACTTTAGACCGTTCGGGTCATTAACTCGAACGTGATCCTCCCTCGTTTGTCCACTACACACTCGCTCAAGTTCTAGTTCTCTCATATATTCAATGATCCACGGAGCTTAGTTTATTGACCAAGTTTGTACTTAAATGCTAGACACAAAATGATGAAATAAATAACGTTTATTAATTTTAAATGTAAATTTACAAACAGAATGAGATTAAGACAAACATCCCAACATTATGAATGTATTAACGGCCACGAGATTTGTTGTTCGAATCTCCAATCTTCCATTGTACTAAAAAAAACAATGTTATTAAAACAAACTCCAAATCTTATCCATATATTATGGACTATTATTTATATTAATTCTTAAGGATAATTCTCTTGTTTAAAAATATAATATTCAATATTACTTTAGAAGAGTAACTTTGGGTTTTCATAAAAAGGAATAGCGATATAAATATTGAAAAATTGACAAAAATAGGACAAAATTAGGGGTATTAAAGATATTTGGGACCTCTTTTAGTTTAGAAGAGTTCTAGGACTTTTAAGTGTGTAAAATTACTATCTTGCCCTTTTTAAAAATCTTCAAACCTAATCAACCAAAGCCTTAACAAATCGATGAATCCCTAATTTTTCTTAAACCCTCCTTAACCATTCTCGCGCGAGAACATCCACGAACGTGCTTAATCGACGCCACACGAATCTGGCGACCCCTTAAGCGGTGGCGAACCATAATGACCACAATCTACGAGTTTTTCCATTTTCTTTCTTTTCTGTTGTTCCACTATTTGTAAATGATTTTAAAAGTAGCAGACGAAATGTTTGATCTTTTTACTCAATGAAAATGAACTTGGGTTTCATTTCTAATTTCTAATCCTTTAGTATACTTGAGTTGTATGATAATGATTTTCTTTTGGATGTTCATTTCAAGTGTTTTTCTTTCATCCATATCAGTCTTTTAGGTTGGATAGTCGTTGTTTGGTGATATCTTTTTATTTATATCTGAATGTTTTATTGTTTATTGGGTGCGAGAAAGGTGCGAGAGAAGTGCGAGAAAAAAAACATAATGCAAAACTAGCATTTCCCTTTGGTTCATTCCTTTTCTTGTGGTTATTTATGCATGTCTAGCTAGGTCTTAGTGTGGGTACATCAATTTAGTCCTTTTTTTTTTAAAGTCTTCTTTTGCTAGCTACGTGAATCTACGAGAAAGTCAAACGCCTGTGCCTAAAAAGTTTTTTTCTTTCATCCATATAAGTATTTTTAGGTTGGATAGTCATTATTTGGTGATGACTTTTGATGTATAGGAAAATTTGCATGGTTTATTGGGTTCGAGAAAGGTGTGAGACAAGTGCGAAAATAAAACATAATGAAAAACTAGCGCTTTCCTTTGGTTCTTTGCCTTTCTTATGGCTATTTATGCATGTCTAGCGAGGTCTGGGTGATGGTACTTCATTCTATACACTTATCCTTAAATGACTTATTTTCATACGTCTTTTACTTAAATTGATTATATTCTTAAATTTAAATTCATTGTTGAATTTTTGTCTAATTTTTTATATCTTTTTTTTTTTGCAGAAATTAAGGGTTTAAGAATGACCCATGTTCGTATTTTGGTTCGTTATAGTGGAGTACGGGATAAGAAGGAAATAAAATATGTAGGAGGTTCTTTGAAAGGTCTTGTTGTAAGTAAAGAAATCACAGACAATGATTTAGTTTTTGAAATATATGCTCTCACTAAAGTTGACCCTAAAGAATTTGACATCAAGCTTAGATGCATATATGAGATAAAATCCGATAATTAAATACCTCCATTCGAGATAAGTAATGACCGTTATTAAAATTTTATCTTCTTGGTGAAAATATGCTTGAAGTCCCCTTTACATCTCATTTGAATCTAGGTACAAAAGTTCGGACTCAAGACAAGATTTTCATTTTGAAGGTCATAAATCTATTTCTGGTAGTAATAAAGTTAAGACCTTAGATACAAATGTTCCGATTCTGGTGCATGTAACATTAGATTATAATGTCGTCCAAGTTGACGTGGTTAATGACAGAGATGAGACCACTAGATGGGATTCATATGATGAGGCCAAGAAATTTAATTATGAATTATATGACATCCCACAAGAACGAAGTATTTCAAAGCATTGTAAAATGAAACGTGACAATGAAGGTCAATCAGGTAGCAAAAAGGCATATGTGAAGAAAAATATTTGGTCAGAAGGAAGTTGGACAAATGAAGGTTCGGAGGTACGACAAATATTTTTTGGAAAGAGGGAATTATCCATGAGATTAAGTGTGGTTGCTATGAAAAAGAACTTTAAATTCAGAGTAAGAAAAGTCTACCAAGAAGATTTTGTATGTTAGATGTGTTAATGATAAATGTAAATGGAGACTACAGGCAGTCTAGTTGAAGGGTTCAGACATATTCAAGATTTCGAAGTATGTAAACGTTCATTCATGTTCACTTGATATCTTGAATCATGACCATAGACAAGCAAAAACCTGAGTTGTTGGGGAATTAATAAAATCGAAATTCAAAGGAACTGGTCGACAATATAAACCACGTGACATCATAGAAGATATGAGACAAGACTATGTATAAATATGAGTTACGAAAAAGCATGGCGTGCCAGAGAAATTGCGTATATGCGAGTACGTGGATCACAAGAAGAGTCATATAATCTATTGTGTCGGTATGGTGAAGCACTTAAACTGGCAAATCACGGTGCATTTTATGACATTGAACTTGCTGATGGGATGTTTCTTTAAATACCTGTTTATTGAATTAGGTCTATGTGTTCAAGGATTTTTAAATTGTATGCGACATGTTATAGTTATGGACGGAACATTCTTAAAGTGCAAATATAACGGTACTTTGATAATTACAACATGCTTAGACGACAATAATCAAATTTTCTCCCTTGCATTTGGAGTTGTGGATAGAGAATCG
Organism: Trichosanthes cucumerina; assembly: GCA_036507285.1. Lineage (NCBI taxonomy): Eukaryota > Viridiplantae > Streptophyta > Magnoliopsida > Cucurbitales > Cucurbitaceae > Trichosanthes > Trichosanthes cucumerina. The sequence goes on along the minus strand of CM071836.1, from coordinate 40,236,706 downwards.
GATAATTCGGTAAAATGGTTCTTGGAGAAGTTAAAAGGTGCAATAGGTGAAGTCGATGATTTAGTTTTTGTATCAGATCGAAAGAAAAGCATATCAAATTCTACTACTTCAGTATTTTTCAATATCTTTCATGGTCCTTGTGTGCAACATTTGAGAGACAATTTCAATACTAAATTCAAGAGTGAAACAATAGATCACTTGTTTTGTAATTCCTCAACAGCATATCGTGAATCAAAATTTCAAGAAAAATGGGGTCGCATCCTAGCATTTGATAATGGTGTAGGAAAGTATTTAGAAAATGTTGGTCTTTCACGTTGGGCACGTATGCATTGTCCAAGAAGGAGATACAATATGATGACCCCGAATATAGCAGAGAGCATGAACGCCCTTTTAAAAGAACCCAGAGAATTGCCAATTGTTGCATTTGTTGAACATTTGAGAGCTTTATTACAAAGATAGTTTTGGGAGCGTCAAGAAGAATCTTCAAAAGTTGAATCCATTTTAACGAAACCGACATATGAAATTGTACATATAAGCCATGAACAATCTTTAACAATGAAGATTGATTCAATTGATTGTTATCAATTACAGGCGAAAGACATGGATGGAGAGGAGACTGTTGATCTTAATTCTCAATAGTGTAGATGTAAGGAGTTCCAACTAGAGCAATTACAAGGTGCCCATGCAATTGCTGCAGCAAGAGCTCGGAGTATAAATGTATATGGCTTATGTAATCGTTATTATACTAATCAATGTTTGTTAGCAGCATATGAAGAGCCTATTTATCCCGTTGGTAATGCCTCCGAGTGGAAGACATCGACAGACTATTTGGAAATGAAGGTATTGCCTCCCAAAGTAGTGGCTAAGGTTGGTCGACGCCCGAAAAAAGAGAATCCCATCAGTTGGTGAAACCCTCATAGTGCATAGATGTGGTAGCTGTAATGAACGGGGTTACAATAGATTGACATGTCGTAATTCGATTGCATATGTTGAAAAGTAAAATGTCAAACTAATCTTAATTGTTGTTGGCCTACTTGTTTGTTATTTTAAACTCTTTGTTGTTGGCCTACTGCACACATTAGTTATATTAACTATGTTTTGCAATTTCAGTTTCTCGTGCTTACAATTCAAATTATGAGCAAAGCCCCTAAAAAAGAAAAAGAAAAGAGGTGGACACTTTTGCATTCTGTATTTTTTTCGAACCCTAAACAAAAAACAAGAAAATAAACAAAAAGAAAGGAAACTACTTTCGCATTCTATTTTTTTTCTCGCACCTTTCTTGTATCTAAGAATTCATACAAAAGTTACCTATAAATCATAAGAAACGCTCAAATAACATCAATTGAACCTAAAATTACTCATATCGAAGAAAAGAAACTACTTTCGCATTCTGATTTGTTTCTCGCACCTTTCTCACACCTAACAAATGATGCAAAAGTTGCCTACAAATCATAAGAAATGCTCAAATAACATCTATTCAACCTAAAAAGACTCATATGGAAGAAAGGAAACTAATTTTGCATTCTGTTTTTTTTCTCACACCTTTCTCGTATCTAAGAAATCATGCAAAAGTTGTATATGAATCATAAGAAATACTCAAATAACATCTATTCAACTTAAAATGACTCATATGGAAGAAAAGAAACTACTTTCGCATTATGTTTTTTTTCTCGCACCTTTCTCGCACCTAAGAAATCATGCAAAAGTTGTCTACAAATCATAAGAAACACTCAAATAACATCTATTCAACCTAAAAGATTCATATGGAAGAAAAGAAACTACTTTCACATTCTTTTTTTTTTTCTCGCACCTAAGAAATCATGCAAAAGTTGCCTACAGATCATAAAAAACGTTCAAATAACATCTATTCAACCTAAAAAGACACATATGGAGAAAACAAAACTACTTTTAGAACCAAACATTAAAAAACATTCGGCAGCATGACGACGCTACTAGGACTTTTCAAAAACTTTTACGAACGTAATTGCAAAAAAAAAAAAAAAAAACTCCTTAATGATATTAATCCTCTAAGCCTCCCACCAAACTTCAAATGTGCATGGGTTGGTGCACAACATCAAAAATATCAACAACAAACTCAATTAGGTAGTTCCAACAATAAGCTTAAGTCACAAATTGAGATACCATACTCCAACCAAAAAGCAAACCTTCCATAAACAAACCTCGACTAACAAAAAATTGGAAAATTTTCAATATATTATAACATATATACAATATTTCATTCTATACTTTTAATACATCGGAGTACTACATCATAATTGGAAAGTGAAAGCACACAAAATGTGCTATCCTTAGGCTTAATTATTGCTAGTTTTATGATGATTTTAGGAATTTTACGTGTTTAAATAATTTAATGTTAGGATAAGAGCGTAAACAGAACAATTGGAGATATTTTGGATCACTCGGGATCAAAACGAGGCTAATTGGAGTTCAAAATAACATCAATTGGAAGTGAAAATACCAAACCAAGCTAATGGACACGAGGTGATGGCGTTGCAACGCCATGTAGAGCGTTGCAACGCCAAGCGTGCAACCATGGAGCATAGAAGATAATCGCCGATTGCGTTGTGTAACGCGCGCTGCGGCGCCGCAACGCTATCTCGATAAGAAGGCATGCAGGAGGAGTGCGCAGGAGGCGTTGCAACGCCGCTTTGCGCGCCGCAACGCCAGATCGATAAGCGCGCGTATTAGGGAAGCGGCGTTGCAACGCTTGCCTCGGCGTTGCAACGCCATCGACTATTTCCTTATTTACCACGCGTTAAGTGTACAGCGTTGCAACGCTGTCCATAGCATTGCAACGCTGCACCGTTTTAGCCTATATATAGAACATTATGCAATCTTGTAAAGGAGAGCCGAATTTGGTAGATTTTCACCCTAATTTCGAAATACACTTTGTAAGAAGAGAGAAAAGAGCGTTTTTGGAGCCAAAGCACTCGTGGAGGTTCGAGATCGAAGATGGGAGTTTGGAGACGAAGGACCCGACATCGACACATAAGTTTAATTTCCTTTTCTTTTAATTTGTAATAGCGTTCTAAGATGTTTTCTACTTGTTTAGTTTGATTTTCATGTGATTTAGAGTAGCTAAACATTGTAGTTAGGATTTGATTTACTTGTTATGACTTTCTTGCTATGTAATGAAGCATGTTTTGTCCTTATTTTTGCAATTCGTTCTTTATTTCTTAATTTATTGATTTAAGTGGACTCGAGAGATAAAGCTTAAATTAGATCAAAATTGTCAAGACCTTGAGAAATCTGGCATGAGAATGACCTAGAAATCTTAGGGAAACGCATAAAGAAGTTGCTTAATGCCATGCATGTTGTAGGTTCATATGGAGAATATGGATTTTATTGCATGTGTGAGGCTCACTAAGAATCGAGAGGTTTTCTTGAGTATTTTACTTCTTGTTTATAAATTCATCTCAATGGTTCATTGCATATGTTAATTGAGTCATTAACTTGTAAAATCACTTCCCACAATTCTATCAATTCGTGTCTCCACATGTTTGGTTGTTTGTTTGTATTTACTTTCAACAAATTATCCATGTTATGTTTCTTTATCTAAAATTGAGAATTAGTACCTTGATAATTAATAAATCTAGAAAACCCATTCCTGAGGACGATACTCTGTACTCAAATCAGTATATTAAAACTTGACTCGTACACTTGCGGTATTGCATATCTATAATTATACGCAACAAGTTTTTGGCGTCGTTGTCGGAGAATGGCGATTAATTAGATGAATTAATATTAGGAGAAAATTTGAAATTCTAGACTAATGTTGTTTGTTTGTCTTTCCTTATTTGTTTTTGTGTGTTTGTTTGTTTCCTTATTTGTTTTATTTTAGTTTTATGTGTTTTTGAGTCTTTGTCCCATGTTTTTTGTTGTGTGCTATTATGTAGAAGTCTTGTTCTGAATTAGTAAATTTTTCAAGCATGACTTTGCATGATTTTTCTCCATCATTTTATTACCCCTCTCAGGACCCTAGTTGTGTGCATCATGATTTTTCTGAATACCATGTGTCCAATTTTTACCATTATGTACCTGACATATATGAAAATTCACATGAGGGTAGTTATTTAGGCACTTGGAACCATAGTTTTTCATACCTTAACCAACCCCTAGAAAAATCTTCTCTTATGGACCAATTGGTAGAATACACATTAGAATTGAAATTTAAAAATTTGGTTCATAGTGAATTACAGAGGTTGGATAGGTTAGAAACTGAGGTGGTAGGACTTTGGGAAATAGTACAAGATAGAGCTCAGTACCTTAACCAGCTAGTAATTTCCCTTAAGGCCTTACAGGAACAATTTCTTATCCTTACCACTCAGGAGGTGCCACCTAGGAGGATTTGTTCTTATGATAATGAGGATAATTTGGGGGAGGCTGAGGAACACCATAACCAGGTTAGTGAGATAGACATTGGTGATATAGTCACTTCCACAGAGGAGACCCAGGTGATAGAGTTAGAGGCTGAGAAGTCTTCTTTCCTTTTATCCCCAGAAATTTCCTTTATTTTTTAGAACCATTTGTCTTATACTCACGAGTCTTACTTTGATTTCAGTTCTTTCAATTTACTAAACGAAAATACCAAAAATAATTTCATCTATGGTGCTCAAGAAACGCAGGATAACCTTTTAGACTTACAAGGCTACATCGATTCGAGCAAGAAGGGCCCGAAGAAATATGAGCAATTTTATGTGCTCTGATAAGTCACCGTCTAGCTAAAGACGCTAAACAAAGCGCTTCTTGGGAGGCAACCCAAGTTTTATGTTTTATGTTTTTTTATTTTGTCTTCTTCTATGTTATTTTTTTTAATTATTTGTGTTTTTTGCCTAATTTCTTCCTTTCTTTTTTTGTGCCTCTAGGTGTATGCCCAAGGGGAGAGCTGCAGACTTGCACCCTTTTGATCCTGAGATCGAAAGGACCTGTAGAAAACTCCTAAGGGAAGGAAAAACAGAACCTCAAATTATGGTTGATCAGGAACTCGTCAATAACCCTAAACCTATCAAGGAGTATTTCCAACCTGTGTTTAATTCTGAGCAGGCTGGAATAGTCCATGCCCCTATAAATGCTAATAATTTTGAACTTAAGACAGGGTTGATACAAATGGTTAAGGAAGGTGCTTTAAGAGGCTTAGTCACAGAAAATCATAACTCTCATCTTCAAAATTTCTTAGAAATCTGTGGTACATTTAAAATGAATGGTATCTCTGCTGATAGTATTCACTTACGTCTTTTTCCTTTCTCTTTGAAGGGTAGAGCCAAAGAATGGCTATGGTCTCTTCCCTCAGGTAGTATCACTTCCTGGGAGGAATTGGCCCAAGCCTTCATGACCAAATTCTTCCCACCAGTGAAGGTTGCAAAGTTAAGGACTGAGATTGGCACATTTAGGCAGCAGGAGGGAGAGCAGCTATTCGAGGCATGGGAAAGGTACAAAGACATGCTCAGGAGGTGCCCACAGCATGGCTACCCAGATTGGCTTTAGGTACAATTGTTTTACAATGGACTGGAAGGTAAGACCAGACCATTCGGATGCCCGCTCTGAGAGGGGCTTTTTATAGCTAAGATCGCGTGCGGAAGAACGTACCTTCCTTGAGAAAGTGTCAACTGCCAGCTACCAGTGGCCTACAGACAATGACAGATCTAAGCCAGTAGCTGGACTATATCAACTTGATGAGGTAACCTCTCTTATATCTCATATGTCATCTCTCACTCATGCTTTGAATAATTTTGCAGGATCACCACAGACAGGGATGTCCTCTCAATGCTCCCAACCCAGTGGCGAATCCACTATGGAGCAATTGCACTACCTGAACAACAGACGCAACAGCTATGGGAGAAATCAGACTCAGAATAACCTACCAACACATTACAATCCAGGTTTGAGGTATCATGAGAATTTCTCTTATGCTAACAACAAAAATATGTTGAATCCTCCTACAGGGCATGCTTCTACATTAGAGAGGAAACCATCCCTGGAAGACACATTGCACTCCTTCATAGTTGAATCCAGAAGTCGGTCCAACCAGCTGGAGAATGCAGTCACCAGTCTATCTGGTATTGTGACTAGTCATGGAGCTGCAATAAAGAATATAGAGACTCAGATTAACCAAATGAACACATCACTCCAGGCAAAACAAGCAAGGAACGAAACACCTTGAGGGAGTAGAGTCTAGCTAAAGACGTTAAAGAAAGCGCTTCTTGGGAGGCAACCCAAGCTTCACCTACTTTTGTTTTTCTGTCTTTAGGTTGCTTTAGTTTGTTTTTAGTTATTTTTCAATTCTTAGTTTCTTTTCTAGTTTGTTGTTTTACTTTGTAGGTTGTGAAGATGCCTTTCTTCGTTGAAATCCATGCTCCCATTCTGAGGAACTCCAACACACATGCTTTGGCTATCCAAGAAACTCATAAAAATCTCCATTACTCATGACAGTATTGTTCACTCTTACCCTTTTTACTTTATTTGAGTTTATTTTGAAAACATTGGGGGCAATGTTTAGTTTAAGTTTGGGGGTGGGATGTTGTTTATCTGCTTGTGTGGTATCACGAGTATGTGTTGAATTGCTGATTGATTTTATGCATAAGTATGATTAGGATGACCTAGGATGAGTTTATCTGAAAAATTCTTGTGATTCTGCTGAAACTTGAGAGCATGATATGAATTCAAGTTAATTTAAAATTTTTCTTGAGTTTTTCTTGCACGATTATGCACATAGCCTGTGTTCCAGTAGTTTTGAAATTCTTAGAACAAATTTATTAGGTTTAGAAGTTTGATGTCACCTCGATAGGTCTGAGAACTGATTTGAGAGTTAAACTGCAGGATAGGGTGAATGACAATATGAAGTGCATGATCTATAAAATTTGTGCATTATGTGAAAAATTTTGTTTTCTTTATGTTTTTTTAGTTTGTAAAAAAAAAATCGTAAGTGCAAAAAGAGCTACCTTCATTGTGATCAGTTAGGCCACTCATTGAGCGAGTGCTCTGGGTAAGGGTCCCTGCAGTGGATGTGTGAAAGCTAGTGTCCTTGCAAAAAAAAAAAAAAGAGAAGAAAATAGAAAAATTGAAAAAAAGTGATTACGTGCTGAGTAAAGTTATTTAGTTCTTGAATGTGGGGAGGCTCAAGGATTAATAATTAAGACCAGTGTAGGGGGAAGTTGAATGGAGAGTCTAATAAAGTTGATCCGGGCTTAGTAAGAATGAAGGGAACATAGGTTAATCACACACACACGTAGGAACACTTGGGTAAAGTTTTTAAATTGCTTGCTGAAGTGTTATGTTTGAATGTTTCCTGTGATTGTCAGAGTTTCTCCTAAATCTTTGAGGCTTGAATTAAATGTATATTTAAGAACAATCTGATGTTTAATTCTGTTTTTGCTCGGGACTAGCAAAAGTTTAAGTTTGGGGGTGTTTGATAGCACACAAAATATGCTATCCTTAGGCTTAATTATTGCTAGTTTTATGATGATTTTAGGGCTTTTACGTGTTTAAATCATTTAATTTCAGGATAAGAGCGTAAACACAAAAATTAGAGATATTTTGGATCACTCGGGATCAAAACGAGGCTAATTGGAGCTCAAAATAACATCAATTAGAAGTGAAAAGACCAAACCAAGCTAATGGACCCGAGGTGATGGCGTTGCAACGCCATGTAGAGCGTTGGAACGCCGAACGTGCCGCCATGGAGCATAGAAGACCACTGTCGATTGCGTTGCAACGCTGCCTTGCAGCGTCGCAACGCTATCTCGATAAGAAGGCATGTACGAGGAGCTGCACAGAGGGTGTTGCAACCTGCCTTGCAGCGTCGCAACGCCAAATCGATAAGGGTGTGCGCGTTAGGGTAGCCGCGTTGCAACGCTGTCCTCAGCGTTGCAATGCCATCGGCTGTTTCCATATTTACCACGCGTTTAGGGTATAGCGTTTCAACGCTGCACTGATTTAGCCTATATATAGAACATTATGCAATCTTGTAAAGGAGAGCCGAATTTGGTAGATTTTCACCCTAATCTCGAAATACACTTTGTAAGAAGAGAGAAAAGAGCGTTTTTGGAGCTAAAGCACTCGTGGAGGTTCGAGATCGAAGACGGGAGCTCGGAGACGAAGGACCGGCATCGACACATAAGTTTAATTTCCTTTTCTTTCAATTTGTAATAGCGTTCTAAGACGTTTTCTACTTGTTTAGTTTGATTTTCATGTGATTTAGAGTAGCTAAACATTGTAGTTAGGATTTGATTTACTTGTTATGACTTTCTTGCTATGTAATGAAGCATGTTTTGTCCTTATTTTTTGCAATTCGTTCTTTATTTCTTAATTTATTGATTTAAGTGGACTCGAGAGATAAAGCTTAAATTAGATCAAAATTTTCAAGACCTTGAGAAATCTGGCATGAGAATGACCTAGAAATCTTAGGGAAACGCATAAAGAAGTTGCTTAATGCCATGCATGTTGTAGGTTCATATGGAGAATATGGATTTTATTGCATGTGTGAGGCTCACTATGAATCGAGAGGTTTTCTTGAGTATTTTACTTCTTGTTTATAAATTCATCTCAATGGTTCATTGCATATGTTAATTGAGTCATTAACTTGTAAAATCACTTCCCACAATTCTATCAATTTGTGTCTCCACATGTTTGGTTATTTGATTGTATTTACTTTCAACAAATTATCCATGTTATGTTTCTTTAGCTAAAATTGAGAATTAGTACCTTGATAATTAATAAATCTAGAAAACCCATTCTTGAGAACGATACTCTGTACTCAAATCACTATATTAAAACTTGACTCGTACACTTGCGGTATTGCATATCTATAGTTATACGCAACAGAAAGACAACTGCTTCCTAAAGTATGACATGTTCTCTTGACACAGACAACTAAATCAGAACTAGTTAAAACATATTCAAAGTATTTAATTGTAAATACCCCGCAATCACGTGTATTACGCTGCTTTGGAGTGGGCTCTACCATGACTATTGGCCAAGGTCCTATATGTTCTTATGATCCGCCTCTTCTTGCAACAACCTTGGTTGCACCTAATATCACGGGTATCATCATTCGTAATGGCTCTAATACCTGTGTCATCACCTCCGTAGAACACGATGATAAGGAATCCCAAACTTTGATCTCACAATGAAGTAGATCAAAGCAGGTTAACACCTAATGAATTCCATTCACGTTGAATGGTGCATACACAAGATCAATGTTAGCCCATGCATCCTGGAAGTCAACATTACATCCGATGATGTAATCGACCAAGCGATACTCGGCTTGCGAGTCGAATGAGCTATTTTCTTGTACGCATTTTTTGTATTCAGGTCACTTTGCTTGGAGATGGCGCTGCACACACAATTAATGATAAAGTTACATAACTTCTATATTATATAAAGACTTCATACTAAAGGCTAAAATAACATACCATAAATACTGTGTCTACAGTTGTAAAGTTCTACGAACAAAAAATTTTCATTGACCTTAATCTTCAAACGAAGCAACAAAAAGATTGTATCTAAATGCTACATAAGAAAGAAACCATAATGAGTCATATTAAGTTAAATCAAGTAGCAATGATATAAAGAAGGAAAACAACTACTACACCTCATCTGTTAGCTAATGTCGACACGTAAATAATTCCTTACAAAAAGTTTTTAGTTTTTGTCGAGCGATGGTGTCCCGTAAATCATTGTCAGTGGTTTTGTCACTAATTCATCGCCTAAGTCTTTCCAATTCACTCATTTCAATCTTGTGCGTCAGATTATAAGCGTTGGAAGACTTTGTTCTTTTGGTCAGGGTTGTGAAAGGAGAAGTAATATGAACGCTTGCACGTTTTTTCGTGCAACACGGGCATATGGGTGTATCACCTTGAACGATGATATTTCTGTCACATCCTCCTCGTTAAGATCACGATCTCGAATTTTAGGATTCATAATAACCGGATCACTAACTGGGGCACTATGCACGACGAGCTCAACACATTTGATTGTCTGTTGAATCTCTTGTTTGACTCCCTCGTAGTCATAAGTTGGCATTTTCAACCAGGAGGGTGTACTTTGCTTCTCAACCGGTGTGACATCCTTCATTACATGCGTGCTCAATGTGTCCAACTCGTCATCCATAACTGAGGTTTCCTTCTCAGCCTCGTTTTCTTTGTCGCCATATCACATAATAATAAACTTGTAGAACACATGGGCATATTTTTTTAACACGAATACACATTCTATGTAGAATAAAATTGCTTACTTGTTTTGTTATCCAAAGGTGTTTTAAGATCGTTGATAATAGCACTTTCATCTCTGCCACGACTCCCCTCACAAGCTTCATCTCATGCTCTATGTTCCTGACTTGTACTTTTAATTTCTTATATTCCTTGGAGGATATGGGTTTAGACTTCCGGTCTTTTGTACATTCATTTAGGTTGTTAATGGTTGTTTTTTCTTTTACTCCTTCGTCCATCACATCCTCAATGGGAATGTTCAATGTTTGGATTGATTTAACGTTGGGAGTCTATATACAAGGTTTAGGAGGCAATCCACCTTGGGCGAATAATTTTTCCTACATCGTTGTCTCAAGGAAAGTTTTAATTTACATCTATAAAGTTGATAAAGTACAACGTGAGTAAAAATGCCATAGTTAAATAATATAATATACAAAATTAACAATGCATTGAATTATATCTTCTCTAAGTCAAACACTTGACTATGTATAATGTTGGATGAGGGAGTTTGAAGGCAAGACCAACGTAACATACGGGGGATAGCATCGTCGCTTATTTTAATCGCGACAACACCATTCAAGGTTGATATACACTCATATGCCCATACCTTTAATATATATCCAACATTAGAATTTTAAAAAGTAAAATATATAAAATTTAAGTAAAGTGTAAAACGTACCTGTACTACATGAGGCAATCCTACTATGGTATACCTATCAATAGTGTCTTTCATTTTATCCTTTGCCTTGCTCAATGCTTTTTTCAACCCACATACCGTGTGTTCAAATATGAGAGAGCCACAGTCATAACTATTGAAGGTATCCTAATCATCAACAAATCCCCATAACGTTGTGTCTGCTTTAAGTTTCTTCTCCTTCCCCCAACAACTCGAGTTCTATGAGGTATATCAAAGCCAATTTAACACAATAATCGTCGTCACCCTTATAATTCATGACGACGTGTCTACCTCACTAGAGTATACATAGTTTTATCCCCAAAAAATATTTTTATAATTCTATTGTTTAATTTATGTGGCTGAGAACAAATCTTAGAACTAGGCCACAAACCTGTAACTATGTTGAACTCTTCCCATCCAAATGTTACAATCTCACCTCCTACCTCAAAGGTAATTCAATTATCCCTTTCTTCCTCCACTTCTCTCAATAAAAGATAGTGGATGAGTTGCCCATTGAATGTCAGATCAACCTCTAAGAAATGGTCTAAGTGAGTGGCTCTAAATATTTCTAGTATGGCAAGGGTGAGCTTCGATTATTTTATACTCTCAATTGTCTTCCCAATCATTGATCTTGTTGTCACTTTAGCTCGAAAATGACATGATGGTTTTATCAAGTACATGGGAGAGGTGTTCATCGTTATTGATATCTAAAGATTTAAAAATAAGGAACAATTCAACAATCGATATAAGGAACCACACTCAATAGAACAAATACGCAACATAAAAAGACACATATGGACTTAAGATAAGCATATTTACAACAAGATTTCAACGTTTCTAGTACTTTCTCGTAGCTAGACTAGAATAAAATGAATGAAAAAAGGTAAGAATGAATAAACAACATGAAGACCTACTTAGAAATGCAGAAATGGACCTATGAAATGCAAAGAACCAAAGAAAAAGAGCCAAATAGCATTCTGTTTTTTTTCTCGCACCCTTCTCCCACCTAGGAAACTAACCAAAAATTCAATGGGCAAAGCCAATATACCAAAAACAATCAACACACAACCTAAAAATACTCCTATGGACTTAAGATAAGCACATTTACAACAAGATTTCAAAGTTTCTAGTACTTTATCGTAGCTAGACTATAATAAAATCAATGACAAAAGGTAAGAACGAATAAACAAAATCAAGACCTACTTAGAAATGCCTAAATGGACCTATGAAATGCAAAGAACCAAAGAAAAAGAGCCAAATAACATTCTGTTTTTTTCTCGCACCTACGAAACTAACGAAAAATTCAAGGGGCGAAGCCAATATACCAAAAACAACGAACACACAACCTAAAAAGACTCATTTGGACTTAAGATAAGAACATTTACAACAAGATTCTAAAGTTTCTAGTACTTTCTCGTAGCTAAACTAGAATAAAATCAATGGCAAAAGGTAAGAACGAATAAGCAACATCAAAACCTACTTAGAAATGCTAAAATGGACCTATGAAATGCAAAGAACCAATCAAAAAGAGCCAAATATCATTCTGTTTTTTTTCCCGCACCCTTCTCGCACCTACGAAACTAACCAAAAATTCTAGGTGCGCAATATACCAAAAACAACAAACACACAACCTAAAAATACTCATACGACTTTAAGATAAACACATTTACAACAAGATTTCAAAGTTTCTAGTACTTTCTCATAGATAGACTAGAATAAAATCAATGACAAAAGGTAGGAATGAAATTTCGACAGCATAACAACGCTATTAGGACTTTACAAAAAAATTTATGGACTTAATATGAACCTATAAAAAACACTCCTTAATCAAAGCAATCCTCCCAGCCTCCTACCAAACTTCATATATGCATGGGTTGGGGCACAACGGTCAGAAATCCACAACAAGCTCAATTACATGAAATGGCTCATAAACACTATATGTTATATATAAATATATGGTGGTAGACAAGTTAGTTCCAAATAGCATTCGTCCTTCTAAACATTAGGATGAGACACTTCTTCACGTTTATAATAGTTACCAATTTCATGTTGAGTCTTTTTTTATTTCCTTCCTAAAGAGCTCTTTAAATCTACAATAGTCTTTACTCTTTAGAGCCCAATTGAGCACCACTAAATCATTAATGCAATTTGTACATAGACACTACTCATATACTCTTTTCAAGAAAAATATAAATCATTTGAAAGAGTTTTATTAGTAACTATCTCGCCTAGAGTTTTGACTTTACTCTCATTATTCTGTAACAACAAGAACAACTACAAAGCGTTATTCACCTTCTGAAGTCCTCTCGAATATCAAACCACATAAGTTTCAAAAGTACATTTAAATACTTCATTATTTATAATCAAGTAATAGTTTGAATTTAATTAAATATATTTTACAATAGAAAGACACCTCGTGGATTATTAATTACCAAAATTGAAATAGCAATACTTTAAAACAGAAAGACACTTGTATATGATATTGAAATAATGTGCTTTGACAATCTAATGGGAATTCAATGGACGAAAAGTATCGTTCACCGCTGTTCGTGGTCGTTGTCTCTAGTTTGTTTACAAGATCTTGTTGTTGGTTGTTGTGGTCGTTGTTCTCTGCCATTCATGGTCGTGGTCGTTGGTTCGTTTACAAGATCTCGTAGCTCCTGATTGTTTGGTTTGTCGCCGTCGCCGTTCATTGTCATCGGTCGCTTGGTCGGTCGCCGGTCGCTTGGTCGCTTTTGGTCGTCGGTCGTCAGTCGTCGGTCGCTTGGTCGTTCCTGAGATCTTTTGGTTCGGTTGGTGGTTCATGAGAATAGTTGAGAATGTTTAGGAATTTTTTAGAAAATTAGGGATTCTTGATTTGGTTAAAGATTAGGTCAATTAAAATTGGGGATTTTTAAAAAGGGTAAGATGGTAATTTTATATTCTAAAAGTCCTAAAATTCTTCCTAATTAAAGGGATCCTAAATCTCATTTATGCCCCTAAATTGGTTCTATTTTTGCAATTTCCCATAAATATTTCAGAAATACTGAATTTTACTTCATTTAACATTTACAAAGTACAAATCTATAGGGGCATAAATCAGAAGAGATCTTCAATTACTTCTACTTTTGAATTAGTTAATTTTCACTATTAACCACTAAGGGCATGTTTGGGGCACAAATTATTATAACTTGTGTTATTATAACCTGTTGAATACTCTGCACCCCAAACACAGACTGTGATAACCTCATACTATATTTTACTCTGCATTTTAAATAATATTATATGATTCCAAAGATTATAATAACCGACAAACTAACCACTATTATTATAACGAACTCAGTGCTCCAAACCATCCCTAAAATGTGGTCCAAGAAAAGGGGGGAAAATCATCAATAAAGCCAAAAAGGCAATGTGCTTCAAAGTTTACTGAACGTTTGTGTCACCACATAACATAATTACTATAATCCAATTTGTATTAAGATTAGTGTATATTAATATTCGAAAATTGAAAAATGGGTGAATGACATACTCATGTTATAACGTTGGCAATAGCGAGAAAAATTGGCGCGTAGATATTCATGTTTCCAACATTTGCAACGAGTTTATGTGTGTGTTATCTTAACTATATTCAATATGAAGCAATGTTAATCATTAATTAAGATTCCCCTCCATAATTGTTTAGATCTCGTTTGATAATTATTTTATTTAGAATTTTGTATTTTTAAAAAATTGTGCTTGTTTTCGAATTTTCTACCATGAGTTTCATCTTTATTAACAGAACATTTGAATTCTTAGTCAAATTATAAAAACAAAAACAAATTTTTGAAAACTATTCTTTTTATTTTTTAAAATTTGACTTTGTTTTTAAAAATAAAGGCAAAAAGTAGATAATAAAACAAGTAAACTCATTGGTGAAAGTGGTATTGATAGTCTTAATTTTCAAAAACTAAAATTAAAAAAACAAATGGTTATCAAATGGGGCATTTTTTATTTTTGAAATTTGGCTAAAAATTCAAATATTTTGTAGAGAGAGATGAAACGTATTAGAGAGAAATGATGACAAAACAACCACAATTTTCAAAAATAAAAACTCAAAACTAAATTGTGTTATGAATTGAGTGTAAACTAAAATAACAATTAATTATACTTGGCACCTTAATATTTGTTGGAAATAAGGTTATTCATGCAATCCAGCCTATTTATAAATACATTCTGATCTTTGTTTTAAGTAATTATTTGTTTGTACTAGTAACAAAAATAAAAAGAAATAAAAAAAAAAAAGAGAAGCAGAAACAACACTCACTACTATCGTCACACGTATAGAAGGTTTATTATAAATAATACATAGTTTGAAGTTACATATGACATGATATTGCAGTAGTTTATATAGTGGAATAGAAAGAAGGTGAAAGAAGTAAAGTTTCCGTATGGAAATGATTATTGAAATTGAAACCCATGGTTTGAGGTCCAATCAGTGAGACGTTAATTCATTGATAGTAGAAGAGATAAAGAAGTTGGTGAAATATTAAGAAAAGGAGGCAAAGACTAAACCCTAGGACCTCGAGGAATAGTAAAACCTGGAATACCAGGAATAATGATTGGTGGAGTACCAGGTAAAGTGGGAATAGTGAAGGGTGGAGTACCAGGAAAACGGAAGGGTGGAGTACCAGGAATTGAGGGAACGCTAATGGGAGGAATACCAGGAATAGTTCTCGGTGGAATACCCGGAATAATGATGGGTGGAGCACCAGGAATAGAGGGGACACTAATGGGTGGAACACCAGGAATAGTTCTTGGTGGAATACTGGGAATAATGATGGGTGGAGTACCAGAATAGAGGGGACACTAATGGGTGGAATACCAGGAACAGTTGTTGGTGGAGTACTAGGAATAGAAGGGACACTAATGGGTGGAATCCCAGGAACAGTTGTTGGTGGAATACTAGGAATAGGTGACACAATTGTCGATGGAGTTTGTTGGAGATAACGACCTGCTTCAATCATGGAAATACATGAAGAGGATAAAGTGACAACTAGAACAAACATGAAAAAACTCTTGTACCAAGCCATGATATATCAAATCTATCAATTTACTTGAGTTTGCATTGAGATTGGGAAACCCATCTAAGTAGCTTTTTATATACATTATATTGCTTAAGATTTTGTTGGTCTAGCTTACGGCCTATTCACTACTATTCATCATTTATTACTTTTGACTTTTAAAATTTTCATTTCAACTTTTATATTTATTATTTATTCTACAAGCTTTATTTATTACTTTGAAAAATATTAATATAAGAGAAAGAAAATTTATACAGTTCTTTTAGGAATATTAATTAGAGCTGTGAAACAAGACTTCTATACAATTATGAAACACATAATTATTTTAAAAAAAATTGAAAAATGAAACATTAAATGATAAAGAAGAATGTCAATCCCTATGCTTCCTAATTTTCTTTCCTTTTTTTTTTGTCTTGATGACAAAATTGTAGAATGTGAGATAGAAAAACAACTTTAAAATAGGTTGACTTTTCACTTTTATAAAAAAAAACTAAATAGGAGAAAAAAAAATTATCAAACATATTTGCTTCCTTTTCCTTAAAACGTACAAATATATATTTAACGGTATAAATCAAATTTAAGACCAAAAACTGAAACTAATAAAGGAATTGACTATATATTAAATAAATCATGAAGAAAAAGAAATGGTATCAGTAACATTTTTTTCTATTGGTTTTTAATAGAGAAAAACATTTTTAGTCGTCGAAGTTCAGATTTAATTACATTGAGGCCTCTTAGAGTTCGTTTGGTAGGCGATCAAAAAACATATATTTTGTAAATAAGAGTTTGAGTAACAAATTGAAAAATTGAATTAGCAATTTAAACAATTTGCTCAAAATGTGTTCTATAATATATTTATAGACTATGAAAGGAGCTTTTTTTTTTTATTAATATTGTAAGGATACAAACGTATTATAATAAAAAGATTGTAATCTTCATACTATTTAGAAGAATGTTGACTTTTTTATTAGATGATGGTTGTTGTCCAAGAAGAGACGACCTTGTACACATGGCCAAAAGTCATCTCTTCAAGAGACGAGTGTGTTTTATAAGAAAAAAAATACACATGTAACGATCATCTCTTGAAAAGACGACCTATACTAATTTATAAGTGTTGGTTAGTAGAGTGTTAGCTATTGACTTAGTATTCAAAAGTGCATGAATAGTTCTAACGTAAATAAAAATTTTTATTTTATTTTATTTCATTTACCTTTTTCCTTGATTTTTTAAAATAATTTTAGAACAATTTTTTCTAAAAATTTATTATCATAATAGTATATTTTAATTAACAAACAAAATAATTATTATCTAAGAGTTTTATATTCAATCATAAATAAATATTATAAAATGAATTGGAACTTTAATTATAGTTTTTTATATTAGTTGTTTTTTAATTTTATAATAGAAGAAAAATATTTCAAAGACCATTTTAATTCTTCAAAGAATAAAAAGAAAAAATTACCCTAAAAAATAATAAAATAATAATAATAATGAAAAAGATAAATACAATTAATCATGTCCATTTATTTTAATAATTATTTTATTTCATAAAATAAAAAAAATATTCATATTCAAGGTTAATTTATTTTTTAAAAAAATGATCTAAAAATTTATTTAAGAAATCAAGAAAAAAAACTAAATGAAATAAAATAGAATAAAAAATTTATATTTACCCAAACTTAAACTTATGCAGTCTTCAAAATTAAGTCAATAGCAAACTCCTCTACCAACCAACAATTATATAACTAAATAAGTAGAGGTCGTCTATGTAAATGTGTATTTTTTTCATATAAAACACAGTCTGTCGTCTCTCCTTTGGCCACGTTTACAAACTTGTCTTTCATCCAATTAATAAAAAATGTAATATTCTTCTAAATAGTTTGTAACTTACAATATTTTTATAATAAGTTTGTAAACTTACGATATTAATTAAAAAAAAGCCCCATAAAAGTAGTTGTAGTTGCGAAAATTAACTATTAAGAATATATAAATTATTATTAATTAATTTATCAACATGTTTTTTATTATAAATTTTATTGTGTAATTATTCTTTACGAGATCATATAATTTATAATATATTCTAAAAAAATAAATTTTTTCGCAGTGAAAATATAAAAATATTTTTTAATATAATTCTTTCATCTTAGAATTTCAAATTCAAAAAATCAGATCGCAGTGAAAATATAAAAATATTATTTTTAAAATTTCTATTGTTTGGATCAAAACATCTTTTCAAAATAAAAGTTTTAAAATATTTTTTTCTTTTTTCTTTTCTTTCTCTATCTTCTTTTTTCTCCCTACCACAACCCATATTCACCGCTGACAGCCGACTCCTTTTCGTTTTTCCTTCTTCTTCTTCATCTTTCTCTTCCATTTTTCTCTTCTTCTTCCTCCTCTTCCTCTTTCTTCTCGCTTTTCTTTTTCTCTTTCTCCTTCTTCATCTTCCTCTCTACCGTCGTCGACCACAAAATACAAAGAGAAGGAGTCCCTTCGTCTCAAATGAAGGTCATTCGTTTTTGTTTTGGATTTGAAATTGAAGGAATTCATTTTAGATCTTAAAAACGAAGCCCATTATTTTTCATTACATAACTAAAAAAAAAGGGACTTCGTTTCAGATCTTAATCAAAGGCCCTTTATTTTTGTTTTTGCCCTTCCTTTCAAACAAAAAGGAGTCAAATATCATTGATGTCCCTTTTGTAAACAAATAAGCAAGTGAAATAGGTCCAATATTATTTATATGGTATATCATTGAACAAATATCCATGTTAACTATCATAGACAAAATTGAAAGTTAAATGCTACTTATATATCATTTTTTCCTATTCATAATGTATATAAGTAATAAACCTAATAGCAAATAAGTATGCAAATCACAATTGGTAGAAAACTTTATGAAATTTTATTATACACATTCGGTTAAGATATCAATTTGATCTATTTACTTTGTTTTCATTCCATTTTATTCCACGACTTTCAAATTTCAAATCAGAAAGTCCATATACTTTCACTAAATCTTAAAATTAATTTCTACTATTAGTTTTAAGTTATTTTTTTTAGTTGGTTAAATAATAGTAATAATGTTCATAAAAAAAACTCACACAATGTGAATATTTTTCTAAAATTTATAGAAGGAAAGCTAATAGAGACTAAATTTCTTTAGAAAAGTTAACAATAAACTAACAATAATGACCAATTTTTAGATTCATTCAAAGTACAAGAACTAAAATTAAACATTTTAAATTACATGGACTAAAATAGAATGAAACCCAAAGTTGAGAGACCCAAATTATATTACAATTTTATTCAATTGTTATAGTTATTAAGGATAGAGCTAGTAGTAAAGAAACATGCAAATAACTATTAATAGATAACAAATTAAAATAGTACTAATACATCCATGATTTATCAACGATATACGTAATAAAAAATGAGTATATAACAATCACGGATGTCAAAAAAAGTTAAAACCCACTAATTTATCTTTTATAATCTATAGATGTGATAAATAAACGATAGACCTCATAAGAAATCAACATGCAAAAAATCATGGATGGAAACAATTTCAAATGTCACTATATATATCATTTACAAGAAAAATGAACGTGCAAGCAATCATCTAAAGTAAACGAACTAAAATATCACTTATATACCATTTTATATTATATTCATATGATATATCAGTAATAAAACATACTAGCAAATGAGCAGGAAAATAATCAATAACAATCTTAGTCAGTGATAACATTGATAGAATACAATTAGCGATAGGTTTATCACTGCTTCCCTCATTCATAATACTTTTATATTGGGCTAGATTTGCTATTATTTTGTGTTAGATGTAATATATTCCATTGCCCATAGTTTCTATACAGGCAATAATTGTTAGTTTAATTACTACATTAATAAGTTGACACGTGGACCGTTGAAAAAAGGGAACCTTGTATTAATAAGCAACTTTTCAAACCATACGATTAAGAATGATCATTTGCAATGAAGATGATCATATTCAATTATTTTATGTTTCAAGAAAATCTTATTAAATATTACTTTTGTTTGAAAAATAATTGCACATTAAATTTAGAAGAAATTTTCCTTTTATAATATATTTTATATGAACAGACTAGTGAATTTATTTTAAGTATTTCACATTTAAAATCAAATATAAAACTGGATGGTTGAAGACAATCTAAAATATATTTTTCAAAATTTAACAAGTTTTCATCATCCTACTATACATAATCTTAGAAAATTGTTATAAGTTTCTATTAAGTTTTCATAATTAATTTTAATACACTAGTCAATATTTAATAAGTTTTCATCGTTTGTAACTCTATTTATACTTATACGACATTAATAAGTTGACATTCAAAAGATTAAAAACTAAGAAAATGTTGCAAAATGTGTTAACAACCATGAGATTTGTAGTTTGAATCTCCGATTGTACTAAGAAAAACTAAAATAGAAAGTCATTCATTATTTTATTTTGGTTAAATTACAAGTTAAATCCATGAAC
This sequence comes from Trichosanthes cucumerina, assembly GCA_036507285.1. NCBI lineage: Eukaryota > Viridiplantae > Streptophyta > Magnoliopsida > Cucurbitales > Cucurbitaceae > Trichosanthes > Trichosanthes cucumerina. Next base: position 40,216,249 of record CM071836.1, on the reverse strand, counting down.
ATTGAAGTTTGTGTCAAACAGATGCCCCTAAAGTTTTAATTTCTAGCCTAATAGATTCCTTAGTTTTATAAAGTGTCGTATAAGATACTAACTTTTAATTTTGTATCTAAAAAGTTTGTCAACTTTTAATTTTTTTAATCTAATATGTCCTTTAATTTCTCGTGTCCTTTAATTTTTTTTTATCTAATATGAACTGGCCTCCTCTAATAATTTCTCGTGAAGAAGATGAGGAGAGAGATTTTCTTGTTTTCTTTAAATGCCACGTCAACAAAAGTATAATATATATGCCACATTAAATAAAAAAAAGTTAATAGGAAAATTTTGCTCATAAACCATCGATATTATAGTTGACCTAACAAGTTTGGTGAAGACGAATCTTAGAATTATTTTTTAAAACTAAGGGTTAAATTGTAAATTTTTAAAATTTAAAGACGAAAATAATCTATTAGTCAAATTTTGATGACTAAGAAGGTATTATCTATAATTTTTATAAGGGTCAGTTGCACAAATGACAAAAAATAAAAGCCCAATTGTAAGCGTGTCTACCCTTTATTTCTATTGCAAATATAACAAAAAAATGGTACAACTGAATTGGAGTCAACAAAATGTCCAAAATACCCCTCCTGTCTAATCTCGCGTAATTGTTATATGACATATATCAACAGTCTATCAGTGATATATTGTTGATATACCCACGATATACTTAATATGAAGTATATCAGTGATATACTACTGATATATTTTACTTAAATATATCGATGAACTTGAATTTCTAATACTTAGTATATCAACAGTATATCAAAAAGAGCTAATATGAAGTATATCAAGACTATAATAGTGATTTATATCTAGTGTATCAAATATAACCTAATATGAAGTATATCAGTGATATGTCACTGATACATTTCACTGATATCAAAATGAAATGGGGCATGTGTAATATAAAGTATATCGGTGATATACTATTAATATACCTTACTACTTAAAGTATATCATGTGTTATGTATATTAATGATATTTCAAATATGCAAAATATCTCTGATATGCCACTGATTTATTTCATAAAGAATATATCATTTAGTTGATACACTGAAAAAGAAGTGTATATACTACTAATATACTTTGTATTAGGTATATATCAATTGATTGATATACCAAATGTGCTACAGATATATTATTGACATACAAAATAGTATATTTGATATACTACTGATATGCATGATGATACAATAATGAGGGTAGAGCTGGAATAATAGAAAAATGAAAATCAATATAGTGAAATTTTGTTGCTATATTTGCACATCTCCAAAACCCCAACTAAATTGTAAATATGATAATATTTTTTTGCTATCCATTATAATTCTCTAAAAAGAAAAGCCTATGTGTTTAGGATATTATATATAAACATCCAAGATCCATTACCTTATATTTCACTAAATGTTATTTGTTGGGACTTTTGTCCTAATCTCGTGTTTGTAAATTACTGTTTGAAATTAATAAAGTGTTATTCATTTCATTACTTTGTGTCTCGCAAATTTTACAAACTTTTCCAATAAACTAAGTTTCAGGGTCATTGAATTTATGAGAGAACTAGAACTTAAACGGTGTGTAGTGGATACACAGGGAGGATCACGTTCGAGTTAATGACTCGAGCGGTCCACTGATGATATGGATAGGGTTGGAGAACTAATCCCGGATACGTTGTGGATGTGGCCCGCTTTGTATTAGATACAAACGAGGTGATCCGACTCGTTCATGTGGTTGACATGCGAGTGAGGGCATCCTGTGCAATGAGATTGTACAAGACCAGGATCGTGAATTATTAGACCTCACCGATGTAACAGGTAACAGTAAAGGACTAATAACTTCGAGATGACAATTAGTGACTCGACCAATCTCGAGCGTGTTACGGAATCGCATCTCATGGTCCGTCCTTTGACTAGTACGGGTGAGGGTGGTCACGGTTACTCGCCCAATATGCCTATCTTCTTAGGGACAAGACGAAGTAGAGAGCTGGGAACTTAACTACGCGAGATGGAATTCACTCGTTCTCGCATTTAGGGAAACTATAGGGGTTGTTCCCTTAAGTGTTGTTTCCGTGGCTTGGACAACGGTGCCCACCTTCTCACCTTTGCCGAGAAGAGTGTTGTGTGGTTGGATCATCACAATATGTTGTTCATTAGAGGAGCAGTGGGGATTTAAGGAACAAGAAGTAAACATAGGGGTAAAACGATAATTTGACCCAGCAGTGTCTACGAACAACCAGTGAAGGTTGACTCATGGTTATTGGTTATATTAGTGGACACGTAATATTCTGCACTGACGGGAGTGCAGCTACGAGCTTTAGTGGAGTGTTACCGTAGCTAATGAAGGTTGATTAACCAGGTCAAAGAGTTTAATAGGTTAATCTCGGATCATTGGAGCTCACAACAGAGGTCCATTAGGTCCTCGGTTGGCTCAATCAGGTTAAAAAAGGGTTAATGTTTTGGTGGAATTGAAGTGTTCAATTTCGTTAAAGGGCATTTATGTCATTTATATGAGATATGAATGATATAATATATAGTTTAATGTGAATGAGATTCATAATAAACTATAGGTTAGCCTAATTGTTGAATTAAGGCTAATTGGAGAAATTAATTGATAAAAATAAATTGGATGTGATTCAATTTAGTAAAATCCACAATTATGCAAATGTGATTTTTATAATTAGATATAAGATATCTTATAATATATGGTTATGCAAATGTGATTTGCATAACCTATAATTTGTGGTAAATTGGTAATAATGTGAAGATTTCAACTCCATGTTATTTCACTATTTAAACCCTTTGCAAGAAGGATTTCTTAAGCCAATCTCTCATTTTTGGAATTTTAAACAATAGAAGAGAATTTTCTCTAACATTTTCTCTCAACTCTCCTCCCTCTCCAAAATTAAAGTCCCACTACTTTCCTTCTTCTAAAGGAAGAACAACCGAGAAGGTCGTTGGTGGTGTTCGGGTTTTGTTCGAGAGAAGTGTTCCTTGAGATCGAGAAGCACGAAGTGTTCGTGATCAAGGAAATGAGTTCTTGAAGAGGGTCTTCAACAAGTAAGTAACCTCATCTTATGTTTTTCTTTTCCATTTTGTATGTTTAACTTAGATCTAAGTGTTAGGTCGTTTTAATGAATTTCTAGTAGCGTAATGATACCTTAACGATTCGATCGTCTTCCGCTGCGCGAGGATTTTCATTCCCTTCAATTGGTATCAGGGACAAGTTGATGGTTCTTTGTTATGCACTGATTTTTGTTAAAATTATGTGGGTAAATTGTCTTATTTCATGAGATGAATGTTGGGTTTGCTTAATGGATGTTTCGGTTTTTTGCACTAGAGTAGATTTACAATTATGTTGATGAGATCAACGTAAAGGCCCGTTGTTTTTGAATATTTTTGTTGTAAATCGAGTCTGTAAGTCCGAGACTTTAGTAGCAAGTGTTGTTGTGAAGAAATCGGAGTGGAAACAGGCGAAAATTTCGAAGAAAAACAACAAACGTGTTTGTTGTACAGGCGACGGCGTTGAGACGCTGTTCATTAGTATGACAGCAAGGTAATCACTCTGCCATGTTCTGCTATTTTGTTCATCACGAGCTCCACAGAAAGAGGTAAGAGTTGCAATTTTGTTTCGTGCAAGTTAGCTCATATTGGAACAAAACTCGTGAAGGATGCTCGAGCAAATTTGGATCTTAAGCTACTGATTTGTGAAGAGGAAGACAGAACACAGAATTTACTGTCAAATCCGAGAAGTCTCTGATGTTTTGGTTGTACTGACCTGTAGAATTGGAATCAGAAGCTCTATTAGGTATGGTTGGAAAGCTTATTGAATTTCCTACAACTTTCATGAAGGAATCGTGAATAGAAAATGATTGGAAGATGTTGTAAATAGCAGGTCAAGTTTCGGGTTGCAGCAGAAATTGAATCTGGAATAGCAGAAGTTATTTCCGGGGAAAGAAGCTGAGGTATTTCTGAACCAATCTATTGGGAATCTCATTTTCATGTCTTCATAAGAGTTTTAGAGGATTCAAAAGGAAGAGTTTGGTATAAAGTACATTCTTTTGGATAAGTAATGAAGAAGTTATGGCTGTCTGAATACAGGGCATAAAATCTGTTAAATGCTGAAAATTTTGTTGGAATGTTTTCTTGTAGTTTTAAAGTTAAAACCATGAGCTCGAGGTTCTAAAACATGGTTTTGGTTTGTTTGACAGGCCAAGAGCGAATAGGTCGAGTGTATGGGTCAAAACTCTAGTTCTAACATCGTGAGTGACGAAACGAACTTCGATAATGAGCTATATGCTTGAAAAATGCTTTAGGAAATGCAAGTTTTGCTAGATAGGGACCCGAGATTTACTTCTAAGTTTTGGCCTAGTTTAAAGAAGGCTATGGGGACAAAGCTGAGTTTTAGTACAGTGTTTCATGTTCAGACAGATGGGCAGTTAGAGAGGACCATCCAGACCTTAAAGGACATGTTGAGAGCATGTTTCCTTCAAGTTAAGGGAAGTTGTGATACACACCTATCGCTTATGGAATTTGCTTACAATAAATAAAACACCATCGAATATTGGCATGGCACCATTTGAGGCTCGGATAAAAGACCATGTAGAGAACGCTCGTATAGTGGAATGAACTAGGAGAACGGAAGCTAATCGGTCCTAAGTTGGTACAAGTTACGACAGATAGTATTAAGGTAATCAAGGAGAATTTGAAGGTAGCAAAAGACCGTCAGAAGAGTTATGCAGTTAAGCAGCGAAAGGACTTAGAATTCCAAGTCGGAGAACAAGTTTTGGAAAGAAAGGTAAGCTAAGTTCCAGATATATTGATCCTTATCAAGTAATGAAACGAGTTGGGCTACCAACCTACAAACTGGAGTTGCCAACGGAACTACCTCAAGTACATGATGTATTTCATGTGTCCATGTTGAGGAAGTATATTCCAGATCCGACACATGTGTTGCAAGCACAACCAATTGAGTTGAAAGAAGACATGAGTTACGTAGAGGATGCAGTTCAAATCCTCGACAGGAAAGAACAAGTTTTAAGAAACAAGACGATCTCACTCGTGAAGGTTCGTTGGAGACATCACGGAGTGGAGGAGGCAACCTGGGAGTTAGAGGATCTAATGAGGAGGAAGTACCCAATGATTTTCACTTAAAGACTACTCAATTTCGAGGACGAAATTTCATAAGGGGAGGTAAGTTGTAAACCCGAGATCTTTCTTTGGAACCTCCTTATTATCAAACAACAAAAGAAAGGAAGAAATGAATACTTAAAACTTGGTTTTCCTTATTTTAAAAGAAAAGTAATGAAGTGAAAGGCAAAAGGAAAACAAGGAAGGAAAAACATAAACCATTTTGGTTTGGATGCTTTTTAAGACAAAAGAAGAAAAGGAAATGAAAGAAATGTTTAATGTATTAAGTTTGTTTTGTTTTGCAAAGAAAAGATAAAGAAAGGAAAAGAAAAGAAAAGAAAAGAAAAAGGAAAAGAAAGGTGGATGGTGGGACCCCACATTTGTTTCTTTCTTTTAAAAAGACATCCCCATTGTTTTCTTCTCATTTTATGAAGTAAAGGCAAGGGTTTTTCGTGGGAGAAGCTTAAAGGAAGAAGAAGAAGAGGGTTTGAGCTGGAAATTGAAGAAGAGAGGAGAGAACTCAAGCAAATTAGTATGACAGCAAGGTAATCACTCTGCCATGTTCTGCTATTTTGTTCATCACGAGCTCCACAGAAAGAGGTAAGAGTTGCAATTTTTTTCGTGCAAGTTAACTCATATTGTAACAAAACTCGTGAAGGATGCTCGAGCAAATTTGGATCTTAAGCTACTGATTTGTGAAGAGGAAGACAGAACACAGAATTTACTGTCAAATCCGAGAAGTCTCTGATGTTTTGGTTGTACTGACCTGTAGAATTGGAATCAGAAGCTCTATTAGGTATGGTTGGAAAGCTTATTGAATTTCCTACAACTTTCATGAAGGAATCGTGAATAGAAAATGATTGGAAGATGTTGTAAATAGCAGGTCAAGTTTCGGGTTGCAGCAGAAATTCGAATCTGGAATAGCAGAAGTTAGTTCCGGGGAAAGAAGCTTTCGAGGTATTTCTGAACCAATCTATTGGGAATCTCATTTTCATGTCTTCATAAGAGTTTTAGAGGATTCAAAAAGGAAGAGTTTGGTATAAAGTACATTCTTTTTGGATAAGTAATGAAGAAGTTATGGCTGTCTGAATACAGGGCATAAAATCTGTTAAATGCTGAAAATTTTGTTGGAATGTTTTCTTGTAGTTTTAAAGTTAAAACCATGAGCTCGAGGTTCTAAAACATGGTTTTGGTTTGTTTGACAGGCCAAGAGCGAATAGGTCGAGTGTATGGGTCAAAACTCTAGTTCTAACACTGTGAGTGACGAAACGAACTTCGATAATGAGCTATATGCTTGAAAAATGCTTTAGGAAATGCAAGTTTTGCTAGAATGAATTGTTTCAAAGCTTTGTGTTTTATTTTTGAACACATGACTATGAGTATTCTTGTTTTCTTAGAAATGTTTTAAAGTGTTCATGATGAGCTTAAATGTCTTGATGAAATTTATACACGAGCATATGTTTATTGCATTTCAAGTCTATGGAAATGTTATGATTTTGAGCAAGTATGTTTTAGCAAGTATGTTTTTAAAGATTTCAGGTTTATGAATGAACAAGCTAAGTAAGCTTGAGTTTTATGAAAGAAAAGATAAGTTATGCATGTTCAAATGTTTTCATGTGATTTTTCAAATATTGAGCCCGAGGCTTTATGGTACCGTGTGCACACACAGTCTTATTACGTTGTCGACGTTGAGTGTACTCCGTGATACAATGTGTGTCGTGAGTGTCGGGCGGGCCTCACTACGACAAAGACGATGGGAGTCTTTGGGCGCCCCACTACATCGTAGAGAACAAAGTAGATTGTGACATGTTTTCTTAAAGAGTTTATATCATTTACATGCCTCACGAGATTTAAACGATATACTTGCTGGTTTTTCATGAAAAGCTATAATGATTACACGATTACTTTAAACGGTTGATTATGATGCATATGCTCATAGATGGCCAGTGATATGATTTACGAGTTAATAGCTTTCATTTAAACTCAAGTCACTCAACGAGCTTTATAGCTCATTCTTTGATGTTTTTTCCACTTTTCGTAGAGATCGAGCTCCGGTGCTCGATAACCTACCATAGTCTCACTGGAAGCTTCTCATGTTTGATATGTTGTACGTGGTTGGTGTAGTTTAGCAAGTCCATATGTTTGTAAATTATTTTAAGAGAACTATGTAGTTATAGTCGTATGTGCTTTAGAGGTTGTGGTTGCTTAATTAGTGGTTTGGATCGTTGGTGGTTCCGATGTTCTTGCTCGCTTTAGTTTCCGGGAGAGACTTAAGAAGAGTTTCTCCTCATGTACGCCTTAGAGATGTCCAGATTCCACTGTGTTAAGTTTAAAGTGTTCCATATGCGAACATAGTTTTTTTCGTAAAGTAGTGTCGCAGTATTGTTAAGAGGTAACAATGTCCGTTATTTCATGCCGATCCCGGGCTAAGTTAGCAAGTGGTTCGGGAGGAGGGTGTGACAACAGTATCGAGCGATTAGCTCCATGGGAATGAGACAGAGCAAGTTAGCTCTAGAAGAAACTCAAAAGTAAATAGCAAGTTATTGAGTTAGTTCAATAGAACTAGCAGAGCATGGTCCAAGTAAGGACAAGAGTAAGTTCATCGAGGACTAGAATGTGAACACAAGTCTAGAATTGTGCATTTGGGTTGAGTACTCATTACATGTCTAGTATGTTAATATGTTATAGAAGTCATGCCACCACGCACTAGCAGAGGCGATGCAGTGCAAGATCGGGGCGGACGCAGGATCCTACCAAGATCAATCCCGGTGGAGATCTAGTGCCTCAAGAGTTCGAGATAGGGGCGAATTAAGCAAACATGCTAATTCCTCACAGGAGGTAGGTAAGCCATAGGGAGCAGGGGCTAAGTAATCCAGATAAGACATATAGAATAGATCACCTAAAAGAATTAGGAGCCACAAGTGTTTGAGGATTCCAAAGATCCGATTGAAGTTTCGAGGTTTGGCTAAATAAGCTTGATAAATGTTTTGATGTTATGAGTTGCCCGAGGAGCGAAATGTTAAGTTGGCCACATTCTTGTTACTAAAGAAGGAAGAAGGATGATGGAGATCGATGTTAGCTGATTGTAGTGATGTACGACTTCACTTCGCTGGCAAACTTTAAGAAGTATATTTAAAAATAAATATTACCCTAGCACGCGTCGAGAGGCGAGATGGATGAATTTTTAGAATTAAAGCAGGATCATTTTGGTGGTGAGTATGAGAGAAGTTATACCGAAGTTTTCGCGGTATGTTGATGTGATTGTTGCATCCGAGAGTGACAGTGTCGAAGATTTGAAAGAGGTTACGACACGAGATACGTACGATTCATGACCATTGCTAAGTGGACCGACTTCTCTCACTGGTAGAGACCGCTCACGTGTTGAGCGGTGTATAGCAGAGCGCGATCGATGAAGTGAAGCCTAGTTGTGGAGGCTTCGACAACAAGCGATTTCAAGGTCGTGAGCAATGAGATTCACACTTGAGTAAATGTTTCTAAGTCAATATGACTTTAAGGAGCAAGCTAGTAGCCAAGTAGCTAGGCATCGAGGCGATGATTGTTGGTAGTGCCTACCTGAGGCGCGAGTTAAAAGAACCTAATTAGTTTGTTTGATTAGCAGCAAGACTACAAAGAGGGCAAGAGTTCATTGCCGATTATAGCAAGGAAAACTCCATGTGTGATCTCAGTTGCAAGAATCATCAAGATCATTGTCTTGTGAGTGTTGGTACATGCTACCAATGCCGACAACCGAGGACATGTCAAGAGGATTGTCCACACTATGGACAAATCTGCATGAGGGACTAGGAGTTGAGTCCCGCTTAGTTGAGCAACCAGAGAGTTTGATGAGTCGCAAGAGAGGGCACCAGTGGTGTTAGACTAAAGAGAGTTGTAGGGAGGCCCAGGCAACACGGAAAGGTCTAGGTTATGACTCAAAGAAGAAGTCGAGGATGCACGAGATATGATTATTGGTACAATTACTATTTGAAATGTACCGCACTGTTTTAATAGAATAAGGTGCTACACATTTCTTTGTTTTTAGTATGTTCTTGACTAAGTTGAATGGGAAGCTAGAACCTTTATGTAAAAGGTTAGTTATATACACTCCAGTTGGTGATGCTTTATTAGACAATTCGGTGATGGAATTGTGAGGTCTTAGTAAAAGGTCTCAATTTGTTAGTGGATCTTCTTCCACTAGAGTTGCAGTGTGAGATGCAATCCTAGGAATGGATTTCTTATTCACTCACTATGCTTCCAGAGATTGCCATATAAAGGAGGTTGTTTTCAAGAAACCAGGATTAGTCAAGTGGTTTTATGGGATGAAAGAAAGACTATCCCTACGAGTTTGTTTTCGTATTCAAAGCTCGGAAGTTATTGAGGAAAGGTTGCACGATGTTTCTTGCACATGTAGTTGAGGTGCAGGAAGAAAAGTTACAACAAGAAAATGTTCTTGTTGTGAATGAATTTTCTTGTTGTTTTTCTAGCAGATCTATCAGGATTGCCACTTGATAGGGAAGTTGAGTTCACCATTGAACTGTTATCATGAATAACACTTATTTCGCAAGCGTCGTATAGAATAACTCCAAGGGAGATCAGGGAACTAAAGATGCAGTTACAAGAACTAGTTGATAAGGGATACATCAGACCTAGTGTATCGCCTCTGAGAGCTCGGTGTTATATCGTGAAAAGAAAGATGGTATCCGTAGATTATGCATTGATTATAGATAGTTAAACAAAGTCACGACACGTAATAAGTATCCTTTACCCTGAATAGATGACTTGTTTGACCAGTTAAGAGGTGCATCGATGTTTTGTAAGATTTATTTAAGATCAGGATATCATCAGTTAAACGTCAAAGAATCAGACATTCCTAAGACATTATTCATAATGAGGTACGAGCATTGTGAGTGTTAGTAATGTCATTCGGTCTAACAAGGTACTAGTAGTTTTCATGGACCTCATGGATAGGTTTTCCACCAGTATTTGGATAAGTTTGTGATAATATTCACCTATAATATACTAGTTTATTCGGTTGACAGGAAAGCCACAAGGAACACATGAGTATTATTCTACAAACACTACGAGATAAAAGTTGAATCTTAAATTCACCAAAGGTGAGTTTTGGTTGAATCATGTAGTGTTTGAGGTAAGTTGTTTCAAAGAAATGGAGTTAGTGTTAATCCAATAAAGTAAAAGTTATGGTCAACTTAGTGAAACCGATTAATGCGACAAAGGTACATAGTTTCCTAAGCTTAAGCGAGAATCGTGCATATGATTTGTTGAGAACTTCTCACGATTAGTATTACCCTTAACAGTTTTAATAAGAAAGAATGCTAAGATTGAATTGCCAGATAAGTGTGAACAGAGTTTTCAGGAGCTGAAAAAGAGATTAGTTACAACACCTATTTTGACACTTCCTATAACGGGAAAAGAGTATGTGGTTTATTGTGATGCCTCAAGGAAAGATTTAGGTGTGTCTTGATGCAAGAAGGAAAAGTAATAACTTATGCGTTAAGGCAATTGAAAAAGCACGAACGTAATTACCCTACCCATGATCTTGAGTTAGCAGCAGTTGTTTTAGCACTCAAGATCTGGAAACATTACTTGTTTGGTGAAAGGTGTCACATTTACACAGATCATAAGAGTCTCAAGTATATCTTTGATCAAAGGGAGTTGATTATGACACAGAGAAGATGGCTAGAAATCGATTAAAGATTATGATTGTACCATAGAATACCATCCCGGTAAGGTGAATGTGGTAGCAGATTGCATTGAGCAGAAGTGAGAAGACTTCCTAAGGACGCCTTGTGTGGTTTTGAGCAACATTTTTAAGTACTCTAAGGGATTCTAAGGCGCTTGTAATGCAGAGAGAATTCAGAGGGTCTTCTAGTTTAATTTGAGATCGAGCCTTCACTCATAATAGAGATTGTGAGAAGACAATCAGAGAATAGTAACTTGCGAGTAAAATGTTTGGAAAGTCCAAACAGGGCCTAGAAGCAAAATTTAAAATGAGATCGATTTTGAGCCATAGAGAAACAGGGAAGACTATATGCGTTGAGTGTTAGTGAGCTTAAGAATGCTATTCTAGAAGAAGCTCACGATTCAACCACGCTTATGCATCCAGGAAGCACCAAGATGTGTAAAACCTTGAATGGGACATATTGGTGGCACAGGATGAAGCGGGAGATAGTTGATTATGTGATAGATGTTTAATCTGCCGCCAAGTTAAACCGATTAAGCGAAGCAAAAGGACTCCTTAACCCATTGCTAGTGTCGGAATGGAAATGGGAGCGTATTACTATGGTTTTTCTGCTTAGATTACCACGTACTTCAAATGGACATGATGGTACTTGGGTAATGGTGGATAGACTCACTAAGACAAAGACGGTTTGTACCGATTAAAGCGATGTCACGCTTAATCAGCTAGCTAAGCTATACTGCCGACAAAATTGTGAGTCAATACAGAGTGCCAAAGTGTCCATAGTTTTGGATAGGACCCGAGATTTACTTCTAAGTTTTGGCCTAGTTTAAAGAAGGCTATGGGGACAAAGCCGAGTTTTAGTACTGATGTTTCATGTTGCAGACAGATGGGCGGTTAGAGAGGACCATCCGCACCTTAAAGGACATGTTGAGAGCATGTTTCCTTCAAGTTAAGGGAAGTTGTGATACACACCTATCGCTTATGGAATTTGCTTACAATAATGGCTACCGATCGAATATTGGCATGGCACCATTTGAGGCTCGGATAAAAGACCATGTAGAACGCTCGTGATAGTGGAATGAACTAGGAGAACGGAAGCTAATCGGTCCTAAGTTGGTACAAGTTACGACAGATAGTATTAAGGTAATCAAGGAGAATTTGAAGGTAGCAAAAGACCGTCGGAAGAGTTATGCGATTAAATGTAAAGGACTTAGAATTCCAAGTCTGAGAACAAGTTTTGGAAAGAAAGGTAAGCTAAGTTCCGGATATATTGATCCTTATCAAGTAATGAAACGAGTTGGGCTACCAACCTACAAACCGGAGTTGCCAACGGAACTACCTCAAGTACATGATGTATTTCATGTGTCCATGTTGAGGAAGTATATTCCAGATCCGACACATGTGTTGCAAGCACAACCAATTGAGTTGAAAGAAGACATGAGTTACGTAGAGGATGCAGTTCAAATCCTCGACAGGAAAGAACAAGTTTTAAGAAACAAGACGATCTCACTCGTGAAGGTTCGTTGGAGACATCACGGAGTGGAGGAGGCAACCTGGGAGTTAGAGGATCTAATGAGGAGGAAGTACCCAATGATTTTCACTTAAAGACTACTCAATTTCGAGGACGAAATTTCATAAGGGGGAGGTAAGTTGTAAACCCGAGATCTTTCTTTGGAACCTCCTTATTATCAAACAACAAAAGAAAGGAAGAAATGAATACTTAAAACTTGGTTTTCCTTATTTTAAAAAGAAAAGTAATGAAGTGAAAGGCAAAAGGAAAACAAGGAAGGAAAAACATAAACCATTTTGGTTTGGATTGCTTTTAAGACAAAAGAAGAAAAGGAAATGAAAGAAATGTTTAATGTACTAAGTTTGTTTTGTTTTGCAAAGAAAAGATAAAGAAAGGAAAAAGAAAAGAAAAGAAAAGAAAGGAAAAGAAAGGTGGATGGTGGGACCCCACATTTGTTTCTTTCTTTTTAAAAAGACATCCCCCATTGTTTTCTTCTCATTTTATGAAGTAAAGGCAAGGGTTTTCGTGGGAGAAGCTTAAAGGAAGAAGAAGAAGAGGGTTTGAGCTGGAAATTGAAGAAGAGAGGGAGAGAACTCAAGCAAATTAGTATGACAGCAAGGTAATCACTCTGCCATGTTCTGCTATTTTGTTCATCACGAGCTCCACAGAAAGAGGTAAGAGTTGCAATTTTTTTTCGTGCAAGTTAACTCATATTGTAACAAAACTCGTGAAGGATGCTCGAGCAAATTTGGATCTTAAGCTACTGATTTGTGAAGAGGAAGACAGAACACAGAATTTACTGTCAAATCCGAGAAGTCTCTGATGTTTTGGTTGTACTGACCTGTAGAATTGGAATCAGAAGCTCTATTAGGTATGGTTGGAAAGCTTATTGAATTTCCTACAACTTTCATGAAGGAATCGTGAATAGAAAATGATTGGAAGATGTTGTAAATAGCAGGTCAAGTTTCGGGTTGCAGCAGAAATTCGAATCTGGAATAGCAGAAGTTAGTTCCGGGGAAAGAAGCTTTGAGGTATTTCTGAACCAATCTATTGGGAATCTCATTTTCATGTCTTCATAAGAGTTTTAGAGGATTCAAAAAGGAAGAGTTTGGTATAAAGTACATTCTTTTTGGATAAGTAATGAAGAAGTTATGGCTGTCTGAATACAGGGCATAAAATCTGTTAAATGCTGAAAATTTTGTTGGAATGTTTTCTTGTAGTTTTAAAGTTAAAACCATGAGCTCGAGGTTCTAAAACATGGTTTTGGTTTGTTTGACAGGCCAAGAGCGAATAGGTCGAGTGTACGGGTCAAAACTCTAGTTCTAACACTGTGAGTGACGAAACGAACTTCGATAATGAGCTATATGCTTGAAAAATGCTTTAGGAAATGCAAGTTTTGCTAGAATGAATTGTTTCAAAGCTTTGTGTTTTATTTTTGAACACATGACTATGAGTATTCTTGTTTTCTTAGAAATGTTTTAAAGTGTTCATGATGAGCTTAAATGTCTTGATGAAATTTATACACGAGCATATGTTTATTGCATTTCCGAAGTCTATGGAAATGTTATGATTTTGAGCAAGTATGTTTTAGCAAGTATGTTTTTAAAGATTTCCAGTTTTATGAACAAGCTAAGTAAGCTTGAGTTTTATGAAAGAAAAGATAAGCAGGCATGTTCAAATGTTTTCATGTGATTTTCTGAAATATTGAGCCCGAGGCTTTATGGTACCGCAGCACACACAGTGTCTTATTCTATTGTCGACGTTGAGTGTACTCGTGATAACAAATACTTGTCGTGAGTCTTTGGGCGGCCCCACTATCGACAAAGACGATGGGAGTGTTGGGCGGGCCCCACTACATCGTAGAACAAAGTAGATTGTGACATGTTTTCTTAAAGAGTTTATATCATTTACATGCCTCACGAGATTTAAACGATATACTTGGCCGGTTTTTCATGAAAAGCTATAATGATTACACGATTACTTTAAACGGTTGATTACTGATGCATATGCTCATAGATGGCCAGTGATATGATTTTACGAGTTAATAGCTTTCATTTAAACTCAAGTCACTCACTCGAGCTTTATAGCTCATTCTTTCGATGTTTTTCCCACTTTTCGTGTAGAGATCGAGCTCCGGTTGCACGATAACCTCGCCATAATCTGTGGAAGCTTCTCATGTTTGATATGTTGTACGTGGTTGGTGTAGTTTAGCAAGTCCATATGTTTGTAAATTATTTTAAGAGAACTATGTAGTTATAGTCGTATGTGCTTTAGAGGTTGTGGTTGCTTAATTAGTGGTTTGACTGTTGGTGGTTCCGATGTTCTTGCTCGCGTTTTAGTTTCAGGAGAGACTTAAGAAGAGTTTCTCCTCATGTACGCGTCTTAGAGATGTCCAGATTCCATTGTGTTAAGTTTAAAGTGTTCCATATGCGAACATAGTTTTTTTTCGTAAAGTAGTAGTGTCGCAGTATTGTTAAGAGGTAACAATGTCTCTGTTATTTCATGCCATCCCCCTGCTAAGTTAGCAAGTGGTTCGGGAGGGGTGTGACAACTTGGTATCAGAGCAGTTAGCTCCATGGGAATGAGACAGAGCAAGTTAGCTCTAGAAGAAACTCAAAAGTAAATAGCAAGTTATTGAGTTAGTTCAATAGAACTAGCAGAGCATGGTCCAAGTAAGGACAAGAGTAAGTTCAGTCAGGACTAGAATGTGAACACAAGTCTAGAATTGTGCATTTGGGTTGAGTACTCATTACATGTCTAGTATGTTAATATGTTATAGAAGTCATGCCACCACGTACTAGCAGACGATGCAGGCAAGATCAGGACGGGACGCAGGATCCTACCCAAGATCAATCCCAGTGGAGATCTAGTGCCTCAAGAGTTCAGATAGGGGCCAGAATTAAGCAGCATGCTAATTCCTCACAGGAGGTAGGTAAGCCATAGGGAGCAGGGCTAAGTAATCCAGATAAGACATATAGAATAGATCACCTAAAAGAATTAGGAGCCACAGTGTTTGAGGGTTCCAAAGATCCAGTTGAAGCTGAGGTTTGGCTAAATAAGCTTGATAAATGTTTTGATGTTATGAGTTGCTCTGAGGAGCGAAATGTTAAGTTGGCCACATTCTTGTTACTAAAGAAGGAAGAAGGATGATGGAGATCGATGTTAGCCAGTTGTAGTGATGTACGTACTTCACACTGGCAAACTTTAAGAAGTATATTTAAAAATAAATATTACCCTAGCACGCACTCGAGAGGCAAGAGATGGATGAATTTTTAGAATTAAAGCAGGATCATTTTCAGTGGTGAGTATGAGAGAAGTTATACCGAAGTTTTTCGCGGTATGTTGATGTGATTGTGGCATCCGAGAGTGACAGTGTCGAAGATTTGAAAGAGGGTTACGACCGAGATCGTGCGATCCCGCCATGACCATTGCTAAGTGGACCGACTTCTCTCATTTGGTAGAGACCGCTCTACATGTTGAGCGGTGTATAGCAGAGGCGCATCGATGAGTGAAGCCTAGTTGTGGAGGCTTCGACAACAAGCGATTTCAAGGTCGTGGAGCAATGAGATTCACACTTGGAGTAAATGTTTCTAAGTCAATATGACTTTAAGGAGCAAGCTAGTAGCCAAGTAGCCAGGCATCGAGGCAGATGATTGTGGGTAGTGCCTATCAGAGGCAGAGTTAAAAAGAACCTAATTAGTTTGTTTGATTAGCAGCAAGACTGCAAAGAGGGCAAGAGTCTATTGCCAGTATAGCAAGGAAAACTCCATGTGTGATCTGTTGCAAGAATCATCAAGATCATTGTCTTGTGAGTGTTGGTACATGCTACCAGTGCTGACAACCAGGACATGTCAAGAGGGATTGTCCACAGCTATGGACAGCCGCACAGAGGGACTAGGGAGTTGAGTCCCAGTTAGTTGAGCAGCGTGAGAGTTTCAAAGAGTCGCAAGAGAGGCACCAGTGGTGTTAGACTAAAGAGAGTTGTAGGAGGCCTAGGCAACACGGAAAGGTCTAGGTTATGACTCAAAGAAGAAGGCGAGGATGCACCGAATATGATTATTGGTACAATTACTATTTGAAATGTACCGCACTGCTGCTTTAATAGAACAAGGTGCTACACATTTCTTTGTTTTTAGTATGTTCTTGACTAAGTTGAATGGGAAGCTAGAACCTTTATGTAAAAGATTAGTTATATACACTCCAGTTGGTGATGCTTTATTAGACAATTCAGTGATGCGGAATTGTGAGGTCTTAGTAAAAGGTCTCAATTTGTTAGTAAAAGGTCCCCCGGGCTAAGTTAGCAAGTGGTTGGAAAGTTCACCAAACCGTTGATTCTTAGTGTTGTATGTGGATGATATTCTTCTCATTGGGAATGAGGTAGAATTTCATCGATGTTAAGAAGTGGCTAGCTTCGCAATTCCAAATGAAAGATTTGGGAGAAGCTCAGTATGTTCTAGGTATCCAGATAGTCCGGATTCGGAAGAACAGAACGCTAGCCTTTTCTCAAGCGTCTTATATTGACAAGATGTTGTCTTGATATAAGATGCAGAACTCCAAGAAGGGCTTGCTGCCTTTCAGTCATGGGGTTCACTTGTCTAAGGATCAGTGTCCTAAGACTCCTCAAGATGTTGAGGATATGAGACGGATCCCATTGGCCCGACATTTGTTATGCAGTAAGGGTTGTCAGTAGGTATCAATCCAATCCAGGATAAGATCACTAAACAGCGGTAAAGGCAATCCTCAAGTATCTTAGGAGACCGAGGAACTACAGCTTAGTGTATGGAAGTGGGGATTTGATCATTACCGAATACACGGATTCTGACTTTCAGACCGATAAGGATTCTAGGAAATCCACTTCGGGGTCAACATTCATTTTGAATGGAGGAGCTGTAGTATGGTAAAGCATCAAGCAGGGATGCATTGCTGATTCCATGGTCATTGAATTTATGAGAGAACTAGAACTTGAACGGTGTGTAGTGAACACACAAGGAGGATCACGTTCGAGTTAATGACCCGAACGGTCTACAGTATATGGATAGGGATGGAGACCTAATCCTGGATACGCTGTGGATGCGACTCGCTTTGTATTAGATACAAACGAGGTGATCTGACTCGTTCATGTTGGGATTTTTGTCCTAATCTCGTGTTTGTAATATATTGTTTGAAATTAATAAGAGTTATTCATTTCATCACTTTGTGTCTCATAATATTTATAACCTTTTCCAATAAACTAAGCTCCGTGGTCATTGAATTTATGAGAGAACTAGAACTTGAACGGTGTGTAGTGGACACACAGGGGAGGATCACGTTCGAGTTAATGACCCGAACGGTCTCTGTGATATGGATAGGGTTGGAGACCTAATCTTGGATACACTCGTGGATGTGGCCCACTTTGTATTAGATACAAACGAGGTGATATGACTCGTTCATGTAGTTGACATGCGAGTGGGGGCATCCCTGTGCAATGAGATTGTACAAGACCGGATCAGTGATTTATTAGACCTCACGATGTAACACCGCTTGTGATGGGACTAATAACTTCGTAGATGACCATTAGTGACTCGACGAATCCCGAGCGTGTTACGGACTCGCCTCTGCGAGTGGTCCGTTTCTTTGACTAGTACGCAGGTGAGGGTGGTCACGATTACTCGCCCAATATGCCTATCTTCTTAGGGGATGAGAACCAAGTAGGGGAGCCGGGAACTTAACTACGCGAGATGGAATTCACTCGTTCCTCTCTTAGGGAAACTAGAGGGTTGTTCCTTAAGTGCTATCTCCGTGGCTTGGACAACGGGCGCCCACATTCTCACCGCCCGAGAAGGGTGTTGTGTATGGTTGGACCATCACAATATGTTGTTCATTAGAGGAGTAGTGGGGACTTAAGGAACAAGAGGTAGACACAGGGGTAAAACGGTAATTTGACCCAACCGTGACTACGTCGAAAAACCTGTGAAGGGTCGACTCATGGGAATTGGTTATATCAGTGGACACGTAATATTCTACACCGGACGGAGTGCGGACTACGGGCTATGGTGGAGTGTTACCGTAGCTAATGAATGTTGATTAACCTGGGTCAAAGAGTTTGGCGAGTTAATCTCGGATCATTGGAGCAAATCCATCAGAGGTCCATTAGGTCACCTCGGTAGGTTCAATTTGGGTTAAAAGAAGGGTTAATGTTTTGGTATGAAATTGAAGTGTTCAATTTCACTTTAAGGGCATTTATGTCATTTATATGAGATATGAATGATATAATATATAGTTTAATGTGAATGAGATTCATAATAAACTATATGTTAGCCTAATTGTTGAATTAGGACTAATTGGAGAAATTGATTGAGAGAAATTAAATTGGATGTGATTCAATTTAATTAATCCCTAATTATTGCAAATGAGATTTGCAATATGAGATATGAGATATCTTATTCTATATGGTTATGCAAATGAGATTTGCATAACCTATGGTTAATGGTAAAGTGGTGATTATGTGGAGATTTTAACTCCATCAATTCCACTATATATAAACCCTTCTTGCAAGAAGGATGGTAGCTCAATCTCTCATTTTTGATTTTTCATCAAAGAAGAGAAGATGAATTCTCTCAATTCTCTCTCAATTCTCCTCCCTCTCCAAAACACAAAAGGTTCCCACAAACTTCCCTTCTCCAAAAGAGAACAACCGAGACTCCAAGTGGTGGTGTTCGGGCTCCGTTCGTGGGAAGAGTTCGTTGAGATCGAGAAGCACGAAGAGTTCGTGATCCGAGGAAGAAATTCTTGAAGTTTGTCTACAACAAGTAAGTACACTCCTTCTTGCTGTAAATTTCTTCCTTTTTCAGCATGTTTAGCCTAGATCTAATGTTAGATCAATTTTAACAAAACTATGTTGCATAATGACACCTCGACCATTCATCGTCTTCCGCTGCGTGGGATTCTCATTCCCTTAAATTGGTATCAGAGCCAGGTTGTTGGTTCTTCATTTTTACACTGTTATGTTAAAATTAGGTGGGTATTTTGCCATGATTTATGTGATAAATTGTTGGTTTGCATAATGGATGTTTCAGTTTTTGGCACTTTTAGATTTATTTTCTGTTTGATGAGATCAAATGTAAAGGGCCCGTGTTTTTTTGGGCATTTTAGAAAATAAATCGAGTCTGTAAGTCCGTGTCATTCGTGGCAAGTGTTGCTATGAAGAAATCGGAGCGGAAACAGGCGAAAATCGATGAAGAACAACAAAGGTGTTTGTTGTTCTGTCGATGGCGTTGAGACGCTGCCCAACGGCGTCTCAACACTGTCCTTGCGGACGGAGGCCCTGCAGCAGATCAGCGTTAACGCTACCGGCATTGAGAACGCGGGTCGACGCTACAAGCGACAGCGTTGTAACAACGCGCACGTGTTGAGGAGCGATTGGCGATTTGCGAGGATGTGGGATCAAGCCTCATCATTGGAAGTTATTTTCCGATTTTAGTTATTTTTATTTATAAAATGTAATTATTTATTTTATTTAATTATTTTATTAAATAATATTAATATAATTATTATATTAATGTTATTTAATTAAATAATTGCCCTAAGTAAAAAAATCGGTTCATTATTGCTATTTAATTATTTTATGCATGAGATGTATATTTTAATTAATTTCTATGTGTATAATGTATGTCATATAGATTTAAAATCCCACCTTAGGTTAAACATTCCATGCATCATTTTTTTTATATTATAAGAGTTATAATATATAGTATGCATGATAGAATTATATTATAAGAGTTATAATATAATGTATGCATGTTTTAATTTATTTAAATATAAGTGTAATATTTTTAAATTAAAAGCATGCACATGCATTTAATTCATGTGATGAATTATATTATGTTATAGTATATAGTATTATTCATGTGATGGATGATCAAGCACTATAACATAGAAATGCATGCAACCTAAGTTAATTATTAGTTTTAAAGTGTTTAGAACTTGAATAATTAGACTTAGGTTTTCTATTTTTCTAATAAGATTAGAAATTTAGGAAATCAAGTATGACCTTTGAATGGAGGCGATAAGTAACTCTGTCTAAGGAAGGTTTTGTCTAAGGTGGGGTATTTAAGTTGACGCTTATGAACACCCCTACTGAAAACCACCGGGAGTGAATTCGGTCAGGAGATTCTTAGGTTATATTCTCGTGAGTACCGATTAATTAAGTGTTAATTAATTTACTCACATAGACCTAAGTTAATAATGTGATTATAAACTTAGGTTAATACCATATAAAAGTTATATTGGTAGACTTAGGTAAATTTTAGCCGGTTTATCTAGATCAATCCCTAATAAAAATTAAACTGCTGAGTGGGAGGAAATAAAGTGTATGAGATACATTTGAATTTCCAACAACAAATCTCCTTTAAGTCCGCACCGTGAGATCTATACTCTCAACCTCGTGGCGCAAATGGGAGTGTCCCTCTCTTGGTGGCATTTGTATAGATCAATATCATCGTGGATGGAGAGAGTCCTTATAGTGAGTGGGAGCGGGACTTGTGAAAACGAGACCCACGGTCTCCTCTTTCGATTCACACCGTGAGACCCCTATGATTTGCCTGCTAGTTTGGCCTGGACCAGACAATCCCTTCGGAGGGCTTGATCATGGGAGTCGGAACACCGTGAATTCCCGAAAGGGATACATTTTCCTGGTTGGTTTTCCTTCTTGGTTCACCCTTCGGTGGCTATTGTTTAGACGGATACTTGGAAACTTAAAGATTGAGGGTGACACTCAAAGAATTCGTTAAGTGTTAATGAATTCGACCGAACAATGGTAATTGGACGCCTAATGGAATAAGAGTTATTCTGGGATTAGGGTCTGATCGAGAAAGTCTCGTCCTAGAGAAGGAGCGTTTTGTTCACCCTTCGGTGGCGGTCATTCTAAACCTTTAGGGTATCATTGCAAAATTTTGAATGACCTAGGGATCATGAAACAATTTTCGCTAAAACTTGATTGGTTTTCAAAAGTTTTTTGCGAGACTAATACAAAGGTTTTTCTTATTTTTCAGCTAAAAATGCCTAGCGCAATAATAGCTTTACTTGCTTCGGATAAGTTAGTGGGAGATAATTACCAGAGTTGGAAAAACAACATTAATACAATTTTGGTACAAGACGACATAAAGTTCGTGGTATCGAAGGAGCGTCCTCAGATGTCGGGCTCGACCGCGTCGCGAAGTGTTCGCGATGCGTACGATCGTTGGATCAGGGCTAATGAAAATGTCAAGGTCTACATAATTGCCAGCATGTCTGATGTCTTGGCAAAGAAGCATGAGCTGATGGTTTCCGCTAAGGAAATCATGGAGTCCTTGCAAGAAATGTTTGGACAGCAGTCCTTTCAGGTCTGACATGACTCGCTCAAATACGTTTTCAATGCACGGATGAAGGAGGGGTCGTCTGTCCGTGAACACGTTCTAGACATGATGACCCACTTTCATCTGGCCGAGATGAACGGGGCTTCGATCGACGAGTCGAGTCAGGTCGATTTTATTTTGGAGACTCTACCAGAAGAGTTTCCTTGATTTCAGTAAGCAATCTTTGTTATGAACAAAATTAGCTACACTCGACTACCCTCCTCAATGAGCTACAGATTTCCAATCCTTGAACAGTGGTCAAGGAATGCGAGGCAAATGTTGCCTATAGGTCTTATCACGGGGTTCGACCTCTGGGACGAAACTTGTTGCTCCTTCACGCCTGAAAGGGAAGAAGGGGATGAAGATGGGTAAAACTGACCGTGCTGCCGCCCACAAGGGCAAGAAGGTCAAGGAGGTTGCAGAGAAAGGAAAGTGTTTCCACTGCAATTGGGGCGGTCACTAGAAGAAAAACTGACCCAAATTCCTGGCCGAGAGGAAGAATCAAGGTAAATGTGATTTACTTGTGACTGAAACATGTTTAGTGGAGAGTAGTGACTCAACTTGGATTTTGGATTCGGGCGCCACTAACCACGTTTGTTCTTCTTTTCAGGGGATTGATTCCTGGCAGCCGCTGCGAGAGGGTGAGGTGACTCTATAGGTTGGATCCGGAGAGCTTGTCTCTGCTGCAACGATCGACACGGTGAAGCTCCATTTTGGCGGGAAGTACTTATTGTTGGACAATCTGTACATAGTTCCGTGGTTTACTAGAAACCTTGTTTCAATTTCCGCTTAATTGAACAATGTATTTGATTTCTTTTGAATTGAATAAAGCGTTTATTTCTTTCAAAGGGAATGTTATTTGTTCAGCTTCACTCGAAAATAATCTGCATGTTTTGAAACACAATTCGGTCAAAAGAGTTTTGAATACTGAATTGTTTAAAACTGCAGAAACACAAACTAAGAAAGCAAAAGTTTCTCCAACAGAAAATGCCCAACTTTGGCATCTTCGGTTAGGCCACATTAATCTCAATAGGATTGAGAAACTAGTGAAGAGTGAACTTCTAAACGAGTTGGAAGAAAACTCTTTGTCGGTGTGTGAGACATGCCTTGATGGCAAAATGACCAAACCTCCTTTTAGTGGAAAAGGATATAGAGCTAAAGAGCCTCTTGAGTTAGTACATTCTGACCTCCGTGGTCAGATGAATGTTAAATTTCGAGGCGGTTATGTGTATTTCGTGTCTTTCATGAGACGATTACTCTGTATATGGGTATATTTACCTAATGCACAAGAAGTCGAAACTCTTGAAAAGTTCAAGGAGTACAAGACTCGAGGTTGAGAACCTCTTAGGTAAATCGCTTAAAACACTTCGACGGATCGAGGTGGAGAGTACATGGACACTGAATTCCAGGACTTTATGATAGAACACGAAATTACGTCCCAACTCTCAGCGCCTGGTATGCCACAGCAGAATGGTGTATCGGAGAGGAGAAACAAAACTTTGTTGGACATGATTCGGTCAATGATGAGCTATGCTCGTCTCCCTGATTCTTTTTGGGGGTACGCAGTGGAGATCTGCGGTTTATATTTTGAACAACGTTCCATCAAGAGTGTTTGTGAAACACCTTTTGAGCTCTGGAGGTGGGCGAAGCGCGGTTTACATCACTTGGGATTTGGGGATGCCCGACCACGTGTTGGTGTCAAACCAGAAAAAGTTTGAACCCCGTTCAAATTGTGCCTATTCGTAGGTTACCCTAAAGAGACTAGGGGTGGTCTATTTTACGATCCTAGGAAAAATATGGTGCTTGTGTCGACAAACGCCACTTTCCTAGAGGAGGACCACGTCAGGGATCATTTTCCAATGAGTAAAATTGTATTAAATGAAATGGGCGAGACATCGCCAAAGAGTTGCTTGATGGGGCTAGTACGTCAACAAGTGTTGTTGATCCTAGCACGCCTAGTCAAATCCGTTCCCAAGAGTTGGGAATGCCTCGACGTAGTGGGAGGGCTGTGAGACAGCCTGATTGCTACATGGGTTTAGCTGAAACCTCAGTTGTCGCTCCTAATGATGACTATGAGTATCCATTGACCTATGATTAGGCAAATGTTGATGTTGACAAAGACGAGTGGATCAAAGCTATGGACCAGGAAATGGAGTCTATGTACTTTAATTCTGTATGGGAGCTTGTTGATCAACCGGATGGGGTAAACCCTATTGGTTACAAATGGATCTACAAGCGTAAACGTGGCGTAGATGGGAAGGTGCAGACCTTCAAAGCCCGACTAAAGGCAAAGAGTTTTACCCAGGTTGAAGGGTTGACTATGAGGAGACCTTTTCACTGTTGCCATGGTAAAGTCGATCGAGGATCCTTCGGCCATTGCCGCGTATTTTGACTACGTAGGTATAGCGGATGGACGCCAAGACGACTTTTACGAATGGCAAACTTGATGAGACCATCTACATGGACCACCCCAAAGGGTTCATCGCCCAAGGCCAAGAGAAAAAGGTTTGTCGGCTTCATAGGTCCATTTATGGACTGAAACAAGCTTCGAGGTCTTGGAATATAAGTTTGATGAGGCAATCAAATCTTATGGCTTTGATCAAAATGTCGACGAGCCTTCCGCCTCACAAGAAAATCGTTGACAAAGCGCCGCATTTTTGGTGTTGTATGTGGGCGATATTCTTCTCATTGGGAATGAGGTAGAATTTCCCTCTCGACGTTAAAAGTGGCTAGCTTCATAATTCCAAATGAAAGATTTGGGAGAAGCTCAGTATGTTCTAGGTATCCAGCATTGTCAGGAGGCAGGAAGAACGAACGCTAGCTCTGCTCTCTCAGCGCGTCTTATATTGACAAGATGTTGTCTAGATATAAGATGCATAACTCCAAGAAGGGCTTCTTCGCCTTTCGGGCATGGGGTTCACTTGTCTAAGGATCAATGTCCTAGGACTCCTCAAGATGTTGAGGATATGAGACTTGATTCCATATGCTTCAAATTGTAGGGAGCCCGATGTATGCCATGTTGTGTACTAGGCCCGACATCCGTTATGCAAGACGAATTGTCGATGAGATATCAGTCCAATCCGAGATTAGATCACGGGCGATCGTAAAGGCAATCCTCAAGTATCATAGGAGAACGAGAAACTACAACTTAGTGTATGGTAATGGGGATTTGATCCTTACGGGATACACGGATTCTGATTTTCAAACCTATAAGGATTCTAGGAAATCTACTTCGGGGTCATCCTTCATTCTGAATGGAGGAGCTGTAGTATGGCGAAGCATCAAGCAGGGATGCATCGTTGATTCCACTATGGAAGCGGAGTATGTTGCGGTTTGTGAAGCTGCAAAGGAAGTCATTTGGCTTAGGAAGTTCATGATGATTTGGAAGTAGTTCCAAACATGAACTTGCCGATCACAATCGCTCTCGTGATAACGGTGGGAGAAAGAGCCAACTCCACGTAAGCCTCGGAGCCATAAGAGAGAGGCAAACACATTGAGCGCAAGTATCATCTGATACGGGAGATTGTGCACTGCGGACACGTGACGGTCACGCAGATAGCGTCGGAGCACAACGTAGCTGATCCATTTACCGCGGAGACGTGACGGTCACGCAGATAGCATCACCTAGAGTGTCTAGGTCTTCGAGAGCTTCCTGACTAGGGCAAGTGGGAGATGTGTAAATGGGTATTCAATGCCCTAGTTTATTGTATTACTTCATTGTAATTTATGTACATTTCTGAAATGTATTTTCTCCACTAGCTTAATCCAAGTGGGAGTTTGTTGGGATTTTTGTCCTAATCTCGTGTTTGAAATATATTGTTTGAAATTAATAAGAGTTATTCATTTCATCACTTTGTGTCTCGCAATATTTATAAACTTTTCCAATAAACTAAGCTCCAGGGTCATTGAATTTATGAGAGAACTAGAACTTGAGCGGTGTGTAGTGGACACACAGGAGGATCACGTTCGAGTTAATGACCCGAACGGTCTACATGATATGGATAGGGTTGGAGACCTAATCCACGGATACACTGCGTGGATGCGACCCGATTTGTATTAGATACAAACGAGGTGATCTCGACTCGCTCATGTAGTTGACATGCGAGTGGGGGCATCCTGTGCGGTGAGATTGTACAAGACCAGGACCGTTATTTATTAGACCCATCGATGTAACACCGCTTGTGATGAAGGGACTAATAACTTCGTAGATGACCATTAGTGACTCGACACGAATCCACGAGCGTGTTACGGACTCGTGTCTGCGAGGGTCCGTTTTTTACTAGTAATGCGGTGAGGGTGGTCACGATTACTCACCCAATATGCCTATCTTCTCGTGGGATGGGAACCAAGTAGGGAGCGAGAACTTAACTACGCGAGATGGAATTCACTCGTTCCCGCCTTTAGGAAACTAGAGGGTTGTTCCTTTGGCATCGCTCTGGGGCTTGGACAACGGGTGCCCACCTTCTCACCGCACGAGAAGGGTGTTGTGTATAACCCGAACCATCACAATATGTTGTTCATTAGAGGAGCGGTGGGGACTTTAAGGAACAAGAGGTAGACTACAGGGTAAACGGTAATTTGACCCAGTAGTGTCTACGAACAACTTGTGAAGGGTCGACTCATGGGAATTGGTTATATCAAAGTGGACACGTCATATTCTCGCATTGATGGGAGCAAACACGGGCTATAGTGGAGTGTTACAGTAGCTAATGAATGGTGGTTAAGCGGGTCAAAGAGTTTGTGAGTTAATCTCGGATCATTGGAGCTCGGCCACGTAGGTCCATTAGGTCCTCGGTTGGCTCAACTGGGTTAAAAGAAGGGTTAATGTTTTGGTATGAAATTGAAGTGTTCAATTTCACTTTAAGGACATTTATGTCATTTATAAGAGATTTGAATGATATAATATATAGTTTAATGTGAATGAGATTCATAATAAACTATAGGTTAGCCTAATTTTTGAATTAGGGCTAATTGGAGAAATTGATTGAGAGAAATTAAATTGGATGTGATTCAATTTAATTAATCCACAATTATTGCAAATGAGATTTGCAATATGAAATATGAGATATCTTATATTATGTGGTTATGCAAATGAGATTTGCATAACCTATGGTTGTGGTAAAGTGGTGATTATGTGGAGATTTTAACTCCATCAATTCCACTATATATAAACTCTTCTTGCAAGAAGCATGGTAGCTCAATCTCTCATTTTTTGATTTTTTATCAAAGAAGAGAAGAGGAATTCTCTCAATTCTCCTCCCTCTCCAAAACACAAAAGGTTCCCACAAACTTTCCTTCTCCAAAAGAGAACAATCGAGACACCAAGTGGTGGTGTTCGGGCTCCGTTCGTCGGAAGAGTTCGTTGAGATCGAGAAGCACGAAGAGTTCGTGATCAGAGGAAGAAATTCTTGAAGTTTGTCTACAACAAGTAAGTACACTCCTTCTTGCTGTAAATTTCTTCCTTTTTTCAGCATGTTTAGCCTAGATCTAGTGTTAGATCAATTTTAACAAAACTATGTTGCATAATGACACCTCGACGATTCAATCGTCTTCCGTTGCGTGAGATTCTCATTCCCTTCAGTTCATGTGGTTGACATGCGAGTGGGGGCATCATGTGCAATGAGATTGTACAAGACTGGACTGTGAATTATTAGACCTACTGATGTAACACCGTTAACAATAAGGACTAATAACTTCGTAGATGACCATTAGTGACTCGACCTGAATCCTGAACGTGCTACGGACTCCTGTCTGCGGGGGTCTATCCTTTGACTAGTCCAATATGCCTATCTTCTCAGGGACAGGACGAAGTAGGGATCTGAAAACTTAACTACGCGAGATGGAATTCACTCGTTCCCACCTTTAGGGAAACTAGAGTGGTTGGTCCCTTAAGTGTTGTCTCCAGGGCTTGGACAACGGGTGCCCACCTTCTCACTGGCCCAAGAATGGTGTTGTGTGGTTGGACCATCACAATATGTTGTTCATTAGAGGAGCAGTGGGGACTTAAGGAACAAGAAGTAGACACAGGGGTAAAACGATAATTTGACCCAGCAGTGTCTACAAACAACCAGTGAAGGGTCGACTCATGGTTATTGGTTATATCAGTGGACCCGTAATATTCTGCACTGACGGGAGTGCAGCTACGACCTTTAGTAATGTGTTACCGTAGCTAATGAAGGTTGCTTAACTGGGTCAAAGAGTTTGATAGGTTAATCTCGGATCATTGGAGCTCGTCAGTGTAGGTCCATTAGGTCCCTTGGTTGGCTCAATCTGGGTTAAAAGAAGGGTTAATGTTTTGGTGTGAATTGAAGTGTTCAATTTCTCTTAAAGGGCATTTATGTCATTAATATGAGATATAAATGATATATGGTTATGCAAATGTGATTTGTATAACCTATAGTTGTAGTAAAGTGGTAATAATGTGGAGATTTCAACTCCATGTTATTTCACTCTTTAAACCCTTTGCAAGAAGGGTTTCTTAAGTTAATCTCTCATTTTTGGAATTTTAACCAAAAGAAGAGAATTCTCTTTCACATTTTCTCTCAACTCTCCTCCCTATCCAAAACTAAAGTCCCACTACTTTTCTTCTTCCAAAGGAAGAACAACCGAGAAGGTCGTTGGTAGTGTTCGGGTTTTGTTCGAGAGAAGTGTTCGTTGAGATCGAGAAGTACGAAGTGTTCGTGATCAAGGAAAGGAGTTCTTGAAGAGGGTCTTCAACAAGTAAGTAACCTCATCTTACTGTTTTTTCTTTCGATTTTGTATGTTTAACTTAGATCTAAGTGTTAGGTCGTTTTAATGAATTTTTAGTAGCGTAACGATACCTTGACGATTAGATCGTCTTCCGCTGTGCAGGGATTTTCATTCCCTTCAATTGATAGCACCCAAAATGTGCTATCATTAGGCTTAATTATTGCTAATTTTATGATAATTTCAGGGCTTTTACGTGTTTAAATCACTAAATTTCAGGTTAAGAGCTGAAACAGAACAATTGGAGACATTGTGGATCACTCGGGATCGAAACGAGGCTATTTAGAGCTAAAAATAACATCATTTAGAAGTAGAAAGATCAATCCAAGCTTGAAGACCCGAGGTGATGGCGTTGCAACATACGCTTGTTATTTAGAGGCATTGAAGACCCGAGGCGATAGCGTTGTAACGCCGCCTTTTGCGACCGCAACGCTATCTCCATAAGAAGGCACACATGAAGAAGCGCGCAGAGGCGTTGCAACGCGAGATCGAGCAAGAGGCGCGCGTTAGTTAGGTAGCGGCGTTGCAACGCTGCCCTCAACGTTGCAACGCCATCAAGACATTCCATATATGCCAGCCGCTTAGGGTACAACATTGCAACGCTGTACCGATTGAGCCTATAAATACAACCTTATTTTTCATTAATGGGTAGCCGAATTTGGTAGACAATCCACCCTATTTTCAAAATACATTTTGAGATAAGAGAAAACAGAGCATTTTTGGGAGTTAAAGCATTCGTGGAGGTTCGAGATCGAATACGGTAGCTCGGAGACGAAGGGCCGGCATCGACACATAAGTTTAATTTCCTTTTCTTTCAGATTGTAATACCGTTTTAAGACGTTTTCTACATGTTTAGCTTCGTTTTCATGTGATTTAGAGTAGCTAAATGTTGTAGTTAGGATTTGATTTGGTTGTTAAGACTTATTTGCTATGTATTGAAGCATGTTTTGTTCTTATTTTTGGCAATTCGTTCTTTAACTCTTAATTTTGTTGTTTTAAGTGAACTCGAGAGATAAAACTTGAATTAGAGCAAAGTTGTCAAAACCCATAGAAGTCTGGCATGAGAATGACTTAGAAATCTAAGGGAAACACATAAAGAAGTTGCTTAATGTCGTGCATGTCGTAGGTTCATATGGAGACTATAGAATTTATTGCATGTGCGAGACTCACTGAAAATCGAGAGGTTTTTTTGAGTATCTTACTTCTTGTTTATAAATTCATCTCTTTGGTTCAATGCATGTGTTGATTAAGTCATTAACTTGTAAAGTCATTTTCATCAAATCTATCAATTCGTTCTCCATGTGTTAGTCTGTGGTTTGTCTTTACTTTCAATCACCTATCCATGTTATGTTTCTTTAGCAAAAATAGAGAATTAATATCTTGATAATTAATTAATCTAGAAACCCATTTCCGAGAACGATACTTGGACTCTTAAATCACTATACTAATACTTGACCCGTACACTATGATATACTACTGATATTTATTTGGTGTTAATCAAGAGTATATCGGTAAGTGAAATATTGATATACTTGATTTATCATTGGTGTTGTTGAATAAAAAGTTTTCAATAGTATATCAATAGTATAATGTTGATAAATCAACAATATTGTAGAGTATGTCATTGATACACTACTGATATACTGATTTGAATTTGTTCGAAAGTAAATTAATAAGATGAATATTAGTGTGATATGCTACTGATATATGTTTATTTAACAAATATCAAGTATATATCAGTGTGATATACTACCAATATACTTTATTTACGTATCTCAAAAATAAGAAATACTTACTATATCAAGATTACAATAATTATTCATAATCGGCATATCAAATTATCTAAAGCAAGTATACCAGTGATATACTGTTGATATGCTTTATTTAGGTATATAAATGAAATGGAAATGCTAATATTTAGTATATGAACTATATATCACAAATAATGATTTATGTTTTGTAGTGATTTATATTTGGTAGTGATCTATGTTGATATATCGTGTATGTTTGATATGCCAAGAGCATAATAATGATAGAATTAATAGTGATATACTCAATGTTAGTAACTCGCATATGATAGTATTCATTTAATTGATACATTCCTGATATACTCAACGTTAGGTATATCAATGAAATAAACATATCTAAAATAAAGTATATCAATAATATACTAAGATGCAAAATATCTCTGATATGCTACGAATATATATAGAGTATATCATTTAACTTATATTACTAAAGAGAATTATATTCATAGTATATCAATAATGTACTATTAATGTACATTAATTTAGGTATATATCAGTTGACTGTTGTACAAATACAAATGTGCAAGCTGTATTGCTGACTGATTATCACACCATAACAGTGGAGGATGCTTGCCAAAAATGTGAAGATCTTTAAGTAATTGTGAATCCAAGATAGTTCAAAGAGATGTGATGGCTAGAGCTTTGTATTAAGCCTTTGTTGAGCTCCTAGATCATGTGGCACGCGTCTTAGCAATCCAAGAAATGGGATTGGGGCCAAGGAAGATGACAAACCCAAAGTAGTTGAGCGCGATCAAGCTGATCACCACCCCAATCCGAGTTGAGTATATTTCGTTAGTTGAAAGGGATCACCTCTGGTCTTACGAAATATAACACCAGAGGTCATGGAACCAGCAATGTACCGAAACACCCATTTTGCTGCAACAAGATTTGAGACAGAGGGTGAGTGCATAAACTGAGATAATTTTCCAACAACAAAGGTGATATCAGGTCGGCTAAACGTCAGATAGTGCAAGGCACAAATTATAGCTCAATAAGAGTGGGCATCATCAATAGAACAAGGTACTTCATTGACACGAGAAGAATGTAAAGCAATCGGTGTAGAATAAGGCTTGGCATTAAGCATGATGGAGATCTAATCCCCTTGAGCAGCGGAAACGAATTTGGAATCGTAATTGCAAGCTTATTTTTGTTGAAAAGCAAAAACCAATGCATTGAAAATAAACAGAGATAAACATGCCTTCTAATCTAATTAGACATGGAAATTAACATGCAAACATACTTTTTTTAGCAATTCAACTAAAAATAAGATACATTACCTTTGTATTTTTCCAAACCAGTAACTCCTTGCTCCAAGTTTGCACAAAGAACTCAAGATTAGAACAAAAAGGCTTCTCTGCTTTTCTCCAAGAAAGACACTACCACCCAAAGAAACCTCATATTCTCCGAGTTTCTACATAGATCTAGGTTTTGGTGGAAAACCTCCAACAATTTAATAGATAGGGAATTGAGAGAGAAAGAGGGAATTCTTTCTTCTGAGAGTTCAATCGAATGAATGATCGATCGATCATGCCTGTCCTTCTCACCAGGAGAATGACACTTCAGTGGGTAACTCCCCACTCCCTATCGAGGTGGAGTTGGGGAGTAGTGAGAACGTGTCATCATGACACGTTTCCTAATTAATTAATATAATAATCAATTAACGATTAATTAATTATATTGAGTTAAATCACATTTAATTTAAATATAATATTAATTAAATGATTAAATCACATTTAATCATTTTGCCCTTTATCCTATAGTTTAATGTACATCTCATGCTCATTATGATTTAACGTATAGTTTACAAATATGAATCACATTCACATTTGAATTTAATATTCGAACTCTTTTAAATATTTAATTCTCTCATATAATTTAATATGAATCATATCCACATTAAATTTATAATATATAGTTGGAACTATATATTATATCGTATCTATATACATTAAGTTTATTCCCTTATGAATTTGAACATTTCAAATTCGAATGATCTAAGAACCCTTTTCGAGCTAGAAGGTGGACCTAATGGACCTACAGATTAGAGGCTCCAACGATACGAGATTACTCGGTTAATCTCATTAACCTCCTAATCAACATTCGTTAATCATGAACACTCCACTAAACTCCCACAGCTGCACTCTTCTCACTGCATATATATTTCTGTGTCCACGGATATTGACGAATAACAGCAAGTCAATCCTTCAGGAATGTTCGTAACACCAGCTGGGTCAAATTACCGTTTTACCCCTGGGCTACATCTTCTACCTTAAGTACCAGTGCTACTCTAATGAACAATTTGTTTGTGGTCCCACCAACAAACAGAGTCCCTCTCGGGCCAATGAGAGGGTCGGGCCTTTTGTTCAAGTCCTGGAGACACCACTTAAGGGAACATTCCTCTACTTACCCTAGTAGGTTGGAAGGAGTGAATTCCATCTTGCTAGGCTAAGTCCCCAGCTGCTCACTCGGTCTTGTCTCCAAGAAGGTAGACATATTGAGTTGGCGAATCTGGGCACTCTCACCCATACTAGTCAAAGAACAATCTCTCGCCAATCGGAGTTCGTAACCTGCTCAGGATTGAGATCAAGTTGCCTAGGTCATCCTAGTGAAATAGAAACCTAACTAGTCAACGGAGTTATCTCTAGAGGTTACTATTTCGTGGTCTGGTCTTCTGTAATCTCATTACATAAGATATCCCCACTCACATGTCATCTACACGAACACGTTAGGATCACAGTGTTTGTATCATATACGAAGTGGGCCACATCCATAGTTTTACCAGCGCAAGGTACCCAAACCTTATCCCGTTACTATAGACTCTTTAGGCTGTATCTCGAACCGAGATCCTTTATATGACACTACATTCAGTTAAAGATACATTTAACAGCCTTGGATGTTTAGTTTATTGGATTTAGGGTTAAAACAAAGGCAATATCGTAAATAACAAATAATAACACTTTATTGAAGTAATAACAATTTATTACAATAATTAGAACAGAAATACAAACTACGAGTTTTAGGGCACAAACCCCAACAAAGCATGCCATATTTTTTGAGTAAGTCACGGGCATACTTGTTCTGAGTAACTAGGGTACCAGCCGATGAAAATGTTATTTCCAAACCAAGGAAATAACGTAAAGTGCCCACATTAGTCATATCAAAACGAGCATGCAGCTGAGATACCAGCTTATCAAGGTACGAGGAGTTGTTTCCAGTGAGTATTATATCATCAGCATACAATAATAAGTATGTAATAGAAGCACCATTAACGTGCACAGATTGTGAAGAGTCTGCATGTGAGGGTGTAAACCCAAATGTTAAAAGGTGAGTAGTAAAGCATTCAAACCAAGCTCGTGGGGCCTGTTTGAGACCATTTAATGATTTAAGAAGCTTACAAACATGAGTAGGTTGAGTATGACTGCAAAAAGCCTGAGGTTGTTGCATTAAAACTTCCTCAGTTAACTCACCGTGTAAAAAGGCATTCTTAACGTCAAGTTGACGAAGCTCCCAGTCAAATTGGGAGGCAAAAGAGAGAATGACTTAGACAGTTGGTTTCTTAACAACAGGACTGAAAGTTTCATCATAGTTGATGCCTTCCTCTTCATTATACCCTTTGGCTACTAATCGTACCTTATTGCGAGCAATAGTGCCATATGGATTCCTCTTGACTCTATAAACCCATTTACAACCGATTGCACTCTTTTCGGGTGGTAAGGGTGTAAGAACCCAAGTACATTGCTTAATTAAGGTCGAGTACTCATTCTTCATAGCCATTTTCCATACTGGAAGTCGTGAGGCTTTAGAAAAGGAGGAAGGCTCAACTTCAGAATCATAAAAAATAGTAGCAATAAATATCCTTTGTTTAGAGATCCCAGATTTTGCACGAGTCTACATAGGATGTATATTGGAGGCAGATACAACTGTTGTTGTGTTAGTATGATCATGAGCATGGATGGTAGATAAAGAAGGTGTAGTATTATCTGAGATGGTGGCGCAAGGTGAAACATCATGTAGAGCAATAGTGTCATGAGACAAAGAAGGCAGCGAGGCAGGTGGCAAGCATGAAGAGGAAGGCCTCTCAAATTGTGCCAAACTTGCAGAAGTATTAGTGGGGAGTGGAAAAAAAAACAGCATAGGGAAGACTATTAGAAAAGGGATGTTGGGCAGATGGGATGGTGTTTGTTGATTCAGGGAGAGTAGAGGTAGCAAAAGGGAAAGAGGTTCCATCAAATATGACATGACGTGAGGTGTAAAGTCTATTGTTGCTCATGTTGTAACACAAATATGTTGGGATTTGTGCCCTAAACTTATGTAATTTTGATCAAATAAATAAAGAGTTATTTGTTTTGATAAAATTATATTATTACTTTATAAATCCAATAAAATAAAGTCCAAGGTCATAATGTATCTTGAACATCAGTGTAGTAGACACTATTTGGATTGTGTTCAAGAGTATAACCTAAATGGTTTATGGTATAAGAATAAGGTTGGAAACCTTATTCTGGTAACACCATGGATGTGGCCCACTTTGTAATTAGTACAAATGAGGTAATCAAACTCATTGATGTGGTTGACATGCGAGTAGAGGCATCTTATATGAAGAGTTCATACAAGACCGAACTGCAAACTATTAGTCTAACCAATATAACACTTCATTCACATGGATAAGACTCGATAATTTATAGATGATCATTAGTGCCTCGACTCAATCTCGAGTAAGTTAAGAACTCCTGCTTATAGGGGTTTGTCCTTAGACTAGTATGGGTGAGAGTGGCCTATAACCGACTCAATAAGCCTACCTTCTCAGGGACTGAACCTCGTAGGTAGCTGGGGACTTAACTATGCAAGATGGAATTCACTCATTCTTACACTAAGGAATTAGATAGGTTGTTCCCTTATGAACTGAGTCCGGGTCTTGTACAACGGGGCCCCGCCCTCTAAACTGACTTAAGAGGGTATGAGTCTATGGTAGGACCTTAGACTTGTTGTTCATTAGAGGATCAGTGGTGCTTAAGGAACAAAGAGGTAATCATAGGGGTAAAACGGTAATTTGACCCAACTGTGTTTACGAACAACCTGTGAAGGGTCGACTCATTGGTAATGATTATATCAATGGATACAATATAATCTACACTGAGGAGAGTGCAACTACAAGTCTATAGTGGAGTGACTTGTAGTTAATGAATATTTATTAACTGGATCAAAGAGTTTGATCAGTTAATCTCACATCATTGGAGCTCATGAATTGTAGGTCCATTAGGTCCCTCCGTTGGCTCAACATGATAATATTGAGGGTATAAAGTGAGGAATGAAATTGAAGTGTTATATCAGTTATATGTGATATAATTGATATAATATATAGTTTTAATGTGAATTAGATTCACATATTAACTATATACTAATAAGAGAATGAAGGAGGGATAGGATGGTAATTTTCATCCTATTTCCCTATAAGTAGTTGCATAAGATGCAATTTTGAGGTTGAAGGCTTTTTGACAAAATCCTAGAATTCTCTCAAATTTTGTTGGAAAGAGTTCCAAACACAATTCCATAAGATCTCCACATCTCATCCTAAAAGGAACCCACCGTCCTCCATCACCTAGAGAACAACGGAGAAGATCTAGTGGTGAAATCTTCATACGTTTGGGTTCGAGTTGCTTAGATCGTGATCGTGGGAGAAGGAATACTTGAAGAAAGAGTTCTTCAAAGGTAATCTCTCAAATTTTGTGGGATAGCATGCTTAATCTTAGTTGATTTTGTTCTTGATTGAAATCCATGAGACAAAATAAGAACACGCGATTCAAAATCGCTTCCGCTGCGGGATTCGATCCCTTCAAAATAACCTTTTGAGTTTGAGGAGTAACCAAGAAAGATACGCCGAGTGGTTTTGGGTTGAAGCTTAAGGGACGTGGAAGGATTGAGCAAAGGGTAGCAGGTGCAACCAAATGTTTTGAGGGAAGTGTAGAAGGAGTCTTAAGGAAGAGTAATTCATAATGAGATTTATGGTTAAGATTAGGTGATGGATGGCGGTTGATAAGGTTAATTGTTGTGGCAAAGGCAAAAGACCAAAATTTGACTGAAAGGTGTGATTTGGACATTACGGTAAGGGCGACTTCAACAACATGTCTATGTTTTCGCTCGGCGACACCATTTTGTTCTTGTGTATAGGCACATGATGTTTGATGGAGAATACCATGATTTGGAGAAAATAACCAAGATCAGAGTTGACAAACTCTCCAACACCATCACTTCTAAGGATTTTAATTTTGTATGATAGTTGATTTTCAACTAGTGCTTTGAAAACTTTAAAGACTGAGGCAACATCTGATTTATGAGATATAGGGTAAAGTCAGGTGTATCTACTCATGTCATCAACAAAAGAGACATAATAACGGAAACCATTTATAATGATCTAAGGGGAAGGTCCCCAAACATCAGTGTGTATTATTTCTAGTGAATACAAAAAGAGATAGAAACAGACTGTGGAAAAGGATGCTTATGTAATTTGCCTTGCAAATAAGGATAGCAGATACATTTCGAAATAGAAGCAGTAGGATAGTTCATATGAGAAAGTACAGAGGAGAGTATTGCGTGACTAGGGTGGCCTAACCTGTAATGCCAAACAGAAGAAGTTGTTTGTGTCCCAACATGAGCAACAGGAAATGTGGTTGGAGAGGATTAATCGGCTTGTTGTATTGGATATATGAAAGAGTCTAGATTAAGAAAGAAGAAGTAATTTTGGATCTTGAACACTCTAAATTGATCAATTTTGTAAAATAAAATGCATGCTGAAAGCTAGAAAAACTGGGAGTTAAGAAACTCACCATTGAAGATCAAATTCTCTTCATCCGATGGATGATTTTCAACACGAACACTTCGTGGACAACCGTTAGTGTCTTTCCTACTATCCTCAGACCTTGGAACGGATTGTGGGATCCAAGGTTGAGAGAATTTGGAAGAAAAAGCCTCAAAGGTCACTAACTCGGGCCAGAAATGTTTTCTCCAAAATTCTCTCAAAACACATCAAAGCACCATTAAATAAAGCTTAATTAAGCTTCATTTGAGTGACAACTCAAGGGTGATGAGGATGTTTTGAGATGGAGGTGGCCAAATTTGGTGAATTTGAAGATGAGAGGGATTGGGCAAGTTGCCAACTTGATATTCATGAAAATCATGAAAATCATTCATTTTTAATTTAATTTTAATTAAAGAAATCAATATTAAATTGATTTTTAATTAAAATTAATTAAAGTAATTAAATTATTAACTAATTAATTTAATTAATTAATTTTAACTTAATTTAATATCAAATATTAAATTAAATAATTTTCCGATCCTCATCGATTTTTTTGAACACGAATCTTTATTCATGCTATAAACTGATCCAATATTTAAATATATACACCTCCTTTTAATCATAGTCCAATTAATAATTAAGCTATGACTCGTTAAATATATCACATATAATTAACGCTTTCTCCCAAACTCGAATTTGAACAATTCAAATTCTTTTCTCTCAAAATGTTACAAGGCTTAGTCCGAGGTAGTAAGGAGGACCTAATGGACCTACATATCATGAGCTCCAACGATACGAGATTAACCGACCAAACTCTTTAGCCTAGCTAACCAACATTCGTTAACCACCGGGACACTCCACTAAAGCCCAGTGGTTGCACTCTCCTCACTGTAGATATATTTCTGTCCACTCGATATAACCATGATTAGTAAGTCGATCCTTCACAAGTTGTTCGTAATTACAGCAGGGTCAAAATTACCATTTTTATCCCTGTAATTACCTCTTGTTCCTTAAGTCTCACTAATCCTCTAATGAACAATTGGTTTGTGGTCCAACCAAGAAACCGAATCCCTCTCGGGCCAAGAGAGGGGTGGGCCCTTTGTTGAAGACCCGGAGTCAGCACTTAAGGGAACAACCTCTCTACAAATCCCTAAAGCGGGTAGGAGTGAATCCAATTTTGCAGAACTATGTTCCCAGCTATCTACCCGGACTTATCCCTGAAATGGGAGGCTTATTGAGTCGGAAATCTCGGGCCACTCTCACCCATGCAAATCTAAGGATATTCCGAATAAACAGGAGTTCATAGAACGCTCAGGATTAAGATCGAGTTACCTAGGTCATCGTATGAATATAGTCAGTTAAGAAAGTAAATGGAGTTATAAAGTCTAAGTGACTATTTCGCGGTCCAATCTTATGCAAACTCATTGCATAGGATGCCCCCACTCGCATGTCTCCACATGAATGATTTAGGATCACATCATTTGTACCCTTCAAAGTAGGTCGCGTCCATAGTGTCCCCAGGATAAGGTACCCAACCCTATCCTTATACTATAGACCGTTCTGGCTATAACTTGAACTTGATCCACTTTTATGTCACACATAAAGTTCAAGTATTCATCATATAGCCAAGGGTTCTTTATTGGATTAGGGTTACATAATACACAATTCACTTTATTCAATAACACCTTTCTTTGAATAAATCTCAATAACAACTTTATTGCAAAATAGAATATACATTGATTTACAAAACCACGAGTTTTAGGACATAAAACCAACAAACTCCCACTTGGACTAAAACGTCGGTGGGGGTAAAACATGTTGAGCAAAGAAAAAGCGCCTCTTTTGTACAACACCGTAGTCCTAGACTCTCTAGGTGTCCTCAAACACTTTAGCCATGAGGGGCTTTGTAAACAGATCAACAATAATGTGCTCCGAAGCGATTTGTGTGACGATCACGTCTCCTCGTTGCAGAATCTCCCTGATGAGATGATATTTGCGCTCTATGTGCTTTCTGCGCTTATGGCATCTAGGTTCTTTAGAATTTTCCATTGCACCACTATTATCACAATAATGGGTGATACACAATTCATATTTGGAACAACCTCCAAATCAATCAAAAACTTCCTAAGCCATCTGACCTCCTTCGCCGCTTTCGCAAGCTACGACGCGTACCCAACCTCTATGG
Organism: Trichosanthes cucumerina; assembly: GCA_036507285.1. NCBI lineage: Eukaryota > Viridiplantae > Streptophyta > Magnoliopsida > Cucurbitales > Cucurbitaceae > Trichosanthes > Trichosanthes cucumerina. Next base: position 40,176,978 of record CM071836.1, on the reverse strand, counting down.
TGGAGTCGCAATACAACCTTGCTTTATGCTCCTCCATACTATAGCTCATCCGTTAAGAGTGAACATCGATCCACGATGTGGATTTCCTCGAATCTACATCACCAAAAATCGAGTCGGTGTATCCTGCGCAAGGATCAAATGCTTTGAGCCATAAACAAGCATATAGTCCTCGCTCTCCTAAGATACTTGAGGATGTTCTTAACGACAATCCAGTTGATCATATCCCCGGATTAGACTGACGATATTTGAGTATTCCCTTTGCATAGCATATGTGTGGGTCGAGTACATAACATGCATGACATACATCGGACTTCGGCGGACAACCAAGCATATGGGAATGCGTCTCATCTCCTCAACTTCTTCAGGTGTCTTAGGACACTGTTCCTCACAAATGAATTCCATGCCTGAAAGGTAATAAACCCTTCTTGGAATTCTGCATCTTATATCTAACCAACATCTTGTCAATATAAAATGCTTGAGACAATGCTAGCGTTTTGTTCTTGTGCGATTAGAACAATTTAGATTCCAAGGACAAACTAAGTCTCTCTCAAATATTTCATTTGGAATTGGGTTGCTAGTCATTGCTTAACGCTAGTCAGAACCTCCATCATTCCCAATGAGCAAGATATCGTCTACGTATAGAACTAAGAAAGCTACAGTGGTATTGACTATATTCTTGTAAACACAAGCCTCGTCAATATTCTGTTCAAACCCATAAGATTTGATCGCAGTATTGAAAGAGTCTAGATTAAGAAAGCGGAAGCAATTTTGGATCTTGAACAGTCTAAGTTGAACAATTTTGTAAAATAAAATGCATGCTCAAAACTGGAAAAACAGGGAGTTAAGAAACTCAACTTTGTAGATCAAATTCTCTTCACCCGGTGGATGGTTTTGAATACGAACACTTCGTGGACAATCGTTAGAGTCTTCCCTACTATCCTAAAGCCTCGGAACGGATTGTGGGATCCTAGGTTGAGAGAATTTGGAAGAAAAGACCTCAAAGGTCATTAATTCGAGAATTTAGAATTTTCTGCAAAATTCTATCAAAACACCTCAAAACACCATTAAATAAAGCTTCATCACGCTTCATTTGAGTGACAACTCAAGTGTGATGAGGATGGTTTGAGATGGAGGTGGCCAATTTTTGTGAATTTGAAGATGAGAGGGATTGGGCAAGTTGCAATTTGGATTTTATGAAAATCCATGAAAATCCACTAATTTTCATTTAATTTTAATTCAAAAAATCAATATTAAATTTATTTTTAATTAAAATTAATATAATTAATTAAATAATTTAAAATTAATTTAATTAATTAATTTTTAATTTAATTTAATTTAATATCAAATATTAAATTAAATAAATTGCCCGATCCCGATCAATTTTCGAACATGAATCCTTATTCATGCTATAAATCAATCCAATATTTAAATCATATTTAAATATATCCACACTCTTATTAATCATAGTTTAATTCATAATTAAGCTATGATCAAGTTAAATATATCACATATAATTAACACTTTCTTCCAAACTCGAATTTGAACAATTCAAATTCTTTTCTCTCAAAATGTTACAAGGTTAAGTCCGAGATAGTAAGGGGGACCTAATGGACCTACAGATCATGAGCTCCAACGATACGGGATTAACCGACCAAACTCTTTAGCCTAGCTAATCATCATTCGTTAACCACCAGGGCACTCCACTAAAGCCCAATGACTGCACTCTCCTCACTGTAGATATATTTATGTCCACTCGATATAACCATGATTAGTAAGTCGATCCTTCACAGGTCGTTCGTAATTACAGCTGGGTCAAAGTTACTATTTTACCCTGTAATTACCTCTTGTTCCTTAAGTCCCATTGATCCTCTAATGAACAATTGGTTTGTGGTCCAACCAGCAAACCGAATCCCTCTCGGGCCAATGTCAGGGGTGGACTCTTTGTTCAAGACCTGGAATCAACACTTTAGGGAACAACCTCTCTACTAATCTCTGAAGCGGGTAGGAGTGAATTCCATCTTGCAGAACTATGTTCCTAGCTATCTACCTAAACTTATCCTTGAAATGGGAGGCTTATTGAGTTTGCAGTCTCGAGCCACTCTCACCCATGCAAATCTAAAGATAATCCGAATAAACAAGAGTCCATAGAACGCTCGAGATTAAGATCGAGTTACCTAGGTCATCGTGATGAATATAGTCGAGTTAGAGGCGAAACGGAGTTATAAAGTCTAAGTGACTATTTCACGGTCAGGTCTTATGCAAACTCATTCCATAGGGCGCCTCCACTCACATGTCTCCACATGAACGATTTAGGATCACATCATTTGTACTTAACAAAATGGGTCGTGTCCATAGTGTCCCCAGGATAAGGTACCCAACCCTATCCTTATACTATAGACTTTTTTGGCTATAACTTGAACTTGATCCAGATTTATGTCACACATAAAGTTCAAGTATTCATCCTATAGCCAAGGGTTCTTTATTGAAATAAGGTTACACAATACACAATTCACTTTATTCAATAACACCTTTACTGAATAAATCTAAATAACAACTTTATTGCAAAATAGAATATACACTCAGTTTACAAAGCCACGAGTTTTAGGACATAAAACCCAACAAACTCCCACATGGACTAAAACGTCAGTGGGGTAAAACATGCTGAGCAAAGAAAAACTGCCCTACTGTACAACCCGTAGTCCTAGACTTTCTAGGTGTCCCTCAAACACTTTAGCCGTGAGGGGCTTTGTAAACAGACTTTCTAGGTGTCTCTCACGTCTCCTCGTTGCACAATCTCCCTAATGAGATTATATTTGCGCTCTATGTGCTTTCCGCGCTTATGGCTTCTAGGTTCTTTGGAATTTGCCACTGCACAACTATTATCACAATAAAGGGTGATAGCCAAATTTATATTTGGAACAACTTCCAAATCAGTCAAGAACTTCCTAAGCCATACAACTTCCTTCACTGCTTCGCAAGCTGCGACGTACTCAGCCTCCATGGTGGAGTTAGCAATACAACCTTGCTTTATGCTCCTCCAAACCATAGCTCCTCCGTTAAGAGTGAACACTGATCCTGATGTGGATATCCTCGAATCTACATCAGTCTGAAAATCAGAGTCAGTATATCCTGCAAGGATCAAATCCTTTGCGCAATACACAAGCATATAGTCCCTCGTTCTCCTAAGATACTTGAGGATGTTCTTAACGGCAGTCCAGTGATCATATCTTTGATTAGACTGATACCTACTGACTATTCCCACTGCATAACATATGTCGGGTCGAGTTCATAGCATGACATACATCAGACTACCGACAGCAGATGCATAGGGAATGCGTCTCATATCCTCAACTTTTTGATGTGTCTAAGGAAACTGTTCCTTAGACAAATGAATTCCATGCCTGAAAGGTAATGAGCCCTTCTTGGAATTCTGCATCTTATATCTAACCAACATCTTGTCAATATAAGATGCCTGAGATAGTGCTAGCGTTTTGTTCTTGCGATTCCGAACGATTTGGATTCCAAGAACAAACTGAGCCTCTCCCAAATCTTTCATTTGGAATTGGGTCGCTAGCCATTGCTTAACGCTAGTTAGGAATCCTGCATCATTCCCAATGAGCAAGATTTCGTCTACATATAGAACTAAGAAACCTACAGTGGTATTGACTATCTTCTTGTAACACAAGGTTCGTCAATATTCTGTTTAAAGCCATAATATTTGATCGCAGTATCAAATCTTATATTCCAGGATCTAGAAGCTTGCTTCAATCCATAGATGGATCGTTTAAGCTTGCAAACCTTTTGCTCTTGACCTTGAACTATGAATCCCTCTGGTTGATCCGTATAGATACTCTCTTCAAGATTGCCATTCAGAAAGGCTGTGTTGACATCCATTTGCCAAATTTCATAATCATAAAACGTGGCAATAGACAAGAGTATTCTAATGGACTAAAGCATGGCAACAGGGGAGAAGGTTTCTTCAGAGTCCACCCTTTCCCTTTGGGTATAACCCTTTGCCACAAGTCGAGCCTTAAAGGTTTGCACCTTACCGGTTTGACCTCGTTTCCTTTTGTAGATCCACTTGCAATCGATAGGCCTTTCGCCATCTTGTGATCTACAAGTTCCCAGACTGAATTGAAGTACATTGACTCCATTTCAAGGTCCATGGCTTTAATCCACTGGTCCCTATCTATATCATACATTGCTTGTTTATAGGTCAATGGATCCTCAATGCCATCATCAAGTATGACGACTTGGGTTTCAGTCAAATCCATGTAACAGTCAGGTTGTATAACATCCATCCCACTACGTCGAGGCATTCTCAACACTTGAGAAGGACCAGCTTGATCAACAACTCTTGTTGATTTATCTGTAGCTTCCCTGGCAATTTCGCTCAAGATAATTGCTGATGCAAAATTTATGATAATGCAATGCCGTAGTGTATGGGTCAAGTTTTAGTATAGTGATTTAATAGTTCAAGTATCATTCTCAGGAATGGGTTTCTAGATTAATTAATTACTAAGATACTAATTCTCAATTTTAGCTAAAGCAACAAAACATGGATAGATGATGAAAGTAAAAGCAAACAACAGACTAACATGTGGAGACACGAATTGATAGATTTGAGGAAAGTGATTTTACAAGTTAAAGACTTAAATAACACATGCAATGAACCAATGAGATGAATTTATAAACAAGAAGCAAAATACTCAAGAAAACCTCTTGATTCTTAGTGAGTGTCACACATGCAAATAACTCCATAGTCTCCATATGAACCTATGACATGCATGACATTAAGCAACTTCTTAATGTGTTTCCCTTAAGATTTCTAAGTCATTCTCATGCCAGATTTCTAAAGGGTTTTGACAACTTTGCTCTAATTCAAGTTTTATCCCTCGACTCCACTTAAACCAACAAATTTAAGAGTTAAAGAACGAATTGCCAAAAATAAGAACAAAAGATGCTTCAATACATAGCAATTGAGACTTAACAAGTAAATCAAATCCTAACTACAACATTTAGCTACTCTACATCACATGAAAATCAAGCTAAACATGTAGAAAACGTCTTAGAACGCTATTACAATTTGAAAGAAAAGGAAATTAAACTTATGTGTCAATGCTGAACCTTCGTCTCCGAGCTCCCGTCTTCGATCTCGAACTTCCACGGATGCTTTGGGTCCCAAAAATGCTATTTTCTCTCTTCTTACAAAGTGTATCTCGAAAATTGGGTGGATTGTCTATTAATTTCAGCTCCCTTGTAATGAAAACATAAGGTTCTATATATAGGCTCAATCGGTACAGCGTTGCAACGCTAGGGACAGCGTTGCAACACTGTACCCTAAACGCGTGGTAAATAAGGAAACAGTCGGCAACGTTGCAACGTCGCTACCCTAGCGCGCGCGTTCCTCTATCGAAGTAGCGTTGCGACGCTGCAAGGCAGCGTTACAACGCTACTTGCACAGCCTTTATGCGCATCTTCTTATCGAGATAGCGTTGCAACGCTATCGCCTGGAGTCTTCAATGCTTCTAAACAGCAAGCATGGTGTTGCAACGCTCTGCATGACGTTGCAACGCCATCACCTCGGGTCTTCAAGCTTGGATTGATCTTTCTTCTTTTGAATGATGTTATTTTTAGCTCCAAATAGCCTCGTTTCGATCCCGAGTGATCCAAAATGTCTCCAAATGTCCTGTTTAAGCTCTTATCCTAAAATTGAGTGATTTAAACAAGTAAAAACCCTCAAATTATCATAAAACTAGCAATAATTAAGGCTAAGGATAACACATTTTGTGTGGTATCAAACACCCCCAAACTTAAACTTTTGCTAGTCCCGAGCAAAAACAGAGTTAAACATTAGATTGTTCTTAAACATACATTTGATTCAAGGCTCAAAAATTTAAGGGAAAATCTAGTAACCACAGGAAATACTCAAACGTAACATTTCAGCAAGCAATTTAAAACTTTTCCTAAGTGTTCCTACGTGTGTGTGTGTGATTAGCCTATGTTCCTTTCATTTTTACTAAGCCCGGATCAACTTTATTAGGCTCTCCATTCAACTTCCCCCTACACTGGTCTTAATTACTAATCTTTGAGCCTCCCCACATTCAAGAATTAAATAACTCTACTCAACACTTCCTCACTTTTTATCAATTTTTCTATTTTCTTCTTTTTTTTTTTTTGTGCAAGGACACTAACTTTAACACATCCACTGCAGGGACCCTTACCCAGAGCACTCGCTCAATGAGTGGCCTAACTGATCACAATAAAGGTAGATCTTTTTGCCCTCACGATTTTTTTTTTAGCAATCAAACAACAAACACCAACTAATTCACATACTGTATAAGTCATGCACTTCATATTGTTATTCACCCTATCATGCGCTTTAACTCTCAAATCGGTTCTTAGATCTATCGAGATGACATCAAACTTCTAAACCTAATAACTTTGTTCTAAGCATTTCAAAACTACAGAACACGACTATGTGCATAATAGTAGTGCAGAAAAACTCAAGAAAATTTTTAAATTAACTCGAATTCATGTCATGCTCTCAAGTTTAGTGAGAATCCACAAAGATTTCCAATTAAATCTCATCCTAGGCTATCATGATCATAATTATGTAAAAGATCAATCAACGATTTAACACATACTCAGGCCAGTCACAACAATTAAACAACATCCCACCCCCAAACTTAAACTAAACATTGTCCCCAATGTTTGGAGAAATAAGCACAAATTAAGAATAAGGGTAAGAGTGAACAATACTGTCGTGGGTGATGGAGATCTTTCTTAGTTCCTTGGATAGCCAAAGCATGTGTCTTGGAGTTCTTTAGAATGAGAGCATGGATTTCAACGAAAAAAGGCATCGTCACAACCTACAAAGCAAAACAACAACTAGTAAATAAACTAAGAATTGAAAAACAACTAAAAACAAACTAAAGCAAGCTAAAGACAGAAAAACAAAAGTAAGTAAAGCTTGGGTTGCCTCCCAAGAAGCGCTTTGTTTAATGTTTTTAGCTAGACTGTACTCTCTCAAGGTGTTTCTTTCCTTGCTTGCAGTGCCTGGAGTGATGTTTTTATTTGGCCAATCTAAGTCTATATATTCTTTATTGCAGCTCCATGACTAGTCACAATACTAGATAGACTGGTGACTGCATTCTCCAATTGGTTGGACCGACTTCTGGATTCAGCTATGAAGGAGTGAAATGTCTCTTCTAGCGATGGTTTCCTATCTGATGTAGAAGCATGCCCTGTAGGAGGATTCAACAAATTTTTATTGTTAGCATAAGAGAAATTCTGATGATACCTTAAACCTGGATTGTAATATGTTGGGAGGTTATTCTGAGTGTTATTTCCTCCATAGTGGTTGCTTCTGTTGTTCAGGTAGTGCAATTGCTCCATAGTGGATTCTCCATTGGGCTTGGAGCATTGAGAGGACATCCCTGTCTGTGGTGATTCTGCAAAATTATGCAGGGCATAAGTGAGAGATGCCATATGAGATCTAAGAGAGGTTACCTCGTCCAGTTGATATAATTCGACTCATCGGCTTAGATGCATCATTGTCTGTAGGCCATTGGTAGCTGGCAATTGACATTTCCTCGAGGAGGGCACGTGCTTCTGGCATAGTCTTCGCCATGAAAGTCCCTCCATCAGTGGCATCTAGAATGGTCCTGATCTTACCTTCCAGACCATTATAAAACAATTGTACTGGGAGCCAACAGGTAGCCATTTGTAGGCACCTCCTGAGCATGTCCTTGTACCTTTCCCAGGCCTCAAATAGTTGTTTTTCCTCCTGCTGCCTTAATGTTCCAATCTCAGTCCTTAACTTTGCAGCCTTTATAGGTGGAAAAAATTTGGTTATGAAGGCTTGGGCCAACTTTTCCCACGAAGTGATACTGCATGAGGGAAGGGACCATAGCCATTCTTTGGCTCTACCCTACAAAGAGAAAGGAATGAGATGTAAGCGAATATTGTCAGCAGAAATACCGTTCATTTTAAATGTGCCACAGATTTCTAAGAAATTTCGTGAGTGTGAGTTAAGGTCTTACGTGGCTAATCCTCTAAAAGCACCTTCCCTAACCATCTGTATTAGCCTTGTCTTAAGTTCAAAATTATTAGCATTTATAGGGGCATGGACTATTCCACTGCTAAGAATTAAACACAGGTTGGAAATACTCCTCGATAGGTTTAGGGTTATTGATGAGCTCTGATCGGCCATAGTATGAGTTTCTGCTTTTCCTTCCCTTAGGAGTCTCCCTCGCAGTCCTCTCGATCTCGGGATCAAAAGGGTGCAAGATCGCAGACTCTCCTCTTGGGCATACACCTGGAGGTACAAAAAGAAAGAAATTAGACAAAAACACAAAAAAGAACTAGAAAATAGAACATAAAAGAAAGAAAAATACAAAAAAGAAAGATATGAAACATAAAACTTGGGTTGCCTTCCAAGAACCGCTTTCTTTAACGTCTTTAGCTAGACGGTGACTTATCATGAGACATAAAATTACTCATATTTCTTCGAGCCCTTCTTGCTCGAATCGATATAGCCTTCTAAGTCTAAAAGGCTATCCTGTTTTTCCTGGGCACCAGGGATAGAATTATTTTTGGTATTTTTGTTTAATGAAATGAAAGAACTAAAATCAAAGCAAGACTCGTGAGTATAGGACAAATGGTTATAAAAAATAAAGGAAAATTCTGAGGATAAAAGGAAAGAAGACTTCTCAGCCTCTAACTCTATCACCTGGACTTCCTCTGTGGAAGTGATTATATCACCAATGTCTACCTCACTAACCTGATTATGGTGTGCCTCAGTCTCGCCCAAACTATCCTCGCTAAAATATGAACAAATCCTCCTAGGTGGCACCTCCTGAAAGGTAAGGATAAGAAATTGTTCCTGTAGGGCCTTAAGAGAAATTACTAGCTGGTTAAGATATTGAGCTCTATCCTGTACTATTTCCCAAAATCCTATCACCTCAGTTTCTAACCTATCCAACCTCTCTAATTCACAATGAACCAAATTTTTAATTTTCAATTCTAAGGTATATTCCGCCAATTGGTCCATAAGAGAAGATATTTCTATGGGTTGGTCAGGGTACAACAAATTATGATCCCAAGTGTCTAAATAACTACCATCATAAGAATTTTTATCAATTTGAGGTACAGAATGGTAGAAATTAGACATATGGTAATCAGAAAAATCATGATGCACATACCTAGGGTCCTGGGAGGGACTATAAAAAGATGGAGAATCAAAATCATGCAAAGTCATGCTTGAAAAATTAATAATTTAGATCAAGACTACACAATAGTAACACAACCAAAAACCGGGGACAAAGACTCAAAACACACAAAACTAAAATAAAAGAAATAAGGAAACAAACAAACACAAAAAAAAAATAAGGAAAGACAAACAAACAAACTTTAGTCTAAAACTTCAAAATTTTCCCTAATATTAATTACTTTAAATAATCGCCATTCCCCGGCAACGGCGCCAAAAACTTGTTGATGCAAAATTTATGATAATGCAATACCGCAGTGTACGGGTCAAGTTTTAGTATAGTGATTTAAGAGTCCAAGTATCGTCCTCGGGAATGGGTTTCTAGATTAATTAATTACTAAGATACTAATTCTCAATTTTAGCTAAAGCAACAAAACATGGATAGATGATGAAAGTAAAAGAAAACAACAGACTAACATATGGAGACACGAATTGATAGATTTGAGGAAAGTTATTTTACAAGTTAAAGACTTAACTAACACATGCAATGAACCCATGAGATGAATTTATAAACACGAAGCAAAATACTCAAGAAAACCTCTCGATTCTTAGTGAGCCTCACACATGCAAATAACTCCATAGTCTCCATATGAACCTACGACATGCATGGCATTAAGCAAGTTCTTTATGTGTTTCCCTTAAGATTTCTAAGTCATTCTCATGCCAGATTTCTAAATGGTTTTGAAAACTTTGCTCTAATTCAAATTTTATCCATCGAGTCCACTTAAACCAACAAATTTAAGAGTTAAAGAACAAATTGCCAAAAATAAGAACAAAACATACTTCAATACATAGCAATTGAGTCTTAACAAGTAAATCAAATCCTAACTACGACATTTAGCTACTCTAAATCACATGAACATCAAGTTAAACATGTAGAAAACGTCTTAGAACGCTATTACAATTTGAAAGAAAAGGAAATTAAACTTATGTGTCGATGTCGGTCCTTCGTCTTCGAGCTCCCGTCTTCGATCTCGAACCTCCACTGATGCTTTGGCTCCCAAAAACGCTATTTTCTCTCTTCTTACAAAGTGTATCTCGAAAATAGGGTAGATTGTCTATCAATTTCGGCTCCCTTGTAATGAAAACATAAGGTTCTATATATAGGCTCAATCGGTACAGCGTGGTAACGCTAGGGACAGCGTTGCAACGCTGACCCTAAACGCGTGGTAAATAAGAAAATAGTCGGCAACGTTGCAACGCTGAGGGTAGCGTTGTAACGCCGGTACCCTAGCACGTGCGTTCCTCTATCGAAGTAGCGTTGCGACGCTGCAAGGCAGCGTTGCAACGCTACCTGCACGACCTTCATGTGCATCTTCTTATCGAGATAGCGTTGCAACCCCCTAAGGCAGCTTTGCAACGCTATCGCCTGGAGTCTTCAATGCTTCTAACAACAAGCATGGCGTTGCAATACTCTGCATGGCGTTGCAACGCCATCAGCTCGGGTCTTCAAGCTTGGATTGATCTTTCTTCTTCTGAATGATGTTATTGTTAGCTCTAAATAGCGTCGTTTCGATCTCGAGTGATCCAAAATGTCTCCAAATGTCCTATTTAAGCTCTTATCCTGAAATTGAGTGATTTAAGCACGTAAAACCCCTGAAATTATCATAAAACTAGCAATAATTAAGCCTAAGGATAGCACATTTTGTGTGCTATTAATAATCCTGCTTCGAGGCTGAGGATCTCTCACGTGGTTTTCCTCCAAGAACGTGGCGTTTGTCGACACAAGCCCTTTGTCCTCTTGAGGATCATAAAAAAGACCACCTTTCGTTTCTTTAGAGTATCCTACAAATAGGAATAATTTTGAACGATGTTCTAATTTCTTTGGATTGGACACCAACACATGTGTCGGACATCCCCAAATCCTGAAGTGACATAAACTCCAATTACGCCCTTTATATAATTCATAGGGTGTTTCTTAAACACTCTTAGAGGAACCATGTTCAAAATATATACTACAACTTCTACTGCATATCCCCAAACCGAACTAGGTAGCTGAGCATAGTTCATCATGGATCGAACCATGTCTAACAGGGTTCTATTTCTCCTCTCAAATACACCATTCTCCTGAGGTGTACTGGATGCTGAGAGTTGGGATACGATTCCATGTTCAATCACATAGTCTTGGAATCTCAAATCCATATACTCTCCACCTCGATCTGATCGAAGTGTTTGAATCGTTTGACCTAATGTGTTCTCAACTTCTGCCTTATATTCCTTGAACTTTTCAAGGGTTTCAAACTTATGATGCATTAGGTAAAGATAGCCATACCTAGAATAATCATCAATGAAACTGATGAAATATTCATACCCTCCTCGTGCCTTGACATTCATAGGACCACAGAGATCCGAATGCACGAGTTCTAAGGGTTCTTTAGCTCAATAACCTTTTTCAGAAAAATGACTAAAAGAGTTGGTCTTAACACATATTAGTTGCCCTCTAACTGGGGGTAAAGAGTTGCCCTCTAACTGACTTAGGAGATCACTCTTGACCAATCTCCCAATCCTATTGAGATTAATGTGGCCTAGTATTAAGTGCCAAAGATAGGTACTAGGAGAAAGTTTCTGCCTTTTATTTTGAGTATCAGCTATTTTAAACATCTCGGTGTTCAAAATAGCTTTTACTTCTGTTGGTCTTAACACATATAAGTTGTTTTCAAGTTTAGCAGAACATATTCGTACACCTCTTTTTCAAATGAACGCTTCATTATGATCAAAAGATACTTTATACATATGTTCAAGTAAACAAGAGATAGATACAAGATTTCTTCTGATTCCAGGAACCAAAAGTACATTTTCTAACAAACTGCTCCCACTACTTTGGCTGAGACAACCTCTCCCGTTCTAACCCTAAGAGTTATCTCCCCATCTGCAAGCTACTACCAGGAACTAGTTTCCTGAAAAGAAGAACAAACATGGTTAGTGGCTCCTGAATCTAATATCCAGGCGGAATCATCATGTTCCACTAAACATGTTTCAACAACAAGTAAATCATATTTACCTTGTTTTTCCTTCTCAGCTTTCTTTTCTTCAAGGTACTTTGGGCAATTTCTCTTCCAAAGGTGCCGTCACCACCACAATGGAAACATTTTCCTGTTGTCTTAGCCTTGCGTGTGGGAGCTGGTCCCTTCCCTTTATCCTTCTTATTCTTCTGAATACCCTTATTCTTGGTAAAAGAAGAACCAGACTTGGCCCTTGAGGACGATCCTTTTAGGAAGTTCTTCGAAGTGACAACATTTTCCTCCTTCTCTTTTCCTTTTGATTTCATCAGGGATTCAAAAGTATGAAGCTCATTGAGGAGGGTAGTAAGGTTATACTCTATTTTATTTATCACCGCATTGGTGCAAAATGGTAGGAAACTCATCGGAAGAGATTCCATAATAAAGGTTACCTGACTTTTCTCATCTCTGACAACCACATTTACTTCAGCCACGTTGAAGTGGATCATCATGTCAAGGACATGTTCTCTAACAGAGGCTCACTCCTTCATACGGAAGTTGTAAACGTATTTGAGAGCATTATAATGGACCGATGAGGACGGTTGTCCGAACATCGCCTGTAATGATCCTATGATCTCCTTAGCGGTGACCATGCTCTCATGTTTCCTAGACAACACATCAGATATACTGGCTAAGATATAGACTCGGGACTTCTCATTAGCCCTAATCCATCTGTCATAAGCATCCCGAAAAATTCGGTTTGTTGTCGAGCTGGGAGGGGGAGGACATTCCTCAATTAAGACGAACCTCGGATCATGAAGAACTTGAATCATATTCAAGTTTGATTTCCAAGTTCCATAATTTTCGCCGCTAAGTTTATTCAAGGCGAGTAACTGGATAAAAGAGTTCGACATGCTGAAAAAGAATGAATTCTGTTAGTGAATTGTTTGTAACCTATCCAATTTAAGAATTTCGCAAAAGTAATAATGTACCCATAAACTCATTATTCTTTTTGCAACAATACTTCAGTGAGTCAAAGCAACCGCTACCGAGGGGTAGTCAATCACTCCTTTACTGAATCAAGACATTCTTGACTAAATGCTAATACCAGAATAACTCTTATTCCTATAGCATTCTAGTTATCGCAACTTTGGTCCAGAATTTACTAACATTTAGCAATTCTTGTAAGTGTGACCCGCCATTTTCAGACCTCAGAGGTCGGCCCCAACAATGCTACCGAATTGGAGAGATAAAGCTGAGAATGGACCTAAGAGACCCTATCCATTTCTGGAGTTTGAGTTGTTCCGAATCCCATGTTACATCCCTCCCAATGGATGGTGCTACTTCGGGCAACCAGCAGGCGCAACATGGGAATCTCACGGTCCAACTTAATGGAGGAGACCGTAGGATGTGTTGACACACTTCCTTCTCCCACTTACTATAAATACTTTCTCCATTCATCTTGCTCTTGATTTATGAAAATACCATCTGAATGGGGATACCCTATTGATATCACGACGCCGAACATAAATCTCACTGTGTGAACTTCGTGGAGAGCGTAAGAGGAAATTGTTATATCATATATACCTTTTCACTCCCACTAAGTATTTTAAATAGTTTGGGTATACTTTTACTTAGGCATATTCCGGCTAAAACAATATGACCTAAGTCTACCAATATAACAAATATACTGGAATTACCTAAGTCTATTAACCATTTAATAAACCTAGGTCTATGAGTTCAATTTATTAACTTTTAATAAATGCCACTCACGAAGGATAATTTATAACCTCTTTATTAAATTCACTCGAAGATCAGTTCTCAGGTAGGTGTGTTCCGTTTCCGTCAGCTTAAGTACCCCAACCTAGCCAGAACCTTCCTTAGTCAGTGTCCCTCTTTAATCAAAGTTTATAAATTATTAGTTTCCTTGTTCTAATCTTATTAGAACTAGATAACCTTAGGTCTAATGAAATACAGTTCGAAAACCATTTTAAAACTAATTAATTAACCTTAGGTTACATTCATTTCTATGTTATAAATTGCTTGATCATTCATCACATGAATAAACATACATTTATAACAAATCCATCACATAAATAAATGCATAACAATTATATGTTTAATTTTTAATTAATATAACCCTTACATTAATAATTAAAACATATAATATTTGTTTCATAAATTAATATAACTCTTATATTAATTCATATGAAACCCAATAAACATGCATACAATATATCATAACACTTATAACATACTTTCAATGCATGGAACATGCTTCTTATGGTGGGATTTTAAAATCTATATGACATACTTTATGCACATACAATCAGGGATTCTAATTAAAATATACATTCACAATGCATAATTAATTAAACACACTAAAGTGGACTGGTTTTGACATCTAATGCAAGCAAACAACTAAATTATTACAATAGTAATCTAGAATTAACATTGAACCACTTGGAACTTTTCGAATTTGGGTCGAACTAGCTTGCAAATGTGTGAACCAGACCTTCAATAGGTTGAACCGGGCTTTAAAAGAGCGAACCGGGCCTCCAAATGGTGAAACAGACCTCCAAAATGGAAAAATCGACCTAGAATAGTCAGAACCGGCCTAAAAACACCCAAACCGGACAAAAATCGAACCGAACCGGTCCAAAATGACTTGAACCGGTCAAACTCAACGGTCAAAAGTCAGCTTCATCTTCAACAAATTGCAATTCACGGTGGGTTGAATTCATTCAGCTTTGTAGTGATTTGAAAAAAAGACAACCATTGTTTCGATTTTCAAGACCATTCGAGCTTCTCTCTTAAATTGAAGGCCTTCCCGAACTCCGATCGACCCGAAACTTGTACAGATTATTCTTCACACATTAATGCTCAAACACACTTGAGCAATTTGAAAATAAAGCACGAATTGATGCTCAATTTAAATGCCAAATCAGAATTTCACTTTAGACGCCAAGAAAAAATAGATTTCAAAAAACACCCACCACATAACAAAATAGATAAAATTGACTGCTCAAAATTGCTCTGATGCCAATTGAAAGAGTCTAGATTAAGAAAGCGGAAGCAATTTTGGATCTTGAACACTCTAAGTTGATGAATTTTGTAAAATAAAATGTATGCTTAAAGTTGGAAAAACAGAGAGTTAAGAAACTTAACTTTCTAGATCAAATTCTCTTCACTCGGTGGATGGTTTTTAACACGAACACTCCGTGGACAACCGTTAGAGTCTTCCCTACTATCCTCAGGCCTTGGAATGGATTGTGGGATCCTAGGTTGAGAGAATATGGAAGAAAAGACCTCAAAGGTCACTAATTTGAGAATTTAGAATTTTCTGCAAAATTTTATCAAAACACCTCAAAACAAAATTAAATAAAGCTTCATCAAGCTTCATTTGAGTGACAACTCAAGTGTGATGAGGATGGTTTGAGACGGAGGTGGCCAATTTTGGTGAATTTGAAGATGAGAGAGATTGGGCAAGTTGCAATTTGGATTTTATGAAAATCCATGAAAATCCACTAATTTTTATTTAATTTTAATTCAAAAAACCAATATTAAATTGTTTTTTAATTAAAATTAATATAATTAAATAAATAATTCAAAATTAATTTAACTAATTAATTTAATTTAATATCAAATATTAAATTAAATAAATTGCCAGATCCCGATCGATGTTTCGAACATGAATCCTTATTCATGCTATAAACCGATCCAATATTTAAATCATATTTAAATATATCCACCTCCTATTAATCATAGTTTAATTCATAATTAAGCTATGATTCGTTAAATATATCACATATAATTAACACTTTCTTCCAAACTCGAATTTAAACAATTCAAATTCTTTTCACTCAAAATGTTACAAGGTTAAGTCCGAGCTAGTAAGGGGGACCTAATGGACCTAAAGATCATGAGCTCCAACGATACGAGATTAACCGACCAAACTCTTTAGCCTAGCTAATCAACATTCGTTAACAACCGGGGCACTCCACTAAAGCCCAGTGGCTGCACTCTCCTCACTGTAGATATACTTCTATCTACTCGATATATCCATGATTAGTAAGTCGATGCTTCATGAGTCGTTCAGTAATTATAATTTGAGTTAAAATTACCGTTTTACCCCTGTAATTACCTCTTGTTCCTTAAGTTCCACTCGATCCTCTAATGAACAATTGGTTTGTGGTCCAACAAGCAAACCAGAATCCCTCTCGGGCCAATGAGAGGGTGGGCCTTTGTTCAAGACCCGAGTCGACGACTTAAGGGAACAACCTCTCTACTAATCCCTTAAGCGGGTAGGAGTGAATTCCATCTTGCAGAACTATGTTCCCAGCTATCTACCCAGACTTATCCCTAAAATGGGAGGCTTATTGAGTTGGTAGTCTCGAGCCACTCTCACCCATGCAAATCCAAGGATAATCTGAATAAACAGGAGTCCATAGAACGCTCAGGATTAAGATCGAGTTACCTAGGTCATCGTATGAATATAGTCAGTTAAGACAGTAAATGGAGTTATAAAGTCTAAGTGACTATTTCACGGTCCAGTCTTATGAAAACTCATTGCATAGGGTGCCCCCACTCACATGTCTCCACATGAATGATTTAGGATCACATCGTTTATACTTTACAAAGTGGGTCGTGTCCATAGTGTCCCCAGGATAAGGTACCAAACCCTATCCTTATACTATAGACTTTTATGGCTATAACTTGAACTTGATCCAGATTTATGTCACACATAAGGTTCAAGTATTCATCCGATAGCCAAGGGTTCTTTATTGAATTAAGGTTACACAATACACAATTCACTTTATTCAATAACACCTTTACTAAATAAATCTCAATAACAACTTTATTGCAAAATAGGAATATACATTCAGTTTACAAAACCACGAGTTTTAGGATATAAAACCCAACAAGTATCTGGATACCTAGAACATACAAACTATCTGGATACCTAAAACATACTGTGCCTCTCCCAAATCTTTCATTTGGAATTGCGAAGCCAACCATTCCTTAATGTCAGTAAGAGATCCTACCTCATTCTCAATGAGGAGGATATCATCCACATACAATATTTGAAATGCGACAGTTTTATCGACGATTTTCTTGTAGACACAAGGCTCGTCAACATTTTGATCAAAGCCATAAGATTTGATCGCCTCATCAAACCTTATATTCCAAGACCTCGAGGCTTGTTTCAGTCCATAAATAGAGCAATGAAGCCGACAAACCTTTTGCTCTTGGCTTGGGTTGTGAACCCTTTGGGCTGGTCCATGTAGATCGTTTCGTCAAGGTTGCCATTCAAAAAGACGGTCTTGACATCCATCTGCCATACCTCGTAGTCATAATACGCGACAATGGCAAGAAGAATCCTGATCGACTTTACCATGGCAATAGGTGAAAAGTTTCCTTATAGTCAACCCCTTCGACTTGGATAAAACCCTTTGCCACTAGTCGTGCTTTGAAGGTCTGCACCTTCCCATCTACGCCAAATTTACACTTATAGATCCATTTACAACCTATAGGTTTTACCCCATCTGATTGATCCACAAGCTCCTAGACAGAATTGGAGTACATCGACTCTATTTCCTGGTACATAGCTTTAATCCATTCGTCCTTGTTGAAGGGATTTGAAATTTCCGCAGCGGAAGACGTTGTAAAACGTCGTTGATCCGTTGTGTAATTCTATCTTAAAATCGAACCTATCTCATAGATCCTAGGCTAAACATGCAAAAAATGAGAAGAAAACAGTAAGGAAAACAGTACTTACTTGTTGAAGAACACTTCTTCAATCCTCTTCTCTTCCAGTCACGATCTCTCTCGAAACTATGAACTCCTCGAACACGAAACTCGATCCGAACAGGAAGACACCTCCAAAAGGTCTTCTCGGGAGGTTGAGGGAGAGTGAGTGGGACTCCCTTTTGTTTTGGGTGAGGAGAAATGTTAGAGAGATGAGAGAATTCTACAGAGAATTGCCTTGCTCTCTTTGGATGGAAATCCAAAAAATGGCAAATGGCACACCAAAGGTTTCTTGCAAAGCCTTTAAATACCATTGTGTGATGGAGTTAAAACCTCACCAAATCACAATTTTACCACAACCATATAATATACAAATCACATTTGCATATTATATAATCTAAGGTATCTCATACCTTATTATACAAATCACATTTGCATAAATGTGGAATTATAAATTGAATCACATTCAATTTAATTTCTCTCAATTCATTTTCTCCAATTAGCACTAATTAAACAATTAGGTTATACTAAAGTTTATTATGAATCTCATTCACATCAAACTATATATTATGTCATCTATATCTCATATAAATGACATAAATACCCAAATAATGAATTTGAACACTTCAAATTCACACAAAACTGTAAACCCTCAATTTGTCCAATTTGAGCCAACCAAGGGACCTAATGGACCTACACGTGACGAGCTCCAATGATCCAGAGACTAACTGTCAAACTCTTTGACCCGGTTATTCAACATTCATTAGCTACTGGTAACACTCCACTAAAGCCCAGTGGCATTTTGCACTCTCATCATCATGAGGATACGTTGTGTCCATCGACATAACAAATACCCATGAGTCGACCCTTCACGGGTTGTTCGTAGTCACGGTGGGTCAAATTACCGTTTTACCCCTCGTGTCTACCTCTTGCTCCTTAAGTCCCTTTGCTCCTCTAATGAACAACTACGTTGCATGGTCCAACCATAAACAACAACCCTCTCGGGCCAATGAGAGAGTGGGGCCCAGTTGTTCAAGCCACGAGACAACACTTAAGGGAACAACTCTCTCTAGTTTCCTAAGTCGGGAACAGTGAATTCCTTCTTGCGTAGTCAAGTTTCCAGCTCCCACGTGGTCCCGCCCCGAGAAGATAGGCATATTGGGCGAGCAACGGTGGCCACCCTCACTGCGTACTAGTCAAAGGCGGACCCCACGAGGGCGGGAGTCCGTGACACGCTCGAGATTAAGGTCGAGTCACTAATGGTCATCTACGAATTTATTAGCTCTATACATTAGCGGTGTTACATCGACCAAGTCTAATAATTCACGCGGTCGATCTTGTACAATCTCATTGCATGCAGGATGCCCCCACTTGCATGTCAACGACATGAACGAGTCAGATCACCTCGTTTGTATCTAATACAAAGAAGACCACATCCACAGTGTATCCAGGATTAGGTCTCCAACCCTATCCATATACTGTAGACCGTTCGGGTCACTAACTCGAACGTGATCCTCCCTGTGTGTCAATTACACACCGTTCAAGTTCTTAGTTCTCTCATAATGCAATGACCCTGAAGCTTAGTTTATTGGATTAAGTTTATGAAAAATGCGAGACACAAAGTTTAAATAAATAACTCTTATTTATTAGACAATGTTGAAATAAATAACTCTTATTCATTTACAACTTGGAATATTACAAACTACACGAGATGAGGGTTCAAAACATATAAATTACTCTCAAGCGAAGCAGAACAAATCAAATTTCCATTTCGAGAAATAAACGCTTTATTACTCTTGAAAGAAACGTTAATGTTTTGTTCTAATAGGCAAGAAATAGAAACTAGGTTTCTCGTAAACCCGTGAACTATGTACATACTATCCAATAATAAGTACTTCCGCCAAAGAAACGACTTCACCATGCCTATTGCTGCAGGCGAGACAACTTCTCCAGATCCAACCCTGAGTGTTATCTCACCCTCTTACAACCGCTGCCAGGAACTTAATCCTTGAAAAGAAGAGCAAACGTGGTTAGTGGCGCCTGAATCCAATATCCAAGCAGAGTCATTACTCTCCACTAAACAAGTTTCTGTGACAAGTAAATCAGTCTCCATTCAAAGGTTATATTTGATTTACTAATTCTAATCTTATTAGAACTAGAAAACCTAAGTCTAATTATTCAAGTTCTAAACCATTTAAAACTAATAATTAACTTAGGTAACATGCATTTCTATGTTATCGTGCTTGATCATTCATCACATGAATAATACAATACTATAACATATATTCATCACATGAATTAAATGCGTGAGCATGCTTTTAATCTAAGAAATATAACACTTATATTAAATAAATTAAAACATGCAAAGATTATATTATAACTCTTATAATATAATCCTATCATGCATACTATATATTATAACTCGTATAATATAAATATGATGAATGAAATGTTTAACCTAAGGTAGGATTTTAAATCTATATGGCATATTTTATGCACATAGAAATAATTAAATCATACATCTCATGCATAAAATAATTAAATAGCAATATTGGACCGATTTTTGCCACCCTAGGGACATAAAATTAAATTAATTAACATTAATATAACATTTATATTAATATTAATTAAAGTAATTAAATAAAATACATTTATAAAACCAATTTTACAAATAAATAAATAAATAAATAAATAAATAAAATAAAACGACAGTTGCACAATCAAAGGATCAAACGCTTGACACCATGTACCACGTCCCCAGAAACATCACGCACCATGCACCCCTACGCCACGACGTTGCAATGTTAACAACGTTGCAACGCTGTAATGTATAGCGTCGCGCCTAGCGTTCTGAACGTTGTGGCGTTGCAACGCCACCGCTAGCGTTGCAACGCTGCACTGCAGCAACCTCTAGCAGCAAGGATGGCATCGCAACGCTGATGAACAGCGTCCCAACGCTGATGAACTTCCAGCAAACAAATTTTGCTGTTTTTCACCAAAATTGCCCATTTTTGCTCCGTTTTCTTCACGACAACTCTTGCCACGAACGACACAGACTTACAGACTCGATTTACATTAAAATAAGCCCAAAACAATGGGCCCTTACATTGATCTCATCAACTTTAATGTAAATCTAAACTAGTGCCAAAAACCGAAAACATCCAAAATTGCAAACCATTAACATTCATCTCATTACAATTAATGCTACCCACCTAATTTTAAGAATCCACAGAATACACAACGAAGAGCAACAACTTGGCTCTGATACCAATTGAAGGGATTTAGAATTCCCGCTGCGGAAGACGTTGTGAAACGTCATTGATCCGTTCTGTAATTCTATCTTAAAATCGAACCTATCTCATAGATCCTAGGCTAAACATGCAAAAAGGAGAAGAAAGCGATGAAGGAAAAGCAAGATTTACTTGTTGAAGAACACTTCTTCAATCCTCTTCTCTCTCGGCCACGATCTCTCTCAAAACTACGAACTCCTCGAACACTAACCTCGATCCGAACAGGAGACACCTCCAAAGGGTCTTCTCGGTTGTTCTCGGGAGGTTGAGGGAGAGTGAGTGGAACTCCCTTTGGTTTTGGGTGAGGAGAAATGTTAGAGAGATGAGAGAATTCTAGAGAGAATTGCCTTGCTCTCTTTGGATGGAAATCCAAAAAATGGCAAATGGCACACCAAAGGCTTCTTGCAAAGCCTTTAAATACTATTGTGTGATGGAGTTAAAACCTCCACCAAATCACAATTTTACCACAACCATATAATATACAAATCACATTTGCATATTATATAATATAAGGTATCTCATACGTTGTTATACAAATCTCATTTGCATAAATGTGGAATTATAAATTCAATCACATTCAATTTAATTTCTCTCAATTCAATTTCTCCAATTAGCACTAATTAAACAATTAGGCTATACTATAGGTTATTATGAATCTCATTCACATCAAACTATATATTATGTCATCTATATCTCATATAATTGACATAAATACCCAAATAATGAATTTGAACACTTCAAATTCACACCAAGCTAGTAAACCCTCAATTTGTCCAATTTGAGCCAACCGAGGACCTAATGGACCTACACGTGAGCTCCAATGATCCAGGGGCTAACTGTCAAACTCTTTGACCTTGGTTATTCAAGATTCATTAGCTACGGTAACACTCCACTAAAGCCCGTAGTTTGCACTCTCATCACTGTAGGACAAGTTGTGTCCATCGATATAACCAATACCCATAAGTCAACCCTTCACAGGTTGTTCGTAGTCACAGCTGGGTCAAATTATCGTTTAACCCCTATGTCTACCTCTTGCTCCTTAAGTCCCACTGCTCCTCTAATGAACAACTATGTTGCATGGTCCAACCATAAACAACAACTCTCTCAGGCCAATGAGAGAGTGGAGTCCTGTTGTTCAAGCCATGGAGACAGCACTTAAGGGAACAACCCCTCTAGTTTCCCTAAGTCGGGAACGAGTGAATTCCTTGTTGCGTAGTCAAGTTCCCAGCTCCCCACGTGGTCGTGCTCCTGAGAAGATAGGCATATTGGGCGAGCAACAGTTGCCACCCTCACACGTACTAGTAAAAGGACAAACCCTCGCAGACAGAAGTCTGTGACACGCTCAGGATTAAGGTCGAGTCACTAATGGTCATCTACGAATTTATTAGCTCTATACTATTAACGGTGTTACATCAGTAAGTCTAATAATTCACGGTCCAGTCTAGTACAATCTCATTGCACAGGATGCCACCACTCGCATGTCAACCACATAAACGAGTTAGATCACCTCGTTTGTGTCTAATACAAAGCGGGTCACATCCACAGTGTATCCAGGATTAGGTCTCCAACCCTATCCATATACTGTAGACCGTTCGGGTCATTAACTCGAACGTGTTCCTCCCTGTGTGTCCACTACACACCGTATAAGTTCTTAGTTTTCTCATAATGCAATCACCCTGGAGCTTAGTTTATTGGATTAAGTTTATGAAAAATGCGAGACACAAAGTTTAAATAAATAACTCTAATTTATTACACAATGTTGAAATAAATAACTCTTATTCATTTACAACTTGGAATATTACAAACTACACGAGATGAGGACATACATCCCAACACTTGTCAACATCAACCATAGCCTAATCATAGGTCAATCGGTCCTCGTTGTCATCAACACGAGTGACGACTTGGGTTTCAGCGAAACCCATGTAACGTTCAGGTTGTCTAACAACCCTCCCACTACGTCGAGGCATTTCCACTTCTTGGGAACGGACTTAACTTGACGTGCTGGGATCAACAACACTTGTTGACGTACTAGCTCCATCAGCAACTCTTGCAAACGTACTGTCCATTTCATTCAACACGATTTTGCTTCTAGGAAAATGATCCCTGATGTGGTCTTCCTCAAGGAAAGTGGCGTTTGTCGACACAAGCACCCTATTTTCCTTAGGATCGTAAAATAGACCACCTCTGGTATCTTTTGGGTAACCTACGAATAGGCACAATTTTGAACGAGGTTCCAATTTCTTCGAGTTTGACACCAACACGTGGGTCGGGCATCCCCAAATTCTGAAATGGTGTAAACTACCTTTACGAACATTCCAGAGTTCGAAAGGTGTTTCACAAACACAATTCGATGGAACTTTGTTCAAAATATACATTGTAGTTTGCACTACATAACCCCAAAAAGAATTAGGGAGACGAGCATAGCTCATCATCGTCCGAACCATGTCCAACAGGGTTGCATTTCTCCTCTCCAATACACCACTCACGTGGCCTACTAGGTCTTTGAGTTTTGACGTAATTAAAGTGTTCTATCATATAGTCACGGAATTCGGTGTCCATATACTCTCCACCTCGATCCGATCGAAGTGTTTTTATGGTTTTACCTAATGAGTTCTCAACCTAAGTCTTGTACTCCTTGAACTTTTCAAGAGTTTGGAGCTTCCTATGCATTAGGTAAATATACCCATACCTCGAATAATCATCTATGAAGATAATGAAGTATTCGTAACCTCCTCGTGCTTTAACACTCATCCAACCACGAGGTCGAATGTATAAGCTCAAAGGGCTCCTTGGCTCTATATCCTTTTCCACTAAAAGGACGTTTGGTCATTTTTCCCTCAAGGCATGGCTCACACACCGGTAAAGAGTTTTCTTCCAACTGACTTAGAAGTCTACTCTTCACTAGTCTCTCAATCCGATTGAGATTAATGTGGTCTAACCTAAGATGCCAAATATGGGCATTTTCTTTTGAAGAAACTTTAACTCTTTTAGTTCGCGTTTCTGCAGTTTTAAATAATTTAGTATTCAAA
Organism: Trichosanthes cucumerina; assembly: GCA_036507285.1. Classification (NCBI taxonomy): domain Eukaryota; kingdom Viridiplantae; phylum Streptophyta; class Magnoliopsida; order Cucurbitales; family Cucurbitaceae; genus Trichosanthes; species Trichosanthes cucumerina. The sequence continues at coordinate 40,152,698 of CM071836.1, read as the reverse complement.
ACGCTTTTGACTGAATTTCGTTTCAAAACATACAAATTAGACTTAAGTGAAGCAGAACAAATAAGATTACCATTTCTGGAAATAAACGCTTTATTACCATTAAATGAAACGGAGATACATTGCTCGAAATGACAGGAAATAGAAACGAGGTTTCTAGTAAACCCTGGAACTATGTACATATTGTCTAACAAGATGTAATTCCTGCCAAAGAAAAGCTTCACTTTGCTGGTAGCTGCAGTAGAGACTATCTCCCCGGATCCAACCCGTAAAGTCACCCCACCCTCTCGCAGCTGCTGCCAGGAATCAATTCCTTGAAAAGAAGAACAAACGTGGTTAGTGGCGCCTGAATCCAATATCCAGGTAGAGTCACTACTCTCCACTAAGCAAGTTTCAGTTACTAGTAAATCACATTTACCTTGATTCTTCCTCTCGACAAGGAACTTGGGACAACTTCTCTTCTAGTGACCATCCCCATTGCAGTGGAAACACTTTTCTTTTTCTACAACTTCTTTGACCTTCTTGCCTTTTTGGGTGGCAGCTCGGTCAGCTTTACCCCTCTTTATTCTCTCTTCTTTCCTTTCGAAGGAGAAGGAGCGTGATTTGGTCCTGGAGGTCGAACCCTCGTGATATGATCTGTGAGGCAACATTTGCCTCGACTCCGGTGTCTCGATCCTCAACAAGAATTTGGAAGTTTTGTAGCTCATTGAGGAGGGTAGTCAGAGTGCAGCTCATTTTGTTCATAACAACATTTTTACGAAACTGAAGGAAACTCTACGGTAGAGTCTCCAGAATAAAGCTGACCTGGCTCGACTCGTCAATCGAAGCCCCGTTCATCTCTGCTAGATTAAAGGTGGTCATCATGTCCAGAACATGTTCACGGACAGACGCCCCTTCTTTCATCCATGCATTGAAGACGTGTTTGAGAGAATCGTGCTTGACCTGAAAGGACTATTGTCCAAACATGTCTTGCAACGACTCCATGTTCTCCTTGGTGGTGATCATCAACTCGTGCTTCTTTTCCAAAACTTCAGATAAGCTGGCAATTATATAGACCTTGGCCTTTTCATTGGCCCTGATCCATCGATCGTATGCATCACGAACACTTCGTGATGCAGTCGAGATCGACAATTGAGGACACTCCTCAATAAGCACGAACTTCAGGTTGTCAGTTACTAGAATCGTATTTATATTATTCTTCCACGTTTGGAAGTTATCTCCCACTAATTTGTCAGAAGCAAGTAAAGCGATTATTGACCTAGACATTTTAGCTGAAAAATTCAAAAATAATTTTGTGTCAGTCTCGCATAAACTTTTCAAAACCAATCAAGGTTTAGCAAAATTTAATCCTATGATCCCTAGGTCATTTAAAAAATTGCAATGAAATCCTAAAGGTTTAGAATTCCCGCCACCGAAGGGTGAACAGAAACACTCCTCCTCTAGGACGAGACTTTCTCGACTAGACCCTAATCCCAGAATAACTCTTATTCCATTAGGCGTCCAGTTACCATTATTTTGTCGAATTCATTAACACTTAACGAATTCTGTGAGTGTCACCCTCAATCTTTATGTTTCCAAGTATCTGTCCAAACAATAGCCACCGAAGGGTGAACCACGAAGGAAAACCAACAAGAAAACTGTATCCCTTTCGAGAATTCACGGTGTTCCGACTCCCATGATCAAGGCCCTCTGAAGGGATTGTCTTGTCCAGGCCAAACTAGCAGTCGAATCATAGAGGTCTCACGGTGTGAATCGAAAGAAGAGACCATGGGTCCCGTTTTCACAGGTCCCGCTCCCACTCACTATAAGTACTCTCTCCATCCACTTTGATATTGATCCATACAAATACTATCCGAATGGGGACGCTCCCATTTGCGCTACGAGGCCGAGTATGGATCTCACGTTGCGGACTTAACGGAGATATGTGGTTGGAAATTGAATGTATCTTATACACTTTATTTCCTCCCACTCAGCACTTTATAATTTTTTGGATTGACCTAGATAAACCGGCTAAAATTTACATAAGTCTACCAGTATAACTCTTATATGGTATTTAGCCTAACTTTATAATCACATTATTACTTAGGTCTATGTGAGTAAATTAATCAACTTTTAATTAACGACACTCACGATAAATATAATCTAAGAATCTCCTGATCGAATTCACTCCCAGGTCGGTTTCCAGGTAGGGGTGTTCTGCAAGCGTCAACTTAAATACCCCAACCTTAGAAAAAACCTTCCTTAGACAGAGTTACTAATCAGTCACCATTCAAAGATTGCATTTTGATTTCCTAATTCTAATCTTATTAGAACTAGAAAACCTAAGTCTAATTATTCAAGTTCTAAACACTTTAAAACTAATAATTAACTTAGGTTACATGCATTTCTATGTTATAGTGTTTGATCATTCATCACATGAATAACTATACTATAACATAATAATTCATCACATGAAATTAAAATGCATGAGCATACTTTAATCTAAAAAATATAACACTTATATTTAATTAAATTAAAACATGCATTTAATTATATTATAACTCTTATAATATAACCTATCATGCAAACTATATATTATAACACTTATAATATAAATGATGCATGAAAATGTTTAACCTAAGGTGGGATTTTAAATCTATATGACATACATTATGCACATAGAAATTAATTAAATCATACATCACATGCATAAAATAATTAAATAGCAAAAATGGACAAGTTTTGGCACTTAGGGGGGTTTCTTTAATTAAATAACATTAATATAACAATTATATTAATATTATTTAATAAAATAAATTAAATAACTAAAATAAAATACATTTCATAAATAAAATAACATAAATCACGTTCAAAACCGCCCACAAAAAGAACTGCCCACTTCTCGCGCCGCCTAATCGCCCACTCTGTTTGTAGAGTTGCAACGCAGCAAAGATTCGCATTCGTCACGCCCGTGTGCTCCACGCCTCGGCGTTGCAACGCTACGTCTAGCGTTGCAACGCTGCTCTGCAGCTAGGCCTCCGACCGCATGCGCAACATTGAGACGCCAATGAACAACGTCTCAACGCTGTCGACAAAACAACAAGCTCCTCTTGCCGTTTTTCGTCGATTCTCGCCCGTTTCTGCTCCGATTTCTTCACAGCAACTATTTCCATGAACCACTCAGACTTACAAACTCGATTTATATTAAAATTCCCAAAACACGGGCCTTTACATTGATCTAATACAAATAAAAATGTAAATCTGTTCATAGTGCCAAAACCGAAAACATCCATCTTTGCAAACCACAATTTATCTCATAAATTAAAGGTAATACCCACCTAATTTTAACGAAAAATAGTGCACAACAAGAACCAACGTATGACTTTGATCCGTTACGCAATACTTACTTGTTGAAGAACCCTTCTTCAACGCTTTCCTCCTCCGATCACGATCTCTCTCGAACAAACGGTCTCCTCGAATCAAACCTTGAACACTATTGCAAGACACTTTCAAAACGTCTTCTCGATTGTTCTCGGGAGGTTGAGGGAGAGTATGTGGGACTCCCTTTGGATTTTGGGTGATGAGGGATTTGAGAGAGTTGAGAGAGAATGCAGGTCTCTTGGAACTTGAATTTCCAAAAAATGAGAATCAACTTTACCAAAGACTTCTCACCAAGCCTTTAAATAATGGTGAGATGTGGAGTTAATATCTCCATTAAATTACCATTAAACCACAACTATATGATATACAAATCATATTTGCATATCATATAATATAAGGTATCTCATACCTTATTATACAAATCTCATTTGTATAATTGTGGATTTTTAAATTGAATCACATTCAATTTAATTTCTCTCAATTGAATTTCTCCAATTAGCACTAATTAATCAATTAGGCTATACTATAGTTTATTATGAATCTCATTCACATTAAACTATATATTATGTCATCTATATCTCATATAAATGACATAAATACCCAAATAATGAATTTGAACACTTTAAATTCACACCAAACTGTAAACCCTCAATTTGTCCAATTTGAGCCAACCGAGGGACCTAATGGACCTACACGTGACAAGTTTCAATGATCCGAGACTAACCTGTCAAACTCTTTGACCCGGTTATTCAACATTCATTAGCAACGGTAACACTCCACTAAAGTCCGTAGCTGCACTTTCATCACTGTAGGACAAGTTGTGTCCATCGATATAACCAATACCCGTGAGTTTACCCTTCACTTGTTGTTCGTACACACTGCTGGGTCAAATTACCGTTTTACACCTTTGTCTACCTCTTGTTCCTTTAATCCCACTGCTCCTCTATTGAACAACTACCTTGCATGGTCCAACCATAAACAACAACCCTCTCAGGCCAATGAGGGAGTGGGGCCCCGTTGTTCAAGTCCTAGAGATAGCACTTAAGGGAACAACCCTTCTAGTTTCCCTAAGTCGGGAACGAGTGAATTCCTTCTTGCGTAGTCAAGTTTCCAGCTCCCCACGTGGTCCTGTCCCTGAGAAGATAGGCATATTGGGCGAGCATCAGTGGCCGCCCTCACTCGTACTAGTCAACGGACAGAGCCCCGCAGACATGAGTCCGTAACATGCTCAGGATTAAGGTCGAGTAACTAATGGTCATCTACGAAATTATTAGCCCTATACTGTTAACGGTGTTACATCAGTAAGTCTAATAGTTCACGGTCCGGTCTTGTACAATCTCATTGCACATGATGCCCCCACTCGCATGTCAACCACATGAACGAGTCAGATCACCTCGTTTGTATCTTAATACAACGCGGGTCGCATCCATAGCGTATCCAGGATTAGGTCTCCAACCCTATCCATATAATGTAGGCCGTTCTGGTCATTAACTCGAACGTGATCCTCCCTGTGTGTCCACTACACACCGTTCAAGTTTTAGTTCTCTCATTAATACAATGACCCTGGAGCTTAGTTTATTGGATTAAGTTTATGAAATATGCGAGACACAAAATTCAAATAAATAACTCTTATTTATATCACAAGGCTCAAATAAATAACACTTATTTATTTACAACTTGGAATTTTACAAACTACACAAGATGAGGACATACATCCCAACACTAATATCCAGGCGGAATCATCATGTTCCACTAAACATGTTTCAACAACAAGTAAATCATATTTACCTTGTTTTTCCTTCTCAGCTTTCTTTTCTGAAAGGTACTTCGGGTAGTTCCTCTTCCAGTGCCCGTCTCCACCACAATGGAAACATTTTCCTGTGGCTTTAACCTTGTGTGTGGGAGCTTGTCCCTTCCCTTTGTCCTTCTTCTTCTTCTTTTGAATACTCTTATTCTTAGAAAAAGAAGGACCTTACTGAAGGGAATCGAGTCCCACAGCAGAAGCGACTGTTAATCGCGCATTCTCAATTTAGATACAAAGATTACATTCAAGAACGAAACAACTAGATTAAGCATATAAACATAATATGGACAACAAGAAATGTTACCTTTGAAGAACTTTTCTTCAACTGCTCCTCTCAGCAACTGGAACACGAACGGACGAAGACACGACCACTGGATCTTCTCCGTTGTTCTCTAGGTGAGGGAGGAAGGTGGGTTCCCTTTAGGTGAGATGAGATATTTTTTGTGAGAGAATGTGTTTGTGGAACCTTTCCAACAACACACAAGAGCTTGGATTGTTTTATCCTAGTTGCATCTTATGCAACTATGTATATAAGGAGATAGGGATGGAAATTACCATCCTATCCCTCTTTCATTCTCTCTTTAGTATATAGTTAATATGTGGACCCAATTCACATTAAAACTATATATTATATCAATTATATCACATATAATTAATATGACATCTCATATATGAAATTGAACACTTCAATTTCATTCTTAACTTTATACCCTCAATATTACCATGTTGAGCCAATGGAGGGACCTAATGGACCTACAGTTCATGAGCTCCAATGACATGAGATTAATCGATCAAACTCTTTGATCCAGTTAATCAATATTCATTAACTACAAGTCACTCCACTATAGATTTGTAGCTGCACTCTCTTCACTTTAGATTATATTGTGTCCACTATTATAATCATTACCCATGAGTCGACCCTTCACAGGTTGTTCGTAATCACGGCTGGGTCAAATTACCGTTTTACCCCTGTGATTACCTCTTTGCTCCTTAAGCACCACTGATCCTCTAATTCACAACAAGTCTACGGTCCTACCATAGACTTATACCCTCATAGAGGGTGGGCCCCGTTGTTCAAGACCTGGAGTAAGTTCTTAAGGGAACAACCTATCTAATTCCTTAGTGTAGGAATGAGTGAATTCCATCTTGCACAGTTAAGTTCCCAGCTACCTACGAGGTTTGTACCTGAGAAGGTAGGCTTATTGAGTCGGCTACAGGCCACTCTCACCCATAGTTGTCTAAGGACAAACCCCAATAAACAAGAGTTCTTAACTTGCTCAGGATTCAGGTCGAGTCACTAATGATCATCTATAAATTACTAGTCTTATCACATTAGCGGTGTTACCTTCGGTTAGACTAAAAATTTCATGATCCGATCTTGTATGAACTCTTCATACAGGATGCCCCCACTCGCATGTCAACTACATGAATGAGTGTGATTGCCTCATTTGTACTAATTACAAAGTGGGTCGCATCGATGGTGTTACCAGAATGAGCTTTCCAACGTTATTCTTATACCATAGACCATTTAGGTTATATTCCTGAACACAATCCAAATAGTGTCCACTACACTGATGTATCAAGATATATGTTATAACCTTGGAGCTTAGTTTATTGGATTTATAGAGCAAGACTGTAATTCTATCAAAACAAATAACACTTTATTTCTTTGATCAAAATTATACACAAGTTTTAGGGCATAAATCCCAACAATCTCCCACTTGACCTAAAACTTGTGCGAAGACTATAACATTACAATAATGTAAATACAATAAACTAGGGCATTTAAACACTTTGTACAAAATACTCCCACTTGCCCTAGTTGGGAAGACATGTAAACCTAGACATTCTAGGTGACTCTCAAATACTTTAGCCGTGAGAGGCTTTGTAAAAGGATCAACAACGTTGTGCTCTGAGCCTATCTTCGTGACAATCACGTCTCCTCTATGCACGATCTCCCGGATGAGATGATACTTCCGCTCTATGTTCTTTCCCCTCTTTTGACTTCGGGGTTCCCTCGAAATCGCCACTGCCCCACTGTTATCGCAATACAACGTCATGGGCAAAGTCATATTTGGAACAACTTCCAAATTTAGCATGAATTTCCTTAACCAAACGACCTCTTTGCATTTTGCTTACAAGGCTGCTACATATTAAACCTCCATGGTGAAATCCGCGATGCATCCTTGCTTGACGCCGCCATACTACACGACTCCTCCGTTAAGAGTAAATCATCGACTACGATGTAGATTTTGAGAATCTTTATCGGTCCGAAAGTCGAATAAGTGTATCCTGTATGGGACCAAATCCTTAGCCCCAAACACAAGCATGTTGTTCCTTGTTCTCAGAAGATACTTAAGGATTGTTTTAACCGTTGTCTAGTGTTCAAGTCACGGATTTGATTGATACCTACTGACTATTCCAACTGCAAAACAGATGTCAGGCCTTGTACACATCATGGCGTACATCAGGCTCCCAACGGTGATGTATAAGGAATCCGTCTCATATCCTCAACTCCTTGAGGTGTCTTAGAACACTTGTTCCTTAGACAAATGGACTCCATGTCTAAAAGGCAACAAGCCCTTTTTGGAGTCTTGCATCTTAAACCTTGACAACACTTTGTCTATGTAAGATGCTTGAGACAAGGCTAGCGTTTTATTCTTGCGGTTCCGGACAATCTGGATCCTAAGAACAAATTGTGCATCACCCAAATCTTTCATTTGGAATTGCGTAGCTAGCCAATCCTTAATGTCAGTAAGATAACCTACATCATTCCCAATGAGTAGGATCTCATCCACATAGAGAATTAGGGATGCGACAGAACTATTGATGATTTTCTTGTAGACACAAGGCTCGTCATCATTATGGTCAAAACCATAAGATCTGATTGCCTCATCAAATCTTATATTCCAGGACCTAGAGGCTTGTTTCAGTCCATAAATTGACATTTTAAGCCTGCTAACCTTTTGCTCTTGTTCTAGTTCAATGAACCCTTTCGGTTGGTCCATGTAGATGTTTTCCTCAAGATTGCCATTGAAAAAGGTTGTCTTGACATCCATTTGCCATACCTCATAGTCATAATATGCGACAATGGCAAGTAGGATATAAATAGACTTTACCATAGCAACAGGTGAAAAGGTCTCCTCATAGTCAACCCCTTCAACCTCGGTATAACCCTTTGCTACTAGTATCGCTTTAAAGGTTTGCACCTTCCCATCTACACCACGCTTTCTCTTGTAGATCCACTTACAACCTATAGGTTTTACCCCATCACACTTATCTACAAGATCCCAAATAGAATTGAAGTACATAGACTCCATTTCTTGGTCCATGGCTATGACCCATTTGTCTTTGTCTTTGTCAACAATTGCTTGATTATAAGTCAATGGATCCTCGTAGTTGTCATCTGGTATAACAACTTGGGTTTCAGCTAAACCCATGTAACGGTCAGGCTGTGTTACAACCCTACCACTACGTCGAGGCATACTCAACTCTTGAGATGGGCTCTCTGGACTAGACAAACTTGTATCAACAACTCTTGTTGACGTACTAGTGTTCTTAGCAACCTTTGCTATTGTTCCGTCTAATTCACTCAACACTACTTTACTTTTTGGTTTGTGGTCCCATATGTGGTCCTCCACTAAGAAAATGACATTTGTCGACACAAAAACCTTATCTTCCTTAGGATCATAGAATAAACCACCTCTTGTTTCTTTTGGGTAGCTTACGAATAGGCACAACTTTGAACGTGAATCCAACTTCTTTGGATTTGTCACAAACACATGTGCTGGACAACCCCAAATTTTGAAATGACATAAACTACCTTGACGTCCTTTCCAGAGTTCATAAGGTGTTTCAAAAACACTTTTTAGGGCACACTATTCAAAATGTAAATTGCAGTCTCCACTGCGTAACCCCAAAAGGAACTAGGGAGATGAGCATAACTAGTCATTGATCGAACCATGTCCAACAAGGTTCTATTTCTCCTTTCCGATACACCGTTTTACTCTGGTGTACCGGGAGCTGAGAGTTGGGATGTAATTCCATGTTCTATCATATAGTTTTAGAATTTTAAATCCATGTACTCTCCACCTCGATCCGATCGAAGTGTTTTAATAGTTTTACCTAATTGATTTTCAACCTCAGTCTTGAATTCCTTGAGTTGTTCAAGTGCTTTAGACTTGTGGTGCATTAGGTAACTATGCATAAATCTAGAATAATCATCTATAAAAGAGATGAATTATTCATGTCCTCCCCTTGCTTTAACATTCATCGGACCACAAAGGTCTGAATGTATAATCTCAAGAGGTTTTTTGGTTCTATAACCTTATCCACTAAAAGGTCTTTTAGTCATTTTGCCTTCTAGGCAGGATTCACATACATGCAAAGAGTTTTCTTCTAACTCGTTGAGAAGTCTGTTCTTTACCAATCTCTCAATCCTATTGAGATTAATGTGACCCAATTTTAGATGCCAAAGATGAGCATTTTCTTTAGGAGAAATTTTACGTTTCTTAATTTGTGCGTTTGCAGTTTTAAATAATTCAGTGTTCAAAACCATTTTGAATGAATTAGGCCTTAAAACATACAATCCATTTTCTAATGAAGCTGAACATATTTCCACACTTTTCTTCAAAAAACACTTTATTCATTGAGAAAGAAATAGAAATACCTTGTTCTATGAGGCAAGAAATAGAAATAAGGTTTCTAGTAAACCCTGGTATCACTAATATATTGTCCAACAATACATATTTCTTGCCAAAATAAAGCATCATCGTGCCTATTGCCACAGCTGAGACGACTTCTCCATTTCCAACTCGGAGTGTTATCTCACCTTTCTGTAGCTACTGCTAGGAATCAATTTTCTGAAAAGAAGAGCAAACATGATTAGTGGCGCTCGAATCAAGTATCCAAGCAGTTTTATCATTATCCACTAAACAAGCTTCTAGGCAAAGTAAAACATATTTACCTTCCTTCTTTTTTTCTGCAATGTACTTCAGACAGCTCCGTTTCCAATGCCTGTCTCCATTGCAGTGGAAACACTTTCCTTTATCAGCAACTTCTTTGACTTTCTTGCCCTTCTGGGTGGCAGCTTTGTCAGCTTGTTTCACTTTACCAACCTTCTTCATGTTCTTCTTCCATTTCAGGTTAGAAGAAGATGAAGCCACTGTTTTTGTCCCAGAGGTCGAACCTCTATGATAACTCCTACTAGCAACATTTGCCTCAACATTCGATCCCTGAATTTTCATCAAAGATTGAAAGGTCTGGAGTTCATTCAGAAGGGAGGTAAGGTTAAAAGTAAGCTTGTTCATAACAACATTACTTATAAACTGCCGGAAACTATCTGGAAGAGTTTCCAGAATGAAGCTGACCTGATTCGACTCATCGATGGAAGCACCATTCGACTCTGCGATGTTAAAGTGCACCATCATATCCAGGACATGATCCCGAACAGATGTACCCTCTTGCATCCTTGCGTTAAATATGTACTTTAGGGCATTGTGTCGGGCCTGTGTGGACTGTTGTCCAAACATACCTTGCACAGAATCCATGATTTCCTTGGCAGTTATCATGCCCTCATGCTTCTTGGCTAATATGTCAGACATACTTGCCAACATGTAGACTTTGGCCTTATCATTGGTCTTGATCCATCGATCATATGCATCACGAACATTTCGTGACGCATTCGAGCCTGGCACCTGAGGACACTCCTCAGTGTGCACAAACTTAAGATCATCCACTACCAATATAGTGTTGAGTTTATTTTTCCAAGTCATCATATTCTCTCCGGTTAACTTTTCCGCACCCAATAAGGAAATAATAGAGCTAGACATTTTTGCTGAAAAATTTACAAACGAACTTGTATGAGTTTCTTACTATAACTCTAATCCAATCATGTTTTAGCTAATTATCAAATGATTCCTAGGCCATTTATAATTTGCAATGATACTTCAAAGGTTTAGAATGCATGACACCGAAGGGTAATAAAAAACACTCCTCCTTTGGATCAAGACACTCTTGACCAAAACCTAATGCCAGAATAACTCTTATTCCTATAGGATTTAGTTACCATTTTTCGGTCAGGACACATACACAACTTATGTACCCCGTGAGTGTAACCCTTTGTCTTTAGATCCCAGAGTCTCCATCCAATAAAATCCGCTGAGGGAAGGACTAGATTGAAAAACAGTCTAAGAAAATCTTTATCCCTTTCGAGTGTCTACTGTGTTCGATCCCCTATGATGAAGCCCTCCGAAGGGATTGTCTGGTCCATGCCAAACTAGCAGGGTGACATAGTGGTCTAGCGTTGTAAACCGACAAAAGAGACCGTAGGTTTTGTTTTCACTAAACACTGCTCCCACTCACCATAAGTACCCTCTCCATTCACCTTGATATTAACTCATACAAACACCATCCGAAGGAAGACGCTCCCGTTTGCGCCACGAGGCCAAGTATGAGTCTCACGGTGTGAACTTCCCGGAGATAGCGTAGGTGGAAAAATATGTATCTCATACAATTTTCCTCCCACTGAATACTTTAATGTTATATGAATCTTACTTAGGCTAAAAACCCGGCTAATGGTTTTACCTAACTCTATCAATATAACACTTATATTGATAATCAATATAACTATTATATTGATTGTATCCTAAGTTTGTTAATATAACTCTTTATATTAAACCTAGGATTTCTAGTTTATTAACCCCTTAATAAACTGTTTCACGCCATCTTGTAATTTATAAAACTCTCTCGATTAAATTTCACTCCTGTGTCAGTTCGGTGTAGGGGTGTTCCGTTTCCGTCAGCTTAAATACCCCAACCTAGACAAAACTTTCCTTAGACAGAGTTTCTCTTTTAATCATAACTTATAAATTACTTGGTTCCTAATTCTAACCTAATTTGAACTAGATAACCTGAGGTCTATTATTTCCAAGTTTTAAACATTTTAAAACTAATAATTAACCTTAGGTGACATGCATACTATGTTATAGTGTTTGATCATTCATCACATGAATAATAAGACATTCATAGCATAATCATCTCATGATATATAATGCATGTCAATGTTGTCCATAAATTAATATAACAACTTTATATTAATTAATCATGCAAACTATATAATATAACTCTTTATATTATAAATGATGCATGATAATTCTTAACCTAAGGTGGGATTTCTAAAATAAAAACATACATTAATTAAAATTAAATAAATTAAATATAAATTAATTTATAAAATACATTAATTAAAATTAAATAAATTAAATATAAATTAATATTAAATAAATTAAATATGAATTAATTTATAAAATTCTTAACCTAAGGTGGGATTTCAAGTATCGAAATATGTCAAATACAACATTGTCCTCACCAACCCTAAGAGTTAACTTATCATCCTGCACATCTATCAATGCTCTTCCAGTTGCCAGGAAGGGTCGTCCGAAAATAATTGGGACCTCAGAATCTTCCTCCATGCCCAGGACTACAAAATCTGAAGGGAAAATGAACTTTTCAACCTTTACCAACACATCTTCTACAATACCTCTGGGATATTTGATAGAACGGTCAGCCAATTGCAGTGAGATGGTTGTAGGTTGCACCTCCCCAAGACCTAGTTTCCTGTAGATAGATAAAGGCATCAAATTAATATTGGCCCCTAGATCACATAAAGCTCTATCAACAAAAATACTACCAATATTGCAAGGAATAGTAAAACTCCTTGGATCTTTTAATTTTTGTCGTAGTTTCCTCTGGAGTACAACATTGCATTCTTCAGTGGGATTGACTGTCTCATATTTGTCAAACTTTTTCTTTCTGGACAGGACTTCCTTCATGAATTTTGCATATTTGGGCATTTGTTCCAAGGCATCTGCAAAAGGAATATTGATGTGCAGTTTCTTAAACATATCAAGGAATTTAGCAAAGTCAGAATCAATATTTTTCTTTTGAAAGCGCTGAGGATAAGGAATAGAGTAAGGAACAATAGGAATAGAGAAATCAGAAAGCTTCTTTGTTTGTTCGATGTGCTTGCTTCCTCTACCACTTCCTCTATATCCTCCTTGGCATCAGAATTGAGCTGCTCTTCAGAATTTACCTTTTCAGTTTCAGCAAGCTCCTTACCATTTCTTAAGGTCACGACTTTGCACTGCTTTGTTCCTCAGATTCACCTCGGTTTCACTAGGAAACTTACCTTTATGCAGCGTGTTTAGGGTGGTTTCCATCTGACTAACCTGTACCTCTATGTTCTTAATGGCTACTCCATGTGAGTTCACAGTGGGGCTAAAACTTAGCACTACATTTTCTAACTGGTTGGTTCGATTCCTTGATTCAGTGATGAATGAACTCATCATGTCCTCCAGAGATGGTTTGCCCTCGGCTGTAGATGTAGATGCATAACCTGGAGGAGGCTGCAAAACATTCTTTTTATTAAGATAAGAAAAATTTTCATGATTAAGCAAACCTGGATGATAATGAGTGGGCAACTGATTTTGATTCGATTTCCACGGTACCCATAACCTCGTTGTTCACATATTGAGCTCCGCTCCAGTTCCAGATCTTCAACACTGCAAGTTTGTTAGCACGTGCCACTACTGCCTATGGATTCATCAAGCACTGTACTTGCAAGTTTATTCAAAGCACTAGTTAGGGAAGCCATATGGAACTTTATGGAACTTACCTCATCTATCTCGTACATCCCTACCACAGGTTTGGCAGTTGATCTTTCAGAATGCCAATTATAACTTGTGACAGCCATCTCCTCAAGCAAAGTACGAGCATCCTCTGCAGACTTGGAAAATATTGACCCCCCAGCAGCTGCATCCAAAAGAGATTTATTATTTCCAGATAGTCCATTATAAAATAATTGAATTTGCAACCAGTCAGGATAACCATGTTGTGGGAATTTTCTAAGTAAATCTTTGTATCTTTCCCAAGCCTCAAACATCTACTCTCCATCCTATTGTCTGAAAGTGTCAATCTCAGTGCGCAACCTCGTAGCCTTGGAAGGTGGGAAGTATTTAGCCAAGAATGTCTGAGCTAATTCCTCCCAAGTACTAATACTACCTGTGGGCAATGACTCCAACAAGAATTTTGCCTTATCACGGAGAGAGAAAAAGGAAACAGTCGTAAGCGAATAACATCAGGAGATACACCATTAATTTTTACCGTGCCATAGATTTCAGCAAAGGATCTTAGATGCAGATTGGGATCCTCAGTGGCATGTCCTCTGAAGGCATTTTCTCAAACCATCTGGATGATTCCAGTTTTTATCTCAAAATTATTAGCCTGAATAGGAGCATAAATAATTCCAGATTGGTTTCTAGCAAAAGTGGGTTGGAGGTGCACCCTAATGGCCTTATACTCTCCCTGTTGCTCCTCCATGATTCTGACCTTGTCCTTAGTCTCCTTAAGCTCCCTCCTGAAAGTTATGTCAACTTCAGGATCAAAAGGAACTAGATCAGTTTCTATGTTACTTCGCATGCAACACACAACATTGAAAACAGAAAATTTAAAACTAACAAAAAAACACAAAACTCAACACAAAATCAAAAGGAACAAAAAACAAAAAGAAAACAAACTCTAGATTAAGACCAAGTGACTTCTTAATAGTATCAAAAGAATTAAATAAACGCCAATACCCGGCAAAGGCGCCAAAAAACTTGTTGCGTAAATTTTGCAAGATCGCAAGTGTACGGGTCAAGTTTTAATATAGTGAATTTGAGTACGAGTATCGTCCATAGGATTGGGTTATTTAATTCAATTAATTCCTATCAATAACACCACTCGATTTTATCTAGAAAATTAGACTTAAATTGAGGTGAAACACAAAATCAAAGAGTGAAAATTGAGAACAATCAGGAGAGGTGGATATCTTAGTGAATAGATTTCACCAATTAATTAACTATTTTATTGAGATTATGCTAATGGGTTATTGCACTGCTTTTATAAACCAATAAACTAATATAACAAATAACCTCTCTCAAGGCAAGTGAATCTCATGCAAGACATAGAATTAAACATCTTTGCTCAATCTAAAAATCAAACATGACACTAAGTTCAATTCTTATGGGCTTCTAATAGCACTTCAATCATTCTCATGTCAAAGTAACTATCACTCATGCAATTGAGATCAGATCTAAAATATCTTTCACAAGAATGAATTCAGACCTAAGAATAAATAAACCGTGATCAAGAGTCTATAAGCACTAAGGATGCAATTGCATGAATAAAAGCATTACAATAAACCAAAAGCAGTCAATTCAACAAAATAACATAATTAAAAGGCTACATCTATCCCTAAGATAACAAGTTTAGCTACTCATGTCCACTATAAATCCCACTAAACTCAAAAACAAAACCATAGTTCAACAATCAAAGTAAAAATAACGAAGAAAGAACTCTCGTAGCGTGAACGGCAACGATCCCGACACCTATCACAAACACCGAGCTCCAAAAAGTCTTCTCCTTGAAATCTCTCCAAAGTCTTCTTACAATCTCTCACAATGATGTTTAGACAATGGTGTGAAAATCTCTCCAAAAAGGTTTCTCCCAAAACAAGAAGCAAACTTTTCTTTTTATATCATCGGCACGGCGTTACAACGCTGGGCATGGCGTTGCAACGCCGTGCCCTAATGGAATAAATAAAAATGGAAAATATCTAGCAGTGTTGCAACGCTGAGAGTAGCGTTGCAATGTTGCTACCCTCGCACGCCTTTGCCTATCGAAGTAGCGTTGCAACGTTGAGGACAGCGTTGCAACGCTGCTACCCTTGCGCGCCTTCTGCCTATCGAAGTGGCGTTGCAACGCTGAAAGGCAGCGTTGCAACGCCATCGCTGCAGATCTACATGGCTTCTTTGTTGCGTGTTGGGCGTTGCAACGCTGCAAAGCAGCGTTGAAACGCCATCGACATGGATTCTTATGGTTGAGTGGCTGCACACAGGGCGTTGCAACGCCCTGAATGGCGTTGCAACGTCATCTCCACGAATTTGATGGCTTGGTTTGGCCTTCCTTCTTCCATTTAATGTCAATTTTGGCTCCCTTAGGCAATCTTTGGCTCTTTTTTCACCCATATTTCTCCATTCATCCTTATATTGTTGTTTAACCTGAAATTCAATAAATTAATTACGTGAAAGCCCTGATATTATCACAAAACTAACATAATTTAAGCCTAAGGATAGCACATTTTTTGTGCTATCATGGCACCAATGAAGGGGGTTGTGAGGTTTGGTCGTAAAGGAAAGTTGAGTCCACGCTTTATAGGACCCTTCGAGATTTTGGAGCGGATTGGCCCGGTGATGCTTACCGGATGGCATTGTCGCCATCCCTATCCTCAGTTCATAATGTCTTTCATGTTTCCATGTTGAGGAAGTACGTGCCTGGCCCAACGCATGTTGTTGATTTTGAACCCTTGCGATTGAACGAGGACTTGTGTAACGCCCCTACTTTTATAACATAAGTTCCTAGGGACATTAGTACTCATGCATGCATTCGAGGCCTTAAATAACTTTAAATAAGTAAAAATTGATAATTCAAATCGATTTAATTTTGGATCCCATAAATACAAAACATTTACAACTAACTAACTTTGGCCTCAATTTAAAAAAAAATGTTATACTACATAAGCGGAACTAAAGTCATTTTTTTAAAAAATACTTTCTAAATCATGTATGCGGACAATCTTGACTTGGTTCCCATGACTTCTGTAGCGCATCCCCGTCACTCGCCTGATATGCCCTCGCGTTTACCTGAAAACATTTTAAAACAGAGAAAACACAACAAAGGTAAAGGGGTGAGTATTATAAAATACCCAATAAGTGGGGGTCGGGAAATGCAAACACGTGCATATGACTTTCCTTTAAACCTGACTATTGTTCGTCACTTTTAAAATCATAAAGCTTTCTGTAGTGGGACCTAAAACTTTCTTTCACAAAATCATGACATTTTCTCTTTGGCTATAGGTGGTCAATTGAGTCTACACGAGTCTTTTCATATTGAGTCCTCATGCACCCTATAGGTTTGAGTCCTCTGCACCCTATATGATTTGAGTCCCTCATGCACTTCTATAAGATTTGAGTCCTCACTGCACCCCTATAAGTTTGACCCATAGGGTCTCGATGCATGTTTTACCATGCATAAATTCTCGAGAGACCAATTGCCACAAAGATACAAAGCATGTTCATATACATACAATATGCATGAGGTCCCATATATCGATCCTACACGTACATATGCGATCAAATAATGCACAATCACATAATCATAGCATAACTTTCATAGCTTTGAAACTTGAGTCAATCAATCATAAAGCATAAATACATTTACATTTTCGAATACATGTTCATCACAATGGCATAATCGAACATCTCGCTATAGGTAAATATACATAATCGTGTTAAAATCTCATTTTCAAATACTTTGAAATCATTTCCATTCGGGTCCTCTCAAACCCTTAAATCATATGAAATTCTCTTGAAACTTAAAATCGTGCATTGGGGACCTCTCGAACCCTTCGGAATAGTAATTCTTGAAAAAATCATTCTCGAAGGCAAATCCTTGAAATTCATCTTTTTCAATAAACACATGAGTTCACCCTTTTGAAATAAATCTTTCAAGGACATACCTATTTCCCTTTTTCAAATTAATTTATATAAAAATCTCTTACCTCAACTTAGTTGAAACTCTAAAGTTCTGTTCCTAACTCAAAGTTCCTCTCAATCGTGCTTGGCACTCGAATCCCCTAAGATCAGATTCATCAATTTCTTAATTAACACACATAAACATAAACTTACTTTCGAATCCAATCCTAGTTAAGCTATATTACAACAAACGGACGCTTAAAACGGACTCGGAAACGAAATTGATTTGGTTGGGTTGACTCGCAGCGGCGGCAAGCGAGTGTGGCGGCGGCGCGCATCTATCGCCGCGTGAAAGTCAGATCTGTGAACGTCGTGAACCGATCTATCCAAAACCGATCCTGAAACCTCAAAAACCGATCGAAAGGTAGATAAATCGCTCGAACCAAGAGTGGTGGTTTCACAAAATCGACTTTCGGTGGGCAGATCTGCAGCGATCCAGGACTACACAACCGGCGGAGCTCGAGTTGTAGGCTTCCGGTGTTTACGGTTCACGCGATGGATCGCTTGATTGGAGATCCGACGAGGACAACGATGGTTCGTGGCTGCTGTAGCTTGTTCGGCCGGTGTGTGACTGTCGTCGACGGCTGATGGGTTGCGGCTCATGAAGACGTGGACGAGAAGTTTGGGTCAAGGCAGAAGGTGGTCGGCTACGCGAACTGGAAGTCGGTGACGTGACATGGTTAGAAAGCTCGGGCGTGGAGGTTGGTTGGGAGGCGACCGACAACGAAGGATGGTATCGAGGATCTCCTTCCTCTGGCGGTTGGTAGAACATGAGAAAGGGGGAGAAGAGGTTGGTCAAAATGCTTTGAGAATCGTGCCTTACCAAAGGTTAAACCCTAGTTCCTTCTTTTTCACATAAATTACCAAATTACCCTTCATATTAGACAAAACTACAAAATTGCCCATTAACTTAAATAAATAATCCAACTCAACATATATATGGGTAAACTATATATATATATTCTCTTAAATTTTCAAAACTTAACTTAAACTAAGAAACTTTAAGGCCCGGTTAATTTAATTTCCATTAAATAAACCCGAAACTCATAATAAAAGGTACTTGGAGTTCTGGGTCGTTACAACTTGAGTTACGAGGAACGGCCGGTGCAGATCCTCTCTAGGGACAAAAAGGTTCTCCGTAACCGAACTATCGATCTGGTCAAGGTCTCGGGGTAGAACCAGCAAGCAGTGGAAGCTACTTGGGAGCGAGACGAAGAAATACGAGCTAATCACCTAGAGTTTTTCCAGGATTGGAAACTTTCAGGGACGAAAGTTCCTAAGGAGGGAAGATTGTAAGGCCCGTGTTGTAAGGTGCGTGATTTTGGAAGTTTGATTTTATCTATTTATTTATTTAAAAAAATGGCATGGTTGGACTAAGTCTTTTGGTTGATTGTGATTTTAATTTGATTGAGGGGCATTTTGGTAAAAGAGACTATTACGTTTTTAGAAGAAGGTCTTTATTTGTCCTTTTGTGCACGTTTCTCGAAGAGCCCATCCCCATCTCTTTCTCACTTTCTTCTTCACGAGGTTGCAGTCGTTTGCCCTAGTCGCCGCCGGTTGGAGACTTGCAGCGCTGCACACCAGTCAAAACGCACTCGACGTCCATCGTCCACCGATCGTCGCACGAGCCGCCAGCTGAAACTCACGCCTGTTGTCCGCCATTTGCTACACGAGCCGCCAATCGGAGCTCTCGTGAGTCGCGTCGACTGTCGCATAGTCAATCCATCCGCCGCCGTCGAGCAGTCTGTTCCGTTGTTGCCGTCGTTGCTGCAATGTCGTGGTCATTGTCGGCTGTAGTTACGTGGGTATACCAGAAGCATTTTTTCTTCGTTGGACCCTCGGAGTTTTCGAGATCAAAGGTACATTGAAACAGAGTCGGGCTTCGTTTTCTTGAATTCTTGTGATTGGTTTGTTGGTTTCTGAAATTTTAATTTAACAGGGTCGGTTTAGGCTACGTCGAGGCAATTAAGGACTTAGTGGTCGAGTTAGGCTAAGGTAAGGGAACCCATGCTAACTTCTGAATTTAGGATTTAAAGGCTTGCTGAAAAATGTCCTGTCTGATTGAAAATTTTCGATTTAAACGCCATGTTGGGCTGAAATTCTTGTTTCTTGCATGCTATGAAAGGTTTTGAAAAGAGATGTTGTGAACTGTGTTAAAGTCCATGTATGGACTGGATTGCTGACCATTTCAAAAGCCATGAATGATGGGTTGATGTTGTTTGAAAGTTTAGTATTTTGGTTTGATGTATGCTAATGCCATGGAACCGTTTTTTTTTTTTACAAATTTGATGTCATTGTATTTGGGGCCCTTAGTATGTGTTTTCCTAAATGTTTGCGAAGGGTGTGGTGGAATCTTCCTGATATTATTGATCACATATTTTATGATTTCTTGGAGTCGACCCGCACTAGAGGCCATGTTCTGGGAGAGATTAGTTGTCCACTAGAGGCCGAAGAGGAATTTTTTTACAAATGAAAATGTTTACGAAGGTCGTGGCAACTAAACTCCCAATATCTATTTATATGCATGTTTTAATGTTATGTAAGTTATAAATGACTTAGGGTCGACCCAAACTAGAGGCCATTGACCAGGAAGTTCAATTTCCCACAAATGGCTGAAGAGAAAGGCCACGAAATGTGTTTTATTGTTTATGGGTCCTACTTAAAGTTAAGATCTCATTGACAAAGATGTTTTCTTTGAAACCCCGGCTGTGGGGTCTCTTACTGAGTGCTATGTATGTAATACTCCCCCTTTCTTTTTTAAAATATTTTCAGGTAAGGGCATGGGCAAGGTGGTCGAATGACGAGGAGCGCTACATTGGTCATGGGATGAGAAGAAAATTCCGCATTTCACGTTTCAATTTTACATTTATTTTTGTTTTTCCTAGAATTTCATTATTTGTTTTTCTACTCTTTTAAAAGAGTTTAGGGAGGCCAGACTAAGTTTTTGATTTTTTTTTTTTTGAAGTAACCTGGTTTTTTACTGTTATTTCGGGATCTCAATAAAATAACTGTTTCGTTTTCCTTCAGTTTCCACCGACTTTTGTTTTAAAAACTAGACGCCTCAAGCCATGCATCTTAAGTAAAGACTGTAGGAAGAGGTCATGGGACTTAGGTTCTTTACACCTAAGCACTCGGAACTCGCCTGCTACCTGGGAAGATTAAACATATTGAAAACGTGAGTTGGGAAGTCCAGTGAGTGTCTATTTTTAAAGCATTATAAGCTCAAAGGTGAAGCATAATAATGGACAACCTATAAGTAGGAAATAACTTAACACTTGATTGTAAACATAATCAACCAAGGCTATCCATTTACAGGTTTAAGTCACCACTTATGTATAACATAAAAACTCTTAATGTAGTGCTATAACGAAGAATAAAGAGATCCATAGCGTAGAAGCTCATAACAATAAAACTCATGACATGATACCGCTTTCGAACCTTAGCGGTGGTAGAGTTATCTTTATACCAACAACGTTCATACCTCTCTCACGTGCACGTGGAATGCCATTGGACACTTTGGTTTTCCCTAATACCTTCTCTATGTCCTTCAATATTAGGATAAGACCATTTACTACCCGAATACCTTCTCATTATCCTTCAGTATTGGGAAAACACGATTCCTCCCTCCCAAGTACCTTCTCGATGTCCTTCAGTACTGGGGGTTTACAACATACAGGGGCCTACTTTGTTTACCATGGAAATCATGTTTTCAAAACACATACAACAATTTCTCAACATTTGCATATTACTTTTCTAAACATGTTTCCAAGTGAATTTACACAAGGCATTCTCTAGAGGAAATCATACTTCCATAATTAGTTTCCATATTTGAATATATAGTTACACACTAATTCAAAACATGCTTATGTTCCTCCAAGAACATTCAGTCAAAACTCCATGAAACTATACAAAATTAATTCAAGCATGATTCAATGATAAACATTTATGCTTTTGAAGAAAAACAAAGGTCAAGTATAGTTCTAAAATAGAGCCACTCACAATCACCAAAAGGGTTCCAAGGATTATAAGTTATTCCTATCTCCGTTTACCCTGAAAATGAAATTAATAACATTAACTTCTTTCCTTATGCACCTTAAAAACAAATCTAATTCAGTCCCATAACTCAATTCATAATAACCATACACACTTGGTTGTAAGGTATATAGAAATGGAAGTACATCTCCTTCAATCTCTTGCTAGCAGCTTTTTCCTTGCACCTAAAATTTCAGGTTCAACTTTAAGCTTTGGTTCCTCAAAATTTATCAAAACAACAACCGATTATTTTTTGATAAACCTCAAGTACAACATCTTAGCTTACTTACCTCAAAATTTCTGCTTCTAATTCCTCCTCAAGAGCTCAAAAGAGACTGATCTCCTCACATTGTTCTGCTACCCGAGAACTGCGAACGTCTCTTAGTGTTCTGTACTTTTCTCATTCTTCCTCTTCGTATTTTCAGAAAAGCCGACCGATTTCGTATTCCTCAATTTTTGAGATTTCGACTCAAAACTCATCGAATTTGGTTCGAAGAAACTAAGAGATATGGTCGTTTGAAGTTGACCCATTTTCGAAGAGCTTCTTTGTTTTAATAAAAATTTGACAAAGACCTACTAGCCAAATTTAACTCCGAGGCTTCACCTCCTTTGGCCACTTCTACTTTAATATTTACATCATAAACCCTTTTAAAACACCAAAATAAGTAAGTAAATCAACCTAGAGCATTTAGCTTGACTTTACCTAAGTTTGTGAGAAATAAGAGTTTTTCATTCAATACATAATGCACCTTAAATTTATCCAATTTGCTAATGATCTTCCCTTACTTCAATTATACTATTAATATGCTTATTTCAATGGCTTACCTATCTCCTTATGAAGCTTTAAACACATTTTAGTCCCCATTCATTAGATTCCCAAATCCGATCACGACATCCTTTAGTGCAACCTATATCATTTGCATATGTCAAAACATCATGTATGAGTGCAAAATGATTAAAAAAAATAGAGTTTAGGGTTTACAATTCCAAAGCCTTAACATCTTGTAACTACCCGATTAATCATAGATAAAACAGAATATAACTAAATATTTAACCACTCAACTTATACTGTTAACACAAACTATTTAGAAGAATATTACACTTTTTATTAATTGGATGAAGGTCGTCCCTTAAAGAGACAACCTTGTACACATGGCCAAAAGCCGTCTCTTGACTGGTGTGTTTTATAAGAAAAGAATACACATGTATAGATCATCTCTTAAAGAGACGACCTATACTAAATTATAAGTGTTGGTTGGTAGAGTGGTTGGCTATTGATTTAGTATTCAAAAGTGCATGAGTAGGTCTAGGTAAATACAAATTTTTATTTTATTTATTTCATTTACCTTTTTCCTTGATTTCTTTTTTTTAAAAAAATTTAGAACAATTTTTTTCTTAAAATTTATTATCATAATAGTATATTTTAATTAATAAACAAAATAATTATTATCTAAGAGTTTTATATTCAATCATAAATCATAAATAAATATTATAAAATGAATTGGAACTTTAATTATAGCTTTTTATATTAGTTATTTTTTAATTTTATAATAGAAGAAAAATATTTTAAAGACAATTTTAATTCTCCGAAGGGGTAATTAAAAAAATAATAATAATGAAAAAGATAAATAAAATTAATCATGTCCATTTATATTAATAATAAAAAAATTATATTTACGCAAACTTGAACTTATGCACTCTTGAAAATTAAGTCAATAGCAAACTCCTCTACCAACTAACAATTATATAACTAAATAAGTATAAGTCGTCTCTGTACATGTGTATTTTTTTCTTATAAAACACAATATGTTGTCTCTCCTTTGGCGACGTGTCCAAGGTTGTCTTTCATCTAATTAATAAAAAGTGTAATATTCTTCTAAATAGTTTGAAACTTACAATATTTTTATAATAAGTTTGTAAATTTACAAGAAAAAACCCCATAAAAATAGTTGTAGTTGCGAAAATTAAATATTAATAATATATAAAAATTATTATAAATTAATTTATCAACATGTTTTTTTATTATAAATTTTATTCTGTAATTATTCTTTACAAGATGATATAATTTATAATATATTCTAAAAAAGTAAATTCTATTTATAAGATGAAATACTATGCCAATTAAAGTTTTTATCTTTTTTTAATATAATTCTTTCATCTTAAAATTTAAAATTCAAAAAATCAGATCGCATTGAAAATATAAAAATATTATTTTTAAAATTTCTATTGTTTGGACAATACAATTGAGAAACATCTTTCCAAAATAAAATTTTCAAAGGTGGAACTCAGTGAATTAGTAAA
The DNA here is from genome assembly GCA_036507285.1 of Trichosanthes cucumerina. Classification (NCBI taxonomy): domain Eukaryota; kingdom Viridiplantae; phylum Streptophyta; class Magnoliopsida; order Cucurbitales; family Cucurbitaceae; genus Trichosanthes; species Trichosanthes cucumerina. The sequence continues at coordinate 40,128,572 of CM071836.1, read as the reverse complement.
TATAAAGTATAATTTATAGTGTCAAATAAAGTCGTTTAATTGGTTTCCATTTTAGAGTCGGAAAAATTCTCTGTTTTTTTTTCTATATCATTAGCACTTTTTAACATTTGATTAATTTTCTGAGCAACATAACGGTAACCGGATATTATTTTATTACTTTTAAATTTATGTGGCATAAATAAATTAATATTTATGAAGTGGCTGATGTGGCAACATCATATTTATTCTTATTTCTTAATATAAAAAAATTAAGTTTTAAAACATTTTATTTACTTTGTTCTTTTTTTCTTTTCTTTCTCTATCTTCTTTTTTCTCCCTACCACAACCCATCGTCACCGCTGACAGCCAACTCCTTTTTCGTTTTCCCTTCTTCTTCTTCATCTTTCTTGTAGGCACATATTTTTGTCCGGTTTGCTTATCGGTTTTAATTAGTAGAGTTTTAATAATCTTCTTTGTGGCATATTTGTGTGTGATTTTGCTAAGTGTGACAGGAATTGTCTTTTGAAAAAAATAATAATGTGTTGGTTTTTTTTGAAAGATAACCTCTTAAATCAAGTTCTTTTCAAATTATTGCCTTTTTTGTATAATAGCATTTTGGGGTCACTTTTACCTATTTTGTTTTGTCTAAAAGAAGAAGGAGTTTGCCTTTATAAACATTTGTTTTTCAAAACCCTAGGGGAATTCCAAGAAAGAAAAAAACACAGAAAAAAATCATTCTCCACATCTCATCCACAACCATCTTACAACAAAAAAAAATCAGAGAAAGTAAGTTTTTTCTTATTTTCCACAGTAGTTCTTTACAAAAAAATAGGGTTTGGAATACAGTAACAACAATCACGCTTAGCCGGAAGTTGCATTTGGTAGGGTTTTAGACCGAAGGATCCGCACTTCAAAATGGCGAGCTAGTTGCATTTCTCCCCCACTTCTATATCAACATTCTCGAATCATCCCTGAAAAACAGTAGTTGAGTAAGGAATTTTTTTTTGTTATTATTTTTTTTCTACACTAATCTATATCTTTGTGTTATTATCATACGTTTTATTATGGTGTTCTTCATTTGCTACTAGTACCACTTTTTTTTTTATGCTACTGTTTTTTTTATTATTACTATTATTATTCTCTTCATTTTTTCCTTTGTTTCTTTTATTCCTAGATCTCTTTTCATTTGCCAGAAGTAAAAAAAAAATGAGCCTAAAAGAAAAGAGCGTTTGAAACTAAAAAAAATCGGAATATCATGTGAAAGTAATAAAAAATGAAAAAAAAAAAACTAAAAAGAGGAGCAATGTGTTGTGAAGCAAAAAAAAGAGAAGAGATCAAACTAGTAAAAGAGCAGGTAATGTGTTAAGAAAAAGTGCAAACAAAGAAATGAGAAGTAAATAAGTAAACATACCTTCGTAGTAGAAGTTTTGCTTCTGTTTAGTGAAAGATTGCTAAAAACAATTCATGTAAGTTGAAGTTGAATTTGAGAGGGGGAAGAAAATGTTAGAGCTTGAAAGAAGAAAAGAGGGTAGGGCAGAAAAAAAAAAGAGAGAAGGAAAACAAAGAAAAAAGTGAGATTTGGGTTTGAGAAAGAAAGAAAAATGAAAGGTTTGTTGAAGGTGTTTGAGAATGAAAGAAAAGTGAGTAGGGCAGAAGAGAAAGGAGAGAAGGAAAGGAAAGAGAAAGGTGGGATTAGGGTTTGAGAGAAAAAAAAATGGTGAAAGAGAAAGGGTTTGGTTGAGATTTGTTTGTTTTAAAAGTATTATTATTATTATTATTATTATTTTAAAAAAAATCATTTGATGGGCGACTGTTTTGCCTCCCATCTTCTTTTTTTTAAATTATTATTATTATTATTTTAAAAGAAAAGAAAACAATACTTATATATATATATTATTATTCTTATTTAAATCATATTATATTATTATTTTATATATATATGTATATAAAAAGGTGACTGATGGGCGGCACAGCCGCCATCCATTTCTTGCATCGCCACTGACGCGTCAGTCTTTTTTTTTTTTTTTTAAGTTCTAAGATTTCAAATTTTAGTTTTTTTTATTTATTATTTTATGTTCATTTTTATTTCTTTCTTTTTTCTAATTTAGTCTTTTTTAAATTAGTATTTTTTTTTTAAAGAGTGATAAGTGTTGTACTTACTTTAGTTTAAAGAATTGTATTATTATCATTAGTATTATTATTGTCATTTGCTCCTTTCACTTTGTGTTATATTGTATGTTTAAAAATTACATTTCCTATTTTTTTTTTTTTGGCTTTATGTATGCTAATTATTATGTAATCTAGTAATCTACACCATTTTATATAAAGAAAAAATATATTGACGACGGAATCTAGAAATATTTGGGAGTCCGATTTTCTAGTTTTCCCGAGGTGAGAAATCGATTCTTTGGAAGTCCAAGATCGATTTCAATATGTTTATTTTGTTCGTAAAATTCGATTTGCATAATTGTAAATGACGTTTATTTGCTTATTCGTATGATCAATTTGTTATGTTAAGCATGATCAATTTGTTATGTTAAGCATGATCTATCTTTAAATTGCATTTTGTATTTTATTATTTTTAAAAAAGTAATTTTATTTTAATTATCATTCATGATTTCAAATCTTTTTTTGTAAACTTATTTTCACTTTTTTTTAAAATTTAGTTTATAAAGATTTAAAAAAAAAACTAAATTTTATTTACAACTTTTTTTGTGATTTTTTTAAAGGTTTTTTTTTTATTTTTAAAAAAAAATCCTACAACGGAATCTAGAAATATTTGGGAGTCCAATTTTCTAGAATTATTGAGGTGAGAGATCATTATCTTTGGGAGTCCGAGATTTTGATCCCAAGAAAAAATGAATTTAATTAAAACTTTTTTTTAAAAAAAAAAACTTTCTTTTATGAAGGTCATCTATGATGGATTTGAGAAAATTGTGATTTTTTTTTTCTCATATTCTTGAGGTGATATTATTTCCAAAATCTTGGAAATAATTTGAATGCAACCACATTAATAGATTTTCATCCACTTATTTTATGGGATCATGACTCCAAATATTGGTGTAATGATGGGTAAAATAAGACATTGTTTTAAAAATCTCATTTTCCTAAATGAGACATTTTTTTTTGTCCTTCTAAAATTTTTGCAATTCAAGATTAAAATTTGGCCACCGTCTTTTTTTAAACGGGTGTTGTGGGGTGCTAACACCTTCCCCATACACAAACAACTCCCGAATCCAAATCTGGTTTTCGCATACCATTTTTTTTTCTTTTTTCTTTTTTTTATAGAAAAAGTTATTTTATTTTGGTACCCAATCACACCATAAAAAAGATTGGTGACGATTCCTTTTAAATATCCCTTTTATGAGGACGTCGGCCGCTCCGTGTCGCAGGTACGTGGCGACAGCTTGGCGACTCCACTGGGGAAAATGAGGTTCCACCTTGAGAGTTTGGCCATTTGTTTTTCTTGATTTGTTTTTTTATTTATTTTGTTCTTTTATTTGTACTTTTATGCATTTTTTTTGTTGCGTTACTATTTTGTTTTGTTTCACATACTATCACAAGCCTCCTACCCGGGTTTTTCCTAATAGGATTAGATTTGAGGACAGAGTAGTGTCGACCTTCGAGAAGCTTATGCTTCCGTGTAGGCACACCAAAAATCCTCACTCAATTTGGTCACATGATCATGTATGATTGTGAGACCATATTTGGGGACCTGTATTGTTTAGGTTTTTAGACCCAACTTCACCTGTTTGAAGGCCTTGTTATTTATTTCTATGCTTTAATTGTTTACCTATTTTGTCTCACACACTATCACGAGCCCTCTACCCGGGCTATTCCCAATAGTACTAGAATCGAGGATGGAGTAGTGTCGACCTTCGAGAAGTTTATACTTCCGTGCAGGCACACGAAAGATTCTCACACAAGATGATCATGAAGTTATTAAGACAACGATCGTTTTGGGGACCTGTGTCTTTTAGGATCTTTAGATCTAACCTCACTTTGTTTGAAGTCTTCATGTTGTTGTTTTGACTATGATATGTTGTATTTTCATTTAAGTCAACCGTTAGACTCACTTTTCTTTTTGTGTAAAGTCTTAGGATGGTAGACACTCATTTGCCCGGGGCATTCGCCAAATCTACCCTTGAGGAAGACTCGTTGGAAGTAGTGTTCCAGCAGCTTGGGCAGTTGCAACATTCATCAGAGGTTATTTGGCCAAGAGATGCAGAGGTCCAACTCCCTCAGGATTGTCAGCTAGAGCTCGTTCTTAACAATGTGGAAGAATTAAAAGGTTTATGGGAAGGTTTGAGTATGGAAAGCAGAGCTAGTTTTAGTGCAGTGTATGGGAATATCGCTATCTCATGTATGCAGACGTCAACCTGAACGCTTTGCAAGCTCTAGTTCATTTCTGGGATCCCGTGCTTAAATGTTTCTCATTTAAGATGTGTGATTTGACTCCCACGATCGAGGAGTATCAGGCTTTGATAAGCGTACCAGCCAGTACAAGAAGTAAAGTCTTCACTCATGATCGAATGTCAACTTTACAAAGATCTTTATCCATGTTTTTGGGTGGCGTTCATGCTTCAGATATAAAGAAGCAAATGAAAGTCAAGGAAGGAGGAATTGCATTCTGTTGATTATTTGATCACCTCACACACGTGCGTGCTTGCGGGAGAAAAGGGTTTGTCTCTCTTAGCAATGTGTATCTATGGCATGGTTATTTTTCCAAGAATTAGAGGATACGTGGAAGAACAAGGCGTTAAACTCTTCATTGGAATTGAGCGCAGAGTAAACCCCGTAATTCCAATTCTTGCAGAAACCCTTAGATCTTTGAGCTATTGTAAATTGAAAGGCAAAGGGAAGTTTTTTTAGTTGCGCACCCATGCTCTTTATTTGGATTTCCAGTCATCTGAAGTATCCGAGCAAGTTCAAGTATGCTCCTATAAGGTTTAGCAATCCATGGAATGTTGCCAGAAACACGGTGAGAGATTTCATTGCTGCACATTGGGATCCAAGCTTCCCCTCTATCGAAGCATGGAAGTATTTTCTGAGCCACCTGACATTGGATGAAGTAGTATGGAGGGCGACGTGGCTACCTTCATGTCCCATAACATATCGATGTTGGCAATTGCCATTCGTACCACTTTTAGGACCGTGGGGAGGTATCGCTTACTCACCTCTGTTGGTACTACGACAGGTATGGTTGAAGCAATTTGCACCGGTTATCCCTGGCTTGGAGGATTGGGAGTTCTCGGATGATTCCGACGTTGCTAGCACCATGAGAAATCAGGCAATCAATGTTTGGAAGGATATAAGGAAATTGAAAAATATCCAACATTGTGAAGGAACCATGCCACAATACGAAGACTGGAGGGCAATCAGAATTAGGGCAAAAATTGATGTGTCACCAATGCCAATTGATTTAGAGGAAGCCTTGAAGATAGACCATGCTGATTTGGAAAAAGAATTGAAGCTTGCAAAAGAAAGAAACTCTGTCCTCATGAAGGAAAACGAGGAATTAAGGGTTGAAGTTAAATTATGGATTGGACAATCCACAAGCGCGAAGAGATAGTTGGAAGAAGTTCAACAGCGTTTATAGAGGCAGCTTGAATTAGAGAGGGAAAACGGTTCTCTAAACGCAGAAGTCGTCCAACTACGAAAGAAAAATAGGGGCTTGTGGAGAGAAATCGAAGTCCTACAAGGCGAGGCAGAGGCTCAGAAATTATATATCAAATACCTGAAGCAAGAGGTACGAAAACTCAACAATGCCATGAAAGACTTCCAAGATATACTTAATGAACAACTTACAAAGTCACAGGAGACAATTGTGTCTTTGGAAAAAGAAAAGGAAGTTTTGCAAAAGCTGACGGATGAGTATAAGAGCCAATTCGTTGATGCAGAACGGAGAAATACACTGCTTCAAGATACTATTGCAAGTTTGGAGCACCAGTTGGTAGTATATCGAAATGCGAACGAAGTAGTGATGGAAGATCATGCACGATTAAAAGAAGAGCATCAGTGATGAATACTGAGACTTTTCCATTTGGAGAGACGCAGTATGGGAATCGAGGCGCGCCCGTTATGACTACATAAAAGGACAAGTTGAACAAGGAGCCGAGAAGTTAAGATTGATGGCTATAAGGTGACCAATTAGTTGAAAGAGCGGTGATTCTTCGACAAGGCATCGTTCCCCACATGACAAAGTGGTGAAGATTTGATTAGATTCCTAGGGGTGATAGGACGAGACCTCGGGCATTTTGGGTGTTACCATTCGGTCTTGTTTTGGCTTGTTTGTTGTTTCATTTTTAAACGACTCTTGTAATGGTGAATTTTGACCTTTGAATGAATCCTCGTTTTTTTTTCTAGCTTGCATTCTTTTGTTTCATGTTAGCACTAACAAAGATCTAACTTCGTTAGCAAAATTTTCTTTTTGACTAATCAAACAATTACTCCTTCTTTTATAATAAAAGGTTCAAAGTTTACAAAATAGCTCGAAGTTCACCTCCTCATCATTCATATTGGACAAGAAGGAAGGCCAAATTCATGGATGATAAAGTGAACGAAAGCAGTACAAACAAATCACGCCTATAGGTGGAAGAATTGAAAGAGCAAGTAGCAAAGATCTTGGACATTCTTACCGCAAGAAAGGAAAAGTCTGTAGCAGGAACGTCGTTGCAAGCTGAGACAGATCAAAACCAAGGGCTAGATGACACTCCTTTTTACCTCCAAGGTTTACGCCGCTAATGGTGTCAAACCCACACATGGTCAGGTAGCTTATCCAACCTCTTTTCCCTGTGCAAGATCACAGTCGAGCTCCTCATGAGTGAGCCGATCATGTGAGTGATCCAGTATTTGTTCCAACCGCAGGAAAACATAAAAAGACTTCTGAAGATTTGTTCGGAAAAGGAAGGTTGGAGTTCCTTGAAGAAAGACTACGGGCGATTGAGGGTGCCGACGTCTATGGGAATATTGTTGTGCAAAAACTCACTAAGCAAGCATACACAATCGTAGGTAGTAATTGGTGAACAAGGTCGATCCCATAGGGACTAAAGTTAGTGAAAATTATGAAATTGAGTAAAGTTAAACTAATCTTAAAGCTTCTGAATAACCCAAAAGCAACTAAACAAGCTTGGCACAAGAGAGAAAGAAACCAACTATCTCAAAGCAAATAACAACTCAAATAGACACTAGAAACAGGAAATTACGCAGAAATTAGAAAATCATTTCGACCTTGAATTCTGATCTAAAAGCAGAGTTTAACATATATCTATGAATACCCAACTTTCAAACAACAAACTAACACAAATTTCCCTAAGTTTACAAGCCAAAGGCATATGTCTATACCCTTGGAACCTTTTCGTTTTCAAGAAAAAGACTCTCTTGCATTGCCCATGCTTTTTCCATTCATTTAAACATTTTCAGAATTAAAACGAACTAGAATTCAATCCTAAGGTGATCAATCTTAAGAAGAACATTAAACAACAAACACCCATAAGCAAACTCCACAAGTACAACAATCCTCCAACAAAAGACTTCAAAAACTAGAGTTTCATTCCATAAATTCCAACTTAAAAGAGTTAGTTCATGGTTTCTACAAAAGAATTCAACAAAACAAATCTAAAAATCATGAACATCATAAAAATAACATAAACTTCACAAGAAAAGTGTCTAAAAACAACTTTAAATCAAGCTAAACTAAGAAAAGAGAGTGGAAGAAATGCTATAAAGAGGGAAAGATAAGAGAAAACTAGGGCAAAAGGGAAGGTTGCAGCAGCTTTTTGAACCAATCTTCTCTCTTCTTCTGCTGTATTTTCCTTCTCCTAGATGCCTCCTTGTGTTTTTCCGATCAGAAAAGTCCCCCCCAATCGATCTCTGTCTTCTTTCAAAATTAGGTTAAGCTTTTTGTTCTTTTTTCATTTGCATCCAAGTCCTTCAATTGTCAAAATTCTCAAAAGACCCAAAACTACTGATTTAAACTAGAAAAAGAGGCTTTTGCTGCGTCATCCCGAGAGGTGGGCCCCACATTAACTTTTCTACCCGAATTCAATGTTGCAGCAATGCTGTGACATTGCTACTACATAGTGAACTTGCCTTCTGCTCTTTAAAGCTAGTGTTGCAGCAGTGTTGTAGCATTGGTGTCACAACATTCAACAATCCTCTTCCTCCTACACCAAACACAAACACGAACACGAACAATAACTGAACACACAAAACTCAACATGCAACAAGCATAAAGTATGCCAACTCAACAAAACAAAATAGACACAAAATACTAAAACTAACCTAACACAACAAAGAAAATAAACAACTAGACACTAAAATTACCACATTCCAAAACTCAACAAAAACACGCTAAGAAAACGACTAAAACACGCCCACCCCTCAATTTTTAGTAGAAATAAGCAAAGGAAAGTGCCAAAAATAATCCCATTTCATGGGATTATCAGATATCGATGCTAGCCAACTATGTTTTGATTTCAGATGTTGTTATTCCCCCAAAGTTCAAGACGCCAGAGTTTGAAAAGTATAATGGGACTACGTGTCCAAAGAGTCATCTGGTCATGTATTGCAGAAAAATGTCGGCCTATGCGCACGATGATAAGTTATTGATTTCTTGCTTTCAAGACAAACTCACCGACTAGCCCAAAGACATCTCGTTGGTATATGCATTTGGATGGCTCCCAAGTGCACAAGTGGAATGATTTGGTGATGCTTTCTTAAAAGCAAGATAAGTACAATATTGACATGGCACCCGATCGTTTAGATCTCCAGCGAATGGAAAAAAAGACTACCGAGACTTTTAAGGAGTATGCACAAAGGTGGAGAGAATTGGCTGCTCAAGTACAACCTCCTTTAACTAACAAAGAATTGTCAGCCATGTTTATCAATACTCTACGAGCACCATATTATGACGGGATGATCGAAAGTGCGTCCACAAATTTTTCTGACATCATAACAATCGGAGAAAGGATAAAGTATGGAGTTAAGAATGGGAGGATCGCAGACGCAACACCTGAGGCAAGTCTGAGAAAGGTAATGACTCCAAAGAAGAAGGAGGGAGAGGTCCATGAGGTAAGCTCAAGACCAAGAGTTGTGACCCATATGACTTCACCAACTCAAAGACCTGCGAGTTATAGCCGTAGTCCTCAACTTGGAGGACAAAGTCAACCGAATCAGTCAAATTAGCGTGTTGCTAGCGACAATTGGAAACAAATGCGTTTTGATCCCATTCCCATGACGTACACTGATCTTTTGCCTCAATTACTAAAAAACCATCAAGTTGCCATTGTGCCACAAGAGCCATTACAACCCCCGTATCCTAAATGGTACGACCCAAACGCGCGGTGTGAATATCATCCAGGGGCAATTGGACATTCCATAGAGAATTGTTATCCATTAAAGGCTAAGGTACAAAGCTTGGTTAAAGCAGGATGGTTAGAATTCAAGAAAGCAGGGGAAGGGCCTGATGTTAATCAAAATCCTCTCCCAAACCATGAAAATCCTACTATGAATGTCATTGAAGCGTTTGAAGAATGCTATAAAGATAAAGTCCAAAATTTGAATACATCTATGAAGACTCTCTTTCAAATTCTCTGCGATGTCGGATATCTTTCGATAAGGTCTGAGCAGAGTAGCATAGATGATTTGGGCTTGCATAACGAGAAGATATGCCTTTTTCATAAAGGAATGGTCGGACATTCCATAGAAGATTGTGATGATTTTAAGCAGCATGTGCAAAAACTATTGGATTCAAAGTTATTGATTGTGAGCCAGACAACTACACACAGAAATGAATGTTGACATGATTACTCATGCATCCCCTATAAGAAAACGACAAGATAAGTGTCATCTTCACCAAAACCATTAATCAATGACTATAAGAGTAATCCAGGTACCACTTCTCATATTCAAGTACCCAAGCCAATGATTGTAGATGTGCGGTCCCTTTGCTTATAAGGATAGTCAATTTTGTACCTTGAAAATACGAATGTCAGTTCATCACGGATAATGGTGCTCCTACACCTGACATCTTAGCAGTCGGAGGAATGACCCGTAGTGGTAGATGTTACACGCCAGAATTTTTGAAAAGTATTTCAAGGGAAGAGGAAATTAGACAACGTAAGGGAAAAGTTGTGGAGATAATCGAGCGAAGATGGTTTAAAAGATCTAGATAAAGCATTTCATGGAGAAAAAGTGGCCATAACGAGAAAAAAAGACGAGTCGAGAAGAATCAAGTGATGAAGAAGAGCACGCGCGCGTTTTTGAAGTTGATTAAGCAAAGTGAGTATAAAGTGATAGAGCAGTTACATCACACCCCGACTCGGATATCAATTTTATCACTTTTTCTATATTCTGAGCCGCACCGCAAAGTTCTGCTCGATGTTTTGAACCAAGCTCATGTAGGCCATGATATTTCGGTAAATGCACTCGGTGAAATTGTGGGAAACATAATCACTCTGAATGTATTACTTTCTCAGATGATGAAATCCACTTTGAGGGTCTTGGACACACTAAGGAGCTACACATCTTTGTAAGGTGTAAAGATCATCTGGTGGCTAGAGTTCTTGTGGACAATGGCTAATCTTTAAACATAATACCAAATTCGACATTGATGAAACTCCTCGTGGACTCCTCCTATTTAAAGCCAAGTACCATGGTTGTTAGGGCTTTCGATGGTGCTCGAAGGGAAGTAATCGAAGACATATAAATTCTCCTACAAATCGGGTCATCTTCTTTCCACAAGAGCTGACCACAAGAACTATATGGACGTAAACTTTTCGTATAGTTGTTTGTTTGGGCGTCCTTGGATTCATTCCACAAGAGCTGTTCCATCATCACTTCATCAGAGAGTGAAATCCGTTGTAGAGAATGGCCAGACCGTCGTTTTCGGGGAGGAAGATATGTTTGTAACAAAGATAGCATCGTTTCCATATGTTGAAGCAGCAGAAGAGGCTTTTGAGTGCTCGTATAGATCGTTTGAGGTTGCCAATGCCACTACCTTTCCAACTGAAGGTTGGGATATAGACCGTTATTCAGCCAAGACAACTCTGATGGTTGCAAGAGTAATGTTAAACAACGGCTTTCGGATGCATGAAGGGTTGGGACAAAATAATCAAGGAAACCCAAAGGTGATTTGCCTCCCTAAAAGCAAAGAGAGGTTTGGATTGGGGTACAAGCCAACAGCTTCTGAGTGCAAGAGAGTCAGAGCAGAAAAAAGAAAGGTGAGAAGTGCACGCCTTGAAGGTCGAGAGGTCGAGCAAGGAAGAATGTATATACCGCATATATCCGAGACTTTCAAATCGGGTGAAGTGATTCATGGTGACAACCCGCTTTGTGTTCAAGCCTCTGACACTTCGATCGTCGTTGTCTCTGAAAACGCCACCAAGCCGTGACAACTAGTTTACCCCTACCCTCCAGGCTTTGAGTTAAACAATTGGGAGGTTAAGGAGAGGCCAAGTGTCACTAGGGAGATGCAAGAGTAATAATTTATTTGTGGCTATGCTTAAAGCCATGGATTTTGTAATGGTGGCATTTCTTTATTACTTGCTTAATGTATATGCAATCTCTATCTCAAGAACTTGTACCTTTTTGTTGAGAAATGAAAAAGGGATTGTCGACTTTTATTTAGTTCATCCACTTGACCTCTTCCTTTCGCTCTCATTTGTTTTATTATTCTTGATTGTCATTCACTTTCTGTCATCCTCTATCTATCACCAATACAACTTGGATCATTGACAGGGACGCTGAGGATGAAGAAGCCAACTTCGAAGTTCCAGTTTTTAGTATTGACCAAAGCGAGGAGGATGACTTTGAAGTGTCACAAGAGTTATTAAGACTGATGAAGCAAGAAGAAATAGAAACTGTGTCTTACCAAGAGCCGCTAGAAGTAATCAATTTGGCGTCATTAGAGGAAGTAAAAGAAATACGAATCGACACTTTGGCTATGGAGCAAGATCGTTTGGATGTTGTAGCCCTTTTACGTGAGTACAACAACAAATTTGCATGGTCTTACCAAGATATGCCTGGTCTGAATACAGAAATTGTAACACATCGGTTACCGCTTAAAGCTGAGTGTAAACCCATAAGGCAAAAATTGCGAAAAATGAAACCTGAAATGTTGATCAAAGTAAAGGAAGAAGTCAAAAAGCAATTTGACGCGCTTCTTATACTTGATAGCAAAGTATCTGAGTGGGTTGCAAATATTGTCCCAGTCCCGAAAAAGGATGGAAAGGTGAGAATGTGTGTGGATTATAGGGATCTCAATCGTGCAAGTCCCAAAGATAATTTTCTACTTCCACACATCGACGTTTTAGTGGACAATACAACAGGATATTCTACTTTTTCATTTATGGATGGATTTTCAGGATACAACAAAATTAAAATGGCTCCTGAAGACCAAGAAAAGACGACTTTCATCACTCTATGGGAGACATTTTGCTATAAAGTCATGCCTTTTGGTTTAAAGAATTCGTGGGGAACTTATCGAGAGAGCCATGGTTACTCTTTTTCATGATCTAATGCACAAAGAAATTGAGGTGTCACGTAGACGACATGATCGCCAAGTCCAAGCAAGGAGAAAAGCACATTGTCACTCTTCGTAAGCTTTTTGAGCGACTAAGGAAGTTTCAATTAAAGTTGAATCCAACAAAATGTATATTTGGGGTGTCTTCTGGAAAATTATTGGGGTTTGTTGTTAGTCAAGAAGGAATCAAGGTAGATCCCGATAAGATAAAAGCAATAACGGATCTAAAACTTCCAAAGACTCAAAAGGAGGAGAAGTTTCTTAGGCGGTTAAACTATATTTACACGATTCATATCGCACTTAACTCAAACTTATGAGCCGATGCTAAGATTATTACGCAAAAGTGAAGTATGTCGTTGGAATGAGGATTGTCAAAGGGCTTTCGAGAAAATCAAAGAATACTTGCAAAACCCCCCAGTGTTGGTCCACCGATACCAGGACGCCCACTAATCCTTTACTTAAGAGTAAAAGAATGGTCAATGGGATGAGTGCTCGGGCAACATGATTCTTCAGGGAGGAAAGAGCAGGCTATTTACTATTTGAGCAAGAAATTTACAAGTTGTGAGTCGAATTACTCTTTGTTAGAAAAAACTTGTTGCGCCCTAGCTTGGGCAGCCCAAAGATTGAGACAGTACATGTTGTATTACACGACATGGCTTATCTCGAAGATGGATCCCATAAAGTACATCTTCGAAAAACCATCTCTGTCCGGAAGAGTAGCTAAGTGGCAGGTTTTGTTATCAAAATATGATATTGTTTATGTTACCAGGAAGGCCATAAAAGGGAGTGCAATCGCTGATTGTTTGGTCGAGTTGCCAGTAGAGGATTATGAGGCGATGAAATTCGAGTTTCCAGACGAGGACATTATGGTTGTATCAGATGTGCCACATGACCTAGAAATGTGGACAATGTGGTTTGATGGAGCCACAAACGAGGTGGGACATGGAATCGGAGTTGTGTTGACATCTCCAGAAGAGAAGCTATATCCATTAACTGCCAAGTTATACTTCGACTGTACAAATAACGTAGCCGAGTACGAGGCATGTAGTATGGGAGTTTAAATGGCATTTCACATGAAGATAAAGAAATTGCAAGTGTTTGGAGATTCTCTTTTGGTGATACACCAATTGAATAGAAAATGGGAGACAAGAGACCTTAAATTGATCCCTTATAATAAGTATATTCGAGATTTGGCTCAATCATTTGAGTCAATCACGTTTGAGCATGTTCCACGAGAAAGTAATCAAGTTGCAGATGCATTAGCCACCTTGTCTGCCTTGTTCAAGCTAGATTATGATAAGGAAATTCAACCTTTAAATTTTCAAAAGGGAGAAGTGCCAGACTACTGTTTGAGCATTGAAGAGGAACCAGATGGGAGGCCCTGGTATCACGACATTAAACGTTACATTACATGTCGAGAATACCAACTAGGAGCATCCGAAAATAATAGGCGCACGATCAGGAAGTTAGCCATGAGTTTCTTTTTAAATGGGGAGGTGTTGTATAAAAGAAGTCATGACATGACTTTGCTAAGGTGTGTTGATGAAATGGAGGCCAAAAAGATAGTTGAAGAAGTGCATGAAGGCGTCTGCGGGACTCATGCAAATGGGCACATGATGGCAAGGCAAGTCCTACGCTATTGGCTACTATTGGTTGACCATGGTATCGATTGTATTAAATATGCAAGAAAATGTCATAAATGTCGGATATATGCGAGATAAAATGCACACTCGACCTCATCTCTTCATGTACTAACGACTGTGGCGTTTTTCTATGTGGGGTATGGATGTGATAGGACCAATCGAACCAAAAGCATCGAATGGTCACCGCTTTATTCGTAGCCATTGACTATTTCACAAAGTGGGTAGAAGCCACCTCATATAGAAGCGTCACTAAGAAAGTTGTGCTCAAATTCATAAAAAGAGACATCATATGTCGTTATGGTAAACACTGAGCGGATCATTACCGATAATGCAAAAAATTTGAATAACAAGTTAATGGATGAGTTGTGTACTCAATTCAAAATTAGGCACTCTAATTCTACTCCTTATCGACCTAAGATGAAGCGGAGCCGTAGAAGCAAAAGCAAACAAGAATATCAAGAAAATTATAGAGAAGATGACTATCACGTATAAAGATTGGCATGAGATGTTGCCTTTTGCTCTCTACGATTACAGAACCTCCATTCGCACTTCAAGAGGGCAACTCCATTTTCTTTAGTATATGGAATGGAGAAATTCGCTTTTACCTTTTGAACTTGAAGTCCCGTCTCTCGTGAGTGATTAAAAAGGAAGAGTTAGAAGAACCGAGTGGGCTCAAGCAAGGTACGAGTAATTAAACATCATTGAAGAAAGAAGAATGACTGCATTGTGTAGAGGACAACTATACGCAGAAAGTTGGCTCGAGCTTATAACAAGAAAGTACGCCAACGTTGCTTTCAAGAAGGGATTTGATTTTAAAGAGGATCTTGCCATTTCAAAAGGATCATAGGGGGAAGTGGACACCAAACTACGAAGGGCCATATGTGGTAAAAAGGGCATTCTCAGGTGGGGCTTTGGTTTTAACTGACATGGATGGCATGACCTACCCAATCCGTTAAATGCAGATTTTGTCAAGAAGTATTATGCGTAAAGAGTAGTAACTTCTGGTCGTAGGAGTTACGTTTTATCTGGATTTGCTCTGTAAAGCTCGATAGAAGGTTTTTGTTTGGCCAGGAATTGTATCCATGAGGCTTTCCAATCTAATGAATTGATGTTTTTGTTTGAACAATTGTGTTCTAAAAGCTATTTTATAGGCTTTAACCTTTCGAGCAAAATAAAAGAAGGATAAAGTAGTGGTAATAAATCAGTCAAAATTTTGCATATACATGCGTAAGCAAGGCTTACCCTTGTTCACGATCTTGCTTGTTTTTGTCATGTGGCGCTTGTTTATCCCTGACCCTTGACACCTTTTGCTGCAGTGGCGCTTGTTTATCCCGGGCCCTCAACGTGTTTATTTTGTCATGTGGCGCTTGTTTAACCCTGGCCTTTGAAACCTTTTGCTGCAGTGGCGCTTGTTTATCCCGGGCCCTCAGCGTGTTTATTTTGTCATGTGGCGATTGTTTATCCCTGGCCCTTGACACCTTTTGCTACAGTGGCGCTTGTTTATCTCTGGCTCTCAGCATGTTTTATTTTGTCATGTGGCTCTTGTTTATCCTTAGCCCTTGACACTCTTCATCTCTGCTGCGACCGAACAAAATAATGGCTATACCTTTGTCCACCTTATAATCCTATAAGGATGTACAAAGGGGGGCATGCTGTCGCCACATATTTTTGTCCGGTTTGCTTATCGGTTTTAATTAGTAGAGTTTTAATAATCTTATTTGTGGCATTTTTGTGTGTGATTTTGCTAAGTGTGACGAGATTTGTCTTTTGAAAAAAATAATAATGTGTTGGTTTTTTTTTTAAAGATAGCCTCTTAAATCAAGTTCTTTTCAAATTATTGCCTTTTTTGTATAATAGCATTTTGGGGTCACTTTTACCTTTTTTTTTTTTTGTCTAAAAGAAGAAGGGGGTTTGCCTTTATAAACATTTGTTTTTTAAAACCCTGGGGGAGAATTCCAAGAAAGAAAAAAAACACAGAAAAAAATCATTCTACACATCTCATCCACAACCATCTTACAACAAAAAAAAGAAGAGAAAGTAAGTTTTTTCTTATTTTCCACTATAGTTCTTTACAAAAAAAATAGCGTTTGGAATACAGTAACAACAATCACGCTTAGCCGGAAGTTGCATTTGGTAGGGTTTTAGACCCAAGGATCCGCACTTCAAAATGGCGAGCTAGTTGCATTCCTCCCCACTTCTATATCAACATTCTCGAATCATCCCTGAAAAACAGTACTTGAGTAAGGGAATTTTTTTTGGTTATTATTTTTTTTTACAATGATCTATATCTTTTTGTTAGTGTTATTATCATACGTTTTATTATGGTGTTCTTCATTTGCTACTAGTACCACCTTTTTTTTTATGCTACTATTTTTTTTATTATTACTGGTATTATTCTCTCCATTTTTTTTCTTTGTTTCTTTTATTCCTAGATCTCTTTTCATTTGCCAGAAGTAAAAAAAAAAATGAGCCTAAAAGAAAAGAGCGTTTGAAAATAAAAAAAAATCGGAATATCATGTGAAAGTAATAAAAAATGAAAAAAAAAAACAAACTAAAAAGAGGAGCAACGTGTTGTGAAGCAAAAAAAAGAGAAGAGATCAAACTAGTAAAAGAGCAGGTAATGTGTTAAAAAAAAAGTGCAAACAAAGAAATGAAAAGTAAATAAGTAAACATACCTTCGTAGTATAAGTTTTGCTTCTGTTCAGTGAAAGATTGCTAAAAAACATTCATGTAAGTTGAAGTTGAATTTGAGAGGGGGAATAAAATGTTAGAGCTTGAAAGAAGAAAAGAGGGTAGGGGAGAAAAAAAAAAGAGAGAAGGAAAACAAAGAGAAAAGTGAGATTTGGGTTTGAGAAAGAAAGAAAAATGAAAAGTTTGTTGAAGGTGTTTGAGAATGAAAGAAAAGAGAGTAGGGCAGAAGAGAAAGGAGAGAAGGAAAGGAAAGAGAAAGGTGGAATTAGGGTTTGAGAGAAAAAAAATGGTGAAAGAGAAAGGGTTTGGTTGAGATTTGTTTGTTTTAAAAGTATTATTATTATTATTATTATT
Organism: Trichosanthes cucumerina; assembly: GCA_036507285.1. Lineage (NCBI taxonomy): Eukaryota > Viridiplantae > Streptophyta > Magnoliopsida > Cucurbitales > Cucurbitaceae > Trichosanthes > Trichosanthes cucumerina. The sequence continues at coordinate 40,111,382 of CM071836.1, read as the reverse complement.
ATTAAAAAAATCATTTGATGGGCGGCTGTTTTGCCGCCCATCTTCTTCTTTTTTTTTTTAATTATTATTATTATTATTTTAAAAGAAAAGAAAACAATACTTATATATATATATTATTATTATTCTTATTTAAATCATATTATGTTATTATTAATAATATTATTTTATATATATATGTATAGAAAAGGTGACTGATGGGCGACACAACCGCCCATCCTTTTCTTGCGTCAGTGGCATTGCCACTGACACGTCAATCTTATTTTTATTTTTATTTTTATTTTTTATTTATTTATTTTTTTAAAAGTTGTAAGATTTCAAATTTTAGTTTTTTTATTTATTATTTTATTTTCATTTTTATTTCTTTCTTTTTTCTAATTTAGTCTTTTTTAAATTAGTATTTTTTTTTTAAAGAGTGGTAAGTGTTGTACTTACTTTAGTTTAAAGAATTGTATTATTATCATTAGTATTATTATTGTCATTTGCTCCTTTCACTTTGTGTTATATTTGTATGTTTAAAAATTACATTTTCTATTTTTTTTTTTTTTGCTTTATGTATGCTAATTATTATGTGATCTAGTAATCTACACCATTTTATATAAAAAATAATATACCGACAACGGAATCTAGAAATATTAAGGAGTCCGATTTTCTAGTTTTCCCGAGGTAAGAAATCGATTCTTTGGAAGTCCAAGATCGATTTCAATATGTTTATTTTGTTCATAAAATTTGATTTGCATAATTGTAAATGACGTTTATTTGCATATTTGTATGATCAATTTGTTATGTTAAGCATGATCTATCTTTAAATTGCATTTTGTATTTTATTATTTCAAAAAAAAAATTTATTTTAATTATCATTCATGGTTTCAAATCTTTTTTTGTAAACTTATTTTCACTTTTTCTTAAAATTTAGTTTATAAAGATTTAAAAATAAAAAGGGAAAAATACATTTTTAGTCCCTCATGTTTCGAGTTTGTGTCTATTTAGTCCTTATATTTCAAAATTTGACAATTGAGTCCCTGGATTTAGTTAAATAGTTGATTGGGTCCTTAGCTTGTTAATAATTTTTACAGAGACTGAAAGTCTAGCGTGGACGTTTTTAATTTTAAAATAATAATTTAAAATAATAATATTATTATTTTAATATTCTTTCTCTCTCTCCCATCCCCTTCTCCCTTCCTCTTCCTTCTTTCTTTTGTGTCCCCCTCCTCCAAACGCAATAAACTTGCTCACCACCACCGCCACCGCCTCTCTCCGTCGCTCTCTCCGTCGCTCCTTCCAAAATAATTTCATAAGAACATGAAAACTTAAATATATTTACTAATATTTTAAAAAGAAAAAAAATAATGGTCATAAGACTGAGAATCTATAGTGGCTGAAATGCTCGAAAGCTTAGGAGTGAGATTCTGTGCCCATAAAGGACCCTCCGCCAGACCACCTCCACAGTTTCGCTTGAGACATGCTCTTCTTCCTCCTCTTCTTTGGCCTGCTATCAAAAAGGGGAAAAAAAATAAGAAAGGAAGGGATTCCATCTTGAAGCGATTGGATTGAAGTTGAAGAAATCGAGGGAATTAGGAGAGGAAGAAAGAAAGGTGTAGATAGAGAAGAAATGGGGGAAAGAAGGGGAGTAGATGAGGCGGCACCATGAACGGCAGACGAAGAAGAGAAGGGAAGAGGGGAGGTGGGACAGGAAGAACTGGGCCACGTAATCGGAGATGAGCGACGGAGAGAGGCGGTGGCGGTGGTAGTGGTGGAGAGCCAGTTTATTGCATTTGGAGGAGGGGACACAGTAGAGAGAAGGAAGAGGAAAGGAGAGGGGATGGGAGAGAGAGAAAGAATATTAAAATAATAATATTATTATTTTATTTTTTGTTATTATTATTATTTTAAATAATTATTTTAAAATTAAAAACGTCCACGTCGACCTTCTGTTAGTCTCCGTAAAAAATTATTAATGGCTAAGGACCCAATCAAACTATTTAACTAAATTGGGAACTCGATTGTCTAATTTTTGAAATATAAGGACTAAATAGACAAACTCGAAACATGAGGGACTAAAAACGTATTTTTCTAAAAAAAAAAACTAGTTTTATTTACAACTTCTTTTTTTTTTTATTTTTTTTAAAGGTTTTTTTATTTCTAAAAAAAATCCTACGACGAATTTTTTTTTTAAAAAAAACTTTCTTTTATAAAGGTCATCCTATGATGGATTTGAGAAAATTGTGATTTTTTTTTCTCATATTCTTGAGGTGATATTATTTCCAAAATCTTGGAAATAATTTCAATGCAACCACATTAATGGATTTTCATCCCTTATTTTATGGGATCATGACTCCAACTATTTGAGTAATGAGGGGTAAAATAAGACATTGTTTTAAAAATCTCATTTTCCTAAATGAGACTTTTTTATTTGTCCTTCTAAAATTTTTGCAATTCAAGATTAAAATTTGGCCACTGTTTTTTTTTAAACGGGTATTGTGGGGTGCTAACACATTCCCCATACACAAACAACTCCCGAATCCAAATCTTGTTTTCGCATACAATTTTTTTTTCTTTTTTCTTTTTTTTATAGAAAAAGTTATTTTATTTTGGTGCCCAATCACACCATAAAAAAGATTGGTGGCGACTCCTTTTAAATATCCCTTTTATGAGGACGTTGGCCGCTTCGCGTCGCAGGTACATGGCGACATTGCTCTTCCATTTTTCTCCTCTTCTTCCTCCTCTTCCTCTTTCTTCTCGCTTTTCTTTTTCTTGTTCTCCTTCTTCCTCTTCCTCTCTCAGTAAATCGACCACAACATACAAAGAGAAGGAGTCCCATCGTCTCAAATGAAGGCCCTTCGTTTTTGTTTTGGATTTGAAATGGAAGGAATTCATTTTAGATCTTAAAAACGAAGGCCATTATTTTTCATTACATAACTAAAAAACGAAGGGCTTGGTTTCAGATCTTAATCAAAGGCCCTTTATTTTTGTTTTTGCCCTTCCTTTGAAACAAAATGGAGTCAAATATCATTGATGTACCATTTGTAAACAAATAAGCAAGTGAAATAGGTCCAATATTATTTATATGGTATATCATTGAACAAATATTCATGTTAACTATCATAGACAAAAATGAAAGTTAAACACTTATATATCATTTTTTTCCCATTCATAATGTATATATGTAATAAACCTAATATCAAATAAGTATGCAAATGACAATTGGTAGAAAACTTAATGAAATTTTACATATACACATTCGGTTAAGATACCAATTTGGTCTATTTACTTTGTTTTTCATTCCATTTTATTCCATGTACTTTCAAATTTCAAATTTTAGTTCTTGTACTTTCACTAAATCTTAAAATTAATTTCCACGATTAATTTTAAGTTAATTTTTTTTTGTTGGTTATATAATAGTAATAATTTTCATGAAAAAAAAAGACACAATGTGAATATTTTTCTAAACTTTATAGAAGGAAAGCTAGTAGAGACTAAATTTCTTTAGCAAAGTTAACAATAAACTAACAATAATGACCAATTTTTAGATTTATTCAAAGTATAAGGACTAAAATTCAACATTTGAAATTACATGGACTAGAATAGAATGAAACCCAAAGTTGAAGGACCCAAATCGTATTAATTTTTTTCAATTGTTATAGTTATTAAGGATAGAGCTAGTAGTAAAGAAACATGCAAATAACTACTTGATAGATAACAAATTAAAATAGTACTAATGCATCCATGATTTATCAAAGGTATACGTAATAAAAAAATGAGTATATACCAATCACGGATGTGAGAAAAAAGTTAAAACCCACAAATTATCTTTTATAATCTATAGATGTGATACATCAACGATAGACCTCATAACAAATGAACATGAAAAAAATCATGGATTGAAACAATTTCAAATGTCACTATATATACCATTTTTAATTCGATTGATACAGTACTATAAATCTAACAAAAAAAATCAGCATACAAATACACAGATAAAAAACAAAAATTAAATTTTATTGATATAACATCTTTTTTATAATCTCTATCCATAAAAAACTACAAGAAAAATGAACGTGCAAGCAATCATCTAAAGTAAACGAAGTAAAATTTTACTTATATACAATTTTATATTATATTCATATGATATATCTGTAACGCTCCTAATTTCCAACACAACTCCAACTAGGGATGCCACTAGATAACACCCTCTGTGCCAAAATTTCGGCAGCATAACGACGCTATCCGGATGAAACCAAAATTTTACCCAACCTGTTTAAGCAAGAAACACTACTAAAAACTCTTCCAATGCCCGACCTCCCCCAAACTACAACATAACATGGTCGGGCTCCAGCAGAACAACACAACAGAGGCAACAGAAGCACTACACAACAGTTAAACGAGCATGTCAAACAAGGAAACCAATCTGAATAAATAACATGCTCAACCACACAACGAGTTCAGTAATCCAACAAGCACAAACAAAGGTCATGAATCGACTCAATGTTAGAATGGAAAAGCCTAAGTTCAAAATGGAAGTTCTTCTAAGACAATAAGTGGTCTCATAGCCTCGTCATGTTGCCACCAGTCGCTCTCCACTCCTTGCTTGCCCTTACCCTCAACCAAAGACATTAAAGTATATTGGTGGGTATAACAATACTCAGTAAGTAGCCCACTCACGTCCAAGCTACAATGGCACAACTGCACACACAGAGAGATAAGTCAAGTTTGATACCAAAAGCATCTTAGGGACTCATGACTAGGTACCCTCGAGCATACCTCACCCCGAGACTCACCGACGATCCAGGAACCTAGGCAGCCACAGACGGGGATGCACCCTAACGCGAAAGAGTGACCACTCTAACGCCCACACAGAAATGCAATAGAGCCTCGACTCTAAAGCCCACACAGATGGCACAAGGGCAGTCCACCCAAGTGCCCACACAGCTTGCAAAAGGGTGCGCTCGACCGTAATTCCCACACAGCTCGCAAAAGGGCGCACTCAACCCTAATGCCCACACATAGATCAAAAAGTGCGGTCGAACCTATGCCCAAACAGCTCGCAAAAGGGCGCGCACGACCCTAATGCCCACATAGAGATGCCAACCTAGAGGTTTTGTCTCCCTCGGGGTCACTCCGTTGAATTGGTGATGCTAGCCTAGAAGGTCAGACTCTCTTGCCTCTTCTAGATTTTCCCTTAAACCCTTCCATGGTTATCTTAGGTACCGAGTCCCCAACCATCGCCCCAACTAGCCAACTCCACTGAAATTTCGCCAAACAACCTTTGACCCAACAACAAAGCTAACCAACCACCCCTGGCCCTAACCACCTCACGCACACTTTAAACTGCGCTGGGTCTAGGGGTCAAACACGCAACACGCTCTACCACACAGGCTCGAGTCACGCTCAACAACTAACCACAAGTCATAATCAACACATTCACGACACACAAGAGAGTTAAACCCAACACACAGAAGCAAGTACAAGATATGCACATAAAGAACAGGATAATCAGGGTCTCATGCACCAAGCAACAATCTAACATCCACACCGCGAGTTATAAAATCAATACGATTACCCTATGCTCAAACTCAATCGCTTAAGAGTTTGATGCTTAAACCAACCGACTACTTTCCTCGAATTAAGTGTACAATGAAAGGTCCTTGCTCTTGCTAGCAGCCTAAAACACCTCTGAGAAAATCACAAACGATGCACAAGTTCGGGTTCCGGAAACCATCTTCGTGGCCCTACCCCTTGAGGCTGTCAATACGAAGCGAACCTAACCCAGACTAACAGAACACCTTTTAATCATCCAACAGGAATTCACAGCCAAACCAACAAATTCTAAGCTTAATTCATAACAAAAAAAATTCGAGAGCGAGTCTTACCCACGGTTACAAGCTGAAACAGTCCTCTGCTCGTTCTCCGCCTCGAGATTTCCTCCAAAGGTCTACTCCTTAGCCAAAAGAATTTGCTCTTGTCCACCAAAACCAACACAAATCATTGAGAGAGAACGATTCGATTAGGGGCAGTTCGGTTTGGATTCGAGGGTGAGGGAAACAGACGAACAGAGAGGGGGAGAGAGAGACGACTCGAAGAGGAAAGAGATTGGGAGACGGAGGGGGAGGGGCCGAGAGACAGAGAGAGGGACGGTCGGACAGGAAACCCCTAGGTGCCGGTGGCTGAATAGTTGGCCTGCGACTGCCGACTCCTGCACAAAGAAGAAGAAGAAATCGTCGACGAACAAGGGTCGGCATGCAGACGGGGCCTCGACGCTACACGGATCGGCTTGGATAGGAGCTGAAGGAGAAGAGGGACGACAGAGAGGGAGTGAGATCGGAAGAGAGAGACAGAGAGGGAACGACGGCGGCAAACAAAAAATGAAGGAGGAGAGGGGGGGTTGCGACCTCCTCGATTCCTTTCCCTTTCTTTTTTTTTTTCTTTTGTAAACCCCTCTCTTTTGAAAAAGAAAACCTAAAATAAAACCCCTAAAGAAAACAAGAAAGCAACATACCTCAAGACCTTCTCCACACCAACGATATGAAAACCAAGGAAACTGACCACCCAATTTAAAGGCGAGTTTTAATTATTTGGGTCCCTACAAGGTCCAATAATTAACTTCTTAGCCCAAAGCTGTTAAAACTAAGACATAAGCCCGAAGTTAACATCGAAAAGAACATAATAACTTAATTGAAATTACCGGACGTCACAATATCAGTAATAAAACATACTAGCAAATGAGCAGGAAAATAATCAATAACAAATCTTTCAGTGATATCATTGATAGAACACAATTAGAGATAGGTTTATCAGTGATAGACTTCGGTCGTTCATAGGTATATTACTGATAGACGTTAGTGATATTATCACTAACTGATAGTACTTAAAAATTGTGCTATATTTACAAATACTTTTAAATTGGTCTAGATTTACTATTATTTTGTGTTGGATGTAATGTATTCCATTGCCCATAGTTTCTATACACACAATAATGGTTAGTTTAATTACTACATTAATAAGTCAGTTAGTTTAATTACTACATTAATAAGTTGACTTGTGGAACGTTTTAAAAAGGGAACGTTGTATTAATAAGCAAATTTGCAAACCATACGATTAAGAATGACCAGTTGCAATGAAGATGATCATATTCAATTATTTTATATTTCAAAAAAATCTTATTAAATATTACTTTTGTTTGAAAAAAAATTGTACCTTAAATTTAGAAGACATTTTCCTTTTATTATATATTTTATATGAACAGACTAGTGAATTTATTTTAAGTATTTCACATTATAATCAAATATAAAACTGGATGGTTGTAGACAATCTAAAATATATTTTTCAAAATTTTACAAGTTTTCATCATCCTACTATACATAATCTTAGAAAATTGTTATAAGTGTCTATTGAGTTTTCATAATTAATTTTAATACACTAGTCAACATTTAATAAGTTTTCATCGTTGTAACTCTATGTATAATTATACCACATTAATAATTTGACATTCGAAAGATTAAAAACTAAGAAAATTTTGCAAAATGTGTTAATTGACCATGAGATTTGTAGTTTGAATCTCCCCAATTCCGATTGTACAAAAAAACTAAAATAGAATGTCATTCATTATTTTATTTTGGTCAAATTACAAGTTAAATCTATGAACATTCAAGTTTGTGTCAAACAGATGCCCTTAAAGTTTTAATTTCTAGCCTAATAGATTTCTGAGTTTTTATAAAGTGTCGAATAAATTTCTCACTTTTAATTTTGTATCTAAAAAGTCTGCCAACTTTAATTTTTTTTATCTAATATGTCCTTTAATTTCTCGTGTCCTTTAATTTTTATAAAGTGTCCTCTAATTTTTTTTTTATCTAATATGCACATGGCCTCCTCTAATAATTTCTCGTGAAGAAGATTAGGAGAGAGATTTTCTTGTTTTCTTTAAATGCCACGTCAACAAAAGTATAATATATATGCCACATTAAATAAAAAAAAAAAGTTAATAGGAAAATTTTGCCCATCAACCATCGATAATAGTTGACCTAACAAGTTTGGTGAAGATGAATATTAGAATTATTTTTTAAAACTAAGGGTTAAATTGTAAATTTTAAAAATTTAAAGACGAAAATAATCTATTTGTCAAATTTTGATGACTGAGAAGGTAGTATCTACAATTTTTATAAGGGCCTGTTGCACAAATGACAAAAAATAAAAGCACAATTGCAAGCGTGTCTACTCTTTATTTCTATTGCAAATATAACAAAAAAAAAATGGCCCAGCCCAATTGGAGTCAGCAAAATGTCCAAAATACTCCTCTTGTATAATCTCGCGTGATTGCTATATGACGTATATCAACAGTCTATCGTCATATATTGTTGATATTCCCACGATATACCTAATATGAAGTATATCAGTAATATACTACTATTATATTTTACTTAAGTATACAACGAACTTGAATTTCTAATATTTAGTATATCAACAGTATATCAAAAAGAGCTAATATGAAGTATATCAAGAGTATAATAGTGGTTTATATCTAGTGTATCAAATATAACCTAATATGAAGTGTATCAGTGATATGTTACTTATATATTTCACTTATATCAAAATGAAATGGGCCATGCGTAATATAAAGTATATATCAGTGATATACTACTGATATACCTTATTACTTAATGTGATGAAACATATCATTGAATGAAGTATATCATTGTTGTGTTATGTATATTAATGATATTTTAAATATGAAAAATATCTTTGATATGCCACTGATCTATTTCATACAGAATATATCATTTAGTTGATACACTGAAAAAGAAGTGTATATACTACTAATATACTTTGTATTAGGTATATATCAATTGATTGATATACCAAATGTGCTACAAATATATTATTGACATACCAAATAACATATTTAATATACTACTGATATGCATGATGATACAATAATGAGGGTAGAGCTGGAATAATAGAAAAACAAAAATTATTATAGTGAAATTTTGTTGCAATATTTGCACATTTCCAAAAACCACAACTAAATTGTAAATATCATAATATTTTTTACTATCCATTATAATTCTCTAAAAAGAAAAGTCTATGTGTTTAGGATATTATATATAAATAACCAAGATCTATTACCTTATATTTCACTAAATGTTATTAAACACTCAAAATTTCTTTCGACGTCAATATTTTTTGACATGAAATTATTGTTTGAACTTTATAATTATGGTGTTAAAATAGTGTTTTTTTGGGGGGGGTGGGGAGTGGGGACACTTACATAGATAACATTTTAAATTAGGAAATTGCATGCATGTCATTAATGAATCTAATTTGTAAAGTTAGCGAATTCTATAGACGCATAACCTAATCACATGCAAAGAAAGTCAAAAATGTCTTCTCGCATATTGATATACCAACGATATACCTAACAAAAAGCAACTACATTATATACTACTGATATTTATTTGAAGTTAATCAAGAGTATATCGCTAAGTGCAATACTGATATACTTGATTTATCATTGGTGTTGTTCAATAAAAAGTTTTCAGCAGTATATCAATTGTATAATGTTGATAAATCAACAATATTGTAGAGTATGTCATTGATACACTACCGATATACTTATTTCAATTTGTTCGAAAGTAAATTAATAAGATGAATATCAGTGTGATATACTACTGATATCTTTTTATTTCACAAATCTCAAGTATATATCAGTGTGATGGACTACTGATATACTTTATTTACGTATCTCAAAAAATAAGAAATACTTACTATATCAAGAGTACAATAATTATTCATAATTGATATATCAGATTATCTAAAGCAAGTATACAAGTGTTATACTACTGATATGCTTTATTTAGGTATATAAATGAAATGAAAATGCTAATATTCAGTATATGAACGGTATATCACAAATGGTGATTTATGTTTGGTAGTGATTTATGTTGATATATCATGTATGTTTGATATACCAAGAGCATAATATAATAATGATAGAAATAGTGATATACTCAATGTTAGTAACTCGCATATGATAGTATTCATTTAATTGATACATTGCTAATATACTCAACGTTAGGTATATCAATGAAATGAACATATCTAAAATGCAATAATATACTAAGATGCAAAATATCTCTGATATGTTACGAATATATAGAGAATATATCATTTAACTAATATTACTAAAGAGAATTCTATTCATAGTATAACAATAATGGACTTTAGTTTAGGTATATATCAGTTGATTGATGTATAAATACAAAGCATATCAAATATACTACTGATGTAACACCCAATAATTTTGAACACCTCCTACTTGGGGCATTACTCCCAAGTTGCCCGCTCGCGCCGAAAATCCGGCAGCATAACGTCGCAACCTGGACAAACCAGAAATTTATAACAGCCTGAACCTAAACCATACACTTCAATAGGACTCACGAGGGCACCCAGCCTCCACCAAACTACAAAGAAAAGACAGGTTGGTCTCCAGTCCCTCGGAGTTAACAAAATTCCACAAGACAAGAAAACATGCTTTGAAAATGAAAGAAAAACATCAGAACAAACTTTGATTAAAACGGATAAAGAACGAGACATGCTAAAGTTCAAAACATGAACTCAACGGAAAAGAGTGCAACAGGGGAACAAAAATAAAAGCAACTACTAAAAGATAACTCCTAACTAGATCCTACAAGTCTTCCATAGCCTCGTAGGTGTTTCGCCATCGGTGGTCATCTCACTTGTTTACCTTACCTGCAACAAAAGAAGAAATAAACGAGGGGTGAGTATAAAAGACTCAGTAAGCAACCCACTTCGTCCATGAATAAAGAACACAAAGAACAACCTTAGACCTAGTTAAACACAACACCCAGCCCGCCACACAACCTCAACACGCATCCTGACCCTATTACTCACTCAGATTTCTCAGATCTGTCCTACCCTTAGCTTCTGGACTAGGTTGGCAACATCTAGCTACGAGATTCATTCTCGGGCCTGCACTAGGGAGAAGGACTTTATCCAACCACTCTGACTCTAAGGATCACACCCTGAGTCGCACAACTGGATGGGGGACGGACCACCGACGATACTACCGCGCATAATCGACCACGGGTTGATTCCCGGGCCCTGTACCAGGGCAAAAGACTCTATCCAACCCCTCTGACTTTATGGATCACACCCCGAGTCACACAACTTGATGGAGGACGGGCCACCACATCCCATAACATCATCATTATCTCGCCAACCTCGAGTCTCAGCCTGCTAAGGGTTACACAAAGACTAGGGCCTACACTAGGGCTAGTTGTGCTAACTACAATCTTAAGGCTCAATGCACTTCCCGAGTTACTTCGAACTAAGCACGAGACTATTAGGCTCGGGACAAACAATCATAGCATACTAACACATCCAGAGTTCTCAGCACAAGTTTACATCGGTCCTACTAGTTATAGTCACATAGGTCTAACAGACAAATCAGAATGAACTAACGAGTTCGAGTTTCAGCACAAATAAACATCAACAACAACAATGAACTTGATTCAGGCACAACTACGAACATCACATCCTAACATGCTATTACCAGAACATTATGTTTACTTCCAAACAAATATTGCATGCAATGCGCCCCTAAGCCCTACAGTTAGGGGTAGTTTAGTCCAAACGACTACTTACCTATACTCCAACAACAACGAGCAACTAGAGGGATGTGGCGTGTGCTCCAAGGTACTTCTACTTCCAATTAGCCCCTAACGAACGACAAGCACAACAAGAATTAATAAACTTAAACACAACACCCTAAAACTTATGCTGAGTAGAACTCGCCCAACGAGGATCAGAAATGAGCTAAGGGACGGACCGTGGCGACCGCACGAAAGGAAATGATCGGCGACTCTACAGGCAACGACGCGTGTCACCGGCGGGCGGCGACATGTGGACTGGCAAGGCGTGAAGACGGCGATGGCGGTGCGTGGGTAGAATATCTGGAATCCTCGCGACCTGATCTATTCGAAACCGGTCTATGATCCACGAAAATTGATTGAAAAGAGCTCGAACCGACTGAACCAAGCGATGGATTTGAAGCTTGCCACGACGGTTGCAGCTCCTTCGGCGACTCCCTACGACGGTTGGTGTGACTCGAACGACGCAACGTGGCGGCGCGGCTGCTTCAAGCGAGCTTCTGGAGGTGGCAACGACGAACTGAGAGAGAGAGAGAGAGAGAGTGTGTGTGTGTGAGAGAGAGAGAGAGACAGAGAGAGAGAGAGAGAGGGACTGTGAGAGAGAGGGGGGTTAGGAAGACGAGGAGGCGAGAGAAAGCGATGGGTGAGAGGGAGGGAGATGGGGAAAAGAAGTGTCGGCGGCCGTTTATGCGAGGTGCGCGAGTGGGGGCGAGTCGTTTCCCCCCTCCGACTTCTTCTACTTTATTTTATTTTTTATTTTTTATTATTAGTTTTTTTTAACCGTCTATTATAGTTTACCCACCTTAGGAACTTTCGTCCTCGAAAGTAGCTAGCTCTCGAATAGCTCTGGATAGCTTGCTCGCATCTCCTCCTCGCGTTCCCAAGCGGCTTCCTTGAGATGATGGTTCTACCAAAGGATCTTAACAAGGTTGATTTCCCTGTTTCTCAGGACTTTGTTGTCACGAGCAAGAATTTGCATAGGCTTTTCCTCATAGCTCAAATCCTTGTCTAACTTCAACGGCTCAAAGTCGACGACATGCGAGGTATCTGGCACATAACCTCGCAGCATAGACACATGCAACACGTCATGGTCCAACGCAAGGGACGGCGGTAGGGCCAATCGGTAAGCCACTGGCCCTATGAACTCCAGGATCTTGAAAGGTCCAACGAACCTAGGGCTCAACTTCCCTTTCTTACCAAACCCCAAGACACCCCTAATAGGTGCAACTTTCAAGAATACAAGGTCTTCAATGTCAAACTCCAACTCTCGACGCCTGACATCAACGTAAGTCTTCTGCCTACTTTGTGCCATTAACATCCTTGCCCTAATCTTCTGTATGGCCTCATTTGTCACTTGGACCAACTCGGGTCCCAATAATTTCCGTTCACCAACCTCTCCCCAACACACTGGGGTCCTGCACCTTCTCCCATAAAGGGCTTCGAAAGGGGCCATACCAATAGTTGTCTGATAACTATTGTTATAAGCGAACTCCATCAGGTGAAGGTGTGAGTCCGAACTACCTGAGAAGTCTAACGTGCATGCCCGAAGCATATCCTCCAGAATCTGATTCACCCTTTCTGTCTGGCCATCGGTATGCGGGTGAAACGTTGTACTAAAGTTACCCTGTGCCCCTAGGGCTCTCTGAAAACTCACCCAAAACTTCGAGGTGAACCGTGAGTCTCTATCAGATACGATCTTCACTGGGACTCCATGCAACCTTACTATCTCTTCCATAAACAAATGTGTCCACTTCTCAACTGTATAGGTTGGCTTACCAAGCAGAAAGTGAGCGGACTTGGTTAGTCTATCCACAATCACCCGGATCTTTGTGAATCCCTTCATTTATGCGGGGCAATCCGAAATAAAGTACATGGAGATCTCTTCCCACTTCCATTGAGACACTTCCAACGGTTGCAACAACCCTGTTGGCTTCTGTCTCGGTGCTTTAAGTTGCTGACACACGAAACACCTCTTGACAAACTCTGCCACATCTCTTTTCATTCCACGCCACCACTAGAATGATTTCAAGTCCTGATACATCTTAATGCTTCCTTGATGCACTGAAAAAGGAGAATTATGAGCATCAGATAAAATCTCCTCCTTGAGACTACTCTCAGCAGGAATACATAACCGTCCCCTGAACAGTAGTCCACCGTCTGCTGTCACAGAGAACTCGCTTTCCTCACCACTTCTTGCCTGACGCCGACAAACCTCAAGACTTGAGTCTCCCTGCTGAGCCTCAATAACTTGTTGTCTCAAGGTCGACCGTACCGACAACTAGTTCAGTTGTGCTTTGCCTTGACTCACCACAACTGTCATCTCTACACGTTCAATCTCTAAACGCAAAGGGGCTTGCCTCGTGACCAGCGCTGAGGTGTGAGCCACCTTCCTGCTAAGGGCATCAACAACAACATTTGCTTTGCTTGGATGGTACAGTATCTCAACCTCATAGTCCTTTACTAACTCCAGCCATCTGCGTTGTCTCATATTCAGCTCCTTCTGGGTAAAAAGATACTTGAGGCTTTGGTGGTCTGTGTACATCAGAATCTTTTCCCCATGCAAATAATGTTGCCATATTTTCAGTGCGAAGACCACGACAGCCAACTCCAAATCATGGATTGGGTAATTCTGCTCATAATCCTTCAACTGACTAGAGGCATAGGCGATCACTTTTCCATTCTGCATCAACACGCAACCCAAACCTTTCTTGGAGGCATCACTATAGACCACAAAACTTTCTGAGCCATCAGGTACTACAAGCACAGGTGCAGAGACTAGCCTGTGCTTGAGGTCCTGAAAACTCGCTTCACAAGCTTCACACCACACGAAGGGGTTTCCCTTCCAGGTTAACTGAGTCAAGGGTATAACTATCTTGGAGAAATCGTTGACAAACCTCCTGTAGTAGCCTGCCAGACCGAAAAAGCTTCGCACTTCAGAAACGGTCGTAGAGCGAGTTCAATCTATCACTGCCTCAATATTGGCGGGGTCCACTGTTACACCTTCTTTAGACACCACGTGTCCTAGGAAGGCTACTCGCTGCAACCAGAACTCACACTTGGAGAACTTTGCAAACAACTTGTTGGTCCTCAAAGCTGTTAACACTTCCGTCAAATGAACTTCATGCTCCTCCTCTTACTTGGAGTACACCAAAATATCGTCGATGAAGACGATCACAAAGGTGTCTAAGAACTCCTTGAATATCCTATTCATTAGCTCCATAAATGATGTTGGGGCATTCGTCAAGCCAAAGGACATCACCGTGAACTCATAATGCCCGTACCTAGACCTGAAGGTAGTCTTCGGAATGTGCTCGTCCTTGATTCTTAACTGATTGTACCCGGACCGCAGGTCGATTTTAGAAAACACTGCCGCTCCCAACAGGAAGTCAAACAAATCATCGATCCTGGGTAAAGGGTATTTGTTCTTCACTGTTACCTTGTTCAGCTCTCGGTAGTCAATGCATAACCGCATCGACCCATCATTCTTTTTCACAAACAACACCGGCACACCCCAAGGCGAAACACTGGGACGGTTGAACCCCTTATCCAGGAGTTCCTGCAACTGAGTCTTAAGCTCCTTCAATTCCGCTTGCGCCATTAGGTAGGGAGCTTTAGACAATGGAGTCGGGCCCACTCACATCTTGAAGTCTACCTCACGAACCGGGGTAGTCCGGACAACTCTTCAGGGAATACATCTGCAAACTCTCGAACAACAGGAACCGAACTCAACTCTGGTCCCTTGTTTCTTGTATCAACAACACTAGCCAAGAGGGCCCAAACTCCTTCACTTATCAACTTCTTTGCCTTGAGAGCTGAAATTATCTTCGTAATCTCTCCAGTCTCAATTCCCTTGAACTCTAAACTGGACTCTACTGGAGGCCGAAACACCACCTCTTGGCAATGACAGTCGATGTTGGCATGGCTCGCAGACAACCAATCCATGCCCAGGATTACATTGAAGTCGCTCATGTCCAGCACAACAAACGTCACATCTAGCACACGACCCGTTACCACTAGCTGACCAGATTTAACTCTTTCCCGAGCCACTAACTCTCTACCCATCGGGGTAGCTACTGCCAAGTCAATATCTAGAGGCTCTATTTCTAACTGGGCTTGCCTCACAAATGAAAGAGTGCGAGGAACCAGAATCAAACAAAATTAGAGCCAAGTGGCCAAGAACAGGTAGTGTACCTATCACCACAACACCGGAACCTCCTCCTGCGCTCTGTTTCGCACTCGCATAGACTCCACCTCTCTGGCGGTTTCTAGACTCGTCCTTCTTTGTCAGACAAAGCTTTGGCCAGTGCCCAAAGCTTCCCACGCTTATAACAGACTGCTTGATCTCGTGCTCTGCTTGCACACAGACGACAAGTGGCCCAACTTCCCACAATTATTGCAGATCTTGCTAGCTGCATGACAGGTCCCGCTGTGTTGAACTCCACATCCAGAACATGAACCCCCGCTGGAGAGCTGCTGGGGTTGATGTCCCTGAGTTCCAGATCTGTTTGGCCTAGCAAAGGCACCGCCAAACTTTCTCTCTCGGCTAGTCCCAAAATCGACTCACCACGACCTCGGCCAACCACGAACCCATGCAACATCATGACTATATCGAGCAGGGATGCCGCTCGGATCGCCCGGCAGTAAGTCTTGGGATTGTGGGGCACTGCCGACCCACACGACGCCTCCTCGTAAACCTGTGAGGAAACACTTCACCTTCTTCTTCTCTGTATCCACCATATCAGGGGCGATCCGAGACAGGGCAGTAAACTCGTGCTCGTACTCTTCGACCGTTTAGTTCGGCCCTTGCTTTAGCTGTGTGAACTCAACTTTTTTCTCGATTCTAAGCACGGTCGGATAGTACTTCTCGTAGAACACCTCTTGGAACTACGTCCAGGTTATCGGTCCTGCACTAACATCTATGGACCGTACAACAACTCGTCACCACAAGAGAGAACTTCCTCTAAACGCATAAACTGTGCACTGAACCTTCTGGTGCTCGGGGCAACCCATTCGACCCAGAATATCATCCACAGCCACAAACCATGCTTCAGCAGCTACATGGTCCTCTGACCCATCAAAGAAAGGTGAGTCATTCTTCTTGAAATTCTTCACATATCCTGCTTCTTCGGTCACTACCCCAAATGTATGAGCCGGTGCAACCCTTTGATTATGCGCAAGCGCTGGTTCCGGATTCCGGCTGCCAAGGCTTCCATGGCCTGAGTGAACATATCTGTCTGATTGGCCCGACTCGCTATATTCGCCTGAATCAATTGTTGAATGTGTGCCATGTGTTCAGCAACTGGTGATGGTGCTTGCACGTTCGGTACATGAACATTTGCCCTCTCCTTGGCTCCTACGTTTTGCCCAGCTGATTCCTCGACCACTGGGACATTCTGGTCGAGCCTCTCCCGATGCTCGGAGTGCTCAACCTCTGGTGCATCGACGGTCGATTCCTCGTCTCTTTGGCCCTTCGACTTCGACCCCTACGACCACCTCGACCTCGACCACCAGCAGCTGCTCTTGCACGACCTCTACCACGTGCCATAATCTAAAACGAAAAGAAAACAGAACATCAACAACATTCCAGAAGTACAACACAAAAGAAAGCATAACAACCTCAACAACGAACCTTCTACAACTTACTAAGTAAAAACAAACTCGTTGATGACCTGACGAGCACCTTGCGAGAGGCTATGAAGGACTAAACACCTACGATGTAGGCAGTATACAAGATCTAAAACCTAGGCTCTAATACCAAACTGTAACAGACGGTTAAAAAAGAAGGAGAAGAAGTCGGAGGGGGCAAACGACTCGCCCACCCACTCGCGCGCCTCGTGGAAACGGCCGACGACACTTCTTTTCCCTGTCTCCCTCCCTTTCATCCGTCGCTCTCTCTCGCCTCCTCGTCTGCCCAACCCCCCTCTCTCTCAAAGTCTCTCTCTCTCACAGTCTCTCTCTCTCTCTCTCTCTCTCTCTCTCACAATCCCTCTGTCTCTGTCTCTCATAGTCTCTCTCTCTCTCTCAGTTCCCCATCGCCACCTCCAGAAGCTCGCCTGAAGCAGCTGTGCCGCCACGTCGCGTCGTTTGAGTCACACCAGCCGTCGGAGCTGCAGCCGCCGTGGGAAGCTTGAAATCCATCGCTTGGTTCATCGGGTTCAAGCTCTTTTCAATCGATTTTCGTAGATCGGAGACCGATTAAGGATAGATTGGGTCGCAAGGATTCCAGATCTGCTACCCACGCGCCGCCACCGTCGTCTTCACGCTCCCCGCCGCCTTGCGCACGGTGATGACGCGCGCCGCTTTTAGAGAGCGCCGATCATTTCATTCCATGCGGTTGCCTCGGTCCGTCCCTTAGCTCGTTTCGGATCCCCGTTAGGTGAGTTCTACTCCACATAAGTATTAGGGTGTTGTGTTTTAGTTTGTTAATTCTTGTTGTGCTTGTTCTTCGTTAGGGGCTAATTGGAAGTAGAAGTACCTTGGATTACACGGCGCATCCCTCTAGTTGCTTGTTGTTGCTGGAGTATAGGTAAGTAGTCGTTTGGACTAAACTACCCCTAACTGTAGGGCTTAGGAGTGCATTGCATGCAATATTTGTTTGGAAGTAAACATAATGTTCTGGTAGTAGCATGTTAGAATGTGATGTTCGCAGTTGTGCCTGAATCAAGTTCATTGTTGTTCTTGATGTTTATTTGTGCTGAAACTCGAACTCGTTAGTTCATTCTAATTTATCTATTAGACATATGTGACTATAACTAGTAGGACCGATGTAAACTTGTGCTGAGAACTCTGAATGTGTTAGTATGTTATGATTGTTTGTCCCTAGCCTGATAGTCTCGTGCTTAGTTCGAAGTAACTCGGGAAGTGTCATTGAGCCTTAGGATTGTAGTTAGCACAACTAGCCCTAGTGTAGGCCCTAGTCTTTGTGTAACCCTTAGCAGACTGATACTCGAGGTTGGCGAGATGATGATGATGTTATGGGATGTGGTGGTCCGTCCTCCTTCTAGTTGTGTGACTCGGGGTGTGATCCTTAGAGTCAGAGGAGTTTGATAGAGTCCTTCGCCCTGGTACAGGCCTGGGAATCAGCCCGTGGTCGATTGTGTGTGGTAGTACCACCTTTGATGCTTTATGGGATGTGGTGGTTCGTCCCCCATCCAGTTGTGCGACTCGAGGTATGATCCTTAAGGTCAGAGGGGTTGGATAGAGTCCTTCGCCCTAGTGCAGGCTTGGGAATGAATTTCATGGCCAGATGTTGCCAACCTAGTCAAAAAGCTAAGGGTAGGACAGATCTGAGAAATCTAAGTGAGTAATAGGGCATGGATGCGTGTTGGGGTTGTGTGGCGGGTTGGGTGTTGTGCTTAGAAAGGTGTAAGGTTGTTCTTTGTGTTCTTTATTCTTGGACGAAGTTGTCTGCTTATTGAGTATTTTATACTCACCCCTCGTTTATTTCTTCTTTTGTTGCAGGTAAGGTAAACCAGTGAGATGACCACCGACGACGAGACCCTTGCGTTGCTATGGAAGACTTGTAGGATCTAGTTAGGAGTTATCTTTTAGTAGTTGCTTTATTTCTGTTCCCCATTGCACTCTTTTCCGTTGAGTTCATGTTTTGAAATTTAGCATGTCTCGTTCTTTATCCGTTTGAATAAAAGTTTGGTCTGATGTGTTTCTTTCATTTTCAAAGCATGTTTTGTTGTCTTGTGGAATTCTGTTAACTCCGAGGGACTTAAGTCCAGCCTGTCTTTTCTTTGTAGTTAGGTGGAGGTTGGGTACCTTCGTGAGTCCTATTGAAGTGTGTGGTTCAGGTTCAGGATTTTGTAAATTTCTGGTTTGTCCAGGTTGCGCCGTTATGCTGCCGGATTTTCGACGCGAGTGGGCAACTTGGGAGTAATGCCCCGAGTAAGAAGTGTTCAAAATTACAGGGTGTTACAGTTGGTATAAGAGTGAAACCTCTCTCAGTAAGATGTGGTTCGGGGACGAACCAAGGCGGAAGCTGGTGGGCATGTGACGCTGGAGGAAAAGGGGTACATGAATGAACGGAGCCCACATTTGAATGAGAGTGATCCTGAGGATATGAAAGTATGGTGCCCGAGGAAAGGGGTACATGAGGATGTGAAAGTATAATTGAGAAAGACTTAAAAGAATTGATAATTACTACCTATATCAAAAAGGTGCACCTTCCATTTTGGTGGCTCAATCATAGGAACTCCACAGTTAAGCGTGTTTGGCTTGGAGCAATTCTATGTAGGGTGAGCTCCTGAGAATTTTCCTAGGGAGCATGAGAGTGAGGACAAAGCATGCTAAAAGGACCCGTGTTGGTTTGTGGGGAAAGTCTTCACTCTTACAAGCAGTCATGGATGATATAGTGACGCAGCCAGGTCGCAGGAGATCCTGGGCTTGGGGCGTTACAACTGATATATTAAATGTAAAGTACATCAGATATACTACTGATATACCAAATGTAAAGTATATCAGATATACTACTGATACACCAATGAGGGTAAACAATTGAAATAATAATAATAAAAAAAAAAAACAGATTGTTAAAAATTTTGCTATACTTGCAAATCTTAAAAATCATGGTTAGATTTGTAAATATACTAATATTTTTTGTCACCCATTACAATCCCCCTTTTTATAATTAAATAAATACGACCATTGTAGTTTGAGAATTAAATAGGCTACCCATATTCTATTAAAAATGACTTTTAATTTCGTGTCAAAACTTAGATCTCTACCCTAATTTGATATTTATACCATTCATGGACTAGTTTGATATAAAACTGAATTTATTTGCGATAGAACTATATATCTTTTCAATTTTGAGTCTAGTACATTCTTGAATTTTATAATTGCGTAAGATATATATCAAGAATTTATTAGATATAAATCAAAATTTATAAAATTCATCACCTATTAAATGCTTTTAATTTTTATGAACCTATTAGAAACAAAGTTGAAAGCTCTGCGACGTAACATATTAAAAGTTTTTAAAGTTTATTATCTATTAGATGTAATCTCGAAAACTTTTAATCTAAGCCTGAAATTTAACTATAAATAAACGATTTCTCCATCTTTTAAAAATTATTTCTTGTCCTAAAAGGAAAAGGCCTATATTTGTGTTTATTGTTTTGTGTTTGAATAAAAAAATATCAATTATCATTTCCTATAATGGTCGATTAGTGACTCCTATATTGTTGAAATAGTTACCCTAACTAGGGGCGAATCCATATACTAATGTTCGGGGGCCGACAAATTATTTTAATAAATATAATTAAAAAATCACCAAAATATCAGTTTGAACAGAATATTATGTTGGCCTAAAAAATTATCGACGATAACAATAGGTAGGTGTACTTGACTTTCTAACTAAATTTCAATAACTTTAATGTCTTATCAAATAGAAAAAAAAAAGTTAAATTACGAGTTAGTTTGTAAAGTTTAAATATATGCGATGGATCTCTAGACTTTAAATGTATTCAACTAATTTGTGTCTTCCAACATTAGCATACCTCAACTGGCATCAAGTAACACTTATGACCAAGAGGTCATGAGTTCGAATTCTCCTACCTCGAAATCTTGATGTGGTAAAAAAAAAAACTAATTTGGGTCTAATATATATATATATTGAATAGGTTACGAACAAAATATTTAATTTTTTCTATATAGAATTAATAAAACTAGTAAGCTTTAATAAAAGCAAGGTATAAAAGGGGAAAAAAAGGGGAATTAATATAATTAAACCAAAAAAGAAAAGCATGCAGCCAATAGAACTCAAACCTGGACACAGGTAGAATAAAATAACATGTTTTACCATAGGGAGAAAGCTTACTTTGTTAAAATTGAGCGTATTATAACTATTTGTTGTTATTTTTTTTATGCTAACCATTTTATACTATAGGGTACTAAATTCAAAATTTTTTGGGGCCACTTTGGCCCCATGTAGGTCCGCTCATGCCCCTAAGAAAAATATATGTTATCAACTAAGAGATTAAAGCGCCAAATTCTGCTATAGTTTTGAAGTGTTTGAATTTTAAAAGAAAAAAAAGAAAACCACAGTTACTTTAGTTGACCAAAATAGTTAGGTCATTACAAACGTGAATTGTTTTTTAAAATTTAAAGAGTTAAATTTTAATTTTTGAAAATTGAAAGACAAAAATACCTATCAACGATGATTCAACAACTACTGAAGAAGTATTTACAACTTTTAACAGTTTACAACATACAAGTAATCAAGGCCATACTAAATATAGTGTGTTTAGAATAATTGGTAAAAAATAGATATATTTTTTTAACCAAATAGAATTTTATGTAACCATCTTTGGACAAAATTAATAAGTTAATAGCTTATTGAATAATTTTATGTGATTAAAAATAGTTTTAAAAAAGTTTAATAAAGAAAAAATTGCTTAAGAAAATGAGATTAATTTAAAAAATCTTGAAACAGAATGTCCAAAAATAACTTTAAAGTGAATAATCGAAAATCATCTAAAATATGTAGTGACAAAATAAAAACAAATCTATAGTTAATAAAATAGCTTTTGAATGCTAAATAAATTTTTATTTAAAATACTTTTTAAAAAATATACGATATAATAATATTTTTATGAAAATATTTTTTTCAAGGGTTTAAAGTAGATGACATTAAATTAGTAATTAATTAACCATAATTCTATAAATGTTGTAAAAATATGACAAAAACCGGGTATAATTTTTGGGGCAATTGAAATTTGGTAACAAAAAGGCCCAAAATAATTGCCCATATAGCAAATGTCTCAATCTATTTGCAAAAATAGCAAAAATTTGAAAAGAGAAATTGAAATTACTAAAACACTTACGTTATATCGTTGATATCATCGATAGGATGCTATCGATGATATCACGGATAGAATTCTATCGATGATATCATTGATAGAAGTACATTTATTTAATAACTAATTTTTTTGTCTGTTTATTTAATAACTAATTTTTTAAATCTGTTTATTTAATAACTAATTTTTCTTATAATTTTAGTTTTCCATCACCCCATTGATAGCAAACGGAAGAAGAAATCATTGATAGGATGCTATTAGTGATATCAACGATAGAAGTTTGTTTATTTAATAACTATTTTTTGTCGTTTTGGGAATGGTTACACGATTTGTCGGTGTGTTATAGTGTTAGACTTCTATCAACTTATATCGTTGATAAAAGTCTATAAGGTGATAGAACTAATATGAGTGATAGAAGCCTATAATGATTGTCAATGTGTTACAGTGTTAGACTTCTATCCTTTGATATCAGTGATAGAAGTCTATTAGGTGATAGAACTGATATAAGTGATAAAAGTCTATAACTCTATTAGACTTCTTATTCTTCATGAATATTATTCTATCAGGCTTGTGATAAATGTCTATCACTGATAGTTTTTTATCAATCATTAACTTCTTTCTAGTGATAGCTATCAGTGATAGATGTTTAATAGAAGTGATAGACTACTATTGTGATATCTATCACTGATAGAAGTGATATCTATCAGTAATAGTTGTCTGATAGACTTCTACCATAGTTGTCTATCTATTACCTATTACTCATAACTTTTCTATTATCTATTAGACTTATTGTTCCTATCCGACTTCTATCATTGTCTATCACTAATAGAAGTGATAAACTACTATCACTATTAATGATTGATAGAAATTAAAGAAAAAGAAGTGATAGACTACTATCATCACCGATGAAGTGATGATAGGCTTCATCGCTGATAGTTGTCCGATAGATTTCTACCTATCTATTACCTATTATTCATAACTTTTCTATTAGACTTCTTGTTATTCATGATTATTAACTTTTTCTTCTATTCGACTTCTATCGCTGATAGATGTCTATCACCGATAGTTGTTCATCAATCATTAACTTCTTTCCAAAGAATAGACTTTTATCAGTGATAGATGTCTATCACTGATAAAAGTGATAGACTTCTATCAGTGGTAGTTGTCTATCACTATCATTGATAGTTGTCTATCTGTTAACTATTATTGTTTGTTGTGTGGTCTTCAAATTTTCTCATCAGATGTCAAAGTCCTTGTGTTCATAGTATTGATATTAAACTTTTGAAACAATCACAAACCTTGTATTGATAGTATGAATAGTATGATAACAACAATATTGAGTTCTATCTTGAAAAAATATGTCTAAAACTAATTGTCAAAAATTACATCATGGTAAAAATGGTGGAAAATTACATGTCCTACGATTGTGACCAACACGATGACAATGACTACATTTTGTGTGATTTCTTGCTTCAGCAATCGACAAAATCCTTTGCTTTCACGGTCTTCCTGCTTGATGTTTAACAATTGGAGGTAATGCATTCATGTCAACATTTATCGAACTCCATTCAGAATGATTCCCAATTGGGTGGATTACACCTCCGTAAGTTGTCACTCTCATCACTAATTGCACAAGAAGAGTCATCAAAACAAGCATCATTAATATGAGCAACTAAATGATATCTTGTATTTTGATCTTCCACTAAAGTTAAAAACCAAGCAACATCAAAACAACGACATGGCGTTAGTTAATAACATCCATCATTGCTATGTTTTTTTTTCTTTTAATATTACCTAATTTTCTAAAGTATTAATATTAATATCAATATTAATATTAACATTTTCCCGAGAAAATGAAAAGGAAAATGCTACCGATAGAGAGAAAGGAGAGGGGGTAGTGTTTGGATTAGAGAAAATTCTTGTAATGTAAACTAAAAAAAAAAAAGAGATGAAGAAAAATTTGATTAATATTTTCTTAATTTTGGGTTGTGTGAAAGCGGAAGTTTGGTGAAGTGTCAACTTGTTGTAGTGTCATTCCTCTCTCAAATTAACAAACTAGATGGGCCCTACTTTTATTTTTCCTAATTTGTTTTCTTGAAGAAGGGAAGAAGAAGGAAATATTGAGGAAGAAAAAAATAGATTTAAACCAAGGGTATAATAGGAATTATGAAAACAATTTAAAGATTTTTGCCATATTTGCAATTATTTTAAAATGTTGCTATATCTACAAATAGTAAAATCATCCTTGCTACCCATTACAAATTCTCTATAATTTTACCAATATTTAAATACTAATATAATATAATATAATATAATATAATATAATAATAATAATAATAATAATAATAATAATAACAACAACAACAACAACAATAATAATAATAATAATAATATGGATAGATATAATATAAATGAGAGATAGTGAAAATTTATGGCAAATTAAAATAACAAGTTAAATTGGAGAAAGTGGGAGAAAATAGAGAAGATTGGAGAGATTTCACCCATTTGTTGTGTTTTATTTATCCACCAAAAGCCATTATTTATAGGCAATTTGGAGAGTATGATGTGGTCCATTTGGACACCAATCTATGGCCTTTGTTGGCCTTTGTTGTACAATAGATTTGTCCGCCAAGTTATCTTTCGAACAAATCTGTTGTATTGAGATGTCACAATTACCTTCAAGGTCATGACTGTAGAAAATCTTTGGAGAGATATGCTTTGTTCTATCTCTTTTAATATATCCTCATTTGATTTGAGTTATACATGTTGTGTTATCTTTGTATAATATTATCGGACGATGTTTACTAGAAGACATGTTACATGTTTCACGAATGTGTTGAGTCATTGATCTTTGCCATACACATTCTCGACTTGCCTCGTGAATTGCAAGGATTTCAGCATGATTTGAAGAAGTGGTCGTGATGGTCTGTTTCAATGATCGTAATGATATAGCAGTTCCTCCACATGTAAATAAATAACGTGTCTGAGATCTAGCTTTTGTGTGGATCAGATAAATAAACAGAATCTGCATAACCAACTAGATCATAATTTGATTTGTTAGAATAAAATAAACTCATATCAATTGCCCCTCGAAGATATCAGAGTACATGCTTAACTCCATTCCAATGTCTTTTTATACAACATTACTGAAAATGCAATATCTGGTCTTGTGTTATTAGCCAGATACATAAGTGCACCAATTGCACTAAGATATGGTACTTTAGGACCAAGTAGTTCTTCATTGTCATCTCGAGGTCGAAATATATCTTTCTTTATATCCAGAGAACGAACTTCCATTGGAATGTTGAATGGATGTGCTTTATCCATATAGAATCCTTTTAAGATTTTCTCGGTATAAGTTGATTGATTAACAAATATCCCATATGCTAAATGTTCAATTTGCAAACCAAGAAAAAATTTTGTTTTTCCAAGATCTTTCATCACAAATTCTTTCTTAAGATATTCTATCTCCTTGGATAACTCTTCAGAAGTTCCCTATTATATTTAAGTCATCAACATATACAATTATAATAGCAAATCCTGCCTGAGATTTTTTTATAACAACGCACGAACATATTGGATTATTTTGATATCCTTATTTCAACAAATATTCACTCGGCCGATTATACCACATTCGTTCTGATTATTTTAATCCATATAATGATCTCTGTAACTTTATTGAATACAATTCCTGAGAACTTGATTCATATGTTTCTGGTATTTTAAATCCTTCTGGGATTTTCATATAAATGTCATTATCTAGAGATCCATATAAATACGTCGTGACTACATCCATTAGAGTCAGGGCAATAAAATATCTTAGCGTTATTTCATCCACCACAGGAGAATATGTCTCTTCATAATCAATACCAGGTCTTTGCGAGAATCCTTGTGCAACAAGTCTCGCTTTATATCTCGTGACTTCATTCTTTTCATTTCTTTTCCTTACAAATACCCATTTGTATCCCACAGGTTCACTACAAGAAAAACTACATTTCTTGACGCTTGCAACTTTTAATTACTTGACGTTTTTATGAGAAAAAGTCAAGTAACATGAATTTTAAACAAAAAATCGTCCAGAAAATGAAAAAAAGGCGGAGGTTGACGGATTTTTCAGATTTTTTCACGCTACGAGTAAACTTGAAACTTTAAAAACCTCAAATTAAAAAAAAATACGGGGGTTGTCCAGGATAATTTAATTTAAAATGAAATAATGAAAAAAGAAAATTGATTTAGGGTTTTCCTTTAGCCGCACGCTCAAGGGTGAAAGGAATGAAACTCCCGCAGTGGAAACGACTTTGAATCGTTGTGGTGATCGTTCTGAAAAACGTTTCTTAAAATGAAACCTATCTCATAGATTCTAGGCTAAACATGCATAAAATGAAGGAAAAACAGTAAGAAAGAAGTACTTACTTGTTGAAGAACGTTTCTTCAAGATTTTCTTCTCCGATCACGAACTCTCCGTGCCCTCGATCTCTACAATCACGGACTCTCGAACTAAGAACGAATTGGACACCTCCAATTGACCTTCTCGATTGTTCTCGATCGGTAGAAGGAGAGTGGTGGGACTCTCTTTGGTTTGGGGTAGAGAGAACTTTAGAGAGATTGAGAGAATTTGAGAGAGAGGTTTTTGGTGAGATTCCAAAAAATGGCAAATCCTTAAGCAATACTTCTTGCAAAGGTGCTTTTATAATGGTGATAGGTGGAGTTGAAATCTCCACCTATTTACCATTTTACCACAACATTAGATTATGCAAATCATATTTGCATATAACACATATAATAAGATATCTCATATCTTATTATACAAATCACATTTGTATAATTGTGGATTTTAAATTGAATCACATTCAATTTAATTTCTCTCAATCCAATTTCTCTAAATTATCACTAATTAATCAATTAGGCTAACCTATAGTTTATTATGAATCTCATTCACATTAAACTATATATTATGTCAATCATATCTCATATAAATGACAAAAATACCCTTTTAATGAATTTGAACAATTCAAATCCACACCAAACTGTAAGCCCTCAATATATCCAGTTTGAGCCAACCGAGGGACCTAATGGACCTACAGATGACGAGCTCCAATGATCCGAGACTAACCTGTCAAACTCTTTGACCCGGTTATTCAACATTCATTAGCTATGGTAACATTCCACTAAAGGTCGTAGCTACACTCCCATCACTGTAGGACAAGTTGTGTCCATTGATATAACCAATGCCCGTGAGTCGATCCTTCACAGATTGTTTGTAGACACTGTTGGGTCAAATTATCGTTCTACCCCTGTGTCTACCTCTTGCTCCCTAAGTCCCACTGCTCCTCTAATGAACAACAACATTGTATGGTCCAACCATAAACAACACCCCTCTCGGGCCTGTTAGGGGGTGGGCGCCCGTTGTCCAAGCCCTGAAGACAACACTTAAGGGAACAACCCCTTTAGTTTCCCTAAGTCGGGAACCAGTGAATTCCATCTCGCGTAGTCAAGTTCCCAACTCCCCACGTGGTCCTGTCCCTGAGAAGATAGGCATATTGGGCGAGTAACTTTGACCACCCTCACTCGTACTAGTCAAAGGACAGACCCCTACAGACAGAAGTCCGTAACACGCTCAGGATTAAGCTCGAGTCACTATTGGTCATCTACGAAGTTATTAGTCCTATACCACAGATTAGCGATTGTTACATCGATGAGGTCTAATAATCCACCAGTGCGGTCTTGTACAATCTCATTACATAGGATGCCACCACTCGCATGTCAAAAACATGAACGAGTTGGATCACCTCGTTTGTATCTATCTAATAATGGGTGGGTCCACATCCACAAGCCACAAGAGACAACATCCAGATGGTCTCCAACCCTATCCGAACGAGTGAATTCCAGACTCGCGTAGTCAAGTCATTAACTCGAACGTTATCCACGAGAAGATAGGCATGTCCACTTCACCCCTCTCAAGTTCTAGTTCTCTCATAATTCAATGACCACGGAGCTTAGTTTATTGGATAAAGTTTATAAATATTGGTCAGACGCAAAGTGATAAAAATAACTCTTATTTATTTGAATAATAAATATTACAAACATAATCTCATTACATAGATTAGGACATACATCCAAAAACATGAGCGAGGCACACCTCTCTTGTTCTCTTTTTCGCATTTCACGCCAAGCTGAAGACAACACTAAGGGAACTTCTTCCTCTTCCTTCCTAGATCGGACACGAGTCAAATTTCATCTCTAGAAAGTTCCCGAGACTAAGTTGTCCTCTTCGCCCGAGCTCACGGAGCGACTTCGTTGCCTTCTTCTAGACGTGTTGTTCCAATAAATGAGTCAACGACAATAGTTTTCGTCCGATAGTCATCTTCCGTCAGTCGTGCGAGCTTCTGGTTGTAGCCAATAGCCGTAGATGTCTTTGTTCACTGCCAAGTCAGATCGGACTCCTTGTCGTGTCTCCTCAAACCACCCTCAGTCATTCATCCCCTAACCGGTCATAAAATGTCATAGACGTTTTTTAAGGCCTTGTTGACGACAAGTTTATAGTCTTTTATGGCTTTTGGTTGCTTCATTTTACCTTCTTGCATTTTCTAGTTGAGAGAAACATCCAATTCTCTGTTTGGTCGAGAAACGCTTGTTTGTATTACTGGTATGGAATCTCTTATGCTGAATGTTAAAATTAATCTTGCATTGCTTTTAGTTTGCTTTTTGAGTGATTCCATTTGTTACTTCATGATCATGTGCATGGTTTGTAGTTTATCATGGTTTGTGTATTTCATATTCGAGTGGCATCATGTAGTTATTGTACTGAATGACTCTTCTTTGTTTAGGTGGTATGAAAGTGAAAGCTGATAGAGATGAATCATCACCTTATGTTGCCATGCTTGTTGCCCAGGATGTTTCTCAAAGATGCAAGGTTTTCTCACTAATTGTATATATGTTGATTTTGATCTGAATATTCTTAATGTAAATGTATAAAATTTATATGTGAATCCCAAGATTTATGCAGTTATATGGATTGAGTAGCTTTTGAAATAACTGACTTAGTAGTATTGTGTTTTTCCTTCTGACAAACTACATTTTTTATCATCTCTTATTGTTGAGTATTTCTTATAGGAACTTGGTATTACTGCTTTTCACAGAAAGCTCAGGGTCACCGGTGGAAACAAAACCAAAACTCCTGACCCTAGTGCTCAATCGACTCTTAGATGCCCTTGCTCGTTCAGGCATGAGAATTATCATTTCCTTGATTGCTAGTTGTAGGAAATGAAACATACATGAGAGAACTCCTCAAAAGAAATCTCATTATTTGTTGGGTTCGTGTTTTTGCCTATTCTCTTTTCTTGTAGGTTGCGATTGCCTTTTCGTCTATTTATAGTGAAGATATGGTAATTTTATGCTCTGATTAAATGTTTTTGGTGTTCTTTGGCTCAGATATCAAGCAAGAGAAAGGTGACATTTATAGAGTCTGCAAATTAGGAAAAATTCTTAATGTATATCTGCTTCTTCTTCGAAACAGTGAAGATAGTGAACATTCTACTAGAACTTCTATTGGGTGAGGAAAATGAAAGTCGGAAAAGTCATACCAAATTGACTGTTTATTTCTAACATGTTGATGAATTATAAGTAAAAACAACACAATTATTTGACCAATGACATGTGGGAAAAGTGGGAAGACAATATTCATTTGAAATATAGGTCAGACACTATATTCAAGTTTAATGAGCAACACATGACCACACATTTTATTTGTGATGTATCTCTGATGTAAGGTTATGTGTGAAGCTTTTACGAGTCTAATTGGAATAAAGTGAGGAACAAGGGTGATGTTTGTAAAACCACTGCATGTTGATCTCTTTTTTTCATGAACTTGTACTTTGATCAAACTTATATAAATTTTTTTCTAACTGTATTGGAAATGTAATGGCTAGTTATTTCAGATTAATAACATTGGTGGTTCTTTTTTCCTCATGAATAAGCTTGACTGAGGGACAGTAGTCCATCTTTAAAAAGAATGTACCTGCCATAGAACTCCTCAAAAGCAATGGGGTTGTAGGAAAACTTTATCTAATCATCATTTCCTTCATTTGCTAGATGCTAAGGTATTAGGTATCAAAATGTATCTGGCATCCATATTTGGAACTTTAATTTTCCGAAGGTTATTCCCACTACATACTAATTCTCGCTTTATTATTCATTCTGGCCATGCGTAGGGTTGTTGTTATGCATGAATTTAACGCCATTTAGAGTTGAATGTAGTACTTTTCTAGGGAACATAACATAATTTAACCTCAGTTTTCAACAAATCTTTCAATGTTCATCAAAATTATTCTATGGAGTTTTGAAGTTCATGATCTCTTGAACAAACTTCCTTGCACCATAAGTTGTTGTGTTTACACAAATCTTTTCCATCTCTCCAAAGGATATAAGAAGAGGAAGAATGTTGTAATTCCTTACCTCCCAAATCATCAAGGTTTTTCTGTAGCAGTGGTGGCACTTGAATACCATAGTTTTT
The DNA here is from genome assembly GCA_036507285.1 of Trichosanthes cucumerina. Taxonomy (NCBI): domain Eukaryota; kingdom Viridiplantae; phylum Streptophyta; class Magnoliopsida; order Cucurbitales; family Cucurbitaceae; genus Trichosanthes; species Trichosanthes cucumerina. The sequence goes on along the minus strand of CM071836.1, from coordinate 40,080,405 downwards.
TTTGGAGGAAAGGTTGCTCTTCATTGTCTACTAAATTCAAAACTCTAATCAAAGCTCCATTTATCCACAATTTTTTATGCCCAAAATTGTGCCAAGTGTGAATGATGCAATGGCCAATCTCCTTTATTCATGGTACTTTGGAGGAAATTCTTGGGGATTATAAAGTCAAAGGAGTTAACTTGGGAGGATGGTTGGTCATTGAAGGTTGGATTAAGCCTTCACTTTTTGAAATCACTTTGTCAACTCTCCTTTTGCCCCCTAGATATTGTTAACTCTCCTTTTGCCCCCTACATATATATTGTTAACTTTTTCTTCTGGTCATTCAATGAAATCACTTTGTCACAAAAGGATCCACTTCCTACCATGAAGACAAATAGATAAAGGTTTATGTTACTAATTTCCTTTAACTCTCCTTTTGCCCCCTAGACTAATTTTCTTTTTTTGTACAGGTAATTAAGATGAAGACTGAACACTACTACTCTTGCTCTATACCTTTCCTTTACCTCTCATTTGCTTGCTTGGTCTTGTTAGTGTTGTATGATGGGAATCAGATCCCCTTGAAGCGGAAACGTGATTAAAATCGTAATTGCTTATTTATTTTGGTTTACTAGAAATACCAATACATTGGAAAAAATAGAGAATAAACAGTAATTCTAATATAATTAGGCATGGATCTAAACATGCAAACATATGTTGTAAAAGCTTAAACTAAAAGTAAGAAACAATTACCTTTGAAGTTTCTCAACAACAACGCCTTGCTCCTTTTGCACAACAACACAACAACAAAGAAAACTCCTCTGTATTTTCCAAGTAGGACACTACCAACAGGATAAACCTTCTATCCTCTGAGTTCCACTTAGATCAATTTCGTGGTGGAAGAAATCCAACAGTTGGAAGAAGAGAGAGAATTGTGTGAGAGAGAGAATTCTGCAACTCCTCAATTGCATCAATTGTTATCAATCGATCACTTCCTCTCACCAGGAGAAGAAGAATAAAAGGAAGGGTAACTCAGCCTTATACAACCTTTTAATGGTTTTCCCTAATGCATTCTCTACTTCAACCTTATACTCTCTGGATTTTTCAAGAGCCTCAGACTTATGATGCATTAGGTATAGATAACCATACCTCGAATAATCATCTATGAAAGAGATGAAATATTTGTACCCTCCTCGAGCATTAACATTCACCGGACCATAAAGATCCGAATGTATAAGTTCTAAGGGTTCTTTGGCACTATAACCTTTTCTAGAAAAGGTAGCTTAGTCATTTTACCTTCCAAGCATGATTCGCAAGGAGGTAGATAATCATCTTCTAACTTATTTAAAAGTCCATTCTTTGATAGTCTCTCAATCTGGTTGAGATTTATATGACCACGTCTAAGATGCCAAAGAATGGTATTATTATTTGGAGAAATATTTGGCCTTTTACTTTGAGTATTTGCAGTTTCAAACATCTCATGATTTAAAATTGCTCTAGTTTGGTTCGGTTTAAGTACATACAAGTTGTTTTCTAACTTAGCATAACAAATATTGACACCTTTCTTTGAGATGAACGCTTCATTACTAGAAAAGGAAATGCAATATGATGTTCAATTAGACAAGAGATAGATATCAAGTTTCTCTTAATCGTGGGAACTATGTACAAATTTTCTAAAAATAAAAATTTATCTCTAAAAAACAACTTGGCATCTCCTGAGCATCATCTCACCTCTTCGAGCTCCTTGAAGAAACTAGTTTCATGTAACGAAGAGAAAACATGGTTAGTGGCTCATGAATCAAGTATCTAGGTAAAATCATCAATTTCCACTAAGAAAGTTTCAAGAACAAGTAAATCGAATTTACCTTTCTTCTCTTTAAGCTCAGCAAGGTACTTTGGCAAGTTTCGCTTCTATTGCTCGCCCATGTTGCAGTGGAAACACTTTCCTTTGTATGCAACCTTGGCCTTTCCCTTGCCCTTATCAGGAGCAGGTGCCTTCCCTTTCCCTCCTATCTTCTTCTTTTGGGTCTTCTTATGCCCAAAAGATGGACCATAGGACTTAGTTCCAAAGGGTGAACCCTTTTGGAACCTTCTGGAATGGGCAAACAAATTTGCCTATCCATCAGCCTGCCCCTTATTCTTCATAAGACACTAGAAAGTCTGTAGTTCATTGAGGAGAGTAGTCAGGTTGTACTTTATCTTGTTCATCACTTCATTGTTGCGAAATTGCAGGAAAACTCTCTCGAAGAGATTTTAGGATGAACGACACCTGACTTTTCTCGTCTATGACCGCATCGTTCATTTCAGCCACGTTGAAAGGGACCATCAGATCGAGAACGTGTTCTCTCACTGACGATTCCTCCTTCATACGAGAGTTATAAACGTACTTGAGGGATTCGTGTCGAAGTTGTGCAGACGGTTGTCCAAACATATTCTGCAACAAACTCATGATCTCACGAGCTGAGACCATGGCCTCATGCTTTTTGGCCAGAACTTTGGAAACACTAGCAAAAATGTAGACCTTAGCCTTGTCATTGGCCTTGGTCCAACGATCATACGTATCCTTAATAGCTTGAGGAGCGTTTCGAGCAGGGACCTGAGGACATTCCTCAGTCAGTACAAACCGTTGGTCATCAACAACTAAAATCGTATTCAGGTTGGACTTCCACGTAGTATAATTCTCGCCAGTTAAACGTTCACTTTTGTGTAAGACTATAATTGAGGACGACATGCTGAAATTTAAAAGGTAGTTCTAATTAGCTATTCCTTTAACCCATTACAAACCAATCAATTTTAGCAGAATCATTCAAGAACCCTAGTGTTTAAATTAAACCTTTAATTTTCCAACAATACTTCAAGGGTTTAGAATAAAAGCCACCGTCGAGTGGTCAGTCATTCCTCCCTTAATTGAGACTATCTCAGTTAATTCTCACTACTAGAACATCTCATGTCCCAATGATTCTTAGCTACCGTTTGTTTGGTCAAGGACTTGTTAACTAGCTTAACTTATCCCGTAAATGTGACCCTACCATTTTCAGATCCAATAGGTCCGAGCCAACAAGCTACTATTAAGAAAGACAACTGTTGGCAAATTGCTTAAGAGACCCAATCCATTTCAGGAGTTCACGGTGTTCCGACCCCTATAGTCAGACCCTTCTTAGGGATTGGTCGTTCCAGGACAACCTAGAAGGGGAACTGATAGCACACAAAATGTGCTATCCTTAGGCTTAATTATTGCTAGTTTTATGATGATTTCAGGGCTTTTACATATTTAATTCATTCAATTTAAGGTGACGAGCTAAAGCGGAGCTCTTGGAGACAATTTAGATCACTCGGGATCAAAAAAACGAGGCTATTTGGAGCTAAAAAGAATACCAATTGGATGAGAAAGAACCAATCCAAGCATGATGACCCGAGGCGATGGCGTTGTAACGCTTCTTTATAGCGTTGCCACGCCCGAATGTAGCCAAGACGCGTTGAAGACCCGGTGCGATAAGCGTTGCAATGTCGCCTAGCAGTGGTCGCAACGCTTATCTCAATAAGAAGGCATGCACGAGGAACCGCAACGGCGTTGCAACGCGCCTCGCAACACCATTTCGAGAAAGGAGGCGCGCGTTAGGGTAGCGGCGTTGCGGTAACGCCTCGCGTTACCAACACCACCATCGATTATTTCCTTAAATGCCTGCCGCCTAGGGCACATCGTGTTGCAACGTTGTCGCTAGGGTTGCAATATTTATTCGATAATGCCTATAAATTCAACATGTTGTTTTGATTACAAGGGAGCCGAATTTGGTAGAGTTTTGCCTAATTTCGAAATTCACCTTGTAAGAAGAGAGAAAAGAGTGATTTTGGGAGCCAAAGCATTCGTGGAGGTTCGAGATCGAAGACGGGAGCTCAAGACGAAGGACCGAGCATCGACAACTAAGTTTAATTTCCTTTTCTTTCAATTTGTAATAGCGTTCTAAGACGTTTTCTACTTGTTTAGTTTGATTTTCATGTGATTTAGAGTAGCTAAACATTGTAGTTAGGATTTGATTTGCTTGTTATGACTTTATTACAATGTATTGAAGCATGTTTTGTTCTTATTTTTGATAATTAGTTCTTGACTTCTTAATTTGTTGATTTAAGTGGACTCGAGAGATAAAACTTGAATTAGAGCAAAATTGTTAAAACCCTTAGAATTCTGGCATGAGAATGACTTAGAAATCTTGGGGAAACACATAAAGAAGTGTCTTATATGGAGACTATAGGATTTATTGTATGTGCGAGGCTCTTGAGAGATCGAGAGACTTTCTTGAGTATTTTACTTCTTGTTTATAATTTCATCTCATTGGTTCAATGCATGTGTTAGTTAGGTCATTAATTTGTAAAATCACTTCCCATAACTCTTTCAATTCGTGTCTCCACATGTTTGTGTGTTTGTTCGTATTTACTTCAACCAACTATCCATGTTATGTTTCTTTGGCTAAAATTGAGAATTAGTACCTTAGTAATTAATTAATCTAGAAACCCATTCCCGAGGACGATACTTGGACTCATAAATCACAAGACTAAAACTTGACCCGTACACTGCAGTATTGCAATATCATATAAAATATCACGCAACAAGTTTTTGGCGCCGTTGTCGGGGAATGACAATTATTTAGATTAATTAATATTAGGAGAAAATTTAAAATTTTAGACTAAAGCTTGTTTGTTTTTTTTTCCTTAATTATTTTGTGTGATTGTTTGTTTCCTTATTTGTGTTATTTTGGTTTTGTGTTTTTTTGAGTCTTTGTTTCCTGTTTTGGTTGTGTTCATATTGTGTGAAGTCTGGTTGTGAAATTATTGATTTTTCAAGTATGACTTTGCATAATTTTGAGTTTCCACCATTCTATTGTCTCTCTCAGGACCCTAGTTTTGTGCATCATGATTTTTCTGAATGTCATGTGTCTAATTTTTACCATTCTGTACATGACATATATGAAAACTCACATGAGGGTAGTTATTTAGGCACTTGGAACTGTAATTTTCCGTACCTTAACCAACCCTTAGAAAAATCTTCTCTAATGAACCAATTGGCTGAATACACATTAGAATTGAAATTGAAAAATTTGATCCATAGTGAATTAGAGAGGTTGAATAGGTTAGAAACTGAGGTGGTAGGACTTTGGGAAATAGTACAAGATAGAGCTCAATATCTTAACCAACTAGTAGTTTCCCTTAATGCCTTATAGAGAAATTTCTTATCCTTACCACTCGGGAGATGCCACATAGGAGGATTTGTTTAGAAGATAATGAGGATAGTTTGGGGGAGACTGAGGCACACCATGATCAGGTTAGTGAGGAGAACAATGGTGATATACTTAGTTCCACAGGAGAGATCCAAGTGATAGAATTAGAGGCTGAGAAGTCTTCTTTCCCTTTATCCCCAGAAATTTCCTTTATTTTTTATAACCATTTGTCTTATACTCACGAGTCTTGCTTTGATTTAAGTTCCTTTCTTTTGATAAATAAAAATCCCAAAAATAATTTTCTATCTGGGGCTCAAGAAAAGCAGGATAGCCTTTTAGACTTAGAAGGCTACATCGATTCGAGCAAGAAGGGCCCGAAAAAATACGAGCAATTTTATGTATCCTGAAAAGTCACCGTCTAGCTAAAGACGTTAAAAAAAGTGCTTCTTGGGAGGCAACCCAAGTTTTATGTTTTATGTTTTTATTTTTTGTTTTAAGTTCTAGTTGTTTGTATTTTTCTTTTTATCTAATTTCTTTCTTTTTGGACCTCAGTGTATGCCCAAGGGAGAAGCTGCAGACTTGCACCCTTTTGATCCTGAGATCGAGAGGACCTATAGGAGACTCCTAAGGGAAGGAAGAGCAGAAACACAGACTATGGTTGATGAGGAGCTCATCAATAACCCTAAACCTATCAGGGAGTATTTCCAGCCTGTGTTTAATACTAAGCAGGCTGGAATAGTCCATGCCCCTATCAATGCTAATGATTTTGAACTTAAGACAGGGCTGATACAAATGGTTAGAGAAGGTGGTTTCAGAGGCTTAGCCACGAGAAGATCCTAACTCTCATCTTCAAAATTTCTTAGAAATCTGTGGTACATTTAAAATGAATGGTATCTCTGCGAGATAGTATTTCGCCACGTCTTTTTTTTCTTTCTCTTTGCGAGGTAGAGCCAAAGAATGGCTAGGGTCCCTTCCTCGTGGAGTATCACTTCTTGGGAGGAGTTGGCCCAAGCCTTCATGACCAAATTCTTTCCACCTGTAAAGGCTGCAAAGTTAAGGAACCGAGATTGGAACATTCAGCGGCGGAGGGAGAACAACTATTCGAGGCCTGGGAACGGTACAAAGACATGCTCTCGAGGTGCCCACAACATGGCTACCCAGAATGGCTCCAGGTACAACTATTTTATAATGGACTGGAAGGTAAGACCGGGACCATTCGGATGCCACCGCTGGAGGAGCTTTCATGGCGTAAGATCGTGCTGAAGCACGTGCCCTCCCGGAGGAAGTGTCAATGACCCGGCTACGGTGGCTCTGAGAAAATGACAGATCTAAGCCGAGAGTTGGATTATATCAACTAGACGAAGTAACCTCTCTTAGATCTCATATGGCATCTCTCACTCATGCCCTGAATAATTTTGCAGGATCACCACAGACGAAGATGTCCTCTCAATGCTCCCAGCCAATTGGAGAATCCACTATGGAGCAATTGCACTACCTGAACAACAGAAGCAACACCTATAAAGGCAATCAGACTCAGAACAACCTCCCAAAACATTACAATCCAGGTTTGAGGTATCATGAAATTTTTTCTTATGCTAACAACAAAAATGTGTTGAATCCTCCTACAAGGCGTGCTTCTACATCAGAGAGGAAACCATCTCTGAAAGACACATTGCACTCCTTCATAGCTGAATCCAGAAGTCGGTCCAACCAGCTGGAGAATGCAATCACGATTTATCTCGGTATAGTGAGCGATCATGGAGTTGTAATAAAGAACATAGAGACCCCAGATTGGCCAAATGAACACATCACTCCGTGCAATCGCAAGCAAGGAAAGAAACACCTTGAGGGAGTACAGTCTAGCTAAAGACGTTAAACAAAGCGCTTCATGGGAGGCAACCCAAGCTTTACTTACATTTGTTTTCCTGTCTTTAGCTTGCTTTAGCTTGTTGTTTTTCAATGCTTAGTTAATTGTTGTTTTGCTTTGTAGGTTGTGGAGATGCCCTTCTTCGTTGAAATCCATGCTCCCGTTCCGAGGAACTCCAACACACTGGCTATCCAAGAATCTCAGAAAGATCTCCATTACCCAGAGATGAGTATTGTTCACTCTTACAATTATACTTAATTTATGCTTAATGCACTCGCAAACATTGGAGACAATGTTTAGTTTAAGTTTGGGGGTGGGATGTGTTTATTTGTGTTTATTTGTTGTGATTGTCCTGAGTAGGTGCTGAATTGTTGGTTGATCTTTTACATAAGTATGAGTATCTAGGATGAGATATAATTGAAAATCTTTGTGATTCTCTTTGAAAACTGAAAGCATGAAATAAATTTGAGTTAATTTAAAAATTTTCTTGAGTTTTTCCTGCATTATATGCACATAGCCTATGTTCTTGTAGTTTTGAAATGCTTAGAACAAAGTTATTAGGTTTAGAAGTTTGATGTCACCTCGATAGGTCTGAGAACTGATTTGAGAGTTAAACTCAGGATAGGGTGAATGACAATATGAAGTGCATGATCTCGTATAATATGTGCATTATGTGAAAGGGTTGTAAATCGCTCTTTTTGTTGTTATGTTTGTTAAAGAAAAAAAATCGTGAGGAGAAAAAGAGCTACCTTCACTGTGATTAGTTAGGCCACTCATTGAGCGAGTGCTCTTGGCAAGGGTCCCTGCAGTGGATGTGTGAAAGCTAGTGTCCTTGCAAAAAAAAAAAAAAAGAAGAAAATAGAAATAGTGGCATCAAAAGAGTGATTAAGTGCTTAGGAGAATTATTTAGTTCTTGAATGTGGGGACACTCAAGGATTAGTAATTAAGACCAGTGTAGGGGGAAGTTGAATGGAGAGCTTAATAAAGTTGATCTGGGGCTTAGTAAAAATGAAAGGAACATAGGCTAATCACACACACAAGTAGGAACACTTCGGGAAAGTCTTAAATTGCTTGTTGAAGTGTCATGTTTGAATGATACCTGTGATTGCTAGATTTTCTCTTAAATTTTTGAGGCTTGAATCAAATGTATGTTTAAGAACAACCTAATGTTTAACTCTATTTTTGCAGGACTAGCAAAAGTTTAAGTTTGGGGGTGTTTGATAGCACACAAAATGTGCTATCCTTAGGCTTAATTATTGCTAGTTTTATGATGATTTGTGGCTTTTACGTATTTAATTCATTCAATATCGGTGACGAACTAAAACGGAGCTCTTGGAGACAATTTGGATCACTCGGGATCAAAGCGAGGCTATTTGGAGCTAAAAAAATACCAATTGGATGAGAAAGAACCAATCCAAGCATGATGACCGAGGCGATGGCGTTGTAACGTTGTTTATAGCGTTTGCAACGCCGAAATGCAACCAAGAAGACTCGTTAAAGACCCCGAGGCGATAGCATTGCAACGCGCCGCAGCGCGCAGCGCCGCAACGCAATTTCGCGCACGCAGGCGTCGCGCGCTAGCGCGCGCGTCACAACGCCATTTCTCAAGGAGCGCAAGCGCCATCGATTAGCGGCCTTAAGTGCGCCGCCGCATAGGCAACGCCATCGATTATTTCTTAAGTGCCTGTCCCTAGCGTTGCGTGCTAACGTTACTGTGGCCGATAATCCCTATAAATACAACATGTTGTTTTCATTACAAGGAGCCGAATTTGGTAGAGTTTTGACCTAATTTGAAATACACCTTGTAAGAAGAGAGAAAAGAGTGATTTTAGGAGCCAAAGCATTCGTGGAGGTTCGAGATGGAAGATGGGAGCTCGGAGACGAAGGACCGACATCGACACCTAAGTTTAATTTTCTTTTCTTTCAATTTGTAATAGCATTCTAAGACGGTTTCTACTTGTTTAGTTTGATTTTCATGTGATTTAGAGTAGATAAACATTGTATTTAGGATTTGATTTGCTTGTTATGACTTTATTACAATGTATTGAAGCATGTTTTGTTCTTATTTTTTATAATTAGTTCTTGACTTCTTAATTTGTTGATTTAAGTAGACTCGAGAGATAAAACTTGAATTTGGGCAAAATTGTCAAAACCCTTAGAATTCTGGCATGAGAATGACTTAGAAATCATAGGGAAACACATAAAGAAGTTGCTTAATGCCGTGCATGCTTAGATTTTATATGGAGACTATAGGATTTATTGTATGTGCTAGGCTCTTGAGAGAACGGGAGACTTTCTTGAGTATTTTACTTGTTTATAATTTCATCTCATTGGTTCAATGCATGTGTTAGTTAGGTCTTTAATTTGTAAAATCACTTCCCATAACTCTTTCAATTCGTGTCTCCACATGTTTGTGTATTTGTTCGTATTTACTTCAACCAACTATCCATGTTATGTTTCTTTGGCTAAAATTGAGAATTAGTACCTTAGTAATTAATTAATCTAGAAACCCATTCCCGAGAACGATACTTGGACTTATAAATCACTATACTAAAACTTGACCGTACACTGCGATATTGCAATATCATATAAAATATCACGCAATAGGAACTCTACAAATCTCACTGTGCGACCTAATGGAGGAGACCGTAGGATACATTGACATGCGTCCTGCCACCATTCACTATGGATACTTCCCTCATTCACCTTGGTATTGAACCATGCAAACACTTACCGTAGAGGACACCCTATTGACTCCACGTAGCCGAGCATGGAACTCACAGTGTGAACTCTTGAGGACGTGAGAGTAAACTCAATGCGAACACCTTGTTTTCTCCCACTGAAGCTCCTAAGGTTAGGGTATAGGTTTAACTTAGTTGGATTCTGGCTAATAGAATATATCTAAGTGTATGCCTATTATAACTTTTATAACTAGGTCTTTTAACCTCATGTCTAGGTGAATAAACATTTTAATTACCAAGATATAACATAGAACTATGGTTAATTCAACTTAAGTTCCAGGTCAATTCCCAGGTAGGAGTTGTTCTATTAACCGTCAGCTTAAATACTCCCACCTTAGATAGAACATCACCAGTAGAGTTCCCTTATAACCAATGTCCTATTGTCCTACTATATTTTAAACTATTTAAAATACTATGTAAGACTAACTTCTAATCCTATTAGAAATTAAACTTAGGCCTAAATTAATTTTAAACTAATTTCATTTAACCTAAGTTCCTATGTTTGCATGCAATTCTTTGTTATAGGTTATGGTTTCTAAAACCCCTTTATTTATCAATTTTATAAATTTTAATAATTAACTGTTGGGTTTTATGTCCTAAAACTCGTGGTTTTGTAATCTGAATATATGTTCTATTTTTCAATAAAGTTGTTATTGAGATTTATTTACTAAAGGTGTTATTGAATAAAGTGAATTGTGTATTGTGTAACCTTAATCGAACAAAGAACCCTTGGCTATAGGATAAATACTTGAGCTTTATGTGTGACATAAAAGTGGATCAAGTTCAAGTTGTAGCAAGAACGATCTATAGTATAAGGATAGGGTTGGGTACTTTATCCTGAGGACAATATGGACGCGGTCCACTTTCTAGAGTACAAACGATGTGATCCTAAATCGTTCATGTGGAGACATGTGAGTGGGGGCGTCCTATGCAATGAGTTTTCATAAGACTGGACTGCGAAATAGTTACTTAGACTTTATAACTTCATTTACTGTCTTAATTGACTATATTCATACGATGACTAGGTAACTCGATCTTAATCTTGAGCGTTCTATGAACTCCTATTTATTCAGAGTATCCTTAGACTTGCATAGGTGAGATTGGCCCGAGACTGCCGACTCAATAAGCCTCCCATTTAAGGGATAAGTTGGGGTAGATAGCTGGGAACATAGTTCTGCAAGATGGAATTCACTCCTACCCGCTTTAGGGATAAGTAGAGAGGTTGTTCCCTTAAGTGTCGACTTTGGTCTTGAACAAAGGGCCCACCCTCTCATTGGCCCGAGAGGATTCGATTTGCTTGTTTGACCACAAACCAATTGTTCATTAGAGGATCAATGGGACTTAAGGACCAAGAAGTAATTACAGGGGTAAAGCGGTAATTTTGACCCATTGTAATTCTGAACGACTGTGAAGGATCGACTTACTAATAATGGTTATATCAAGTGGAATGTAAATATATCTCTATAGTGAGAGAGTGCAACTCACTGGGCTTTAGTGGAGTGTCCCGGTGGTTAACAAATATTGATTAGCTAGGCTAAATAGTTTGGTCGGTTAATCTCGTATCGTTGGAGCTCATGATCCAGAGGTCCATTAGGTCCTCCTTACTAGCTCGGACTAAGCCTTGTAACTTTTTGAGAGAAAAGAATTTGAATTGTTCAAATTCGAGTTTGGGAGAAAACGTTAATTATATGTGATATTTTTAACGAATCAGAACTTAATTATGAATTAAACTATGATTAAAAGGAGGTGTATATTTAAATATTATTTAAATATTAGATCGGTTTATAGCATAGATAAAGATTCATGTTCGGAAAATCGATCGGGATCGGGTAATTTTTTTTAATTTAATATTTGATATTAAATTAAATTAAAAATTAATTAATTAAATTAAAGTTTTTGCATTATTTAATTAATTATATCAATTTTAATTAAAAATCAATTTAATATTTATTTTTTAATTAAAATTAAATAAAAAATAATGGATTTTCAAGGATTTTCCATGAAATCCAACTTGCCCACTTGCCCAATCCCTCTCATCTTCAAATTAGCCAAAATTGGCCACCTCCATCTCAAACCATCCAAAATTTGTCACTCTAAAGAAGCTTGTTGAAGGTTTATATAATGGTGATTTGAGGTAATTTGAGATAATTTTGCAGAAAATTCTAAATTCTCGAATTTGTGACCTTTGAGGTATTTTCTTCCAAATTCTATCAACCTAGGATCTCACAATCCGTTCCAAGGCTTGAGGATAGTAGGGAAGACTCTAACGGTTGTCCACGAAGTGTTCGTATTGAAAATCATCCACCGGGTGAAGAAAATTTGATCTTCAAAGTTGAGTTTTCTATCCTTCTTTTTTTCCAGCTTTGAGCATGCATTTTGTTTTATAAAATTGATCAACTTAGAGTGTTTAAGATCCAAAATTTCTTCGCTTTCTTAATCTAGACTCTTTCAATTGGTATCAGAGCAATTTTGAGCACTCAATTTGATCTATTTGTTCTGTGGTGGGTATTTTTTGAAATACCATTTTTCGGGCGTCTAAAGTGTTAATCTGGATTTGACATTTAAATTGAGCATCAATTTGTTCTTTATTTTCAAATTTCTCAAGTTTGTTTGAGCATTAATGTGTGTTGAATAAGCTGTAAAAATTTCAGGTCGATTGGAGTTCGGGAAGGCCTTCAATTTGAAGAAAGAAACGGAGGTCCTTGAAACTGGAAACAGAGTAGCTGCTGGTTTTTTTTTTCCCCAAATTCTGCTACAATATTTTTATCCTTCAGGCCCGTGATTTTCAATTTTGAGAAGAAATAGTTGACTTTGACTCCACTTCTGTTGACTTTGACCGGTTCAATATTTTTTAGACCGGTTCGGCTTGTTTTTTGTCCGGTTCGGGTGGTTTTAGACCGGTTCTGACTATTTAGAGTTTGGTTTTTCCATTTTGGAGGTTCGTTTCATCAATTGGAGGCCCGGTTCACTCTTTCAAGCCCGATTCAACCTTTTGAAGATCTGGTTCACACATTTACAAGCCGGTTCGACCAAAATTCGAAGTGTTCGAAGTGGTTCGATGTTAATTCTAGATTATTATTGTAATAATTTATAGTTTGCTTGCATTAGTTGCCAAAACCAGTCCACTTTAGTGTGTTTAATTAATTATGCATTGTGAATGTATGTTTTAATTAAAATCCCTGATTATATGTGCATAAAGTATGCCATATAGATTTTAAAATCCCACCATAGGAAGCATGCTCCATGCATTGAAAGTATGTTATAAGTGTTGTAATATATTGTATGCATGTTTATTGGGTTTCATAAGAATTAATATAAGTGTTATATTAATTTATGAAACAAATATTATATGTTTTAATTATAATTATTATAAGGGTTATATTAATTAAAAATTAAACATATAATTGCTATGCATTTATTCATGTGATGAATTTGTTATAAATGTATGTTTATTCATGTGATGAATGATGAAACAATTTATAACATAGAAATGCATGTAACCTAAGGTTAATTAATTAGTTTTAAAATGGTTTTAGAACTGGAATTAATTAGACCTAACGTTATCTAGTTCTAATAAGATTAGAATTAGGAAACTAATAATTTATAACATTTGATTAAAGAGGGACTCTGACTAAGGAAGGTTCTGGCTAGGTTGGGGTACTTAAGCTGACGGAAACGGAACACCCCTACTTGGGAACTGACCTGGGAGTGAATTTAATCTAGAGATTATAAATTATCTTTCGTGAGTGGCGTTTATTAAAAATTAATAAATTTAACTCATAAACCTAGGTTTATTAAATGATTAATAGACTTAGGTAATTCCAGTATAATTGTTATATTAGTAGACTTAGGTCATATTCTTTTAGCCGGAATATGCCTACGTAAAAGTATACCCAAACTATTTAAAATACTTAGTGGGAGTGAAAAGGTATATATGATATATAAATTTCCTCTTACGCTCTCCACGAAGTTCACACCGTGAGATTTATGCTCGGCCTCGTGATGTTAATAGGGCATCCCCATTCGGATGGTGTTTGCATAAATCAAGAGCAAGGTGAATGGAGAAAGTATTTATAGTAAAGTGAGAGAAGGAAGTGTGTCAACACATCCTACAGTCTCCTCCATTAGGTTGGATCGTGAGATTCCCATGTTGCGCTGCAGAGGTTGCCGAAGTAGCACCATCCATTCGGAGGATGTAACATGGGATTGAACAACTCAAACTCAAGAAATGGATAGGGTCTCTTAGGTCCATTCCCGCTTTGTCTCTCGGTTCGGTAGCATCGTTGGGGTGCGACCTGCGAGGTCCGAAAATGGCGGGTCACACTTACAAGAATTGCTAAGTGTTAGTAAATTCTTGACCAAAGTAACGATAACTAGAATGTTATAGGAATACGAGTTATTCTGGTATTAACATTTAGTCAAGAATGTCTTGGTTCAGTAAAGAAGTGATTGACTGCCCCTCGGTAACGGTTGCTCTGACTAACTGAAGTATCGTTGCAAAAACAATAATGAGTTTATGGGTACATTATTACTTTTGCTAAATTTTTAAATTGGATAGGTTACAAACAATTCACTAATAGAATTCATTCTTTTTCAGCATGTCGAACTCTTTTATCCATTTACTAGCCTTTAATAAACTCAGTGGCGACAATTATGGAACATGAAAATCAAACTTGAATACGATTCTTGTTCTCGATGATCTGAGGTTCGTCTTAACGGAGGAATGTCATCCCCTTCCCAGCTCGACAGCAAACCGAATTGTTTGGGATGCTTATGACAGATGGATTAGGGCTAATGAGAAGGCCCGAGTCTACATATTAGCCAACATATCTGATGTGTTGTCTAAGAAGCATGATAGCATGGTCACCGCTAAGGAGATCATGGGATCGTTAAAGGCGATGTTCGGACAACCGTCCTCATCGGTCCATTATGATGCTCTCCAATACGTTTACAACTCCCGTATGAAGGAGGGAGCCTCTGTTAGGGAATATGTCCTTGACATGATGGTCCACTTCAGCGTGGCTGAAGTAAATGGGGATGTCATAGATGAGAAAAGTCAGGTAACCTTTATGATGGAATCTCTTAGAAGAGTTTCCTCTCATTCCGCACTCAATGGTGATGAATAAGATAGAGTATAACTTTGACTACTCTCTTTAATGAGCTTCACACTTTTGAATCCTGATGAAATCAAAAGGAAAAGAGAAGAGAGGAAATGTTGTCAGGCAAGTTCCTCCTTGTCAAAAGAAGAAAAAGGTTCTAAGGGTATTCAGAAGAAAAGGACTTGATCATCCTCAGGGACCAAGTCTGGTCCTTCTTTTACCAAGAATAAGGGTATTGGAAGAAGAAAAAGGACAAAGGAAGGGACCTGGCTCCCACACACAAAGCTAAGGCCACAAGAAAATGTTTCCATTGTGGTGGTGGCGGCACCTTTGGAAGAGGAATTGCCCAAAGTACCTTGCAGAGAAGAAAGTTGAGAAGGAAAAACAAGGTAAATATGATTTACTTGTTGTTGAAACATGTTTAGTGGAACATGATGATTCCGCCTGGATATTAGATTCAGGAGCCACTAACCATGTTTGTTCTTCTTTTCATGAAACTAGTTCCGCAAAGAACTACTTGCAGATGGGAGATAACTCTCGTGGTTGGAGCAGGAGAGGTTGTCTCACCAAAGCGATGGGAGCGAGTGAAAGCATTGTTTAGAGATAGATTCGTATTATTAGAAAATGTACTTTTGATTCTGGAATAAAAAGAAATCTTGTATCTTTCTCTTGTTTGCTTGAACATATGTATAAAGTATCTTTTGATCATAATGAAGCGTTCATTTGCAAAAAGAGGTGTACGAATATGTTCTCGCTAAACTTGAAAACAACTTATACGTGTTAAGACCAATGAAGTAAAAGCTATTTTGAACACCGAGATGTTTAAAGCAAATTGATACTCAAAATAAAAAGCGTAAACTTTCTTCTAGTACCTATCTTTGGCACTTAAGACTAGGCCACATTAATCTCAATAGGATTGGGAGATTAGCCAAGAGTGGTCTCCTAAGTCGGTTAGAGGACAACTCTTTACCACCATGTGAGTCTGTCTCGAAGGAAAAATGACTAAAAGACCTTTTTCTGAAAAAGGTTATAGAGCCAAAGAACCCTTGGAACTCGTGCATTCGGATCTCTGTGGTCCTATGAATGTCAAGGCACGAGGAGGGTATGAATATTTCATCGAGTTTTATTGATTATTATTCTAGGTATGGTTATCTATACCTAATGCATCATAAGTCGAAACCCTTGAAAAGTTCAAGGAGTATAAAGCAGAGGTTGAGAACACATTAGGTAAAATGATTAAAACACTTCGATCAGATCGAGGTGGAGAGTATATGCATTTAAGATTCCAAGACTGTATGATAGAACATGGAATTGTATCCCAACACTCGTGTGCAGTACACCTCAGTGAGAATGGTGTATATCGAGAGGAGAAATAGAACCTTGTTAGACATGGTTCGATCCATGATGAGCTACGCTCGGCTGCCGAGTTTGTTTTGGGGATATGCAGTAGAAGCTGCTGTATATATTTTGAACATGGTTCCCTCTAAGAGTGTTTCAGGAACACCCTATGAGTTATGGAAAGGGCGTAAAGGGAGTTTACGTCACTTCAGGATTTGGGGATGTCCCACACATGTGTTGGTGTCCAATCCAAAGAAATTGGAACATCGTTCAAAATTATGCCTATTCGTAGGATACTCAAAAGAAACGAAAGGTAGTCGGTTTTATGATCCTCAAGAGGACAAGGTGCTTGTGTCGATAAACGCCACGTTCTTAGAGGAAAACCAGATGAGAGATCATCACCCTCGTAGCAGGATTGTCTTAAGTGAAATTTCTAGGGAAGCTACAGATAAATCAACAAAAGTTGTTGATCAAGCTGGTCCTTCTCAAGTGTTGAGAATGCCTCGACGTAGTGGGAGGGATGTTAGACAACCTGACCGTTACATGGGTTTGACTGAAACCCAAGTCGTCATACTTGATGATGGCGTCGAGGATCCATTGACCTATAAACAGAGAATGAATGATATAGATAGAGACAAGTGGATTAAAGCCATGGACCGTGAAATGGAGTCAATATACTTCAATTCAGTCTGAAAACTTGTAGATCAACCAGATGGTGAAAGACCTATCGGTTGCAAGTGGATCTACAAGAGGAAGCGAGATCAAGCCGGTAAGGTGCAAACCTTTAAGGCTCGACTTGTGGCAAAGGGTTATACCCAAAGGGAAGGGGTGGACTATGAAGAAACCTTCTCCCTTGTTGCCATTCTTAAGTCCATTAGAATACTTTTGTCCATTGCCACGTTTTATGACTATGAAATTTGACAAATGGATGTCAAGAAAGCCTTTCTGAATGGCAATCTTGAGGAGAGTATCTATATGGATCAACCGGAGGGTTCATAGTTCATGGTTAAGAGCAAATGGTTTGCAAGCTTAAACGATCCATCTATGGATTGAAACAAGCTTCTAGATCCTGGAATATAAGATTTGATACTGCAATCAAATCTTATGGCTTTGAACAGAATATTGACGAGCCTTGTGTTTACAAGAAGATAGTCAATACCACTGTAGCTTTCTTAATTCTATACGTAGACGATATCTTGCTCATAGGGAATGATGCAGGGTTCGTGACTGGCGTTAAGCAATGGCTAGCAACCCAATTCTAAATGAAAGATTTGGGAGATGCTCAGTTTGTTCGTGGAATCCAAATCGTTCGGAATCACAAGAACAAAACGCTAGCATTGTCTCAAGCATCTTATATTAACAAGATGTTGGTTAGATATAAGATGCAAAATTCCAAGAAGGGTACATTACCTTTCAGGCATGAAATTCATTTGTCAAAGGAACAGTGTCCTAAGACACCTCAAGAAGTTGAGGATATGAGACGCATTCCCTATGCTTCACTTATCGTGAGTCGATGTATGCCATGTTATGTACTCGACCCGACATATGCTATGCAAGTGGGAATAGTCGGCAGTATCGATCTAATCCAGGATATGATCACTGGGATGGCCGTTAAGAACATCCTCAAGTATCTTAGGAGAACGAGGGACTATATGCTTGTGTATGGCGCAATGGATTTGATCCTTGCAAGATACACTGACTCTGATTTTCAGACTGATGTAGATTCGAGGAAATCCACATCAGGATCAATGTTCACTCTTAACGGAGGAGCTATAGTATGGAGGAGTATAAAAGTAAGGTTGTATTGTTGACTCCACCATGGAGGTTAAAGCACGTCGCGACTCATGAAGCAAAAAATGAAAGAGGATTTATATGGCTTAGGAAGTTCTTGGTGATTTGGAAGTTGTTCCAAATATGAATTTGCCTATCACCCTTTATTGTGATAATAGTGGTGCAGTGGCAAATTCTAAAGAACCTAGAAGCCATAAGCGCAGAAAGCACATAGAGCGCAAATACCATCTCATCATGGAGATTATGCAACGAGGAGACGTGATCGTCACGCAGATCGCTTCGGAGCACAACACTGCTGATCCGTTACAAAGCCCCTCACGACTAAAGTGTTTGAGGGACACCTAGAGAGTCTAGGACTACGAGTTATCTGAGAGAGGCGATTTTTCTTTGCTCAAAGATGTTTTACCCCACCGACGTTTTAATCAAGTGGGAGTTTGTTGGGTTTTATGTCCTAAAACTCGTGGTTTTTGTAAACTGAATATATGTTCTATTTTGCAATAAAGTTGTTATTGAGATTTATTCAGTAAAGGTGTTATTGAATAAAGTCAATTGTGTATTGTGTAACCTTAATCCAATAAAGAACCCTTGGCTATAGGATGAATATTTGAGCATTATGTGTGACATAAAAGTGGATCAAGTTCAAGTTGTAGCCAGAACGGTCTATAGTATAAGGATAGGGTTGGGTACCTTATCCTGGGGACACTATGGACGCCACCCACTTTGTAGAGTACAAACGATGTGATCCTAAATCATTCATGTGGAGACATGTGAGTGGGGGCGTCCTATGCAATGAGTTTGCATAAGACTGGACTGCGAAATAGTCACTTAGACTTTATAACTCCGTTTACTGTCTTAACTGACTATATTCATACGATGACCTAGGTAACTCGATGTTAATCCTGAGTGTTCTATGAATTCCTGTTTATTCAAAGTATTCTTAGATTTGCATAGGTGAGAGTGGCCCAAGACTTCCGACTCAATAAGCCTCCCATTTCAGGGATAAGTCTCGGTAGATAGCTGGGAACATAGTTCTGCAAGATGGAATTCACTCCTACCCGCTTTAGGGATAAGTAGAGAGGTTTTTCCCTTAAGTGCTGAGTCCGGGTCTTGAACAAAGGGCCCACCCCTCTCATTGACCCGAGAGGGATTCGGTTTGCTGGTTGGACCACAAACCAATTGTTCATTAGAGGATTAGTGGGACTTAAGGAGCAAGAGGTAATTACAGGGGTAAAACGGTAATTTTGACCCAGCTGTAATTACGAACGACCTGTGAAGGATCGACTTACTAATAATGGTTACATCGAGTGGACATAAATATATCTACGGTGAGGAGAGTGCAACCACTGGGCTTTAGTGGAGTGTCTCGGTGGTTAACGAATATTGATTAGCTAGGCTAAAGAGTTTGGCGATTAATCTCGTATCGTTGGAGCTTATGATTTGTAGGTCCATTAGGTCCTCCTTACTAGCTCGGACTAAGACTTGTAACTTTTTGAGAGAAAAGAATTTGAATTGTTCAAATTCGAGTTTGGGAGAAAATGTTAATTATATGTGATATTTTTAACGAATCGTAGCTTAATTATGAATTAAACTATGATTAAAAGGAGGTGTATATTTAAATATGATTTAAATATTATATCGATTTATAGCATGGATAAAGATTCATGTTCGGAAAATCGATCGGGATCGGGTAATTTTTTTTAATTTAATATTTGATATTAAATTAAATTAAAATTAATTAATTAAATTAATTTTTTGAATTGTTTAATTAATTATATCAATTTTAATTAAAAATCAATTTTATATTGATTTTTGAATTAAAATTAAATGAAAAATAATGGATTTTCAATGAAATCCAACTTGCCCAATCCCTCTCATCCTCAAATTAGCCAAAATTGGCCACCTCCATCTTAAACCATCCTCATCACCCTTGAGTTGTCACTCTAAACAAGCTTGTTGAAGCTTTATATAATGGTGATTTGAGGTAATTTGAGATAATTGTTCAGAAAATTCTAAATTCTCGAATTTGTGACCTTTGAGATATTTTCTTCCAAATTCTCTCAACCTAAGGATCCCACAATCCGTTCCAAGGCCTGAGGATAGTAGGGAAGACTCTAACGGTTGTCCATGATGTGTTCGTGTTAAAAATCATCCACCGGGTGAAGAGAATTTGATCTTCAAAGTTGAGATTTCTATCCTCTGTTTTTCCAGCTTTGAGCATGCATTTTGTTTATAAAATTGATCAACTTAGAGTGTTCAAGATCCAAAATTGCTTCCGTTTTCTCAATCTAGACTCTTTCATTAACTTATTACAAGATTATAAAACCAATAAACAATTTCATATTGGAATTATAAATGGCATTCAACTAATTGAATAAAGAAAATTACATAAATAAAATAACATTTATTTTAAACTAAGTAATTTCATCCTCCATGCTCTTTATTTTCCATATAATCTAATTCTAACAATTAAATTAATTATTCATGAAAATAAATTAAATCATGCATTTCTATCATATTTATATAACACTTATACAAATAAAAAAATGCATGAACATGCTTATCCTAAGGTGAGAAATATTCTAAATGACATTCACAAAGAAAATAGTCCGTAAAACCATAAAAATTTAACCCCAAAAGTGCAAAAATAATAAAATTACATTAATTTTATTATCAAAATCGGTCCAAAACTCCTTGAACCGAGCTCAGACTGCTCGAACTAAACCAAAATCGACCCTAACCGCTTCTGAACCAGTCTGCAGCTTCAGGTTGTCGTCACGGCGTTGCAACATTGAGGAGAGTGTTGCAACGCCGCCTCATCTCTCGCGCGCGACTTGCATCGGGGTAACGTTGCAACACTGAGGGGCAACGTTGCAACGTTGCTGACCCTTCGCAATTCCGTATCAATAGGGGCTTCGGCGTTGCGACGTCGTTCCTCAGCGTTGCAATGCTTATGAACGGCGTTGCAACATTGCTGGTAGCGTTGCAACACTGTTGCTTCTACAACAACCAATTTTTTCGAAAAACAATAGCTTTAAATTGCCTTTTCTCCCTCGAATCTCAATCGAAATGCATGAAATTATTGGGTTTTATGTCCTAAAACTCATTGCGTTGTAAACTGGATGTATATTCTATTTTTGCAAAAAACATGTTATTGAGATTTATTCAGTGAAGGTATTATTGAATAAAGTGAATTGTACATTTTGAACCCTAATCCAATGAAGAACTCCTGGCTATAGGATGTATACTTGAACTTTATGTGTGACATAAAAGTGGACCAGGTTCAAGTTATAGCCAAAACGAACTATAGTATAGGGATAGGACTGGGTACCTTATCCTGGGGACACTATGGACGCGACCCACTTTGTAAAGTACAAACAATGTGATCCTGAATCGTTCATGTGAAGACATGCGAGTGGGGGCGTCCTATGCAATGAGTTTGCATATAAGACTGGACCGAGAAATAGTCACTTAGACTTTATAACTTCGTTTACTGTCTTAACTGACTATATTCATAGGATGGCCTAGATAACTCGATCATAATCCTGAGCGTGCCATGAACTCTTATTTATTCGGATTATTCTTAGATTTGCATGGTTGAGAGTGATCTGAGATTGCCGACTCAATAAGCCTCCCATTTCAGGGATAAAACTGGGTAGATAGTTGGGAACATAGTTCTGCAAGATGGAATTAACTCCTACCTTCTTTAGAGATTAGTAGAAAGGTTGTTTCCTTAAGTGCTGATTTGGGTCTTGAACAAAGGGCCCACCCCTCTCATTGGCCCGAGAGCGATTCGGTTTGTTGGTTGGACCACAAACTAATCGTTCATTAGAGGATTAGTGGGACTTAAGGAACAAGAAGTAATTACAGGGGTAAAACGGTAATTTTTACCCAGCTGTAATTACGAACGACCTGTGAAAGATCGACTTACTAATCATGGTTATATCGAGTGGACATAAATATATCTACTGTGACGAGAGTGCAACCATTGGGCTTTAGTGGAGTGTCTTGGTGGTTAACGAATGTTGATTAGCTAGGCTAAAGAGTTTAGCCGGCTAATCCCGTATCGTTGGAGCTCATGATCTATAGGTCCATTTGAGAGAATTAGCTCGGACTATGCCTTGTATCATTTTGAGAGAAAAGAATTTGAATTGTTCAAATTCGATTTTGGGAGAAATCGTTAATTATATGTGATATACTTAACGTGTAACGTCCCAAAATTTCCAGGTACATTTTAGGTTGTGTTTTGGGTTAATTTAATGGAAAATAAATTTATTGAGCCTTGGGGCTTTGTATTTTCTTGAAGGTTTTGTAAATTAAAGATTTTGTGTAATTAAAGACATTTTGAGAACATTTACTTTTGTTTAAGGGCATGCTTGTGGTTAAAAGGAAGAGGGAAGGGTATTTTCGTAATTTTCAAAGAAAGTCAAAGTAGGGTTTTAATCTTTGAATCACGCAAATCGAGACATCTTCATATTCCTCTCATTCTTCCCTCAGCCGCACGACCGCCACCCCCCTGCCAGCCTTGCACCAACGACACCCCCCAACCACCTTCGTCGGACTCTTTAGTGCAGCGCCAGTCGGGTTGTCCTCCATCGGTAAGTTCAAAGAAGCAGTCGCTTCTTCACCGGCGTCGAAGCCTCTTTCGCGAGATTCAACTCTGCGTTGTACCGCCGGAAGTTGCCTCAACGTTGAAGCTCCGCCAGCCACATTCTCGTCGCGCGCAACCTCGGGTTTACCAGCCACTTGAAGTAGTGTCTCACACGGCAGCGTTCAACCTCGCATCTGACTCGTCGTTCGACTGCCGTCGAAGTCGCTGAGACGACTGTCGTTCCGACGCCGCCTTACACTCGCGAACACGAACCGGCGACGTGGGTTGATTAGTTCTTCGTGTTTTCTATCGATGTCGAGTGTTCTAAGATCGGTTCCAAGTAGATCGGCCTGCGAGCATTCCACACGCCAAGACGCGCCGTCACTGTCGCCACACGCGTTGCCGTTGGCCGGCCACGCGCCGTCGTTCGTTGGAACTCACCCGTTTTCATCCGTTTCGTTCACCGAGTTCATTTCAAGCCTCGTTAGTGGTAATTCACTCTAGTTATTGTCGAATTTTAAAAATAAGTTTATTATGCAAGAGTTGATTTGAAATTAAATGATTTTATTTGGAGGTTTGATTGTTGGGAAAACTGGAGAGGAACGTTGAGTCAGAAATGGAATTTAAGGATCTTGAAGGAGCTAAGCCCAAGGTAAGGGATTTGTCTACGAATTATTTTGAAAAAGGGAAGTATATACGTTTTGAAGGATTTTAGTTTAAAAGGATGAATTTCAAAGATTTGTCCCAAAAGAAGAATCTCAATGATTTATTTCAAGAATAATTTTCGCAAGATTTATTATTCGAAAAGGTTTGAGAGGACATTCAATGCATGATTTGATATTAAGAGAATTTCATATAATTTAAGGGTTTGAGACGACCCAAATAGAAATGATTTCAAAAGACCCGAATAGAAAGGATTTCAAAGTATTGGAAAATGAGTTTTGACACGGTTATGTATATTCATGTATATTAAGATTTTAAGTTATGTCGTTGTGATGAATACGTATTTGATAATGTAAATGTATTTATGATTCATGATTGATTGACTTGAGTTTAAAGTTATGAAAGTTATGTAATGATTTTATGATTTATGTGATTGTTGCATCATTATGAATGCATATGTATATATGACTGGCGTTTGGGATCTCATGCATATTGTATGTATATGAATATGTTATGTAGGTTGTGGCAATTGGTCTCCTGAGAATTTATGCATGGTGAAACATGCATCAGAGACCCTATGGGTCAAACTTATAAGAGTCTGTGAGGAACTCAAACTTATAGGGGTTTGTGAGGGACTCAAAACATATAGGGAGTTTGTGCGGGACTCAAACCTATAGGGGTCTGTGAGGGACTCAACATGAAAAGACTGAGGTATATCCAATTGACCACGTCTAGCAAAGAGAAAAATCATGATTTTATGAAAGAAAGCTTTAGGTCCCACTACAAAATGTTTTATGATTTTAAAAAGTCACGATTAACAGTCATGTTTAAAAGTCATGTTGCATGTGTTTGCATTTCCCGACTCCCCCCCCAACTTATTGGGTATTATTATAATACTCACCCCTTTACCTTTGTTTTGTTTTCTCTGTTTTTAAAATATTTTCAGGTAAAGGCGAGGGCATACAAGGCGAGTGATAGGGACGCGCTACGAAGCCATGGGAACCAAGTCATAGTTTTCCGCACACATATTTTAGAAAGTAATTTTAAAAGATTACCGTTTTCCGCTTATGGATTAAAAAGTATTGAAACTAGAGGTCGAACTTAGTTATGTTTTTTAAATGTTTTGTATTTCTATGGGATCGCAAATTAAAGTGTTTTAAATTACCAAGTTTTATCTATTTAAAGTCATTTAAGGCATCGAATACATGCATGATAGTAATGACCTTTATAAATAGAGTTTATAAAAGTAGGGTCGTTACAGTTGGTATCAGAGCCCTAGGTTTGGGTTCTTTAGACTTGCTAACATCGTAAGCATTAGTATCCCATGGCTAAGTAGCGACTCCCAGTCATCACCAGGTATGCCTTTGAAATAAAGTTTTGTTTTGCCCATGAAAAGGAAATAATGTATTTTTTTTATATAAAGTTATATCTATATAAGATTTGAGCATCATGTATTTCTGAGCTTGAAAGAATGAAAATATGTGATTCTGACTATTTGTTTATAGAAAGAAAATGCTTATATATGAAGCTCTATAGGTTATGTGTATGTGACATGCAGATATGTTATGCAGATATGTTATGAAAATGACATGTTTCTACGTTGAGAAAACAAATGCATGTGATTCCTACTGTTAGTAGTAGAAAAGAAAGAGTTGAGTTAAAAAAAGGTTGATACCTAAAGGAAAACTTGTAAAGCTGAGACACTTGTGTGTTATTGGAAGGATTGGTTAGACAAAAGAAGGGAAGAGTAAACGCTAAGAGGTGAAGGTTGTCGAGAGGTCACTAAGGAGTTAAGTTCCCAAGTAAACTTTGAAAGGTGAGCTTGATGCTTTTTGTCAAGCTAAGGGAAAACGAATGTGTGGCCTTAGGTGGTTAATGATAGAAAGGAAATGTTTGAGTTGAGAACGTTAAGGCTCAAGGGAGCTTTCTGAAGCTGAGACACTCACTTGCGCGTTATTGAAAGAGTCATTTTGGACAAAAGGAGGAAAGAGTAGGCCTTATGAGGTGAAAGTCCTTCAAGAAACATTAATTAACTAAGTTCCTTAAGTAAAACCTTGATAGATGAACATGGTTTCTTGCAAAGTCCAAGGTCAAGAGGTGCTAAGTCAAGTATTCGTGTTCGAAGTCTGAACGTTAGGATTTCATGACAAAAAAGATGGAAAAGCTATCAGATGTAGAAGATGTTGTTCTAAAGTTCTCAACCCTATTGGTGTTGAAGAAAATTTCATCACATTCAAGTGAACACTTGAGCAGGATATTTAAGAAGGGGAAAGGTAAAGAGAAAATGAATTTTAAAAGACCAAGGTTGGTTTTCAGAGGGTTACTCGATGACCAAAGATATGGAAAAGTTTGAGGCGTAATGGTTATGCTACCAAGAAGTACTTAATCTTTAAAGTGATAAAGAAGAGTTCTTTCATCTCCAAGTGAATATATGAACTTAGTATTCAAAGAGTTTAAAGGTAAGGAAAAAAGAAGGAGAGTTATCAAAGGTTGAAGTCGTTTCAAAAGGGATACTTGATGTAGAAGTTTAGGCCTTTTGAGTGAGACTTTAAAGAGGTAATATGAATGATTGTTGTGTCGTGCCACGTGCAGAGGAAAGGTTAAAACTAGTGTATAAGTTGTATTACGAAGAACTTTCCTTAAAAAGTTCATTCTTTTAATACATTATAAAGGAAAACAAAGTAGTTGGAAAGAATGGCTTTAGATTTTACACGGAAAACAAAGGTGGTTTTGATGTCGAAAGTAATTTTCTTAAGGTAATTTGAAATACTTGGATCTTAGCCACGAAGAGTAACGAGAATTGAAATAACTAAGTTATCGATGAGGATCGGTTCTGTATGGAAGTTTTAAGGGTGGCACCATAAGGTAAAATGACCATAATTAAGACGAGCATGAAGTAGAAGAGTAAAGTCATAATTTTAGCTTTGAGCATAAAGGGGATGAAATGTTGGATTTAAAATACTTGAGTAGTTTGACTTTTGCAGGGTCATTTATGTGCACGAGTTTTGTTGGAATAAGTTTGAGGAATTTCACGATAGAATTCAAATTTTAGGTTATGTTATGTGTATAAGGTGGGTGGAATCATTTGTGACTTTAACTTTGAACCGCCTAGCAAGGTCGTTAACTCGATCCTTAGTGAAGTCACATCTCTTGAGAAGGTGATAAGGTTATGGAATCGATGACCAAAGAAAACGATTGAGCATTGCCTTGAATTAAATGCTAGTAGCTGGTACCATAAGCCGAAAAAGGGAATTTGAGGTTCAACCAAGAAGAAATACGTTACTAAAGTACCCTACCTATGAATCGGAAGACAGAAGAGACTACTTAGGAGTAAGATAAGGAAATATGAGCTAGATATCTCGAGTTATTTCAGGATTTGGATTTGAAACTTCTAAGATTTAGAGTTTGAGCCAAGAATATCAGTTAGTTAGGCCTTAATAGAAAGTCCTATTAAAGGGGAGGGAGCTCAAGTTAAAGTTATGAGACCGTTGAGTATTGAGTTTGTATGCCAGAGTGAATCACTTGAGAAACATCTAGTGTTAATTCTTGCTTAAGGATCGAAGGACTCTTCGTAACCAAATGGAGAAGGTGCGAGCGAACTATCTCGATTTATTACAAGATTATGAACTTTCGAGGACGAAAGTTTTTAAGGAGGGAAGATTGTAACGTCTCAAAATTTTCAAGTACATTTTAGGTTGTCTTTTGGGTTAATTTAATAGAAATTAAATTTATTGAACCTTGGGGCTTTGTATTTTATTGAAAGGTTTTGTAAATTAAGGATTTTGTGTAATTAAAGACATTTTGAGAACATTTAATTTTGTTTAAGGGCATGCTTGTGGTTAAAAGGAAGGTGGAAGGGTATTTTCGTAATTTTCAAAGAAAGTCAAAGTATGGTTTTAATTTTTGAATCACATAAATCGAGAAATCTTCATCTTCCTCTCAGTCTTCTGTCACGACGACCACCACCCCTTGCCAGCCTGCCACTGACGACACCACCCAACCATTTTCGTCGGACTCTTCAGTGCAGCGCCGGTCGGGTTGTCCTCCATCGGTAAGGTCAGAGAAGCAGCCACTTCTTCACCGGCGTCGAAGCCTCTTTCGCGAGATTCAACTCTGCGTTGTACCACCGGAAGTTGCCTCAACGTTGAAGCTCCGCCAGCCACATTCTCGTCGCGCGCAACCTCCGATTTTGCCAGACCACCATGAAGTAGCGTCTCACACGGCAGCGTTCAACCTCACATCTGACTCATCATTCGCCTGTTGTCGAAGTCGCTGAGACGACTGTCGTTCGACGCCGCCTTGCACTCGTGAACACAAACCACCGACGTGGGTTGATCGGTTCTCCGTGTTTTCTGTCGATTTCCTGAGTTCTAAGATCGGTTCCAAGTAGATCGGGCTGCGAGCATTCCACACGCCAAGAGGCACCGTCACTGCTGCCTCCACGCGCTGCCGCCGTTCGCCGGAACTCACCTGTTTTCATTCGTTTCGTTCCTCGAGTCTGTTTCAAGCCTCCGTTAGTGGTTATTCGGTCTAGTTATTGTCGAAACTTAAAATTAAGTTTATTATGCAAGAGTTGATTTGAAATTAAATGATTTTATTTGGAGGTTCGATTGTTGGGAAGACTGGAGAGAATGTTGAGTCAGAGATGGAATTTAAGGATCTTAGAGGAGCTAAGCCCAAGGTAAGGGATTTGTCTACGAATTATTTTGAAAAAGGAAGTATATACGTTTTGAAGGATTTTAGTTTAAAAGTATGAATTTCAAAGATTTGTCCCAAAAGAAGAATCTCAATGATTTATTTCAAGAATAATTTTTCCAAGATATATTATTCGAAAGGGTTTGAGAGGACATTCAATGCATGATTTGATTTTAAGAGAATTTCATATAATTTAAGGGCTTGAGAGGACCCAAATAGAAATGATTTCAAATGACCCGAATAGAAAGGATTTCAAGGTATTGGAAAATGAGTTTTGACACGGTTATGTATATTAATGTATATTGAGATTTTCAGTTATGTCGTTGGGATGAATACGTATTTGATAATGTAAATGTATTTATGATTCATGATTGATTGACTTGAGTTTAAAGTTATGAAAGTTATGCCATGATTTTATGATTTATGTGATTGTTGCATCATTATGAATGCATATGTATATGTGATTGACGTTTGGGACCTCATGCATATTGTATGTATATGAATATGTTATGTAGGTTGTGGCAATTAGTCTCCTGAGAATTTATGCATGGTGAAACATGCATCAGAGACCCTATGGGTCAAACTTATAGGAGTCTGTGAGGGACTCAAACTTATAGGGCCTGTGAGGGATTCAAAACTTATAGGGGTCTGTGAGGGACTCAAACCTATAGGGGTCTGTGAGAGACTCAACGTGAAAAGACTCAGGTAGATCCAATTGACCACGTCAAGCCAAAGAGAAAAGTCATGATTTTATGAAAGAAAGCTTTAGGTCCCACTACAAAAAGTTTTATGATTTTAAAAAGTCACGATTAACAGTCATGTTTAAAAGTCATGTTGCATGTGTTTGCATTTCCCGACCCCCCCACTTACTGAGTATTATTATAATACTCACCCCTTTACCTTTGTTTTGTTTTCTCTATTTTTAAAATATTTTCAAGTAAAGGCGAGGGCATACCAGACTAAGTGAAAGGGACGCGCTACGAAGCCATGGGAACCAAGTCATAGTTTTCTGCACACATATTTTATAAAGTAATTTT
This sequence comes from Trichosanthes cucumerina, assembly GCA_036507285.1. Classification (NCBI taxonomy): domain Eukaryota; kingdom Viridiplantae; phylum Streptophyta; class Magnoliopsida; order Cucurbitales; family Cucurbitaceae; genus Trichosanthes; species Trichosanthes cucumerina. The sequence goes on along the minus strand of CM071836.1, from coordinate 40,051,397 downwards.
AAAAGATTACCGTTTTCCGCTTATGGATTAAAGAGTTTTGAAACTAGAGGTCAAACTTAGTTATGTTTTTTAAATATTTTTTATTTCTATGGGATCCCAAATTAAAGTGTCTTAAATTACCAAGTCTTACCTATTTAAAGTCATTTAGGGCCTCGAATGCATGCATAATAGTAATGACCTTTAGAAATAGAGTTTATAAAAGTATGGTCGTTACATAATGTGACACAGTTTAATTATGAATTAAACTATAATAAAGAAGAGGTGGAAATATTTAAACATGATTTAAATATTAGTTCGGTTTATAACATAAATAAGGATTCATGTTCGAACGGTCGATTTAAGAAATCGAGATTGGTCCAATTATTTAATTTGATATTTGATATTAAATTAAATAATTTATTTAAAATTAATTAATTAAATTATTTCATTAATTAAATTAATAAATTGATTTTAATTTAAAATTAATTTTATATTAATTTTGAATTAAAATTAAAATGGAAATTCAAATTGAATTTTGGGTTTTCAATTGGACCAAAATCATAAGTATGATTCACCACTCTTCTTTTTCAAATTCACACAAATTGAGCACCTCCTTCTTGATAAATCCTTGAAAATCCATGTGTTTCTTCTTCAATTAAAGCAAACCAAAACTTCTTCCAATCCTATTGAGATTGATGTGGCGTAGTCTGAAGTGCCAAAGGTAGGTACTTGGAACTCGTACATTCAGATCTTTGTGGTCCAATGAATGTAATGACATGCGAGTGGGGGTGTCCTATGCAATGAGTTTGCAAAAGACTGGACCGAGAAATAGTCACTTAGACTTTATAACTCCATTTACTGTCTTAACTGTCTGTATTCATACGATGACCTAGTTAACTCGACTTAATCCTGAGCATGCCATGAACTCCTGTTTATTCGGATTATCCTTAGATTTGCATGGGTGAGAGTGATATGAGATTGCCGACTCAATAAGCCTTCCATTTCAGGGATAAGACCGGGTAGATAGTGGGAACATAGTTATGCAAGATGAAATTCACTCCTACCCGCTTTAGGGATTAGTAGAAAGGTTGTTCCCTTAAGTGCTAATTCCAGGTCTTGAAGAAAGGGCCCACCCCTCTCATTGGCCCGAGAGGGATTAGGTTTGTTCGTTGGACCACAAACCAATTGTTCATTAGAGGATCAATGGGACTTAAGGAACTAGAAGTAATTACATGGGTAAAACGATAATTTTGATCAAGCTGTAATTACGAACGACTTGGGAAGGATCGACTTACTAATTATGGTTATATCGAGTGGACAGAAATGTATCTACAGTGGTAGGTTGCTTACTTAGTGGTTACACTTTGCATGTTTGAGTAAATTTAGACGTTGTATGTTTTAGAGTTCTGAATTATTAGAGGTAGGTTGCTTACTTAGTATGTTTACTCTCACCCTTGATGCTTAATGTTGTGTTTTGCAAGTAATACTCAACTACTTGACGGGTGACAAATGTGTTGCAGAATTATGGTGACGTTTCCAAAGTTTTGGTCATAATGGTGTCAATAAGTTTCATGTTTAAACCCTTTAACAGTGTGTTGGGCTAGTGAATGTAGAGTTCTCTTGTTTTGTAAACCTCCATGAATGTTAGTTGCGTTTATGGCTTAGGATCGTTACAATAGTTCTTGTAATTTTTGAATTGTTGACATGAGGTTTGATAAGTCATTGTAATTTTGGAATTGTTGACATGAGGTTTGATAAGTCCTTGTTAAAAATGTAAATTTTTGTTAAAGTGTGGAAGATTGGTTGATGAAATTATGCATTTTTCAATATAACAAATTATTAGAACACAGTGCAGAAAATTCAAGATAATAGGAAATATTTAATTAATTGAAAAAAAAACACAAACCACCAAGGCATGTATAATGTGTCAAGATCTAATTCCTATTGACATTTTTGAAATGTCAAGATAAAATTATATTTGACTCATTTAAATCGTCAAGTAATTTTTATTTGACATTCTTGAAACGTCAAGATAAAAATATATTTGACAGAGAGAAAACGTCAAGTATTAACACAAATTTGACACTTTTTCAAAGTCAAGGTAAAACTACATTTGACAAATAAAAAGTGTCAAGGTTTCATGTTAAAAATGACACATTATAAGTGTAAAAAAAGACTATACATAACACTTTATAAGTGTCAAGTATTGTATATTATTCTTGACGGTGTATTCCTTGACGGTTTGAAAAACGTCAAGTAAAGAAAACTTCGACATTTTATAAGCGTCAAGAAATATAGTTTTTGTTGTAGTGGTTTGACACCTTCTGATGTTAGGACTACTGGTCCAAAAACCTCACGTTTTGAAAGTGAGTTCAACTCTGCATGGATTGCTTCTTTCCACTTTGACCAATCCTTTCTACGTTGACATTCTTCGATAGATTTTGGATCAAAATCGTCACTTTCATGAATAATATCGTGAGAAACATTATAACCAAAAATGTTGTCAAGAATGATATTATTTTTGTTCTATCTCTTTCCTGTTGTAACATAGTTTATAGAAATTTCATTATTATCCTCAAGCATTTGATTTTCATCAATACTCTTTTGAGTATTTGTATTCTTGATTTCTTCTGGAACATCCATACCCTTTATTGAATCATTTTTATTTTCAACTACTTTTCTTTTTCGAGGATTTTTATGTTTGGAACCCATTGGTCTACCACGCTTCTGGCGTGCTCCAGACTCATTATTGAAAACTTGTTACTTTGGGATATCAATTTTTAATGGAGCATTTGTAGCTGGTATATATGATTTAGCCACTCTTTTAGCATATGTGAACGCATCTTGTAATTGATTTGCTATATTTTGCAAATGAATTATCTTTTGACCTTCAAGTTTACATATAATCTCTACGAGAATCTAAATAAGTTAATAACGATGCATTCCATGTAATTTCTTTTTTCAACTTCTTAATTCCTTCCCCTAATGTTGAAAAATTTGTCTCACTAAAATGACAATCAACAAATCGTGCAGTAAATACATCACCCGTCAGAGGTTCAAGATATTTAATAATTGATGGGGAATCATATCCAACGTATATTCATAACCTCCTTTGAGGACCCATCTTAGTACGTTGTGGTGGAGCAATTGGAACATATACTGCACATCCAAAAATTCTCAGATTGATATTTGGTTGCGGCCATAAGCTAATTGCATAGGGGAATATTTATTATAGGCTATTGGCCTAATACGTAATAATGATGCAACGTGCAAAATATCATGACCCTAGACTGTTGTAGGAAGTTTTAGCTCTCATAAGCAATGGTATTGCAATTAGTTGCAGACGTTTTATAAATGATTATGCTAGAACATTTTGTGTATGAACATGAGCTACAGGATGTTCAACACTTATCCCAATTGACATACAATAATTATTAAAAATTTGGGATTTAAATTCACCAACATTATCAAGTCGAATGGTCTTCATTGTATAATTAGAAAATTATGCTCTTAACTTAATTATTTGAGAGAGTAATCTTGCAAATGCAAGATTTCGACTTGATAATAAGCATACATGTGACAATCTGCTGGATGCGTCAATTAATACCATAAAATATCTAAATGGACCACTTGGTGGGTTAATAGATCCACAAATATCAGTTTGAATTCGCTCTAAAAATGCAGGTGATTCAATCCTCACTTTAGCTTGTGATGGTCTAATAATTAATTTCCCTTGAGAGCAAGCATCACATGATAACTTATTGGATTGGAGAATCTTCTGGTTCTTTAAAGGATGTTTATGTGAATTCTCAATAATTTTCCTCATCATTATCGATCCTGGATGACCCAGCCGATCATGCTGAACACTGAATATTTTTGGATTCATGAACATCTGGTTCATTGTTGCATAACTTTCGATTACTTGTATATGAGTATAATATAATCCAAAGAAGAAAAAGCTGGCAGTGTTTCTAATATACGTTTTTCATGTGAAACAATAGATGTGATATAGAGATACTCTATATTATTTTTACGACCAGTTTCAATATGATAACCATTGTTACGTATATCTTTGAAACTCAATAAATTTCTCTTTGATTTGCTAGAGAACAAAACATTATTAATTGAAAATTTTGTTCCTCTATGCAAGATAAAACTTGTTTTCCCAAACCTTCAATCAAGTCTTCAAAACCTAATATAGTTTTAACTTTTGATTCAAGCATTGTCAATTTAGAAAAATACTTTCTGTTTATAAGTATTGTGTGCATAGTTGCGTAGTCTGGCAGACATAGATCTTCATTATTCATTTTTTAGTCATTCAACATATGAAAACTGTCCATAGCTCTTCATTAAACAAAAATAATTACAATAAGAGATACATCATACAAAAAAATTCAAAGCTAAACAAAACATAAAAATAAGTACTAGACATTCTAAAAATCAAAAGAATCACTTGTTAATCCATCAATTGCTTCAATCTTCGCTTCAGGAGATGCAAAGAAGTCTGCCACATCTAAAATTGTCATATTGGATGGGTCTGAATATATCATTGTCGTGACAAGCAAGATTTGTTTCTACATTTTTTCCTTTGTCCTTTTTCCTTTAGATAAGTTTAATAGAGATCAACAAAGTGTTTGGGCGTACAACAGGTACGTGAATAATTCTTAGTCATTTCACTTTGGAAGCATTTTTGTTCATCATCTCTTGAACTCTTATTTTGTGGAGCTTTTCCTTTATAATTATCATTTCGTGTGGTTCTCTTGACATTTCAATGATTATAATGACCATCACAATTGTTAAAATTCATAGCATTCACTTCAAGGAATAGCGTTGCTCCAGTTTGCCAAGATTTATGTGTTTAGAATATTTTCAAACCATCTCTTTCGATATTACTACTGCAGAAGCATATTAGAGACATAACCAATAATCTTTTCCATTATTGTCAAGAGATGTGAATTCTAATTTTGTAAGGTTTGTTATAGTAATACTTCACAAATCAAACATTGTATTGGTATTAGAAATTTAATATATACCGAACATGTAAAATAACATGTAAAATACCTTCGTCGGGAGAAATGGCAGAGCCTCGTGATGATAATGTGTTGTAAAAATAGGATGGAAACCGAATATATGTATATTATAAATATGAGATAGTGGAAATTTATGACAAATTAAAATAACAAGTGAAATTGGAGAAAGTGGGAGAAAATGGAGAAGATTGGAGAGGATTCACCTAATTGTTGTGTTTTATTCATCCACCAAAAGCCACTATTTATAGGCAATTTGGAGAGCATGCTTCGGTCCATTTGGACACCAATCTATGGCGTTTGTTGGACACATGGGAGACACTTTGGCTAGGAATAATTTGCCACATGGCATGGGAGTCAAAGGTGCATGTGGAAATGGCATTGACATGATAATGTTTACAATAATAAACACATAGTTTTTCTTTTCTTTTTATATATGCTTTAGAACAGGTCGTGTGTGACGCCCAGGTAATTTTCAAGTATCTTTCTAAAATTTTTAGAATTTAATTCGGAGCTTGGTACGTAAGTAAATGAAGAGATAAGTCTTTAGGAAGGGAATAAAAAAACAAGAAGAGGAAAGTGTTAAATAAGGGAAAGTCTTATTAATTTAGTAATGAGTTTTTTTTTCAAAAAGAAAGATTTCGAAAAAAACCCTCAGTTGCGCAAACCCCTCTCATTCTCCTCCTTCTCGTTCTGCTGCTGCACAGGTGGTTGTCTCCCCCGCCGACGACGACAGACCACCGCTGACCATCTCCTCTCATTCTTCCTCACTTTGTGCGCAACCCAGCAACCCTGACGACAACTCCCCTTAGTAGAAGTAGCAGCTGTCGCGACCTCCTATGAGTTTGCCGACCAACTCCAACATTCGACGACGACCTTGTGGATCTCTTCCTCTCGTCTCCATCTCCTGGCATCCCGTTGCCAACCAACGCGCCGACGTCGAGTGCAAGAGACTCACCAGCCGCCTCCTCGATGACGAAACAACCGCGAGCTCTACCAGTAAGATTTCAAGGACTTTTCAGTTTATGGTTCAGTTGGTTCGATTGATTTTAGGCTGGTTCTTAATGTTTCAAGTTTAGTTTTGGATAGATTGGGGCACAGGCATCCCGGATCTATGCTCCATGCGCCGCCAGTCACTAGAAGACGTCGTCGCCGCCGCTCGCCGGATTCTGCTGCCGCCGCGGCCATCGGATAGATACAATCGGTCGACTTCGTTTTCTCGATCCCGTTTTAAGTCTCCATGCATTAGTTTGGCCATTTAATTCAAATTATTTTGATTATGGTTGTTAGAAGCGTGTTTTAAGCCTTTGTTTGCTAATTAGGGGCTTCAATGGTTAAGGAATTGCGTGGAACTCGGGATCGAACTCCTGAACCTTGGTTATCCAAGTAAGTAGTCATTCGGATTTACACCCATTAAGCTTTTGTTTGTTTTGATTACATGTGCACCTTGGTGAGTGGTGATAGTATGCTTGAAATTGTGCCTTATGATGAGGGATTGTATGGAGGTTGTTTGAGCTAACGGGCCTAAAAGTACGTGGCTAATATGGTATTAGGGGCTTAATGTTTTGCGCTAGCATGGTACCTTAAGAGATTGTCTATGCTAGAGGTTAGGTTATGTCGGCGTTGATTTGGAATTACACATACATACTTACTGTGGGCGAGTGCGACAAAGTGTAGTTGACCAAACCAATTAGAGGATTACTGTGTTGGGCTTAATGTCGCCTAGGTGTGAGACTGTTCTTGTAAAGGGTTCGAGGTTCCAAACTAATGTTTTAGTTACTGTGGTTTGGGCCAAATGTGTCTGTTGGGTGCAACGCCTTAAGCTTCAGTTCATGTTTATATTGTTTGGATCCCTATAGTTATTTTGGTTGGGCATTAAAGGTGAGCCCTAGGCCACACCAGTGACCAGTCATTTTCTTGAAATTGTTTTAGGCGAGCTTGTGTTTGACTTTTGAAGGAAGTGGTTGTTTCATGGTTTCTCGAATCGGTGTATGTAGCCAACTTGATTCGGTAAGCGAGCTCACAAGTGAAAGAGCTGGCTTGCATGGCTTGTGGATTGAAACCTTGTGTTGCTGTCTATGTTAAAGGGGTGGGTGTTGGGTTTTTTGCCCTAAAACTCGTTGTTTGTATTTTTGTTCTACTTATTGTAATAAATTTTTATTAGCTCAATAAAGTGTTATTTACGATATTGCCTTTGTTTTAACCCTAAATCCAATAAACTAAACATCCAAGGTTGTTAAATGTTTCCTTAACTGAATGTAGCGTACATATGAAGGTGTTGGGATTTGTGCCCTAAACTTATGTAATTTTGATCAAATAAATAAAGAGTTATTTGTTTTTGATACAATTATATTCTTGATTTATAAATCCAATAAACTAAGATCCAAGGTTATAATATATCTTGAACATCAGTGTAGTAGACACTATTTGGATTATGTTCAAGAGTATAACCTAAATGTCTATGGTATAAGAATAAGGTTGGAAACCTTATTCTGGTAACACCATGGATGCGACCCACTTTGTAATTAGTACAAATGAGGTAATCCAACTTATTCATGTGGTTGACATGCGAGTGGAGGCATCCTGTATGAAGAGTTCATACAAGATCGGACTGCAAATTATTAGTCTAATCAGTATAACACCGTTAACACGATAAAACTGATAATTTATAGATGGTCGTTTATGACTCGACCTGAATCCCGAGCAAGTTAAGAACTGCTGCTTATAGGGGTTTGTCCTTAGACTAGTATGGGTGAGAGTGGCCTGTATCCGACTCAATAAGCCTACCTTCTCATGGACAGAACCTCGTAGGTAGTTGGGGACTTAACTATGCAAGATTGAATTCACTCATTCCTACACTAAGGAATTGTTGGGATGTTTGTCCTAATCTCGTACTATTTGTAAATATACATTAGAAACTAATAAAGTATTATTCATTTTATCATTTTGTGTCTCGCATTTTATACAAACTTTGACCAATAAACTAAGCTCCAGGCTCATTGAATATATGAGAGAACTAGAACTTGAACGGTGTGTAGTGGACACACAGGGAGGATCACGTTCGAGTAAATGACCCGAACGGTCTACAGTATATGGATGGGGTTGGAGACCTAATCCTGGATACACTGTGGATGCGACTCGCTTTGTATTATGATACAAACGAGGTGATCTTACTCGTTCATGTGGTTGACATGCGAGTTGGGGCATCCTGTACAATGAGATTGTACAAGACCGGAAAGTGAATTATTAGACCTACTGATGTAACACCGTTGATAGTAAGGACTAATAACTTCGCAGATGACCATTAGTGACTCGACCTGAATCCTGAGCGTGTTACAGACGGGTCTGTCCTTTGACTAGTACGGGTGAGGGTGGTCATAGTTACTCGTCCAATATGCCTATCTTCTCAGAGACAGGACCAAGTAGGGAGGTGGGAACTTAATTACGCAAGATGGAATTCACTCGTTCCCACCTTTAGGGAAACTAGAGGGGTTGTTTCCATAAGTGTTGTCTCCAGAGCTTGGACAACGGGCGCCCACCCTCTCACTGGCCCGAGAGGGTTGTTGTGTATGGTTGGACCATAACAACGTTGTTGTTCATTAGAGGAGCAGTGGGGACTTAAGGAGCAAGAAGTAGACACAGGGGTAAAATGGTAATTTGACCCAACAGTGTCTACGAACAACCTATGAAGGGTCGACTCATGGGCATTGGTTATATTAGTGGACACGTAATATTCTGCACTGACAGGAGTGCATCTATGGGCTTTAGTTGAGTGTTACCGTAGCTAATGAAGGTTGATTAACAAGGTCAAAGAGTTTGATAGGTTAATCTCGGATCATTGGAGCTCGTCACTGTAGGTCCATTAGGACCCTCGATTGGCTCAAACTGGGAGAATAGAAGGGTTAATGTTTTGGTGTGAATTGAAGTGTTCAAGTTCACTAAAAGGGCATTTATGTCATTTTTATGAGATATTAATGATATAATATATAGTTTAATGTGAATGAGATTCATAATAAACTATAGGTTAGCCTAATTGTTGAATTAGGGCTAATTGGAGAAATTAGGTCGAGAGATATTAAATTGGATGTAATTCAATTTAATAAATCCACTATATTGCAAATGTGATTTGTAAAATGAGATATGAGCTATTTTATAATATATGGTTATGCAAATATGATTTGCATAACCTATAGTTATAATAAAATGGTAAATAGGTGGAGATTTCAACCTCACCTATCTCCATTATTTAAACCCTTCTTGCAAGAAGGGTGGTAATTAAGTCATTTTTTCTCTTTTTTGGATTTTCACTAAAAGAAGAGATCAATTCTCTCTCAAATTCTCTCAAGAATTTCTCCACTCAAAACCCAAAACCCAATTCAAAATTGTGCCTATTCGTAGGTTACCTAGAGGTGGTCTGTTTTACGATCCTAAGGATAATAAGGTGCTTGTGTCGACAAACGCAAGTTTCCTTGAGAAAGACCACATCAGGGATCATTTACCTAGAAGCAAAATCGTGTTAAATGAAATGGACAGTACGTAAGCAAGGGTTGCTGATGGGGCTAGTACATCAACAAGTGTTGTTGATCCTAGCACGTCAAGTCAAGTTCGTTCCCAAGAGTTGGGAATGCCTCGGAGTAGTGGGAGGGTTGTTAGACAGCCTGAACGTTACATGGGTTTAGTTGAAACACATGTCGTCAATCCTGATGATGACAACGCAGATCCATAGACGTATGATCAGGCTATGGATAATGTTGACAAGGACGAATGGATTAAAGCTATGGACCAGCAAATGAAGTCGATGTACTTCAATTCTATCTGAGAGCTTGTGGATCAGCCGGATGAGGTAAAACCTATTGGCTGCAAATGGATCTACAGGCGTAAACGTGGCGTAGATGGGAAGGTGCAGACCTTCAAAGCACGACTAGTGGCAAAGGGTTTTACCTAGATCGAAGGGGTTGACTATGAGGAAACCTTTTCACCTGTTGCCATGGTAAAGTCGATTAGTATCCTTCTGGCTATTGTCGCGTATTATGACTACCAGGTATGGCAGATGGATGTTAAAACAGTCTTTCTGAATGGCAACCTTAACGAAACCATCTACATGGACCAGCCCAAGGGGTTCATTGCCCAAGGCCAAGAGCAAAAGGTTTGCCAGCTTCATAGGTCTATTTATGGACTGAAACAAGCCTGGAGGTCTTGGAATATAAGGTTTGATGAGGCAATCAAATCTTATGGTTTTGATCGGAATGTTGACGAGCCTTGTGTCTACAAGAAAATCGTCGACAAAACTGTCACATTTCTGATATTATACTTGGATGATATCCTTCTCATTAGGAATGAGGTAGGATTCTTACTAACATAAGGAAATGGCTAGCTTCGCAATTCGAAATGAAAGATTTGGGAGAAGCTCAATATGTTCTAAGTATCCAGATTGTCTGGAACCGGAAGAACAGAACACTGGCCATGTCTTAAACGTCTTATATTGACAAGATGTTGTCTAGATATAAGATGCAGAACTCCAAGAAGGGCTTGCTGCCTTTCAGGCACAGGGTTCACTTGTCTAAGGATCAGTGTCCAAAGACTCTTCAAGAGGTTGAGGATATGAGACGGATCCCCTATTCTTCAGTTGTAGGGAGCCTGATGTATGTCATGTTGTGTACTAGGCCCGACATCTGTTATGCAGTAGGGATAGTCAGTAGGTATCAATCCAATTGAGGATTAGATCACTGGACGGTCGTAAAGGCAATTCTCATGTATCTTAAGAGAACGAGGAACTACAGCTTAGTGTATGGTGGTGGGGATTTGATCCTATTGGGATACACAAATTCTGACTTTCAGACCGATAAGGATTCTAGAAAATCTACTTCGGGGAAGCCATCATTCTGAATGGAGGAGATGTAGTATGGCGATGCATCAAACAGGGATGCATCGCTGATTCCGCTATGGCAGAGGAGTACGTTGCGGCTTGTGAAGCTAGAAAGGAAGTTGTTTGGCTCAGGAAGTTCATGACAGATTTGGAAGTTGTTCCAAATATGAACTTGTCGATCACACTGTTTTGTGACAACAGTGGTGCAATAGCCATCTCCAGGGAGCCTCGGAGCCATAAGAGAGGCAACACACATTGAGCGGAACTATCACCTGATACGGGAGATTGTGCGCGCGTCGGACGCGATACCACGCGAGATAGCGTCGAGAGCACAACGTAGCTGATCCATTTACAAAGCCCCTCACGGCTAAGGTGTTTGAGGGTCACCTAGAGAGTCTTGGTCTTCGAGTACTTCCTGACTAGGGCAAGTGGGAGATGTGTAAACAGGTATTCAATGCCCTAGTTTATTGTATTACTTCATTGTAGTTTATGTGCATTTCATAAATGTATTTCTTCCACTAGCTTAGTCCAAGTGGGAGTTTGTTGAGATGTTTGTCCTAATCTCGTACTGTTTGTAAATATACATTTGAAATTAATAAGTGTTATTCATTTCATCATTTTTTGTCTCACATTTTATACAAACTTTGACCAATAAACTAAGCTCCAGGGTCATTGAATATATTAGAGAACTAGAACTTGAACGGTGTGTAGTGGTCACACAGGGAGGATCACGTTCAAATAAATGACCCGAACGGTCTACAGTATATGGATAGGGTTGGAGACCTAATCACGGATACACTGTGGATGCGGCCCGCTTTGTATTAAGATACAAACCGGTGATCTCGACTCGTTCATGTGCTTGACATGCGAGTGGGGGCATCTGCACAATGAGATTGTACAAGACCAGGACCGTGAATTATTAGACCCTCTTTGTTCTAACAGATTGACAAGAAGGACTAATAACCGTGAGATGACCATTAGTGGCTCGACACGAATCACGAGCATGTTACAGACTCCTGCCTACGGGGGTCTTTCCTTTGATAAGTATAGGTAAGGGTGGTCACAGTTACTCGCCCAATATGCCTATCTTCTCGGGGTAGGACCAAGTAGGAGGAGGCGAACTTAACTACGCGAGATGGAATTCACTCGTTCGCCTTTAGGGAAAGTAGAGGGGTTGTTCCCTTAAGTGCTGTCTCAGGGCTTGGACAACGGGCGCCCACCCTCTCACTGGTCCGAGAGAGTTGTTGTGTATGGTTGGACCATAACAACGTTGTTTTTCATTAGAGGAGCAGTGGGGACATAAGGAGCAAAAAGTAGACACAGGGGTAAAACGGTAATTTGATCCAGCAGTGTCTACGAACAACCTGTGAAGGGTCGACTCATGGGCATTGGTTATATCAGTGGACACGTAATATTCTGCACTGACGAGAGTGCATCTACGGGCTTTAGTGGAGCGTTACCGTAGCTAATGATGAAGGGAATGAGAATCCCCGCGCAGCGGAAAACAATCGAATTGTCGTGGTATCATTGTGCACTTGAGTTTTATGGAAATGATTTAACATTTAATCTAGGCTAAACATGCTTAAAAGGAAAGGAAAACAGTGTGTACTTACTTGTTGAAGACCCTCTTCAATAGTTCTTTCTAAATTCACGAACTCTTCGTGTGTTCCTCGATCTCTACGAACACGAACTCTTCCCACGAATAAGAACGAACACCAACAAAAGAGCTTCTCGGTTGTTCTTCTTTTGGAAGTAGGAAGTTTGTGGGAACTTGGTGTCAGTGTAGAATATTACGTGTCCACTAATATAACCAATAACCATGAGTCGACCCTTCACAGATTGTTCGTAGACACTACTGGGTCAAATTACCATTTTACCCCAATGTCTACTTCTTGTTCCTTAAGTCCCCACTACTCCTCTAATGAACAACAACGTTGTAATGGTCCAACCAAACATAACAACTCTCCCGTGCCAATGAGATAGTGGGCTCCCATTGTCCAACACTAGAGACAACACTTAAGTGAACAACCCCTCTAGTTTTCGTAAAGGCGGGAACGAGTGAATTCCATCTAGCGTAGTTAAGTTCCCAACTCCCTACTTGGTCCTACCCCTGAGAAGATAGGCATATTCGGCGAGTAACTGTGACCACCCTCACCCGTACTAGTCAAAGGACAGACACCCGCAGACAGGAGTCCGTAACACGCTTAGGATTCAGGTCTAGTCACTAATGGTCATCTACGAAGTTATTAGTTCTTACTGTCAACGGTGTTACATCAGTAGGTCTAATAATTCACGGTCCGGTCTTGTACAACCTCATTGCACAGGATTCCCCCACTCGCATGTCAACCACATGAACGAGTCAGATCACTTCGTTTATATCTTAATACAAAGCGGGTCGCATCCATAGTGTATCCAAGATTAGGTCTCCAACCCTATCCATATACTGTAGACCGTTCGGGTCATTTACTCGAACGTGATCCTCCCTGTGTGTAAACTACATATCTTTCAAGTTCTAGTTGTCTCATGTATTCAATGATCCTGGAGCTTAGTTTATTGGTCAAAGTTGTATAAAAATGCGAGACACAAAATGATGAAATGAATAACACTTCATTAATTTCAAATAGTAATTTACAAACACGAGATTAGGAAAAAAATCCCAACAAATGAAGGTTGATTAACCGGGTCAAAGAGTTTGATAGGTTAATCTCGGATCATTGGAGCTCGTCACTGTAGTTCCATTAGGACCCTCGGTTGGCTCAAACTGGGTAAATAGAAGGGTTAATGTTTTGGTGTGAATTGAAGTGTTCAAGTTCACTAAAAGGGCATTTATGTCATTTTTATGAGATATTAATGATATGATATATAGTTTAATGTGAATGAGATTCATAATAAACTATATGTTAGCCTAATTGTTGAATTAGGGCTAATTGGAGAAATTAGGTCGAGAGATATAAAATTGGATGTGATTCAATTTAATAAATCCACAATATTGCTTATGTGATTTGTAAAATGAGATATGAGATATCTTATAATATATGGTTATGCAAATATGATTTGCATGACCTATAGTTATAATAAAATGGTAAATAGGTGGAGATTTCAACCCCACCTATCTCCATTATTTAAACCCTTCTTGCAAGAAGGGTGGTAATTAAATCATATTTTCTCTTTCTTGGATTTTCACCAAAAGAAGAGATCAATTCTCTCTCAAATTCTCTCAAGAATTTCTCCACTCAAAAACCAAAACCACCAAGATCCTGTTGGGATTTGTTCCCTAAAACTCGTAGTTTATAATTATGTTCTAATTATTGGAATAAAGTTTTATTATTTCAATAATGTGTTATTGTTCGTTATCTACGAGTTTGCCTTTATTTAAATCCTAAATCCAATATACTAAACATCCAAGACTGTTAAATGAATCTCTAACTGATTGTAATGTACATAAAAGGGATCTCGGTTGAGATACAACCTAAAGGGTCTATAGTTAGGGGATAAGGTTTGGGTACCTTCCCCTGGTTAAACTATGGATGTGGCCCACTTTGTATTTGATACAAACACTGTGATCCTAACGTGTTCGTGTAGATGAAATGTGAGTGGGGATATCCTATGTAATGAGATTACATAAGACCGGACCACGAAATAGTAATCTCTAGCTGTAACTCCGTTGACTAGTTAGGTTTCTATTTCACTAGGATGACCTAGGCAACTTGATCTCAGTGCAAGCAGTCTACGAACTCCTGTTCATGAGGGATTGTCCTTTGACTAGTATGGGTGAGAGTGGCCAGATTCGCCGACTCAATATGCCTACCTTCTTGGGGACAAGACCGAGTGAGCGGCTGGAAACTTAACTTAGCGAAATGGAATTCACTCCTTCCCGCCTACTAGGGTAAGTAAAGGAATGTTCCCTTAAGTGGTGTCTTCGGGACATGAACAAAGGCCCGACCCTCTAATTGTGTCCGAGAGGTCTCTCTGTTGTTTGTTAGCGGGACCACAAACAAATTGTTCATTAGAGGAGCACTGGTACTTAATGCACAAGATGTAACCCAGGGGTAAAATGGTAATTTGACCCAGATGTGGTTACGAACATTCATGAAGGATTGACTTGCTGTTATTAGTCAATATCCATGGACATAGAAATATATCTGCAGTGAGAAGAGTGCAGCTGTGGAACTTTAGTGGAGTGTTCCATGATTAACGAATGTTGATTGCGAGGTTAATGAGATTAACAGAGCAATCTTGTATCGTTGGAGCTTACGATCCAGTAGGTCCATTAGGGGTACCTTCTAGCTCGTAAAGGGTTCTTAGATCATTAGAATTTGAAATGTTCAAATTCATTAGGGAATAAACTTAATGTATATTGATACGATATAATATATAGTTTTGGAACTATATATTATAAATTTAATGTGAATATGATTCATATTAAATTATATGAGAGAATTGAATATTTGAAAGAGTTCAAATATTATAATAAATGTGAATGTGATTCACATTTGCAAACTATTGGATAAAATTTAATGTGCACTGGTTGTACATTAAAACTATAGGTTAAAGGGGTAATGTGATTAAATGAGATTTAATCTAAATTAAATATATGATATTTAATTTTTATTATTTAAATATGATTTAAATGAATAATTAAATTTGATTTAATTATATTGTTATTATTATTATTATTTTAATAATAAATAAGGAAACGTGTCATCCAGACAGGTTCCCCACTACCCCTCCTCTTCTCCCTATCGACAGTTTAACAGGGAGAAGGGGGTTGCTCATTTTGGGTGATCGATCTTTCTGCAATTTGTGAATTGCTGCAAAATTACTCCCTCTCTCTCACTCTCTCATTCCCCAAGCTCTTCCAAAAGTTGGAATCCTTCCCCCAAAGGATTTTGTTCTAAGTTGAATCTTAGAGGATAGGAGGTAATTAATATAATATATGGTTTTAATGTGAATTAGAGTCAAATATAAACCATGTAATAGTGGGAGAATAAAGGAGAGATAGGATGGTAATTTCCATCTTATTTCCCTATATATATAGTTGCATGAAATGCAACTTGTGAAGACCAATCTCTTGGAGAAATCCTAGTGCATTCTCTCATAGTGTTGGAAAGAGTTCCAACTACATCTTGATAAGATCATCTCACCTCACCTAAAAGGAATCCACTTTCCTCCCTCACCTAGAGAACAACAGAGAAGATCCGGTGGTAGTGTCTGTGATCACTCGGGTTCGTGTTGCTGCGATCGTGATTGTGGGAGAAGGAGCACTTGAAGAAAAGTTCTTCAAAGTTAATATCTTGTTGTCAATCTTGTAGAAATGCATGCTTAATCTAGACAGATTAGTTCTTGATGGTTATCCATGAAACTAAATTAAGAACGCGCGATTCAAAATCGCTTCAGCTGCGAGATTCGATCCCTTCAATTGGTATCAGAGCCCAATTGCGTTCTTAATTTACGTTCTAGATTTATCAAGAACGAGGTAGGATTTACTGTTTTTCATGTGATGAATGAACGGTTTGTAATTTAGACGTTTTCAATTTTGGCACTTAGATTTACATAATTTCGTTGAATTTTTCAATGTAAGGGCCTATTGTTTTGGGCATTTTATTATGTAAATCGAGTCTGTAAGTTCGTGTCGATCGACGCAAGGTGGTTGCTAAGAAGAACGGAGCAAAAATGAACCAAAACAATGGAGATTGTTGTTGTTCTGTGAATGGCGTTGCAACGCCACTGCAACAGGCGCGGGGCTGAGGAGACGAGAGCGTTGCAACGCTGTCCTCGATGTTGCAACACTTAAGATGAGGCGCGCTCCAACGGGCAGAAACGGACAAGGCTCAGCGTTGCAATGCTGCCACCAGCGTTGCAACGCCGAAGGCATTTCGTGGGCGTCTTCAAGCGGGCGGCGTATTTTAATTATATATATTAAATATATATAAAAACGTTTTATATTTAATTATATTTATTTTATTTAATTTTAATTAATATAATTAGATTATATTAATTAAAATTAATTTTCGGATGCCAGAATTGGTCTAATTTTGCTATTTAAATAATGCAATTGTTGTGTAATTATTGTCATGTATAATGTATGTTTTTAATTTAGATATCTCACCTTAGGTTAAGCATTTCCATGCATCATTTATAATATAAAGAGTTATATTATATAGTTTGCATGATTAATTAATAATAAGGTGTTATATTAATTTATGGACAACATTGACATGCATTATATTTCATGAGATGATTATGCTATGTATGTCTTATTATTCATGAGATGAATTATCAAGCACTATAACATAGTATGCATGTCACCTAAGGTTAATTATTAGTTTTAAAATGATTAGAACTTGGAAATAATACACCTTAGGTTATCTAGTTCTAATTAGATTAGAATTAGGAACCAAGTAATTTATAAACAAAGATTAAAAGAGGAACTCTGTCAAAGGAAAGTTCTGTCTAGGCTAGGGTATTTAAGCTGATGGAAACAGAACACCCCTACTTGGGAACTAATCTGGGAGTGAATTTTAATCAGAGAGTTTATAAATTATAGTAGGGTCAACGAGTTTATTAAGGGGTTAATAAACTAGAAATCCTATACAGAATATAAAGAGTTGAAGGGAATAAGAATCTGCTTGCAATGAAGACGATTGAATCGTCGAGGTATCAATATGCAACATAGTTTCATTAAAATTGATCTGACACTAGATCTAGGCTAAACATGCTTGTAAGAAGAAGAAAAATACAGCAAGTAGAATTTACTTACTTGTTGAAGACATTCTTCAAGAATTCTTCTTCAAATCACGAACTCTTCGTGCTCCTCGTACTCAACGAACACCTCCAATGAAAGGTCTTGAACACCACCAAAATGCCTTCTCGGTTGTTCTCTTTTTGGAGAAGGGAAGATTGTGGGATCTTGTGAGTTTTGGAGAGGGAGGAGAAATGAGAGAGAATTGAGAGATTTTTTCTTCTCTTTTTTGTGAAAATCTAAAAAATGAGAGAAGTCATCACCATCTTTCTTGCAAGAAGGGTTTATATAGTGGAATTGGTGGAGTTAAAATGTCCACATAATTACCACATTACCACAACCATAGGTTATGCAAATCTCATTTGCATAACCACATAATATAAGATATCTCATATCTCATATTGCAAATCTCATTTGCATTAATTGTGTATTAATTAAATTGAATCACATCCAATTTAATTTCTCTCAATCAAATTCTCCAATTAGCCCTAATTATACAATTAGGCTAACCTATAGTTTATTATGAATCTCATTCACATTAAACTATATATTATATCATTCATATCTCATATAAATGACATAAATGCCCTTAAAGTGAAATTGAACACTTCAATTTCATACCAAAACATTAGCCCTTCTTTTAATCCAGGTGGAGCCATAGGAGGACCTAATGGACCCTCGATGGATAGCTCCAATGATCCAGAGATTAACTCGCCAAACTCTTTGACCCGGTTAACCAACATTCATTAGCTACGGTAACACTCCACTATAGTTCAAGCCGCACTTCCGTCGGTCAAGCGAGAATATTACGTATCCACCGATATAACCAATACCCATGAGTCGACCCTTCACGGGTTGTTCGTAGACACGGCTGGGTCAAATTATCGTTTTACCCCTGTGTCTACCTCTTGTTCCTTAAGTCCCCACTGCTCCTCTAATGAACAACGTATTGTGATGGTCCGACCATAAACAACACCCATCTCGGGCAAGTGAGAAGGTGGGCGTCCGTTGTCCAAGCCCTGGAGACAACACTTAAGGGAACAACCCCTCTAGTTTCCCTAAAGGCGGGAACGAGTGAATTCCATCTCGCGTAGTTAAGTTCTCAGCTCCCTACTTGGTTATGTCCCTGAGAAGATAAGCATATTGGGCGAGTAACAGTGACCACCCTCACCCGTACTAGTCAAAGAACAGACCTCGCAGACAGGAGTCCGTAACACGCTCGGGATTCGTGTCGAGTCACTAATGGTCATCTCACGAAGTTATTAGTCCTTCATTTAGCGGTGTTACATCGTGAGGTCTAATAAATCACGGTCCGGTCTTGTACAATCTCATTGCACAGGATGCCCCCACTCGCATGTCAACCACATGAACGAGTCAGATCACCTCGTTTGTATCTAATACAAAGCGGGTCGCATCCACAGTGTATCCAGGATTAGGTCTCCAACCCTATCCATATACTGTAGATCGTTCGGGTCATTAACTCGAACGTGATCCTCCCTGTGTGTCCACTACACACCGCTCAAGTTCGATTCTCTCATAAATTCAATGACCCAAGCTTAGTTTATTGGAAAAGTTTATAAATATTGCGAGACACAAAGTGATGAAATGAATAACTCTTATTAATTTCAAACAATATATTACAAACACGAGATTAGGACAAAAATCCCAACAAACTCCCACTTGGACTAAGCTAGTGGTAAAAATACATTTCCTAAATGTACATAAATTACAATGAAGTAATACAATAAACTAGGTCATTGAATACCCGTTTACACATCTCCCACTTGCCCTAGTCAGGAAGCTCTCGAAGACCTAGACTCTCTAGGTGACCCTCAAACACCTTAGCCGTGAGGGGCTTTGTAAATGGATCAGCTACGTTGTGCTTCGACGCTATCTGCGTGACTGCTTTCACGTCTCGCGGTGCACAATCTCTCGTGTCGGATGATACTTGCGCGCCAATGTGTTTGCCTCTCTTATGGCTCTGAGGCTCACGTGAGTTGGCTACTGCACCACTGTTATCACATAACAGTGTGATTGGCAAGTTCATATTTGGAACAACTTCCAAATCTGTCATGAACTTCCTTAGCCAAACAGCTTCCTTTGCAGCTTCACAAGCCGCAACATACTCCGCTTCTATAGTGGAATCAGCAATGCATCCCTGCTTGATGCTTCGCCATACTACAACTCCTCCATTCAGAATGAAGGCTGGCCCCGAGGTCGATTTTCTAGAATCCTTATCGGTCTGAAAATCAGAATCTTTGTATCCCGTAAGGATCAAATCCCCACTCCCATACACTAAGCTGTAGTTCCTCGTTCTCTTAAGATACTTGAGGATTGCCTTTACCGCTATCCAGTGATCTAATCCTGGATTGGATCGATATCTCATCGACAATTCCCACTGCATAACGGATGTCGGGCCTAGTACACAACATGGCATACATCAAAGCTCCCTACGGTGAAGCATATGGAATTCGCCTCATATCCTCAACTTCTTGAGGTGTCTTAGGACACCGATCCTTAGACAAGTGAACCCCATGCCCGAAAGGCAAAGAAGCCTCTTCTTGAGTTCTCAGCATCTTATATCTAGACAATATCTTGTCAATATAAGACGCTTTGAGACAAGGCTAGCGTCGCTCTTCTTAGGCTCGGAATATCTGGATACCTAGAACATACCGAGCTTCTCCCAAATCTTTCATTTGGAATTATGGCTAGCCACTTTTAACGTCGTCGAAGAAATTCTACCTCATTCCCAATGAGAAGAATATCGATCCACGCATACAACACAAAAATGCGACGCTTTGTCAACGATTTTCTTGTAGACACAAGGCTCGTCGACATTTTGATCAAAGCCATAAGATTTGATTGCCTCATCAAACCTTATATTCCAAGACCTCGAAGCTCGTTTAAGTCCATAAATGGACCTATGAAGCCGCAAACTTTTTGCTCTTGGCCTTGGGCAATGAACGCTTTAATGGTCCATGTAGATGGTCTCATCAAGTTTGCCATTCGTAAAGGTTGTCTTGACATCCATCCGCCATACCTCGTAGTAATAATACGCGCAATGGCCGGAAGGATCTCGATCGACTTTACCATGGCAATAGGTGAAAAGGTCTCCTCATAGTCAACCCCTTCAACCCGGTAAAACCCTTTGCCACTAGTCGGGCTTTGAAGGTGCGCACCTTCCCATCTACGCCACGTTTACGCTTGTAGATCCATTTGCAACCAATAGGTTTTACCCCATCCGGTTGATCCACAAGCTCCATAAAGAATTGAAGTACATAGACTCCATTTCTCGGTCCATAGGTTTATTCCACTCGTTTTTGTCAACATCAACCATTGCCCGATCATAGGTCAATGGATCCTCATGATCATCATCGGGAGCGACAAGCGAGGTTTCAAATTTAAACCCATGTAGCGATCATCAGTCGTCTCACACCCTCCCACTACGTCGAGGCATTCCCAACTCTTGGGAACGGATTTGACTAGACGTGCTAGGATCAACAACACTTGTTGACGTACTAGCCCCATCAAGAACTCTTTGCCGATGTATCGCCCATTTCATTTAATACAATCTACTCCTTGGTAAATGATCTCGACGTGGTCTTCCTCTAGGAAAGTGACGTTTGTGCGACACACAAGCACCCTATTTTCCCTAGGATCGTAAAATAGACCACCTCTAGTCTCTTTGGGATAACCTACGAATAGGCACAATTTCGAACGGAGTTCCAACTTTTTCGGATTTGACACCAACACATGGGTGGGCATCCCCAAATCAAGTGATGTAAACCGCCTTTACTTCCACTCGAGAGCTCGAAAGGTGTTTCGCAAACACTCTTCGAGGAACGTTGTTCAAAATAGAAGCTGCATCTCCACTGCGTGCACTTCAAAAAGAATCGGGGAGACGAAAATAGCTCATCATCGACCGAACCATGTCCAACAAGGTTCTCGCTTTCTCCTCTCCGATACACCATTCCGCGTGGCATACCAGTCTTTGAGAGTTGGGACGTCATTCCATGTTCTATCATATAGTCACGGAATTCGGTGTCCATATGCTCTCCACCTCGATCCGATCGAAGTGTTTTAAGCGATTTACCTAAGAGGTTCTCAACCCTCGATCTTGTACTCCTCGAACTTTTCAAGTGTTTTGAGACTTCTTGTGCATTAGGTAAATATACCCATATCCTGGAGTAATCGCTCATGAAAGACACGAAATACACATAACCGCCCAGAGCTTTAACATTCATCGGACCACGGAGGTCGAATGTACTAACTCAAGAGGCTCTTTGGCTCTATATCCTTTTCCACTAAAAGGACGTTTGGTCATCTTGCCTTCAAGGGATGACTCACACACCGCAGAAAGAGTTTTCTTCCAACTCGCTTAGAAGTCCACTCTTCACTAGTCTCTCAATCCTATTGAGATTAATGTGGCCTAACCGTGGATGCCAAAGATGGGCACTTTCTTTTGGAGAAACTTTTTCTTTCTTAGTTCGTGTTTCTCATAGATTTTAAACAATTCAAAGATTCAAAACACTTTTGACCGAATTGGGTTTCAAAACATACTGATTATTTTCGAGTGAAGTTGAACATATAACATTCACTTTGATAGAAATAAACGCTTTATTAACTTCAAAAGAAACTGAAATACAATGTTCTATTAAGCAGGAAATTGAAACAAGGTTTCTAGTAAACCCTGGAACTATGTACAGATTGTCCAACAATAAGTACTTCCCGCCAAAGTTTAGCTTCACCGTGCCGATCGTCGCAGCAGAGACAAGCTCCTGGATCCAACCCGTAGAGTTACCTCACCCTCTCGCAATGCACGCCAGAATCAATCCTCAAAAGAAGAACAACGCGTGGTTAGTGGCGCCCAATCCAATATCAAGGCGAGTCACTACTCTCCACTAAACATGTTTCGATCCACAAGTAAATCACATTTAACTTGATTCATCCTCTCGGCAGAATTTGGGACGATTTCTCTTCCGGTGACCACCCCTATTGCAAAGTGGAAACACTTTCCTTTCTCTCGCAACCTCATTGACCTTCTTACCCTTGTGGGCGGCACCACGATCGCTTTTACCCCTCTTCATCCTCTTCTTCCCTTTCGGGCGTGAAGGAGCAATGAGTTTCGGCCCTGCAGGTCTAACCCCCGTGATAAGACCCGTGAGGCAACATTTGCCTCGCATTCCTTGACCGTGCAAGGATTGGAAATTTTGTAGCTCATTGAGGAGGTAGTCGAGTGTAGCTAATTTTGTTCATAACAAAGATTGCTCTGAAACTAAAGGAAACTCTTCGAAAGAGTCTCCAATATAAAACTGACCTGGCTCGACTCGTCGATCGAAGCCCCGTTCATCTCGACCAGATGGAAGTGGGTCATCATGTCTAGAACATGTTCACGGACAGACGACCCTTCTTTCATCCGTGCGTTGAAAATATATTCGAGCGAGTCATGCCGGATCTGAAAGGACTGCTGTCCAAACATTTCCTGCAAGGACTCCATGATCTCCTTGGCAGAAACCATCAGCTCATGCTTCTTTGCCAAGAAATCAGACATGTTGGCAATTATGTAGACCGTGGCCTTTTCATTGGCCCTGATCCAGCGATCATACGTGTCGCGAACACTTCGCGACGCGGTCGAGCCCGACATCTGAGGACAATCCTCAGATAGCACGAACTTTATGTCGTCTTGTACCAAAATTGTATTAATGTTGTTTTTCCAACTTTGGTAATCATCTCCCACTAACTTATCTGAAGCGAGTAAAGCTATTATTGCGCTAGACATTTTTAGCTGAAAAATAAGGAAAACCTTTGTATTAGTCTCGCAAAAAAACTTCTGAAATCCAATCAAGTTTTAGCAAAATTGTTTCATGATCCCTAGGTCATTCAAAATTTTGCAATAATACCCTAAAGGTTTAGAATGACCGCCACCAAAGGGTGAACAGAACACTCCTCCTCTAGGACGAGACTTTCTCGATCAGACCCTAATCCTAGAATAACTCTTATTCCCTTAGGCGTCCAATTACCATTGTTCGGTCGAATTCATTAACACTTAACGAATTCTGTGAGTGTCACCCTCAATCTTTAAGTTTCCAAGTATTCGTCCAAACAATAGCCACCGAAGGGTGAACCAAGAAGGAAAACTAACTCAAAAATCGTATCCCTTTCGAAAATTCACGGTGTTACGACTCGCATGATCAAGCCCTCCGAAGAGATTGTCTGGTCCAGGCCAAACTAGCAGGCAGATCATAGGCGTCTCACGGTGTGAATCGAAAGAAGAGACCGTGGGTCTCGTTTTCACAAGTCCCGCTCCCACTCACTATAAGTAGTCTCTCCATCCACGATGATATTGATCTATACAAATGTCATCCGAAGGGGGATGCTCCCATTTGCGCCACGAGGCCGAGTATAGATCTCACGGTGCAGACTTAAAGGAGATTTGTGGTTGGAAATTCAAATGTATCTCATACACTTTATCTCCTCCCACTCAGACTTTAATTTTATTAGGGATTGACCTAGATAAACCAGGCTAAAATTTTACCTAAGTCTACCAATATAACTCTTATATGGTATTTAGCCTAAGTTTATAATCACATTATTAACTTAGGTCTATGTGAGTAAATTAATTAACACTTAATTAACTGGCACTCACGAAAATATAACCTAAGAATCTGGATCGAATTCACTCCGTGTCGGTTTCTGTAGGGGTGTTCGCAAGCGCCAACTTAAATACCCCGCCTTAGACAAAACCTTCCTTAGACACGAGTTACTTATCGGTCTCCATTCAAAGGTTATATTTGATTTCCTAAATTTCTAATCTCATTAGAAAATTAGAAAACCTAAGTCTAATTAATCAAGTTCTAAACACTTTAAAACTAATAATTAACTTAGGTTGCATGCATTTCTATGTTATAGTGCTTGATCATACATCACATAAATAATACTATATACTATAACATAATATAATTCATCACATGAATTAAATGCATGAGCATGCTTTTAATTTAAAAATATAACACTTATATTAAATAAATTAAAGCATGCAAACATTATATTATAACTCTTATAATATAATCCTATCATGCATACTATATATTATAACTCTTATAATATAAAAATGATGCATGAAATGTTTAACCTAAGGTGGGATTTTAAATCTATATGACATACAATATGCACATAGAAATTACATCTCATGCATAAAATAATTAATAAGCAAAAAATGGACCGATTTTTGGCATTTAGAGAGTAATTATTTAATTAAATAATATTAATATAACATTTATATTAATATTATTTAATAAAATAATTAAATAAATAAAAATTAAATTTTACAAATTAAAATTAATTAAATAAAACAAAAATCGCCCCACTAAGACTCGAACCCACGACCTTGCGAACCGCCTCTAGCAATCGCCTCAACGCGTGCGTGCGTTACAGTAACGCCGTGGCGGCGTTATGTAACGCTGCCGCTTACACGCTGCCGAGCGTGCATTCTCAACGCTACACCCAGCGTTGCAACGTTACTCTGCAGCAGCGCCTCCGTCCGTGAGAACAGCGTTGAGACGCCGTTGGGCAGCGTCTCAATGCCATCGACAGAACAACAAACACCTTTGCTGTTCTTCATCGAATTTTTGCCTGTTTCCGCTCCGATTTCTTCACAGCAACTCCTGCCACGAACGACCCGGACTTACAGACTCGATTTACAACAAAAAATGCCCAAAAACAACGGGCCCATACATTGATCTCATCAACATAATTGTAAATCTAATAATGCCAAAACCGAAACATCCATTATGGAAACCAATAATTTATCACATAAATCATGGCAAAAACCCACCAAATTTTAATAAAACATTGCATAATCGAAGAACCATCGAGATGACTCTAATACCAATTGAAGGGAATAAGAATCCGGCGCAGCGAAAGACGATTGAATCGTCGAGGTATCAATATGCAACATAGTTTCATTAAAATTGATCTAACAATAGATCTAGGCTAAACATGCTTGTAAGAAGAAGAAAAATACAACAAGTAGAATTTACTTACTTGTTGAAGACTTTCTTCAAGAATTTTTCTTCAAATCACCAACTCTTCGTGCTCCTCGCACTCAACGAACACCTCCAACGAAAGGTCTTGAACACCACCAAAATGCCTTCTCGGTTGTTCTCTTTTTGGAGAAGGGAAGATTGTGGGATCTTGTGAGTTTTGGAGAGGGAGGAGAAATGAGAGAGAATTGAGAGAATTTCTCTTCTCTTCTTTGTGAAAAGCTAAAAAATGAGAGAAGTCATCACCATCCTTCTTGCAAGAAGGGTTTATATAGTGGAATTGGTGGAGTTAAAATGTCCACATAATTACCACTTTACCACAACCATAGGTTATGCAAATCTCATTTGCATAACCACATAATATAAGATATCTCATATCTCATATTGCAAATCTCATTTGCATTAATTGTGTATTAATTAAATTGAATCACATCCAATTTAATTTCTCTCAATCAAATTCTCCAATTAGCCCTAATTCAACAATTAGGCTAACCTATAGTTTATTATGAATCTCATTCACATTAAACTATATATTATATCATTCATATCTCATATAAATGACATAAATGTCCTTAAAGTGAAACTGAACACTTCAATTTCATACCAAAACATTAGTCCTTCTTTTAATCCAGGTGGAGCCAACGGAGGGACCTAATGGACCCTCTGATTTGCCCAATGATCCGAGATTAACCTCGCCAAACTCTTTGACCCGGTTAACCAACATTCATTAGCTACGGTAACACTCCACTATAGCCCGTATTTGCACTCCCCGTCGATTCGAATATTACGTGTCTACTAATATAACCAATACCCATGAGTCGACCCTTCACAAAGTTGTTCAGAGATACTACCGGGTCAAATTACCGCTTTACCAAGTGTCTACCTCTTGTTCCTTAAGTCCCCACCGCTCCTCTAATGAACAACGTATTGTGATGGTCTGACCATACATAACACCCTTCTCGGGCCAATGAGAAGGTGGGCGCCGTTGTCCAAGCCCCGGAGACAAAGACTTAAGGGAACAACCTCTAGTTTCCCTAAAGTGAACGCAGTGAATTCCGCTCTCGCGTAGTTAAGTTCCCAGCTCCTATTTGGTTATGTCCCCGAGAAGATAAGCATATTGGGCGAGTAATGGTGACCACCCTCACCCGCACTAGACAAAGAACACTCTCGCAGATGTGAGTCCGTAACACGCTCAGGATTCAGGTCGAGTCACTAATGGTCATCTACGAAGTTATTAGTCTTTACTGTTAACGGTGTTACATCAGTAGGTCTAATAAATCACGGTCCGGTCTTGTACAATCTCATTGCACAGGATGCCCCCACTCGCATGTCAACTACATGAACGAGTTACATCACCTCGTTTGTATCTAATACAAAGCGGGCCGCATCCACAGTGTATCCGAGGATTAGATCTCTAACCCTATCCATATATCAGACCGCTTAGGGTCATTAACTCGAACGTGATCCTCCCCTGTGTGTCCACTACACACCGTTCAAGTTCTAGTTCTCTAAAAAATTCAATGACCCTGGAGCTTAGTTTATTGGAAAAGTTTATAAATATTGCGAGACACAAAGTGATGAAATGAATAACTCTTATTAATTTCAAACAATATATTACAAACAGGAGATTAGGACAAAAATCCCAACAAGAGTTATATTAGCAAACTTAGGATAAAATAAATATAAGAGTTATATTGATAAAGTTTAGGTAAAACCATTAGCCGGGTTTAGCCTAAGTAAGATTTATGCAGTTTTTTAAAGTATCCAGTGGGAGAAAAAGTGTATATGATACATATTTTTCACCTACGTCATACTTGGCCTCGTGGCGCAAACAGGAGCGTCCCCCTTCGAGTGGTGTTTGTATGAGTCAATATCAAGGTGAATGGAGAGGGTACTTATAGTGAGTTGGAGCAGGTTTAGTGAAACCAAAACCTATGGTCTCTTCAGTCGGTTTACACCGTAAGATCACTATGGTCAGCCTGCTAGTTTGGCCTGGACCAAACAATCTCTTCGGAGGGCTTGATCATAGGGGATCGAACACAGTAGACACTAGAAAGGGATAAAGATTTCCTTAGTCTATTTTTCAATCTAGTCCTCCCTTCGGCAGATTTTATTGGATGGGGACTCTGGGATTTAAAAACAGAGGGTTACACTCACAAGGTACATAAGAAGTGTATGTATCCTGATCGAATAATGGTAACTAAAGCCTATAGGAATAAGAGTTATTTTGGCATTAGGTTTTGGTCAAGAATGTCTTGATCCAGAGGAGGAATGTTTTTTATTACCCTTCGTTGTCATACATTCTAAACCTTTAGAGTATCATTGCAAATTATAAATGACCTAGGAATCATTTGATAATTAGCTAAAACATGATTGGATTAGACAATCATAGAAAGAAACTCATAGAAGTTTTGTTTGTAAATTTTCAGCAAAATGTCTAGCTCTATAATTTCCTTATTGGGTGCGGAAAAGTTAACCGGAGAGAACATAATGACTTGGAAGAATAGATTCAACATAATCTTGGTTGCACATGATCTTATGTTCGTTCTCAATAAGGAGTGTCCTTAATTCCCTTCTCAAAACACATCTCAATTTGTTGAGGATGCGTATGACCGCTGGATCAATGCCAATGAAAAGGCAAAAGCCTATATCCTGGCTAACATACCTGATGTTTTAGCCAGGAGGCTGGAGGGCAAGGTCTCAGCTCGTGAGATTGTGGATTTTGTGTTAAATTTGTCGAGACAACCGTCAAACAAATTCGGCATGAAGCCCTAAAGTGCGTTTACACCGCGCACATGAAGGAGGGAACGTCAGTAAGAGAACATGTTCTAAATCTGATAGCTCACTTCAACATCGAGGAGTTAAACGGAGCGGTCATAGATGAGAAAAGTCAGGTTTTGTTCATCCTAGAATCTATTCCGAATAATTTTCTGCAATTCCGCAGCAATGCAGCGATGAACAACATAGAGTATGATCTGATTTCTCTGCTAAATGAGCTGCAAAACTATCAGTTTCTTATGGATGATAAGAGACAACAAAATGGAGAGGCAAATCTGTTTGCTCATTCCAAAAGTTCTCAGAAGGGTTCACCCCCCGGAATTAAGAACTGCAGTCATACTTCTGAACTTAAGAAGGTACAGAAGAAAAGGAAAAGGAGAAAATAAAGAGCAACCGTTTGGCTGAAAGATTGTTATTTGATAACATGTATGTAGTTTCAGGGTTTATTAGAAACCTTATTTCTATTTCTTGCCTTAGTGAACATTGTACTTCAATTTCTTTTCAATTGAATAAAGTGTTTATTTCTTTGGAAAATTATTGAACTATATGTGTTTCTCTTCTTGAGAATTATTTGCAAAATTTTAATTCAGTTAAAATAGTTTTAAACACAGAATTTTAGCAAATAAACGAACTAATTTCTCCTAAAGAAAATGCTCATCTTTGGCATCATAGATTGGGTCACATTAATCTCAATAGGATTGAGTGATTGGTAAAAGATGAACTTCTAAATGAGTTAGAAGAAAATGCTTTACCTGTATGTGAATCCTGCCTAAAAGGCAAAATGACTAAAAGATCTTTTAGTGGAAAAGGTTATAGAGCCAAAAAACCTCTTGAGCTTATACATTCAGACCTTTGTGGTCTGATGAGTGTTAAAGCTAGAGAAGGTTATGAATATTTCATCTCTTTTGTAGATAATTATTCTAGATTTGGGCATATTTACCTGATACAACATAAGTCTGAAGTACTTGAAAAGTTCAAGGAATTCATGACTGAAGTTGAAAATCAAATAGGTAAAACAATTAAAACGCTTCAATCAGATCGAGGTGGAGAGTACATGGATTTAAAATTCCAGAACTATATGATAGAACATGAAATTACATCCCAACTCTCGGCTCCCGGTACGCCACAACAAAACGATGTATAGGAAAGGAGAAATAGAACCTTGTTGGACATGGTTCAATCAATGATGAGTTATGCTCATCTCCGTAGTTCCTTTTGGGGTTACGCAGTAGAGACTGCGGTATACATTTTGAATAATGTGCCATAAAAAAGTGTTTCTGACACACTTTTTGAACTCTGAAAAGGACTTAAAGATAGTTAATGTCATTTCAGAATTTGGGGTTGTCCAGCACATGTGCTTGTGACAAATCCAAAGAAGTTGGATTCACGTTCAAAATTGTGCCTATTCGTAGGATACCAAAAAGAAACAAGAGGTGGTTTATTCTATGATCCTAAGGAAGATAAGGTTTTTGTGTCGAAAAATGTCACATTCTTAGAGGAGGACCACATAAGGGACCACAAACCAAGAAGTAAAATTGTGTTGAGTGAGTTTGACGGAACAATAGCAAAGGTTGCTAATAAAACTAGTACAACAACCAAAGTTGTTGATACTAGCTTGTCTAGTCAAGAGAGTCCATCTCAAGAGTTGAGTATGCCTCGACGTAGTGGGAGGGTTATAACACAATTTGATCGTTACATGGGTTTATCTGAAACCCAAGTTGTTATACCAGATGACGACTGTGAGGATCCATCGACTTATAATCAAGCGATTGTTGACAAGACAAAGACAAATGGGTCATAGCCATGGACCAAGAAATGGAGTCTATGCACTTCAATTCTGTTTGGGATCTTGTAGATAAACCTGATGGGGTAAAACCTATAGGTTGTAAGTGGATCTACAAGAGAAAGCGTGGTGTAGATGGGAAGGTGCAAACCTTTAAAACTAGACTAGTAGCAAAGGGTTATACCCAAGTTGAAGGGGTTGACTATGAGGAAACCTTTCCACTTGTTGCTATGCTAAAGTCTATCCAGTATCCTACTTGCCATTGCCGCATATTATGACTATGAGGTATGGCAAATGGATGTCAAAACAACCTTTTGAATGACAACCTTGACGAGAACATCTACATGGACCAACCCAACAAGGACAAGAGCAAAAAAGTTTGCATGCTTAAAAGGTCCATCTATGGACTGAAACAAGCCTCTAGGTCAAGGAATATAAGATTTGATGAGGCAATCAAATCTTATAGTTTTGACCAAACTGATGATGAACCTTGTGTCTACAAGAAAATCATAAATAGTTTTGTCGCATTCCTAGTTCTATATGTGGATGATATCCTACTCATTGGGAATGATGTAGAATATCTTACTGACATTAAGAATTGGCTAGCTATGCAATTCCAAATGAAAGATTTGGGTGATGAACAGTTTGTTCTTGGGATCCAGATTTTCTGGAACCGCAAGAATAAAACACTAGCCTTGTCTCAAACATCTTACATAGACAAAGTGTTGTCAAAGTTTAAGATGCAAGACTCCAAAAAGGGCTTATTGCCTTTAAGACATGGGGTTCATTTGTCTAAGGAACAGTGTCCTAAGACACCTCAAGGAGTTGGGGATATGGGACGGATTCCTTATGCATCAGCTATTGGGAGCCTGATATACGCCATGTTGTGTACTAGGCCAGACATCTGTTTTGCAGTTTGAATGGTCAGTAGGTATCAATCCAATCCAGGACTTGAACACTGGACAATGGTTAAAACAATCCTTAAGTATCTACGGAGAACAAGGAACTACATGCTTGTGTATGGGGCTAAGGATTTGGTCCTTACAGGATACATGGATTCTTACTTTCAGACTGATAAAGATTCTTGGAAATCTACATCACGGTCAGTATTTACTCTTAACGGAGGAGTTGTAGTATGGTGAAGCGTCAAACAAGGATGCACCGTTGATTCCACCATGGGGGTCGAATATGTAGAAGCTTGTGAAGCAGCTAAAGAGGTCGTTTAGTTATGGAAATTCATGCTAAATTTGGAAGTTGTTCCAAATATGACTTTGTCCATCACGCTGTATTGCGATAACAGTGGTGCAGTGGGAGTATATTGTACAAACGGAGTATATTGTACAAAGGGTTTAAATGCCCTAGTTTAAATGCCATAGGTGCAGTGGTGCAGTGGGAGTATATTTTACAAAGGCTCTCACGACTAAAGTATTTTAGAGTAACATAAAAGGTCTAGGTTTACAAGTCTTCCCCAACTAGGGCAAGTGGGAGTATATTGTACAAAGGGTTTAAATGCCCTAGTTTATTGTATTTACATTATTGTAATGTTTTTAATAATCCACAAGCTTTAGGTCAAGTGGGAGATTGTTGGGATTTGTGCCCTAAACTTATGTCATTTTGATCAAATAAATAAGAGTTATTTGTTTTGATAAAATTATATTCTTGCTTTATAAATCCAATTAACTAAAACTCCAAGGTTATAATATATCTTGAACATCAGTGTAGTAGACACTATTTCGATTATGTTCAAGAGTATAACCTAAATGGTCTATGGTATAAGAATAAGGTTGGTAACACCATGGATGCGACCCACTTTGTAATTATTACAAATGAGGTAATCCAACTCATTCATGTTGTTAACATGCGAGTGGAGGCATCCTGTATGAAGAGTTCATACAAGACTGGACTGCAAATTATTAGTCTAATCAGTTTATCACCGTTAAGAGGATAAGACTGATAATTTATAGATGGTCGTTAGTGACTCAACCTGAATCCCGAGCAAGTTAAGAACTCTTGCTTATAGGGATTGTCCTTAGACTAGTATGGAGTGCGAGTGGCACATGTAGCCGACTCAATAAGCCTACCTTCTCGTGACGAACCTCGTAGGTAGCCCGGGACTTAAGCATGCAAGATGGAATACACTCATTCCTACACTAAGGAGTTAGATAGGTTGTTCTCTTAAGAACTGACTCCAAGTCTTGAACAACGGGGCCCCGTCCTCAATGAGGGCATGAGTCTATGGTAGGACCTTAGACTTGTTGTTCATTAGAGGATCAGTGGTGCTTAAGGAACAAAGAGATAATCACAGGGGTAAAACGGTAATTTGACCCAACCGTGATTACGAACAACCTGTGGAGGGTCGACTCATGGGTAATGATTATATCAGTGGACACAATATAATCTACTGTGAGGAGAGTACAACTAGAAGTCTATAGTGGAGTGACTTGTAGTTAATGAATATTGATTAACTGGATCAAAAAGTTTGATCAGTTAATCTCACATCATTAGAGCTCATGAATTGTAGGTCCATTAGGTCCCTCCGTTGGCTCAACATGGTAATATTGAGGGTATAAAGTTAGGAATTAAATTGAAGTGTTCAATTTCATGCATGAGGTGTTATATAAATTATATATGATATAATTGATATAACATATGGTTTTAATGTTAATTAGATTCACATATAAACCATATAATAATGGGAGAGTATAAGAGGGATAGGAGAGTAATTTCCATCCTATTTCCCTATATATATAGTTGCATGCGATGCAACTAGGAAAAGCAATTCAAGCTTTTGAAAACCCTAGTGTACCACTTTGTTGTGTTGTTGGAAAAGTTCCAAAACACAATCTCTCTATTGGGATTTTTGTCCTAATCTCGTATTTGTAATATATTGTTTGAAATTAATAAGAGTTATTCATTTCATCACTTTGTGTCTCGCAATATTTATAAACTTTTCCAATAAACTAAGCTCCGAGGTCATTGAATTTATGAGAGAACTAGAACTTGAGCGGTGTGTAGTGGACACACAGGCGAGGATCACGCTCGAGTAAATGACCCAACGGTCTCTGATATATGGATAGGGTTGGAGACCTAATCCACGGATACAATATGGATGCGACCCGCTTTGTATTAAATACAAACGAGGTGATCGACTTCGTTCATGTGGTTGACATGCGCAGTGGTGGCATCCTGCGCAATGAGATTGTACAAGACCGACCGTGAATTATTAGACATATCGATGTAATACCGCTGTGATGAAGGACTAAGAAACCGTAGATGAACATTAGTGACTCGACACTGAATCTCGAGCGTGTTACGGACTCCCGCTCTACGAGGGTGTTCTTTTGACTAGTACGGGTGAGGGTGGTCAAAGTTACTCGCCCAATATGCCTATCTTCTCAGGACGTAACCACCATGTGCGAGTGGGAACTTAACTACGCGAGATGAAATTCACTGCTCCCCGCCTTTAGGAAACTAGAGGGTTGTTCCCTTAAGTCTTGTCTCCGGGCTTGAACAACGGCACCCACATTCTCACTTTGGCCGAGAAGGGTGTTGTGTATGGTTGGACCATCACATTATGTTGTTCATTAGAGGAGCGGTGGAGACTTAAAGAACAAGAAGTTGACACGAGTGGGTAAAGCGGTAATTTGACCCGGTACCGTGTCTCACGAACAACCCGATGAAGGGTCGACTCATGGGCATTGGTTATATCGGTGGGCACGTAATATTTCGCGCGACGGGAGTGCAACTACGGGCTATAGTGGAGTGTTACCGTAGCTAATGAATGTTGGTTAACCGGGTCAAAGCGTTTGACAGGTTAATCTCGGATCACTGGAGCCCTTCACTGTAGGTCCATTAGGTCCCTCCGTTGGCTCCACCTGGATTAAATGAAGGGCTAATGTTTTGGTATGAAATTGAAGTGTTCAATTTCACTTTAAGGGCATTTATGTCATTTATGTGAGATATGAATGATATAATATATAGTTTAATGTGAATGAGATTCATAATAAACTATAGGTTAGCCTAATTGTTGAATTAGGGCTAATTGGAGAATTCGATTGAGAGAAATTAATTTGGATGTGATTCAATTTAATTAATCCACAATTATTGGAAATGAGATTTGCAATATGAGATATGAGATATCTTATATTATATGGTTATACAAATGAGATTTGCATAACCTATGGTTGTGGTAAAGTGGTAATAATGAGGAGGTTTTAACTCCATCAATTCCACTATATAATCCCTTATGGCAAGAAGTATTGGAGGCATTCTCTCATTTTTTAGAATTTCACAAAAGAAAAGAAGAAAGTTCTCTCTAATTTCTCTATAATTCTCCTCCCTCTCCAAAACTCCAAAAGTTTCCACAAACTTCCCTTCTCCTAAAGAGAACAACCGAGACTCCAAGTGGTGGTGTTCGGGTTCCGTTCGTGGAAAGAGTTCGTTGAGATCGAGAAGCACGAAGAGTTCGTTATCTGGAGAAGGAATCTTGAAGAGTGTCTTCAACAAGTTATCATCTTTAATCTTACTGTTTTTCCTTCTTTTTTAGCATGTTTAGCCTAGATCTTGTGTAGATCGTTTTAAGAAAATTAAGTTGCATTATGATACCATGACGATTTGATCGTCTTCCGCTGTGCGGGGATTCTCATTCCCTTCAATTGGTATCAGAGCCAAGTTAATGGTTCTTCATTTATGCACTGTTTTGTTAAAATTAGGTGGATAAATTGCCTGATTTCATGAGATGAATGTTTGGTAAGCATAATCGATGTTTTTCGATTTTGGCACTAGTTTAGATTTACAATTTATGTTGATGAGATCAATGTGAAGGCTCGTTATTTTTGGGCATTTTATTGTAAATCGAGTCTGTATGTCCGGGTCGTTCGTGGCAAGAGTTGCTGTGAAGAAATCGGAGCGAAAACCGGCAGAAATCGGTGGAAGAACAACAAAGAGTTTGATGTTCTGTCGATGGCGTTGAGACGCTGCCTCATGGCGTCTCAACGCCGTGTCCCGCGTGGGACGGAGGCCTTGCTGCGCAGAGCAGCGTTACTGTAAACATTGGCGTTGAGAACGCGAAGTCGTATTTGGAGGCGACAACGTTACTGTAACGCCGCACGCGTTGAGGCGATTCTTTGGAGGCGGTTTCGCGAGGACGTGGGATCAAGAGAGTGGGGCAGTTTTTTTTTATTTTTTAATTATTTTAGTTTTTCTAAAATATAACTATTTATTTATTTAATTATTTTATTAAATAATATTAATATAATTGTTATATTAATGTTATTTAATTAAATAATTGCTCCTAGATTCTAAAAATCGGTTCATTTTTGCTGTTTAATTATTTTATGCATGAGATGTATATTTTAATTAAATTCTATGTGCATATTGTATGTCATATAGATTTAAAATCCCACCTTAGGTTAAACATTTCATGCATCATATTTATATTATAAGAGTTATAATATATAGTATGCATGATAGGATTATATTATAAGAGTTATAATATATAGTATGCATGATAGGATTATATTATAAGAGTTATAATATATTGTATGCATGTTTTAATTTATTTTAATATAAGTGTTATATTTTTAAATTAAAAGCATGCTCATGCATTTAATTCATGTGATGAATATATGTTATAGTATAGTATTATTCATGTGATGGAAGATCAAGCACTATAACATATAAATGCATGCAACCTAAGTTAATTATTAGTTTTAAAGAGTTTAGAACTTGAATAATTAGTCTTAGGTTTTCTAATTTTCTAATAAGATTAGAAATTAGGAAATCAAATATAACCTTTGAATGGAGACTGATAAGTAACTCTGTCTAAGGAAGGTTTTGTCTAAGGATGGGGTATTTAAGTTGACGCTTGCGGAACACCCACACTGAAACCGACACTGGAGTGAATTCGGTCCGGAGATTCTTAGGTTATATTCTCGTGATCGCCGTTAATTAAGTGTTAATTAAATTACTCACATAGACCTAAGTTAATAATGTGATTATAAACTTAGGTTAATACCATATAAGAGTTATATCAGTAGACTTAGGTAAATTTTAGCAGGTTTATCAAGGTCAATCCCTATTAAAATTAAAGTGCTGAGTGGGAGGAAATATAGTGTATGAGATACATTTGAATTTTCAATCACAAATCTCCGTTAAGTCCGCACCGTGAGATCTATACTCGGCCTCGTGGCGCAAATGGGAGCATCCCCCTTCGGGTGGCATTTCTATAGGTCAATATCAACGTGGATGGAGAGAGTACTTATAGTGAGTGGGAGCAGGACTTGTGAAAACGAGACCCACGGTCTCTTCTTTCGATTCACACCGTGAGACGCCTATGATCCGCTCGCTAGTTTGGCCCGGACTGACAATCCCCTTGGTGGGCTTGATCATGCGAGTTGGAACACCGTGAATTTCGAAAGGGATCTGATTTCCTAGTTGGTTTTCCTTCTTGGTTCACCCTTCGGTGGCTATTGTTTGGACGGATACTTGGAAACTTAAAGATTGAGGGTGACACTCACAGAATTCGTTAAGTGTTAATGAATTCGACCGAACAATGGTAATTGGATGCCTAATGGAATAAGAGTTATTTTGGGATTAGGCTCTGATCGAGAAAGTCTCGTCCTAGAGGAGGAGTGTTCTGTTCACCCTTCGGTGGCGGTCATTCTAAACCTTTAGGGTATCATTGCAAAATTTTGAATGACCTAGGGATCATTAAACAATTTTGCTAAAACTTGATTGGATTTAAAAAAGTTTTTTGCGAGACTAATACAGAGTTTTTCTTATTTTTCAGCTAAACAATGTGTAGTGCAATTATAGCTTTACTCGCATCCGATAAGTTAGTGGGAGATAATTACCAGAGTTGGAAAAACAACATTAACACAATTTTGGTAACTGACGACATAAAGTTCGTGCTGTCTGAGGAGTGTCCTCAGATGCCGGGCTCGACATCGCCGCGAAGTGTTCGCGATGTGTACAATAGGTGGATCAGGGCCAATGAAAAGGCCATGGTCTACATAATTGCCAGCATGTCTGATGTCTCGGCAAAAAAGCATGAGCTGATGGTTTCCGCCAAGGAGATCATGGGGTCCTTGCAAGAAATGTTTGGACAACAGTCCTTTCAGTCGGCATGACTCGCTCAAATACGTCTTCAATGCACGGATGAAAGAGGATCGTCGTCCGTGAACATGTTCTAGACATGATGACCCACTTTAATCTGGGTCGAGATGAATCTGGGCTTCGATCGACGAGTCGAGCCAGGTCAGTTTTATTTTGAAGACTCTTCCGAAGAGTTTCCTTCAGTTTCGTAGCAATGTTGTTATAAACAAAATTAGCTACACTCTGACTACCCTCCTCAATGAGCTACAAAATTTCCAATCCTTGAGCAGGTCAAGCAATGCGAGGCAAATGTTGCCTCTGTGTCTTATCACGTGGGTTCGACCTCGAGACGAAACTCGTTGCTCCTTCACGCCCAGAAAGGGAAGAAGAGGATGAAGAGGGTAAAATCGACCAAGCCTGCGCCACAAGGGCAAGAAGGTCAAGGAGGTTGCAGAGAAAGGAAAGTGTTTCACCTGCAATGGGGGCGGACCTTTGGAAGAGGAACCATCCCCAAATTCTGGCCGAGAGGAAGAATCAAGGTAAATGTGATTTACTTGTGGATCGAAACATGTTTAGTGGAGAGTAGCGATCTGCTGGATATTGGATTGGGCGCCACTAACCACGTTTGTTCTTCTTTTCGAGGGATTGTACCGCGATGCGGTCATGCTGAGAGAGGTGAGGTGACTCTACGGGTTGGATCCAGGAGAGCTTGTCTCTCTTTGTAGCGATCGACACGCAGTGAAGCTACACTTTGGCGGGAAGTACTTATTGTTGGACAATTTGTACATAGTTCGTGGTTTACTAGATACCTTGTTTCCATTTCTGCTTAATTGAACATTGTATTTGGTTTCTTTTGAATTGAATAAAGCGTTTATTTCTTTCAAAGGGAATGTTATTTGTTGACTTCACTTGAAAATAATCTGTGTGTTTTGAAACCTAATTAAAGTCAAAAGTGTTTTGAATCTTGAATTGTTTAAAAGCAGTAGAAAGAAGAACTAAGAAAGAAAAAGTTTCTCCAAAAGAAAATGCCCATCTTTGGCATCTACGGTTAGGCCACATTAATCTCAATAGGATTGAGAAACTAGTGAAGAGTGGACTTCTAAGCGAGTTGGAAGAAAACTCTTTCTTAGGTGTGTGAGTCATGCCTTGAGGCAAGATGACCAAACGTCCTTTTAGTGGAAAAGGATATAGAGCCAAAGAGCCTCTTGAGTTAATACATTATGACCTCTCGTGGTCAGATGAATGTTAAAGCTCAAAGGCGGTTATGAGTATTTCGTGTCTTTCATGAGACGATTACTCCATATATGGGTATATTTACCTAATGCACAAGAAGTCGAAACTCTTGAAAAGTTCAAGGAGTACAAGGCGAGGTTGAGAACCTCTTAGGTAAATCGCTTAAAACACTTGATCGGATCGAGGTGGAGAGTACATGGACACAGAATTCCAAAACTATATGATAGAACACAGAATTACGTCCCAACTCTCAATTTTGGTATGCCACAATGAGAATGGTGTATCGGAAAGGAGAAATAGAACCTTGTTGGACATGGTTCGGTCGATGATGAGCTATGCTCGTCTCTCCCGATTCTTTTTGAGAAGTACGTAGTGGAGGCTGCGGTTTATATTTTGAACAATGTTCCGTCGAAGAGTATTTGTTAAACACCTTTCGAGCTCTGGAGTGGGCGTAAAGGCGATTTACATCACTTCGAGATTTGGGGATGCCCGACCCACGTGTTGGTGTCAAACCAGAAAAGTTGGAACCCCGTTCAAAATTGTGCCTATTTAAGTAGGTTACCCTAAAGAGACTAGGGGTGGTCTGCATTTTACGATCCTAGGGAAAATAGGGTGCTTGTGTCGACAAACGCTACTTTCCTAGAGGAAGACCACGTCAGGGATCATTTACCAAGGAGTAAAATTGTGTTGAATGAAATGACAGTACATCAGCAAGAGTTGGTGATGGGGCTAGTACGTCAACAAGTGTTGTTGATCCTAACACGTCTAGTCAAATTCGTTCCCAAGAGTTGGGAATGCCTCGACGTAGTGGGAAGGTTGTGAGACAGCCTGATCGCTACATGGGTTTAGCTGAAACCTCAGTTGTCGCTCATGATGATGACTGTAAGGATCCATTGACCTATGATCATGCAATGGTTGATGTTGACAAAGACGAGTGGATCAAAGCTATGGATAAGGAAATGGAGTCTATGTGCTTCAATTCTGTATGGGAGCTTGTGGATCAACCAGATGGGATAAACCCTATTGGTTCCAAATGGATCTACAAGCATAAACGTGGCGTAGATGGGAAGGTGCAGACCTTCAAAGCCCGACTAGTGGCAAAGGGTTTTACCCAGGTTGAAGGGGTTGACTATGAGGAGACCTTTTCACCTGTTGGCATGGTAAAGTCGATGAGGATCCTTCTGGCCATTGTCGCGTATTATGACTACGAGGTATGGTAGATGGACGTCAAGAAAGCCTTTCTAAATGGCAAACTTGATGAGACCATCTACATGGATCATCCCAAAGGGTTCATTGCCCAAGGCCAAGAGCAAAAGGTTTGTCGGCTTCATATGTCCATTTATGGGCTGAAACAAGCTTCGAGGTCTTGGAATATAAGGTTTGATGAGGCAATCAAATCTTATGGCTTTGATCAAAACGTCGATTTAACCTTGTGTGCGCAAGAAAATCGTTGACAAAGCGTCACGCATTTTTGGTGTTATACGTGGGCGATATTCTTCTCATTGAGAATGAGGTAGAATTTCTATCTCGACGTTAAGAAGTGGCTAGCTTCGCAATTCCAAATGAAAGATTTGGGAGAAGCTCGGTATGTTCTAGGTATCGAGATAGATCGGGCCGGAAGAACAGTAACGCTAGCCTTGTCTTAGGCGTCTTATATTGACAAGATGTTGTCTAGATATAAGATGCGAGAACTCCAAGAAGAGCTTGTCGCCTTCGGGCATGGGGTTCACTTGTTCAAGGATCGGTGTCCTAAGACCCTCAAGATGTTGAGGATATGAGACGGATTCCATATGCTTGGTGTAGGGAACCGATGTATGCCATCTTTGTGTACTAGGCTCGACATCTCTTATGCAGTAGGAATTGTCGGTAGATATCACCCAATCAAGGATTAGATCACCGGGCAGCCGTAAAGGCAATCCTCAAGTATCTTAGGAGAACGAGGAACTACAACTTAGTGTATGGCGGTGGGGATTTGATCCTTACGACACACGCGGATTACGATTTTCAAACCGATAAGGATTCTAGGAAATCCACTTCGGGGTCAACCTTCATTACGAATTGAGGAGGCTGTAGTATGGCGAAGCATCAAGCGAGGATGCATCATCGATTCTACTATGGAAGCAGAGTATGTTGCGGCTTGTGAAGCTGCAAAGGAAGCTGTTTGGCTTAGGAAATTCATGACAGATTTGGAAGTTGTTCCAAATATGAACTTGCCGATCACACTGTTCTGTGATAATAGTGGTGCAGTAGCCAACTCACGTGAGCCTCGGAGCCATAAGAGAGGCAAACATATTAAGCGCAAGTATCATCTGATACGGGAGATTGTGTACTGCGGAGACGTGACGGTCACGCAGATAGCGGCGAAACACAACGTTGCTAATCCATTTACAAAGCCCCTCACGGCTAAGGTGTTTGAGGATCACCTAGAGAGTCTAGGTCTTCGAGAGCTTCTTGACTAGGGCAAGTGGGAGATGTGTAAACGGGTATTCAATGCCCTAGTTTATTGTATTACTTCATTGTAATTTATGTACATTTCAGAAATGTATTTTCTCCACTAGCTTAGTCCAAATGGGAGTTTGTTGGGATTTTTGTCCTAATCTCGTATTTGTAATATATTGTTTGAAATTAATAAGAGTTAATCATTTCATCACTTTGTGTCTCACAATATTTATAAACTTTTCCAATAAACTAAGCTCTAGGGTCATTGAATTTATTAGAGAACTAGAACTTGAACGGTGTGTAGTGGAGACACAGGGAGGATCACGTTCGAGTAAATTACCCGAACGGTCTACAGTATATGGATAGGGTTGGAGACCTAATGCTTGATACACTGTGGATGCGACCCGCTTTGTATTAAATAAAAACGAGGTGATCTGACTCGTTCATGTGGTTGACATGCGAGTGGGGGCATCTGTGCAATGAGATTGTACAAGACCAGGACCGTGAATTATTAGACCTACCGATGTAACACCGTTGGATCGTGAAGGGACTAATAACCGTAGATGACCATTAGTGACTCGACACGAATCTCGAAAGCGTGTTACGGACTCCTCTCTCACGCAGGGTCCGTTTCTTTGCCTAGTACGGGTGAGGGTGCTCACAGTTACTCGCCCAATATGCCTATCTTCTCAGAGACAGGACCAAGTAGGGAGCCGGAAACTTAACTATGCGAGATGGAATTCACTGCTCGTTCCCTTTAGGAAACTAGAGGGTTGTTCCCTTAAGTGTTGTCTCGGTGGCTTGAACAACAGGCGCCCACCTTCTCACCGGCCCAAGAAGGGTGTTGTGTATGGTTGGACCATCACAATATGTTGTTCATTAGAGAGCGGTGGGGACTTAAGGAACAAGAAGTAGACATAGGAGTAAAACGGTAATTTGACCCAGTAGTGTCTCACGAACAACCGGTGAAGAGTCGACTCATGGGCATTGGTTATATCGGTGGAGCACGTAATATTCTCGACCGATGGGAGTGTGCTCACGGGCTATAGTGGAGTGTTACCGTAGCTAATGAATGTTGGTTAACTAGGTCAAAGAGTTTGTGAGTTAATCTCGGATCATTGGAGCCCGTCATCAGAGGTCCATTAGCTCCTCCGTTGGCTCCACCTGGATTAAAAGAAGGGCTAATGTTTTGGTATGAAATTGAAGTGCTCAATTTCACTTTAAGGGCATTTATGTCATTTATATGAGATATGAATGATATAATATATAGTTTAATGTGAATGAGATTCATAATAAACTATAGGTTAGCCTAATTGTTTAATTAGGGCTAATTGGAGAATTTGATTGAGAGAAATTAAATTGGATGTGATTCAATTTAATTAATCCACAGTTATTGCAAATGAGATTTGCAATATGAGATATGAGATATCTTATATTATATGGTTATACAAATGAGATTTGCATAACCTATGGTTGTGGTAAAGTGGTAATAATGAGGAGGTTTTAACTCCAACAATTCCACTATATAATCCCTTATTGCAAGAAAGATTGGAGACATTCTCTCATTTTTTAGAATTTCACAAAAGAGAAGAAGAAAGTTCTCTCTACTTTCTCTCTAATTCTCCTCCCTCTCAAAAGTCCAAAAGTTCCCACAAACTTCCCTTCTCCTAAAGAGAACAACTGAGACTTCAAGTGGTGGTGTTCGAGTTCCGTTCGTGGGAAGAGTTCGTTGAGATCGAGAAGCACGAAGAGTTCGTGATCTGAAAAAGGAATCTTGAAGAGTGTCTTCAACAAGTAAGCATGTTTAATCTTATTGTTTTTCCTTCTTTTTCAGCATGTTTAGTCTAGATCTTGTGTAGAAAGTTTTAACAAAATCAAGTTGCATTATGATACCATGACGATTCGATCGTCTTCCGCTGCGTGGGGATTCTCATTCCCTTCACTCTCTCACAACATCTCATCTCACCTAAAGGGAACCCACCTTCGTCCCTCAGCTAGAGAACAACGGAGAAGATCCAGTGGTAGTGTCGGTAAACGTTCGGGTTCGTGTTGCTGAGATCGTGAACGTGGGAGAAGGAGCACTTGAAGAAAGAGTTCTTCAAAGGTACAATTCTTGTTGTCCATCTAGATATTGTATGCTTAATCTTAGTTAAATTGTTCTTGATTGATATCCGTGTAACTAAATTAAGAACGCACGATTCACTATCGCTTCTGCTGCGGGATTCGATTCCCTACAATTGGTATCAGAGCCCAATTGTTTTCTTAATTTACGTTCTGGATTTTTCAAGAACGAGGTAGGATTTACTATTTTGCATGTTATGTACAAACGGTTTGCAATTTACACGTTTTCAATTTTGGCACTTAGAAATACAATTTTCACTGAATCGTTCAATGCAAGGGCCTGGTTTTTTGGGCAATTTTAATTTTAAATCGAGTCTGTAAGTCCGTGTCGATAAAGACAAAGTGGTTACTGAGAAGATCATAGTGAAAACGAGCAACAAATGAAGATTTCATGTTGTTGTTTTGTGAATGGTGTTGCAACGCTGCTCTATAGCATTGCAACGCCATTGCGGCAGGCGCGCGACTGGGAAGACGGCAACGTTGCAACGCTGCCCTCAGTGTTGCAACGCTGAGGCGTTGTGCAATGCTGGAGCTGAGGTGCGTTTCGACGAGCGGAAGAAGACAAGATGCAACGTTACAACGCTGGTATCAGCGTTACAACGCCACAGACGTTTCACGCAAAAAAGAAACAGACAGAAACATATTTTTTATTATATATTAAATATAATAAATGTTTTTATATTTAATTTTTATTTAATTTATTTAATTTTAGTTCATATAATTAGATTATATTAATTAAAATTGAATTTAGGGTGCCAGAATTAGTCTAATATTTCTATTTAAATTATGCAATTGTTGTGTAATTATTGCCATGTATAGTGTATG
The DNA here is from genome assembly GCA_036507285.1 of Trichosanthes cucumerina. Classification (NCBI taxonomy): domain Eukaryota; kingdom Viridiplantae; phylum Streptophyta; class Magnoliopsida; order Cucurbitales; family Cucurbitaceae; genus Trichosanthes; species Trichosanthes cucumerina. The sequence continues at coordinate 40,007,467 of CM071836.1, read as the reverse complement.
CTTTTAATTATATATCCCACCTTAGGTTAAGCATTTTCATGCATCATTTATAATATAAAGAGTTATATTATATAGTTTGTATGATTAATTAATATAAAGTGTTATATTAGTTTATGGATAGCATTGACATGCATTATAATTCATGAAATGGTTACGCTATATATGTCTTATTATTCAATAGATGAATGATCAAGCACTATAACATAGTATGCATGTCACCTAAGGTTAATTATTAGTTTTAAAATGTTTAGAACTTGGAAATAATACACCTTAGGTTATCTAGTTCTAATTAGATTAGAATTAGGAACCAAGTGATTTATAAACAATGATTAAAAGAGGAACTCTGTCTAAGGAAAGTTCTGTCAAGACTGGGGTATTTAAGCTGACGGAAATGGAACACCCCTACCTGGGAACTGACCTAGGAGTGGAATTAAATCAGAGAAGTTTATAAATCATAGTAGCGTCAGCGGGTATATTAAGGGGTGAATAAACTAGTAATCCTAGGCTTAATATAAAAGTTATATTAGGAAACTTAGGATAAAATCAATATAAGGTTATATTGATTATCGATATACTAGCAGGCTGACCATAGTGGTCTAACGGTGTAAACCGACAAAAGAGACCGTAGGTTTTGTTTTCACTAAACCTGCTCCCACTCACTATAAGTACCCTCTCCATTCACCTTGATATTGACTCATACAAACACCATCCGAAGGGGGACGCTCCCGTTTGCGCCACGAGGCCAAGTATGAGTCTCACGGTGTGAACTTCCCGGAGATAGCATAGTTGAAAAAATATGTATCTCATACACTTTTTCCTCCCACTGAATACTTTAAGTCTATAGGAATCTTTCTTAGACTAAAACCCGGCTAATGGTTTTACCTAACTCTATCAACATAACTCTTATATTGATAATCAATATAACTCTTATATTGATTTTATCCTAAGTTTGTTAATATAACTCCTTATATTAAACCTAGGATTTCTAGTTTATTAACCTCTTAATAAACTCATTGACGCCATCTTGTAATTTATAGGACTCTCTGATTAAATTTCACTCCCAGTCGAGTTCGGGTAGGGGTGTTCAGTTTAAAGTCGACTTAAATAACTTGACCTAGACAGAACTTTTCTTAGACAGAGTTTCTCTTTAATCATAGCTTATAAATTACTTGGTTCCTAATTCTAATCTAATTAGAACTAGATAATCTAAGGTCTATTATTTCCATGTTCTAAACACTTTAAAACTAATAATTAACCTTACATGACATGCATACTATGTTATAGTGCTTGATCATTCATCACATGAATAATAAAACATTCATAGCATATTCATCTCATGAAATATAATGCATATCAATGCTGTCCAAAAATTAATATAACAACCTTATATAAATTAATCATGCAAACTATATAATATAACTCCTTATATTATAAATGATGCATGAAAATGCTTAACCTAAGGTGAGATTTCTAAAATACAAGCATACACTATGCATGGCAATAATTACACAACAATTGCATAATTAAAATAACAAAAATTAGACCAATTTTAGCACCCTAGAAATAATTTTAATAAATATAATCTTATTATATTAATTAAAATTAAATATATTAAATATAAAACATTTTTATAATTAAATATATTAATAAAAGTCCGTTTTCTACCCGTTGCTCCTCGCGTGAAACGGCTTCGGCGTTGCAACGTTACTTTTGTCGTTTTCTATCGAGCGTTGCGCAACCCCACAACGTTGCAATGCTGTCGTCTTCTCCAACCGCGCGCTGCCGCAGATGGCGTTGGTAACGCCGAAGGTAGCGTTGCAACGCTATTCACAGAACAACCATAGGAATCTCCATTCCTTGCTCGTTTTTCCTCCGATCTTCTCAGCAACCGCTTTGCCTCGATCGACACGGACTTACAGACTCGATTTACAATTAAATTTACCCAAAACACCGGGCCCTTACATTGAACATTTCAATGAAATTGTAAATCTAAGTGCCAAAATGGAAAACATCTTATTTCGTAAAAATCGTTCATACATCTCATGCTCAAAAATAGTAAATCCCACCTTGTTCTTGAACAATCCTGAACATAAATCAAGAATGCAATTGGGCTCGGATACCAATTGATGGGAATCGAAGTCTCCGCAGCGGAAGCGATTGCGAATCGCGCGCTCTTGATTTAGTTACAATGGAAATTTCAAGATCGTGAACATGGATTAAGCATATAATAAGAGTATGGACAACAAGTATATACCTTTGAAGAACCTTTCTTCAAGTGCTTCTCTCTCCACGATCACGATCTCAAAGAACAAGAACTCAAATGACGAACACCGAGGCACCACCACCGGATCTTCTCCGTTGTTCTCTAGGTGAGGAGGAAGTTGGGTTCCCTTTAGGAGTAGTGACGTATTTTTGAGAGAGATTTGTGTTTTGGAACTCTTCCAACAACACAACAAGGAGGCTAGGAATACACTTAGAAGTCTTAACCTAGTTGCATCTCATGCAACTATATATATAGAGGAATGGGATGGAAATGACCATTCTACCCCTCCTTTAATCTCTCTTTAGTATATAGTTTATATATGAATCTAATTCACATTAAAACTATATATTATATCAATTATATCATATATAATTGATATAACTCCTCAAGTATGAAATTGAACACTTCAATTTCACTCCTAACTTTATACCCTCAATATTACCATGTTGAGCCAACAGAGGATCTAATGGACCTACTGGATCATGAGCTCCAATGATGTGAGATTAACTCGATCAAACTCTTTAATCCAGCTTAATCAATATTCATTAACTACCGATCCCACTCCACTATAGACTTGTAGTTTGCACTCTCCTCACTTTGTAGATATTATTGTGTCCATCGATATAGTCATTGCCCATGAGTCGACCCTTCACGGGTTGTTCAGTAATCACGGTGGGTCAAATTACCGTTTTACCCTCGTGATTACTTCTTTGCTCCTTAAGCACCACCGATCCTCAAATGAACAACAAGTCTAAGGTCCTACCTTAGACTCATACCCTCATAGAGGGTGGGGCCCCCGTTGTTCAAGACACCGAGACGATTCTTAAGGGAACAACCTATCTAATTCCTCGATGAGAGGAATAAGTGAATTCCATCTTGCACGATTAAGTTCCTAGCTACATATGAGGTTCTCGTTCTGAGAAGGTAGGCTTATTGAGTCTGTTCTGAGTCACTCTCACCCATACTAGTCTAAGGACAAACCCTATAAGCAGGAGTTCTTAACTTTCTCAAGATTCGAGTCAAGTCACTTATGACCATCTATAAATTACTAGTCTTATCCACGTTAGCGGTGTTATCTTTGGTTAGACTAATAATTTTGCGATCCGATCTTGTATGAACTCTTCATACAGGATGCCCCACTCGCATGTCAACTACATGAATGAGTTGGATTACCTCATTTGTACTAATTACAAAGTGGGTCGCATCCATGGTGTTACCAGAATGAAGTTTCCAACCTTATTCTTATACCATAGACTATTTAGGTTATAATCTTGAATTCAACCCAATTAGTGTCCACTACACTGATTTCAAGATAAGTGTTATAACCTTGGAGCTTAGTTTATTGGATTTATAAAAGCAAGACTGTAAACTTATCAAAAGAAATAACACTTTATTTAATTGATCAAGATTACACAAGTTTAGGGCATAAATCCCAACAAGTGATACCAGGTTTACTAGAAAACTTATTTCAATTTCTTGTCTTATAGAACAATGTATTTATGTTTCTTTCTCTATGAATAAAGTGTTTATTTTGAAGAAAGGTATGGAAATATGTTCAGCTTCATTAGAAATGGGTTGTATGTTTTAAGGCCTAATTCAGTCAAAATGGTTTTGAACACTGAATTATTTAAAACGCAAACGAACTGTTGGGTTTTTTGTCCTAATCCGTGTTTTAAATTACTGTTTGAAATTAATAAAGTGTTATTCATTTCATTACATTGTGTCTCGCAAATTTTACAAACTTTTCCAATAAACTAAGCTCCGGTGGTCATTGAATTTATGAGAGAACTATAACTTGAGCGGTGTGTAGTGGACACTGGGGAGGATCACGTTCGAGTAAATGATCCAAACGGTCTACAGTATATGGATAGGGTTGGAGACCTATTCCTGGATACGCTGTGGATGCGACCCGCTTTGTATTAGATACAAACGAGGTGATCTGACTCGTTCATATAGTTGACATGCAGTGAGGGCATCCTGTGCAATGAGATTGTACAAGACCGGACCATGAATTATTAGACCTCACGATGTAACATCGTTGTGAGGGACTAATAACCGTGAGATGACCATTAGTGACTCGACACGAATCCTCGAGCGTGTTTACGAACTCCGCTCTGCGGGTCCGTCCTTTGACTAGTACGGGTGAAGGTGGTCACAGTTACTCGCCCAATATGCCTATCTTTTTAGGAACATGACCAAGTAGGGAGCTGGGAACTTAACTACGCGAGATGGAATTCACTCGTTCCCGCCTTTAGGGAAACTAGAGGGGTTGTTCCCTTAAGTGTTGTCTCCAGGGCTTGGACAACGAGCACCCACCTTCTCACTGGCCCGAAAAGGGTGTTGTGTATGGTTGGACCATCACAATATGTTGTTCATTAGAGGAGCAGTGGGGACTTAAGGAAAAAGAGATAGACACAGGGGTAAAATGGTAATTTAACCTAGCCGTGTCTATAAACAACCTGTGAAGGGTCGACTCATGGTTATTGGTTATATCAGTGGACACGTAAGATTCTGCACTGACGGGAGTGAAGCTACGGGCTTTAGTGGAGTGTTACCGTAGCTAATGAATGTTGATTAACCGAGTCAAAGAGTTTGATAGGTTAATCTCGGATCATTGGAGTAGTCCTTTGTAGGGTCCATTAGGTCCCTCGGTTTGCTCCATCTAGGTTAAAAGAAGGATTAGAGTTTTTGTATGAAATTGTAGTGTTCAATTTCACTTAAAGGCATATATGTCATTTATATGAGATATGAATGATATAATATATAGTTTAATGTGAATGAGATTCATGATAAACTATAGCTTAGCCTAATTGTTGAATTAGGGCTAATTGGAGAAACTAATTGAGAGAAATAAAATTGGATGTGATTCAATTTAATAAATCCACAATTATTGCAAATGTGATTTGCAATATGAGATATGAGATATCTTATATTACATGGTTATGCAAATGTTGTGGTAAAATAGTAATAATGTGGAGATTTTAACTCCATGTTTTTTCCACTATTTAAACCCTTCTTGCAAGATAGATGTGATGCAACTCTCTCATTTTTTGGATTCTCACCATGAAGAAGAGAAACCTCTCTCAATTTTCTCTCCAACTCTCTCCTCACAAAAAACACTAAGATCCCACCATCTCCCTTCTTTCCAAAAGAAGAACAACCGAGATTCCAAGTTGTTGTGACCGGATCTTGTTCGTGAGTTCGTGTTCTTTGAGATCGAGAAGCACGAAGTGTTCGTGATCAGGGAAGAAAGTTTGAAGATTTCTCTTCAACAAGTAAGTGTGTTCTTCTTGCTGTAATTTTTTCTTTATTTGTATGTTTAACTTAGATCTAAGTTTTAGGTCGTTTTAACGAACTTCTAGTAGCGTAACGATACCTTCACGATTCGATCGTCTTCAGCTGCGCGGGGATTCTCATTCACTTCAATTGGTATCAGAGTCAGGTTGATGGTTCTTCGTTATGCACTATTTTTCGTTCAAATTACGTGGGTAAATTACCTTATTTCAAGAGATGAATGGTGGGTTTGCATAATGGATGTTTCGGTTTTTGGCACTAGAGTAGATTTTTACAATTCTGTTGATGAGATCAATGTAAAGGCCAATTGTTTTTAGGGATTTTTGTTGTAAATCGAGTCTGTAAGTCCGAGCCTTTAGTAGCAACAGTTGCTGTGAAGAAATCGGAGCGGAAACGGGTGAAATTCGAAGCAAAACAGCAAAGGTGTTTGTTGTACAGGTGACGGCGTTGAGACACTCTTAATTGATCTCAACGCTATCCTGGCGGGAGCAAGGCGCGCTGCAGGACAGCGTTGCAACGCCACGGCTTGGAGCACGCGGGGCGTGACGCAGGACGCACGCGTAGTGGGCAGTTCGCAGACGGTTTCGCGCAACGTGGGCGAGTTTGCTTAATGGTTTCGCGCAACGTGGGCGAGTTTGCTTAATGGGGCAGGTGTTTTTTTGTATTTTATTTATTTATTAAATGTAAAATGTATTTATATTTATTTATTTAATTATTTTATTAAATAACATTAATATAAATGTTATCTTAATGTTATTTAATTAAATAATTGCCCCTAGGTGCTAAAAACCAGTCCATTTTTGCTATTTAATTATTTTATGCATGAGATGTATGATTTAATTAAACTCTATGTGCATAGTGTATGTCATATAGATTTAAAATCCCACCTTAGGTTAAACATATTCATTCATCATTTATATTATAAGAGTTATAATAAATAGTTTGCATGATAGGTTATATTATAAGTGTTATAATATAATTAATTGCATGTTTTAATTTAATTCATATAAGTGTTATAATTTTTAGATTAAAGTATGCTCATGCATTTAAATTCATGTGATGAATTATTTTTTTTATAGTATATAGTAATTCATGTGATTAATGATCAAGCACTATAACATAGAAATGCATGCAACCTAAGTTAATTATTAGTTTTAAAGAGTTTAGAACTTGAATAATTAGACTTAGGTTTTCTAGTTCTAATAAGATTAGAATTAGGAAATCAAAGTTTAGTCTATGAATGGTGACCTGATTAGTAACTCTATCTAAGGAAGGTTTTGTCTAAGGCTGGGGTATTTAAGTTGACGCTTGCGGAACACCCCTATCTGAAAACCAATCTGGGAGTGAATTCGGTCCGGAGATTCTTAGATTTTACTTATTGTGAGTGTCGTTAATTAAAAGTGTTTAATTTACTCACATAGACCTAAGTAATAATGTGATTATATACTTAGGTTAAATACCATATAAGAGTTATATTGGTAGACTTAGGTAAATTTTAGCTGGTTTATCTAGGTCAATCCCTAATAAAAATAAAGTGCTGAGTGGGAGGAAATATAGTGTATGAGATACATTTAATTTCCGACCACAAATCTCCGTTAAGTCCGCACCGTGAGATCCATACTCGACCTCGTGGCGCAAATGGGAGCGTCTCCCTTCGGATGGCATTTGTATGGGTCAATATCATCGTGGATGGAGAGAGTACTTATAGTGAGTGGGAGCGGGACTTGTGTAAATGGGACCCACGGTCTCTTCTTTCGATTCACACCGTGAGACGCCTATGATCCGCCTGCTAGTTTGGCCTGGACCAGACAATCCCTTCGGAGGGCCTAATCATGGGAGTCGGAACACCGTGAATTCCCGAAAGGGATACAGTTTCCTAGTTGGTTTTCCTTCTTTGTTCACCTTTCGGGTGGCTATTGTTTGGATGGATGCTTCGAAACTTAAATATTGAGGGTGACACTCACAGAATTCGTTAAGAGTTAATGAATTCGTCCGAACAATGGTAATTAGATGCCTAATGCAATAAGACTTATTCAAGGATTAGGGTCTGATCGATAAAATCTCGCCCTAGAGGAGGACTGCTCATTCACCCTTCGGTGGCGGTCATTCTAAACCTTTAGGATATCATTGCAATTTTTTGAATGACCTAGGGATCATGAAACATTTTTTGCTAAAACTTGATTGGATTTCAAAAGATTTTGGCGAGACTGACACAAAGTTTTAATTTTTCAGCTTAAAACATGTCTAACTCAATAATAGCTCTACTCGCGTCTCACAAATTAATGGAGATAATTACCAAACATGGAAAAACAACTTGAACACAATTTTGGTAACTGACGACATTAACTTCGTGCTCTCTGAGAAGTGTCCTCAGATGTCAGGCTCGACTGCATCGCGAAGTGTTCGTGATGCATACGATCGATGGATCAGGGCCAATGAAAAGGCCAAAGTCTATATCATTGCCAGCATGTCTGATGTTTTGGCAAAGAAGCATGAGCTGATGGTCACTGCTAAGGAGATGATGGAGTCCTTGCAGGATATGTTTTGACAACAGTCCTTTCAAGTCCGACATGACTCGCTCAAATATGTCTTCAACGCACGGATGAAAGAGGGGTCCTCTATCCGTGAACATGTTCTAGACATGATGACCCAGTTTAATCTAGCGGCGATGAACGGGGCTTCAATCCACGAGTCGAGCCAAGTCAGTTATATCTTGGAGACTATTCCGAAGAGGTTCCTTCAGTTTCGTAGCAACGTTGTTATGAACAAGATAAACTACTCACTGACAACTCTTCTTAACGAGTTGCAAACCTTCGATCTTTGATGAGGATCAGGACGTCGCAAGCTGAGGCAAATGTTGCCTTTAGGTCTTATCACAGGGGTTCGACCTCTGGGACAAAGCCTGTAGCTCCTTCACGCCCGAAAGGGAAGAAGAAGATGAAGAGGGTAGAACTGACCGAGCTGCCACCCAAAAGGGCAAGAAGGTCAAGGACGTTGTGGAGAAAGGAAAGTGTTTCCCAAAGAATGGGGAGACATCTGGAAGAGGAGGCATCCCAAATTCTAGGCCGAGAGGAAGAATCAAGGTAAATGTGATTTACTTGTGATGAAACCTATTTAGTGGAGAGTAGTGACTCGGCCGATATTGGATTAGGCGCCACTAACCATGTTTGTTCTTCTTTTCGTGGGATTGATTCTGGCGATAGGCTGCGAGAGGTGAGGTGACTCTACGGGTTGGATTCGGGGAGCTTGTCTCTGCTGCAGCGGTCGGCAAGGTGAAGGTACATTTTGTCAGGAACTACATTTTGTTGGACAATATGTATATAGTTTCAGGGTTTACTAGAAACCTAGTTTCTATTTCCTGCCTGTTAGAACAATGTATTTTCGTTTCTTTCCATGGTAATAAAGTGTTTATTTCCTGAAATGATAATCTTATTTGTTCTACTTCACTTAAGAATAATCTGTATGTTTTGAAACCTAATTCGGTCACAAGTGTTTTGAATATTGAATTGTTTAAAACGGCAGAAACGCGAACTAAAAGAGCGAACATTTCTCCTAAAGAAAATGCCCATCTTTGGCATATACGGTTAGGCCACATTAATCTCAGTAGGATTGAGAAACTAGTTAAGAGTGGACTTCTAAACGAGTTGGAAGAAAACTCTTTACCGGTGTGTGAGTCATGCCATGAAGGCAAAATGACCAAACGTCCTTTTAGTCGAAAAGGATATAGAGCCAAGGAGCCCCTTGAGCTTATACATTCCGACCTCTGTGGTCCGATGAATGTTAAAGCACGGGGAGGTTATGAATACTTCGTGTCTTTCATAAATGATTACTCGAGGTATGGGTATATTTACCTAATGCATAAGAAGTCTGAAACTCTTGAAAAGTTCAAGGAGTACAAGACTGAGGTTGAGAATCTTTTAGGTAAATCGGTTAAAACACTTCGATCGGATCGAGGTGGAGAGTACACGGACACTGAATTCCAGGACTATATGATAGAACACGGAATTACGTCTCAACTCTCAGCACCTAGTATGCCAAACCAGAATGGTGTATCGGAGAGGAGAAACAGAACCTTGTTGGACATGGTTCGGTCGATGATGAGCTATGCTCGTCTCCCTGTTTCCTTTTTGGGTTACGCAGTAGAGACTGCGGTTTATATTTTGAAAAACGTTCCATCGAAGAGTGTTTGTGAAACACCTTTCGAACTCTGGAATGGTCGTAAAGGTAGTTTACACCATTTCAAAATTTGGGGATGCCCGACCAATGTGTTGGTGTCAAACCCAAAAAAGTTGGAACCCAGTTGGAAATTGTGCCTATTTCGTAGGTTACCCTAAAGAGACTAGGGGTGGTCTATTTTTCGATCCTAAGGAAAATAGGGTGTTTGTGTCGACAAACGCTACTTTCCTAGAGGAAGACCACGTTAGGGATCATTTACCAAGGAGTAAAATTTTGTTAAATGAAATGGATAGCACATCAACAAGAGTTGCTGATGGGGCTAGTATATCAACAAGTGTTGTTGATCTTAGCACATCTAGTCAAATCTGTTCCCAAGAGTTGGGAATGCCTCGACATAGTGGGAGGGCTGTGAGACAGCCAGATCGTTACATGGGTTTAGCTGAAACCTCAGTCGTCACTCCTGATGATGACTGCGAGGATCCATTGACCTATGATCAGGCAATGGTTGATGTTGACAAAGACGAATGGATTAAAGCTATGGACCAGCAAATGGAGTCGATGTACTTCAATTCTGTTTGGGAGCTTGTGGATGAACCGGATGGGGTAAAACGTATTGGTTGCAGTAGGGATTGTCAGTACTAGGCCCGACATCTGTTATACAGTAGGGATTGCCAGTAGGTATCAATCGAATCCAGGATTATATCACTGGACAACCGTAAAGGCAATCCTCAAGTATCTTAGGAGAATGAGGAACTACAACTTAGTGTATGGCAGTGGGGATTTGATCCTTACGGGATACACAGATTCTGATTTTCAGACCGATAAGATTCTAGGAAATCCACTTCGAGGTCAACCTTCATTCTAAATGGAGGAGTTGTAGTATGGCGAAGCATCAAGCAGGGATGCATCGCCGATTCCACTATGGAAGCGAAGTATGTTGCGGCTTGTTAAGCTGCAAAGGAAGTTGTTTGGCTTAGGAAGTTCATGACAAATTTGGAAGTTGTTCCAAATATGAACTTGTCGATCACACTGTTCTGTGATAATAGTGGTGCAGTAGCAAACTTCAGAGAGTCTCGGATCCATAAGAGAGACAAACACATTGAGCGGAAGTATCACGTGATACGGGAGATTGTGCACTGCAAATACGTGACAGTCACGGAGATAGCGTCGGAGCACAACGTAGTGATCCATTTATAAAGCCCCTCACGGCTAAGGTGTTTGAGGGTCACCTAGAGAGTCTAGGTCTTCGAGTACTTCCTTACTAGGGCAAGTGGGAGATGTGTAAACGATTATTCAATGCCCTAGTTTATTGTATTACTTGGTTGTAATTTATGTAGATTTCAGAAATGTATTTTCTCCACTAGCTTAGTCCAAGTGGGAGTTTGTTGGGTTTTTTGTCCTAATCTCGTGTTTGTAAATTACTGATTGAAATTAATAAAGTGTTATTCATTTCATTACTTTGTGTCTCACAAATTTTACAAACTTTTCCAATAAACTAAGCTCCATGGTCATTGAATTAATGAGAGAACTAGAACTTGAGCGGTGTGTAGTGGACACACTGGGGAGGATCACGTTCGAGTAAATGACCGAACGGTCTACTGATGATATGGATAGGGTTGGAGACCTAATCACGGATACACTGTGTGGATGCGACCCGCTTTGTATTGAATAAAAACGAGGTGATCATACTCGCTCATGTGGTTGACATGCGAGTGGGGCATCCCTGTGCAATGAGATTGTACAAGACCAGGACCGCGGAATTATTAGACCTCACCGATGTAACACCGCTGACTATAAGGACTAATAACTTCGTGAGATGACCATTAGTGACTCGACCGAACCGAGCGTGTTACGGACTCCCTCTCACGAGGGTCCTGTTTCTTTGCCTCAATGCACGTGAGGGTGGTCACGATTACTCGCCCAATATGCCTATCTTCTCGTGGATAGGACAAAGTAGGGAGCTGGGAACTTAACTACGCGAGATGGAATTTACTCGTTCCCGCCTTTAAGGAAACTAGAGGGGTTGTTCCCTTAAGTGTTGTCTCCAGGGCCTGGAAAAGGGGCGCCCACCTTCTCATTGGACCAAAAAAGGTGTTGTGTATGGTTGGACCATCACAATATGTTGTTCATTAGAGGAGCAGTGAGGACTTAAGGAACAAGAGGTAGACATGAGGTAAAACGGTAATTTGACCCAATCGTGTCTACGAACATCCTTTGAAGGGTCGACTCATGGTTATTGGCTATATCAGTGGACACGTAATATTCTATACTGACGGGAGTGCAGGTACGAGCTTTAGTGGAGTGTTACCGTAGCTAATGAATGTTGATTAACCGAGTCAAAGTGTTTAATAGTTTAATCTCGGATCATTGGAGCCCGTCACTGTAGGTCCATTAGGTCCCTCGATTGGCTCCATCTGGGCTAAAAGAAGGGTTAGAATTTTGGTATGAAATTGTAGTGTTCAATTTCACTTAGAGGCATATATGTCATTTATATGAGATATGAATGATATAATATATAGTTTAATGTGAATGAGATTCATAATAAACTATAGCTTAGCCTAATTGTTGAATTAGGGCTAAGTGGAGAAACTAATTAAGAGAAATAAATTGGATGTGATTCAATTTAATAAATCCACAATTATTGCAAATGTGATTTGCAATATGAGATATGAGATATCTTATATTATATGGTTATGCAAATGTGATTTGCATAACCTAGGGTTGTGGTAAAATGGTAATAATGTGGAGATTTTAATTCCATGTTTGTTCCACTATTTAAACCCTTCTTGCAAGAAGGATGTGATGCAACTCTCTCATTTTTTGGATTCTCACCAAGAAGAAGAGAAATCTCTCTCAATTTTCTCTCCAACTCTCTTCTCACCAAAAACACTAAGATCCCACCATCTTCCTTCTTTCCAAAAGAAGAACAACCGAGATTCCAAGTGATTGTGACCGGATCTTGTTCGTGAGTTCGAGTTCGTTGAGATCGAGAACAACGAAGTGTTCGTGATCAACGAAGTCTTCAACAACTAAGTGTGTTCTTCTTGCTGTAATTTTCTTCCTTTATTTGTATGTTTAACTTAGATCTAAGTGTTAGGTAGTTTTAACAAACTTTTAGTAGTGTAACGATACCTTGACGATTCGATCGTCTTTCGATACGCGGGGATTCTCATTCCCTTCACGCACAAACTAAGAAACGTAAAATTTCTCCTAAAGGAAATGCTCGTCTTTGGCATCTTAGATTGGACCACATTAATCTCAATAGGATTGAGAGATTGATAAAGAATGGACTTCTAAATCAGTTAGAAGAAAATACTTTACATGTATGTGAGTCCTGCCTAGAAGGCAAAATGACTAAAAGACCTTTTAGTGGAAAAGGTTATAAAGCCAAAGAACCTCTTGAGCTTATACATTCAAACCTTTGTGGTCCGATGAGTGTTAAAGCGAGGTGGTTATGAATATTTCATCTCCTTTGTAGATGATTATTCTAGATTTTTGCATATTTACCTAATACAACATAAGTCTGAAGCACTTTAAAAGTTCAAGGAATTCAAGACTGAAGTTGAAAATCAATTGGGTAAAACAATCAAAAGGCTTCGATCAGATCGAGGTGAAGAGTACATGGATTTAAAATTCCAGAACTATATGATAGAATATAGAATTACATCCCAACTCTCGGCTCCGATACACCACCACAAAATGGTGTATCGGAAAGGAGAAATAGAACCTTGTTGGACATGGTTCGATCAATGATGAGTTATGCTCATCTCCCTAGTTCATTTTGGCGTTACGCAGTAGAGACTGCGATATACATTTTGAACAATGTGCCCTCGAAAAGTGTTTCTGAAACACCTTTTGAACTCTTGAAATGACGTAAAGGTAGTTTGTGTCATTTCAGAATTTGAGGATGTCAAGCACATGTGATTGTGACAAATCCAAAGAAGTTCGATTCACATTCAAAATTGTGCCTATTCGTAGGCTATCCAAAAGAAACAAGAGGTGGTTTATTCTATGATCCTAAGGATGATACGGTTTTTGTGTCGAGAAATGCCACTTTCTTAGAGGAGGCCCACATAAGGGACAACAAACAAAGAAGTAAAATTGTGTTTAGTGACTTAGACGGAACAATGGCAAAGGTTGCTAATAAAACTAGTACGTCAACAAAAGTTGTTGATACTAGCTTGTCTAGTCAAGAGAGTCCATCTCAAGAGTTGAGTATGCCTCTACGTAGTGGGAGGGTTATAACACAACCTGACCATTACATGGGTTTATCTGAAACCCAAGTTGTTATACTAGATGACAACTGCGAGGATCCATCGACTTATAATCAAGCGATGGTTGACGAAGACAAAGACAAATGGGTCATAGCCATGGACCAAGAAATGGAATCTATGTACTTCAATTCTGTTTGGGATCTTGTAGATAAACCTGATGGGGGTAAAACCTATAGGTTGTAAGTGGATCTACAAGATAAAGCGTGGTGTAGATGGGAAGGTGCAAACCTTTAAAGCTAGACTAGTAGCAAAGGGTTATACCCAGGTTGAAGGGTTGACTATGAGGAAACCTTTTCACCTGTTGGTATGGTAAAGTCTATCCGTATCCTACTTGCCATTGCGACATATTATGACTATGAGGCATGACAAATGGATGTCAAGACAACCTTTTTGAATGACAATCTTGAGGAAAACATCTACATGGACCAACCCAAAGGGTTCATTGAACCAAGACAAGAGCAAAAGGTTTGCATGCTTAAAAGGTCAATTTATGGACTGAAACAAGCCTCTAGGCCCTGGAATATAAGATTTGATGAGACAATCAAATCTTATGGTTTTGACCAGAATGATTATGAACCTTGTGTCTACAAGAAAATCATCAATAGTTTTGTCGCATTCCAAGTTCTATATGTAAATAATATCCTACTCATTGGGAATGATATAGGATATCTTAGTGACATTGAAAATTGCTAGCTACTGAATTCCAAATGAACGATTTAGGTGATGCACAGTTTGTTCTTGGGATCCAGAATTTCTAGAACCGTAAGAATAAAACACTAGCCATGTCTCAAACATCTTACATAGACAAAGTGTTGTCTAGATTTAAGATGCAAGACTCAAAAAGGGCTTATTGCCTTTTAGACATGGAGTCCATTTTTCTAAGGAACAATGTCCTAAGACATCTCAAGGAGTTGAGGATATGAGACTGATTCCTTATGCATCAGCTGTTGGGAGCCTTATGTATGCCATGTTGTGTACTAGGCCGGACATTTGTTTTTGCAGCTTGGAATGGTCATGAGAGGTATCAATCCAATCAATGACTCGAATAAAGGGGGCAGTGATTAAAACAATCCTTAAGTATCTACTGAGAATAAGGAACTACATGTTTGTGTATGGGGCTAAGGATTTGATCCTCACAGATACATGATTCTTACTTTCAGATTGATAAAGATTCTCGAAAATCTACATCAGGTCGTGATTTATTCTTAACGGAGGAGTTGTAGTATGGCTAAGCGTCAAGCAAGGATGCATCGTTGATTCCACCATGGAGGCCGAATATGTATCACCAGAAACAAACCTAAAGAGGTCGTTTGGTTAAGGAAATTCATGCTAAATTTGGAAGTTGTTCCAAATATGACTTTGCCCATCACGTTTGTATTGCAATAACAGTGGTGCGATGGTAAATTCGAGGAACCCCGGTCATAAGGGGAAAGCACATTGAGCGTAAATATCATCTCATCAGGAGATCGTGCATAGAGGAGATGTGATTGTCACGAAGATAGCCTCAGAGCACAACGTTGCTGATCCTTTTACAAAGGCTCTCATGGCTATAGTATTTGAGAGTCACCTAGAAGGTCTAGGTTTACAAGTCTTCCCCAACTAGGCCAAGTGGGAGAATTTTGTACCAAGGGTTTAAATGCCCTAGTTTATTGTATTTACATTACTGTAATGTTTTAGTACTCCACAAGTTTTAGGTCAAGTGGGAGATGGTTGGCATTTATGCCCAAAACTTGTGTAATTTTGATCAAATAAATAAAGGGTTATTTGTTTTGATAAAAATATATTCTTTCTTTATAAATCCAACAAACTAAGCTCCAAGGTTATGATATATCTTGAAAATCAGTGTAGTGGACACTATTTGGATTGTGTTCAAGAATATAACCTAAATGGTCTATGGTATAAGAATAAAGTTGGAAACCTTATTCTCGTAATAGCATGGATGCAACCCACTTAGTAATTAGTACAAATGAGGTAATCCAACTCATTCATGTGGTTGACATGCGAGTGAGGTCATCCTGTATGAAGAGTTCATACAAGACCGGACAATAAATTATTAGTCTAACCAGTGTAACACAATAAACAGGATAAGACTGATAATTTATAGATGGTCATTAGTGACTCGACCTGAATCTTGAGCAAGTTAAGAACTCCTGCTTCTAGGGGTTTGTCCTTAGACTAGTATGGGTGAGAGTGGCTGTGTGGCGACTCAATAACCCTACCTTCTCGTGATGAGAACCTCGTAGGTAGCTGGGGACTTAATCAAGCGCAAGATGGAATACACTCATTCCTCCACTAAGGAATTAGATAGGTTGTTCCCTTAAGAACTGACTCCAGGTCCTGAAAGACGGGGCCCCGCCCTCTATGAGGGCATGAGTCTATGGTAGGACCTTAGACTTGTTGTTCATTAGAGGATTAGTGGTGCCTAAGGAACAAAGAGGTAATCACAGGGGTAAAATAGTAATTTGACCCAACCGTGATTACGAACAATCTGTGAAGGGTCGACTCATGGGTAATGATTATATCGAGTGGACACAATATAATCTACATTGAGGAGAGCACAACTACAAGTCTATAGTGGAGTGGCTTGTAGTTAATGAATATTGATTAAATAGATCAAAGAGTTTGATCGGTTAATCTCACATCATTGGAGCTCATGAACTGTAGGTCCATTAGGTCCCTCCGATGGCTCAACATGGTAATATTGAGGGTATAAAGTTAGGAATGAAATTGAAGTGTTCAATTTCATGCATGAGGTGTTATATCAATTATATATGATATAATTGATATAATATATGGTTTTAATGTGAATTAGATTCACATATAAACCATATAATAGTTGGAGAATATAAGAGGGATAGGATGGTAAATTCCATCCTATTTCCCTATATATATAGTTGCATGAGATGCAACTAGGAAAAGCAATTCAAGCTTTTGAAAACCCTAGTGTACCACTTTGTTGTGTTGTTGGAAAAGTTCCAAAACACAATCTCTCTCACAACATCTCATCTCACCTAAAGGGAACCCACCTTCCTCCCTCACGTAGAGAACAACGGAGAAGATCCGGTGGTACTCTCGGTGAACGTTCGGGTTCAAGTTGTTGAGATCGTGAACGTGGGAGAAGGAGCACTTGAAGAAAGAGTTCTTCAAAGGTACAAATCTGTCTCTCCATCTAGTTATTGTATGCTTAATCTTAGTTAAATTATTTTTGATTGATATCCGTGTAAACTAAATTAAGAACGTGCGATTGACTATCGCTTCCGCTCCGGGATTCGATTCCCTACATAAAGCCTGTAAATGCACTCCCGTCAGTGCAAGATATTACGAGTCCACTGATATAACCAATGCCCATGTGTCGACCCTTCACAGGTTGTTCGTAGACATTGTTGGTGAAAGAGTCTAGATTAAGAAAGCGGAAGCAATTTTGGATCTTGAACACTCTAAGTTGATCAATTTTGTAAAATAAAAAACATGCTCAAAGCTGGAAAAACAGAGGGATAGAAAACTCAACTTTGAAGATGAAATTCTCTTCCCCCGGTGAATGGTTTTCAACACGAAAACTTCGTGGACAACCGTTAGAATCTTCCCTACTATCCTCAGGCCTTAGAATGGATTGTGGGATCCTAGGTTGAGAGAATTTGGAAGAAAAGACCTCAAAGGTTACTAATTCAGGAATATTGAAGTTTTTGTAAAATTCTCTCAACATCCCTCAAATCACCATTATATAAAGCTTCAAAAAGCTTCAATGGAGTGACAACTCAAGGGTGATGAGGATGCTTTGAGATGGAGGTGGCCAATTTTGGTGAATTTTGAAGATGAGAGGGATTGGGCAAGTTGTACTTTGGATTTTATGGAAAATCCATGAAAATCCACAAATTTTACATTTAATTTTAATTCTAAAAATCAATATTAAATTGATTTTTAATTAAAATTAATTTAATTAATTTAATTATTAAATAATTAATTTTTAATTTAATTTAATATCAAATATTAAATTAAATAAATTACCCGATCCCGATCGATTTTTTGAACATGGATCTTTATTCATGCTATAAACCGATTCAATATTTAAATCATATTTTATACACCTCCTTTTAATCATAGTTTAATTCACAATTAAGTTATGATTCGTTAAATATATCACATATAATTAACGCTTTCTACCAAACTCGAATTTGAACAATTCAAATTCTTCTCTCAAAATGTTACAAGGCTTAGTCCGAGCTAGTAAGGGGACCTAATGGACCTACAGATCATAAGCTCCAACGATACGAGATTAACCGACCAAACTTTTTAGCCTAGCTAATCAACATTCGTTAACCACGGACACTCCACTAAAGCCCGGTGGTTGCACTCTCCTCTCAGAGATATATTTTACGCCCACTCGATATAACCATGATTAGTAAGCCGATCCTTCACAGTGTCGTTCGTAATTACATACCGGGTCAAAATTACCGTTTTACCTCCTGTAATTACCTCTTGTTCCTTAAGTCCCACTGATGCTCTAATGAACAATTGGTTTGTGGTCCAACCAGCAAACCGAATCCCTCTCGGGCCAATGAGAGGGGTGGGCCCATTATTCAAGACCCAAAGTCTGTACTTAAGGGAACAACCTCTCTACTAATCTCTAAAGTGGGTAGGAGTGAATTCTATCTTGCAGAACTATGTTCCCAGCTATCTACCCGGTTTATCCCTGAAATGGGAGGCTTATTTAGTCGACAGTCTCGAGTCACTCTCACCCATGCAAATCTAAGGATAATACGAATAAACAGGAGTCCATAAAATGCTCAGGATTAAGATCGAGTTACCTAGGTCATCGTATGAATATAGTCGATTAAGACGATGAACGAAGTTATAAAGTCCAAGTGACTATTTCGCGGTCGATCTTATGAAAACTCATTGCATAGGGCGCCCCACTCACATGTCTCCACATGAACGATTTAGGATCACATCGCTTGTTCTCTACAAAGTGGGTCGCGTCCATAGTGTCCCCGAGGATAAGGTACCAAATTTATATCCTTATACTATAGACTTTTCTGCTATAACATGAACTTGATCCACTTTATGTCACACATAAAGTTCAAGTATTCATCCCATAGCCAAGGGTTCTTTATTAGATTAAGGTTAGACAATACACAATAGTCAATAACAACTTTATTGAATAAATTTCAATAACAACTTTATTGTAAAATAGAATATACATTCGATGTATAAAATTACGAAGTTTTAGGACATTAAACCCAACAATCTCCCACTTGGACTAAAACGTCTGTGGGGTAAAAAATGTTGAGCAAAGAAAAATTGTCCTATTGTACAACCCGTAGTCCTTGACTTTCTAGGTGTCCCTCAAACACTTTAGTCATGAGGGGTGATGCGAAAATATCGGATGCCCTAAACTAATGCAAATTAGAATAAAACCCCGACACTTTTACGACGTGCAAGTATACACGGTCGAGAGCAGCAAGTGATAAGTTAAAAGTATCGATCCCACGAGGACTAGTTAGACCTAAGTTAGTGAGTGTCCTAGCAAATTTTCCTTATTTTAGTGCAATGCATGAGTGTGCAATTTCCTATAGTAGATAAACAGATGTGATAAGTAAGACAAGATAAGACTAGACTCAAGAAAATAAGTAAATTTAAATGAGGGGAGAGGAGAATGCAAACAAGAAGATAGATACAAGAGATGAGATTTGTAATGAAACATAAGCTCGGGTTAGTTAGTTAGAGTTCTAATGTTCAATTGGAATAAATTTTTAGTGATGCCTTGAATTTACCTCTACGATGCATTCAAATGATTCTTTCCAAAATCACTAAGTTTTAAAACCTACAATTTCCCAATTGTGATCTAAATTATGCCCATGATTTTAGGTCTAGGTGGGTTAATTATCCCTAATCAACTCAATAATCCTAGAATGAAATTTTAGTTTTCTAATTCATTAGCTTTCCCAAGTTTATGAATTATAGAGAACTTAAAAAGGCCAATTTTAATTCTCATGCACCGTTAAATTTAATAAAATTTCATAAATTCAATTAATGGCATGAACCATAAATTTAATCCAAAATTACATTAAAACAACCTAACCTAAAGAAATTCAGTTCATGATGGAAATTAACTCATAAACTTCTAATTGATGCATGTTTTTATCCATCAAAGAATTCAAGAAAACAACCCAATGATGTTCACAAATTTATCATAAATCAGTCACAATTCTAGCCTAAAAACAGTCACGAATTCGGTCTAAAATAGTGAACAAAAATAGTCTTAAATATGTGTGCAATAGCGGAAAAACAACATTAACAATTAGAGATTAGGAGAGGTAATGACACGAAGCAAAAGATACCACCAAAGACAGCAGACCATAGTAGCAGATTTTGTTTTGCAGGTTCTGTGCGACAGCGATATCTCATCCACCAAAGCTCAGAACGACGATCCAACCGTTCAAAGTAAAGCCCTATGAGTCTTGAATAATCTGGCAAAGTTTCAGCACGATCCAACGGTTGAAACTCCGGCAAACGACAACTTTGTGAGCATCGTCTGTGAAAAACTGAACTGCTGTTGTCGCCCAATGTGACTGCGATATCTGACACAGGAAAGCTCGAAACCACGATCCAACCGTTCAAATGGGAGCTCTATGAGTCCTCAACAGGCTGACAAAGTTTTAGTAAAATCCAACGGTTGGATCGCCGGTAATCACAAATTTCGTGAATGACATCTGTGAAAATCGAACTGCACTCTCAATTTTGTTACAACAATGGCCTCTCGGTTTTGCTACAAAGAATAACACCTCGAATCTTCAATTTTTTCTCACTCTCGTCACGATTGCTACAGCAATGGAACCTTCACGATTTTCCTCTCCAATGCACACCTTTGCTGTAGCAATCGCCCGTTCTCTCTCGGTCTCTTCCTTTTTTTTGCGACTACTCCTTCTCCCCTTTTTCACTTGTAAACCCTAGCCTCTTTATATAAGATGGTGTTGCCCTAATTTCATAAATTACAAAAATGTCCTTAAGGGTAGAAAGACCATCTTACCCTTCTCTAAAATGCCCTTAGGGACTCTTGTAAATTTTTATACTCTCCTGCACACAGGAAAATCCCAAATAAATATATGAAGTCAATTATAAATCAAAATACGCAAGGATTTTTGGAGTTAAGAAAAATCTCAAATTTCGGTCTTTAATTAACCGTTAGCTTATTTTCCTAAATTTCTTAAATTAAAGCACAAAAACATCAAAATTAATTCTTTTTGCACCTAATGCTTAAATTCAAGATTTTAAAGCTAACACACATAATTTAGGGATAAAATAACATGAGGATCACTAAATTAAATGCAATTCAAGTGGGTTAAACACTAAAATTCTAGTAAAATAACTCACTTATGGTGAGTTATCAAGGGGCTTTGTAAACGGATCAACAATGTTATGCTCCGAAGCGATCTGCGTGACGATCACGTCTCCTCGTTGCACAATCTCCCTGATGAGATGATATTTGTGCTCTATATGCCTTCCGCGCTTATCGCTTCTAGGTTCTTTAGAATTTGCCACTGCACCACTATTATCATAATAAAGGGTGATAGGCAAATTCATATTTGGAACAACTTCCAAATCAGTCAAGAACTTCCTAAGCCATACAGCCTCCTTTGCTGCTTCGCAAGTTGCGACGTACCCAACCTCCATGGTGGAGTCAGCAATACAACCTTGCTTTATACTCCTCCATACTATAGCTCATCCGTTAAGAGTGAACACTGATCCTGATGTGGATTTCCTCGAATCTATATCAGTCTGAAAATCAGAGTCAGTATCCTGGAAAGATCAAATCCTTTGCGCCATACACAAGAATATAGTCCCTCGTTCTCCTAAGATACTTGAGGATGTTCTTAAGGGCAGTCCAATGATCATATCCTGGATTAGACTGATACCTGCTGACAATTGCCAGTGCATAGCATATGTCGGGTCTAGTACATAGCATGACATACATCAGACTACCAATAGCTGATGCATAGGGAATGCGTCTCATATCCTCAACTTCTTGAGCTGTCTTAAGATATTGTTCCTTAGTTAAATGAATTTCATGCCTGAAAGGCAATAAACCCTTCTTGGAATTCTGCATCTTATATCTAACCAACATCTTTTCAATATAAGATGCCTGAGAAAGTGCTAGCGTTTGGTTCTTGCGATTCCGAATGATTTGGATTACAAGAAAAAATCGAGCCTCTCCCAAATCTTTCATTTAGAATTGGGTCGCTAGCCATTGCTTAACGCCAGTCAGGAACCCTGCATCATTCCCAATGAGCAAGATATCATCTACGTATTGAACTACGAAAGCTACAGTGGTATTGACTATCTTCTTATAAACACAAGGATCGTCAATATTCTGTTCAAAGTCATACGATTTGATCGCAGTATCAAATTTTATATTCCAGGATCTAGACGCTTGTTTCAATCAATAAATGGATCGTTTAATCTTGCAAACTTTTTGCTCTTGACCCTGAACTATGAACCCCTCTTGTTAATCCATATAGACACTCTCCTCAAGATAGCCATTCAGAAACGCTGTCTTAACATCCATTTTCCAAATTTCATAGTCATAAAACGTGGCAATGGATAAGAGTATTCTAATGGACTTAAGCATGGCAACAGGGGAGAAGGTTTCTTCATAGTCCACCCCTTCCCTTTGGTATGACCCTTTGCCACAGGTCGAACCTTAAAGGTTTGCACCTTACCGGCTTGATCTCGTTTCCTCTTGTAGATCCACTTACAACCGATAGGTCTTTCACCATCTGATTGATCTACAAGTTCCCAGACTGAATTGAAGTACATTGACTCCATTTCAAGGTCCATGGCTTTAATCCACTGGTCCCTATCTATATCATTCATTCCCTATTTATAGGTCAATGGATCCTCAACGCCATCATCATGTATGACGACTTGGGTTTCAGTCAAACCCATGTAACGGTCGGGTTGTCTAACATCCCTCCCACTACGTCGAGTCATTCTCAACTCTTGAGAAGGACCAGCTTGCTCATCAACTTTTGTTGATTTATCTGTAGCTTACTTGAAATTTCACTTAAGACAATCCTGCTTCAAGGTTGATGATCTCTCATGTGGTTTTCCTCTAAGAACGTGGCATTTGTCGACACAAGCACCTTGTCCTCTTGAGGATCATAAAATAGACCACTTTTTGTTTCTTTGGAGTACCCTACAAATAGGCATAATTTTGAACGATGTTCCATTTTCTTTGGATTGGACACCAGCACATGTGCCGGACATCCCCAAATCCTGAAGTGGCGTAAACTACCTTTACGCCCTTTCCATAACTCGTAGGGTGTTTCTGAAACACTCTTAGAGGGAACCATGTTCAAAATATATGCAGCAGCTTCTACTGCATATCCCTAAAACGAATTAGGCAGCTGAGCATAACTTATCATGGATCGAACCATGTCTAATAGAGTTCTATTTCTCCTCTCAGATACACCATTCTACTGAGGTGTACTGGGCGCTGAGAGTTGGGATACGATTCCATGTTCTATCATATAGTCTTGGAATCTCAAATCCATGTACTCTCCACCTCGATCTGATCGAAGTGTTTTAATCATTTTACCTAATGTGTTCTCAACCTCTGCCTTATACTCCTTGAACTTTTAAAGGGTTTCGGACTTATGATGCCTTAGGTATAGATAACCATACCTAGAATAATCATCAATAAAACTGATGAGATATTAATACCCTCCTCGTGCCTTGACATTCATAGGACCACAGAGATCCGAATGCACGAGTTCCAAGGGCTCTTTGGCTCTATAACCTTTTTCAGAAAAAGGTCTTTTAGTCATTTTTCCTTCGAGGCAAGGCTCACATGGTGGTAAAGAGTTGCCCTCTAACTGACTTAGGAGACCACTCTTGACCAATCTCCCAATCCTATTGAGATTAATGTGACCTAGTCTCAAGTGCCAAAGATTGGTACTAGGAGAAAGTTTATGCCTTTTATTTTGAGTATCAGCTGTTTTAAACATCTCGGTGTTCAAAATAGCTATTAATTCGGTTGGTCTTAACACATATAAGTTGTTTTCAAGTTTAGCAAAACATATTCGTACACCTCCTTTGCAAATGAATGCTTCATTATGATCAAAAGATACTTTATACATATGTTCAAGTAAACAAGAGATAGATACAAGATTTCTTTTGATTCCAAGAACCAAAAGTACATTGTCTAATAAAACGAATCTATCTCTAAACAACAGCTTCACTCCTCCCACTACTTTGGCTGAGACAACCACTCCCGTTCCAACCCTGAGAGTTATCTCCCCATCTGCAAGCTGCTGCCAGGAACTAGTTTCCTTAAAAGAAGAACAAACATGGTTAGTGGCTCCTGAATCTAATATCCAGGCGGAATCATCATGTTCCACTAAACATGCTTCTACAACAAGTAAATCATATTTACCTCGTTTTTCCTTCTCAGCTTTCTTTTCTGCAAGGTACTTCGGGCAATTCCTCTTCCAGTGCTCGTCACCACCACAATGGAAACATTTTCCTGTGGCCTTAGCCTTGCGTGTGGGAGCTTGTCCTTTCCCTTTTCCCTTCTTCTTTTTCTGAATACCCTTATTCTTTGTAAAAGAAGGACCAGACTTGGTACCTGAGGACAATCCTTTTAGGAACTTCTTCAAAGCGACAACATTTGCCTCCTTCTCTTTTCCTTTTGATTTCATCAGGGATTCAAAAGTCTGAAGCTCATTGATGAGAGTAGTCAGGTTATATTCGATTTTATTCATCACCGCATTGGTGCGGAATGGGAGGAAACTCTTCGGAAGAGATTCCATAATGAAGGTTACCTGACTTTTCTCATCTATGACAACCCAATTTACCTCTGCCACGTTGAAGTGGACCATCATGTAAAGGA
Source organism: Trichosanthes cucumerina (assembly GCA_036507285.1). Taxonomy (NCBI): domain Eukaryota; kingdom Viridiplantae; phylum Streptophyta; class Magnoliopsida; order Cucurbitales; family Cucurbitaceae; genus Trichosanthes; species Trichosanthes cucumerina. Next base: position 39,982,572 of record CM071836.1, on the reverse strand, counting down.
CATGTTCCATAACAGAGGCTCCCTCCTTCATACGTGAGTTGTAAATGTATTTGAGAGCATCATAATGGACCGATGAGGACGGTTGTCCAAACATCGCCTGTAATGATCCCATTACCTCCTTAGCGGTGACCATGCTCTCATGTTTCTTAGACAACACATCAGATATGCTGGCTAAGATGTAGACTTGGGCCTTTTCATTAGCCCTAATCCATCGGTCATAAGCATCCCGAACAATTCGGTTTGCTGTCGAGCTAGGAGGGGGGAGGACATTCCTCCGTTAAGACGAACCTCAGATCATCAAGAACAAGAATCTTATTCAAGTTTGATTTCCAGGTTCCATAATTATCGCCGCTAAGTTTATTGAAGGCGAGTAATCGGATAAAAGAGTTCGATATCTTTGAAAAAGAATGAATTCTATTAGTGAATTGTTTGTAACCTATCCAATTTAAGAATTTAGCAAAAGTAATAATGTACGCATAAACTCATTATTGTTTTTGCACGATATTTCAGATGAGTCGAGCAATCGCTACCGAGGCGATCAATCACTCCTTCACTGAACCAAGACATTCTTGAGTAAATGCTAACACCGGAATAACTCTTATTCCTATAACATTCTAGTTATCGCTACTTTGGTCAAGAATTTACTAACACTTAGCAATTCTTGTAAGTGTGACCCGCCATTTTCAGACCTCAGAGGTCGGCCCCAACAATGCTACCGAACTGGAGAGAAAAAGCTGGGAATGGACCTAAGAGACCCTATCCATTTCTGGAGTTTGAGTTGTTCTAAACCCCATGTTACATCCCTCCGAATGGATGGTGCTACTTCGGGCAACCTGCAGGCGCAACATGGGAATCTCACGGTCCAACCTAATGAAGGAGACCGTAGGATGTGTTGACACACTTCCTTCGCTCACTTACTATAAATACTTTCTCCATTCACCTTGCTCTTGATTTATGCAAACACCATCTGAATGGGGATGCCCTATTGACATCACGAGGCTGAGCATAAATCTCACGGTGTGAACTTCGTGGAGAGCGTAAGAGGAAATTGATATATTATATATACCTTTTCACTCCCACTAAGTATTTTAAACTGTTTGGGTATACTTTTACTTAGGCATATTCCGGCTAAAACAATATGACCTAAGTCTACCAATATAACAATTATACTGGAATTACCTAAGTCTATTAACCTTTTAATAAACCTAGGTCTATGAGTTTAATTTATTAACTTCTAATAAACACCACTCACGAAAGATAATTTATATGGTTTAAATTCACTCCCAGGTCAGTTCCCAGGTAGGGGTGTTCCGTTTCCGTCAACTTAAGTACCCCAACCTAGCCAGAACCTTCCTTAGTCAGAGTCCCTCTTTAATCAAAGTTTATAAATTATTGGTTTCCTGATTCTAATCTTATTAGAACTAGATAACCTAAGGTCTAATTAATTCCAGTTCTAAAATCATTTTAAAACTAATTAATTAAACTTAGGTTATATGCATTTCTATGTTATAAATTGTTTCATCATTCATCACATGAATAAACATTCATTTATAACAAATTCATCACATGAATAAATGCATAGCAATTATATGTTTAGTTTTTTTTAATTAATATAACCCTTATATTAATTATAATTAAAACATATAATATTTGTTTCATAAATTAATATAACACTTATATTAATTCTTATGAGACCCAATAAACATGCATACAATATATTATAACACTTATAACATACTTTAAATGCATGGGGCATGCTTCCTATGGTGGGATTTTAAAATCTATATGGCATACTTTATGCACATACAATCATGGATTTTAATTAAAACATACATTCACAATGCATAATTAATTAAACAAACTAAAGTGGACTGGTTTTGGCATTTAATGCAAGCAAACTACTAAATTATTACATTAATAATCTAGGATTAACATCGAACCACTTCGAACACTTCAAATTTGGGTCGAACCAGCTTGCAAATTTATGAACCGGACCTTCAAAAGGTTAAACCGGGCTGTAAAAGGCTGAACCGAGCCTCCAATTGATGAAACAAACCTCCAAAATGGAAAAACCGACCTCGAAAAAGTCAGAATCAGTCTAAAATTACCTGAACCGGATCGAAAACGAGCCGAACCAGCCAAAATAGTTGAACCGATCAAAGTCAACCAAATTGGAGTCAAAGTCAATGGTCAACGGACTGGTAAACTCTATCTTCTTCAAAAACACGGGCTGCTGGAGTCTTTAGTTACTGTAGCAAATTGAAATAAACAAAACAGCCTCTGTTTTGGGTTTTCTTTGACCTTTCGAGCTTCTCTCTTCAAATTAAAGGCCTTCCCGAACTCCAAACGACTTGAAATTTTTACAGCTTATTCTACACACATTAATGTTCAAACCACTTGAGCAATTTTAAAATAAAGTACAAATTATTGCTCAATTTAAATGCCAAATCCAGAAGAATACTTTAGACGCCCAGAAAAATTGTATTTCAAAAAACACCCACCACAGAACAAAATAGATCAAATTGAGTGCTCAAAATTTCTCTGATACCAATTGAAAGAGTCTAGATTAAGAAAACGGAAGCAATTTTGGATCTTGAACACTCTAATTTGATCAATCTTGTCAAATAAAAAACATGCTCAAAGCTGGGAAAATAGAGGGATAGAAAACTCAACTTTGAATATCAAATTCTCTTCCCCCGGTGAATGGTTTTCAACACGAACACTTCGTGGACAACCGTTAGAATCTTCCCTACTATCCTCAGGCCTTAGAACGGATTGTAGGATCCTAGGTTTAGAGAATTTGGATGAAAAGACCTCAAAGGTCACTAATTCAGGAATATTGAATTTTTTGTAAAATTCTCTCAACATCCCTCAAATCACCATTATATAAAGCTTCAAAAAGCTTCAATGGAGTGACAACTCAAGGGTGATGAGGATGCTTTGAGATGGAGGTGGCCAATTTTGGTGAATTTTGAAGATGAGAGGGATTAGGCAAGTTGTACTTTGGATTTTATGGAAAATCCATGAAAATCCACAAATTTTCCATTTAATTTTAATTCTAAGAAACAATATTAAATTGCTTTTTAATTAAAATTAATTTAATTAATTAAATTATTAAATAATTAATTTAATTAATTAATTTTTATTTCAATTTAATATCAAATATTAAATTAAATAAATTACCCGTTCCCGGTCGATTTTCCGAACATGGATCTTTATTCATGCTATAAACCGATCCAATATTTAAATCATATTTAAATATATACACCTCTTTTTAATAGTAGTTTAATTCATAATTAAGCTATGATTCGTTAAATATATCATATATAATTAACGCTTTCTCCCAAACTCGAATTTGAACAATTCAAATTCTTTTCTCTCAAAATGTTACAAGGCTTAGTCCGAGCTAGTAAGGGGGACCTAATGGACCTACAGATCATGAGCTCCAACGATACGAGATTAACCGACCAAACTCTTTAGCCTAGCTAATCAACATTCGTTAGCCACCGGGACACTCCACTAAAGCCCAGTGGTTGCACTCTCCTCAATGTAGATATATTTTTGTCCACTCGATATAACCATGATTAGTAAGTCGATCCTTCACAGGTCGTTCGTAATTACAGTTGGGTCAAAATTACCATTTTACCCCTGTAAGTACCTCTTGTTCCTTAAGTCCCACTGATCGTCTAATGAACAATTGGTTTGTGGTCCAACAAGCAAATCGAATCCCTCTCGGGCCAATGAGAGGGGTGGGCCCATTGTTCAAGACCAGAAGTCGATTTAAGGGAACAACCTCTCTACTAATCCTTAAAGTGGGTAGGAGTGAATTCCATCTTATGAGTAACTATGTTCCCAGCTATCTACCCGGTTTTATCCCTAAAATGGGAGGCTTATTGAGTCGGCAGTCTCGAGCCACTCTCACCCATGCAAATCTAAGGATAATCTGAATAAACAGGAGTACATATAATGCTCAGGATTAAGATCGAGTTATCTAGGTCATCGCATGCGAATATAAACGATTAAGACAAGAACGGAGTTATAAAGTCTAAGTGACTATTTCGCGGTCCAGTCTTATGCAAACTCATTGCATAGGGCGCCCCCACTCACATGTCTCCACATGAACGATTTAGGATCACATCATTTGTTCTCTACAAAGTGGGTCGCGTCCATAGTGTCCCCAGGATAAGGTACCCAGCCCTATCCTTATACTATAGGCTGTTCTGGCTATAACTTGAACTTGATCCACTTTTATGTCACACATAAAGTTCAAGTATTCATCCCATAGCCAAGGGTTCTTTATTGGATTAAGGTTAGACAATACACAATAGTCAATAACACCTTTACTGAATAAATTTCAATAACAACTTTATTGCAAAATAGAATATACATTCAGTTTACAAAACCACGAGTTTTAGGACATTAAACCCAACAGTTTGGTCAAATTACCGTTTTACCTCTGTGTCTACTTCTTGCTCATTAAGTCCAGCTGCTCCTCTAATGAACAACAACGTTGTAATGGTCCAACCATATACAACAACTCTCTCGTGCTGAGAGAATGGGCGCCCGTTGTCCAATGTACCGGAGACAACACTTAAGGAACAACCCTCTAGTTTCCCTAAAAAGGGAAGCAGAGTGAATTCCTTCTCGTGTAGTTAAGTTCCCTAAGAAGATAGGCATATTAGGCAAGTAACTATGACCACACTCACCCGTACTAGACAAAGGGCAGACTTCCGTAGACAGGAGTCCGTAACATGCTCAGGATTCAGGTCGAGTCACTAATGGTCATCTCTGAAGTTATTAGTCCCCATCGCATCAATGGTGTTACATCGAAGAGATCTAATAATTCACGGTCCGGTCTAGTAAAATCTCATTGTACAGGATGCCCCCACTCGCATGTGAACCACATGAACGGGTCAGATCACCTCGTTTGTATCTTAATACAAAGCGGGTCGCATCCACAGTGTAACCAAGATTAGGTCTCCAATCCCATCCATATACTGTAGACCGTTCGGGTCATTTACTCGAACGTGATCCTCCCTATGTGTCCACTACACAACGTTCAAGTTCTAGTTCTCTCATATATTAAATGACCCCGAGATTAGTTTATTGGTCAAAGTTTAAATAAAATGCGAGACACAAAATGATGAAAAGAATAACTCTTTATTAATTTTAAATAGTAATTTACAAACTATACGAGATTAGGACAAACATCCCAACAAACTACCACTTGAACTAAGCTAGTGGAGCAAAAACATTTCTGAAATGTACATAAATTACAATGAAGTAATACAATAAACTAGGGCATTGAATACCCGTTTACATATCTTCTACTTACCCTAGTCTGAAAGTACTCGAAGACCTAGACTCTCTAGGTGACCCTTAAACACCTTAGTCGTGAGGGGCTTTGTAAATGGATCAGCTACATTGTGCTCCGACGCTATCAGCGTTAGTGTCACGTCGCCACGGTGCACAATCCCTCGTATCAGGTGATACTTCCGCTCAATGTGTTTGCCTCTCTTATGGCTCCGAGGCTCTCTGGAGTTGGCTACTGCACCACTGTTGTCACAAAACAACGTGATCGGCAAGTTCATATTTGGAACAACTTCCAAATCCGTCATGAACTTTCTAAGCCAACAGCTTCCTTTGCAGCTACACATGCCGCAACGTACTCCGCTACCATAGTGGAATCAGCGATGCATCCCTGCTTGATGCTTTGCCATACTACAGCTCCTCCATTCAGAATGAAGGCTTACCCCGAAGTGGATTTTCAAGAATACTTATCGATCTGAAAGTCAGAATCTGTGTATCCCGTAAGGATCAAATCCCCACTGCCATACACTAAACTGTAGTTCCTCGTTCTCCTAAGATACTTGAGGATTTCCTTTACGGCTGTCTAGTGATCTAATCTTGGATTGGATTGATACCTACTGACAATCCCTACTTGATAATAGATGTCAGGCCTAGTACACAACATGGCATACATCAGACTCCCTACAGCTGAAGCATAGGGGATCCGTCTCATCTCCTCAACTTCTTGAGGAGTCTTAGGACACTGATCCTTAGACAAGTGAACCCCGTGCCTGAAAGGCAACAAGCCCTTCTTTGAGTTCTGCATCTTATATCTCGACAACATCTTGTCAATATAAGACGCTTAAGACATTGCTAGCGTTTTGTTCTTCTGATTCCGGATAATTTTGATACCTAGAACATACTGAGCTTCTCCCAAATCTTTCATTTGGAATTGCGAAGCTAGCCATTTCTTTACGTCAGTAAGAAATCCTACCTCATTCCCAATGAGAAGGATATCATCCACGTATAATATAAGAAATGCGACAGTTTTGTCGACGATTTTCTTGTAGACACAAGGCTCGTCAACATTCTGATCAAAGCCATAAGATTTGATTGCTTCATCAAACCTTATATTCCAAGAACTCGAGGCTTGTTTCAGTCCATAAATATACCTATGAAGCTGGCAAACCTTTTACTCTTTGCCTGTGGCAATGAACCCCTTGGGCTGGTCCATGTAGATGGTTTCGTCAAGGTTGCCATTCAGAAAGGCGGTCTTGACATCCATCTGCCATACCTCGTAGTCATAATACGCGGCAATGGTCAGAAGGATCCTAATTGACTTTACCATGGCAACAGGTGAAAAGGTTTCCTCATTGTCAACCCCTTCGACCTTGGTAAAACCCTTTGCCACTAGTCATGCTTTAAGGTCTGCACCTTTCCATCTACACCACGTTTACGCTTGTAGATCCATTTGCAACCAATAGGTTTTACCCCATCAGGTTGATCCACAAGCTCCCAGACAGAATTGAAGTACATCGACTCCATTTCCTGGTCCATAACTTTAATCCATTCGTCCTTGTCAACATTAGCTATTGCCTGATCATAGGTCAATGGATCCTCGTAGTCATCATCAGGATTGACGACTTGGGTTTCAAATTAAACCCATGTAATGTTCAAGTTTGTCTAACAGCCCTCCCACTACGTCGAGACATTCCCAACTCTTGGGCATGGACTTGATTTGACGTGCTAAGATCAACAACACTTGTTGACGTACTAGCCCCATCAACAACTATTACTGATGTACTGTCCATTTCGTTTAACACGATTTTGCTTCTAGGCAAATGATCCCTAATGTGGTCTTCCTCAAGGAAAGTGGCATTTGTCGATACAAGCATCTTGTTTTCCTTAGGATCGAAAAATAGACCACCTCTGGTCTCTTTTGGGTAACCTACGAATAGGCAAAATTTTGAACGGGGTTCCAACTTTTTCGAGTTTGACACCAACACGTGGGTGGGCATCCCAAATTTCGAAATGGTGTAAACTACCTTTACGGCCATTCCGAGTTCGAAAGGTGTTTCACAAACACTCTTCGGACGGAACGTTGTTCAAAATATACATCGCAGCTTCTCCCGCAGAACCCTCAACAGAATCGTGATATGAGCATAGCTCATCATCGACCGAACCATGTCCAACATGGTTCTCGCTTTCTCTCTCGCGATACACCATTTATGCCGTGGCATACCAAAGTCGTGTGTTGGGACATAATTCCGTGTTCTATCATATAGTCCTGGAATTCAGTGTCCATATACTCTCCACCTCGATCCGATCGAAGTATTTTTATGGTTTTACCAAACAGTTCTCAACCTCGTCTTGTACTCCTTGAACTTTTAAGAGTTTGGACTTCCTATGCATTAGGTAAATATACCCATACCTCGAATAATCATCAATGAAAGATACGAAGTATTCATAACCACCTCGTTCTTTAACATTCATCGGACCACAGAGGTCAGAATGTATAAGCTCAAGGGGCTCTTGGCTCTATATCCTTTTCCACTAAAAGGACGTTTGGTCATTTTGCCTTCGAGGTATGACTCACATACTGGTAAAGAGTTTTCTTCCAACTGACTTAGAAGTCCACTCTTCACTAGTCTCTCAGCCCGATTGAGATTAATGTGGCCTAACCTTAGATGGCAACCATAGGCATTTTATTTTGGAGAAACTTTAACTTTCTTAGTTCGCGTTTCTGCAGTTTTAAATAATTCAATGTTCAAAACGCTTTTGCCTGAATTTGGTTTCAAAGCATACAAATTAGACTCAAATGAAGCTGAACAAATCAAATGGCCTTTGAAAGAAATAAACGCTTTATTATAGTTAAAGGAAATTGACATACACTGTTCAATAAGACAGGAAATAGAAACAAGGTTTATAGTAAACCATGGCACTATGTACAAATTGTCCAACAATAAGTAATTCCGGCCGAAAGAGAGCTTCACTTTGTCGATCGCTGCATCAGAGACTGTCTCTCCAGATCCAACCCGTAGAGTCAAGGCCAAGTGGTTAGTGGCGCCCGAATCTAAAATCCAGGCAGAGTCACTACTCTCCACTAAGTAAGTTTTGATGCACATTACAACGCATTTACCTTGATTCTTCCTCTCGGCAAGGAACTTGGGACAGTTTCTCTTCCAGTGTTCGTCCCCATTGCGGTGGAAACACTTTCCTTTCTCTGCAACTTCCTTGACCTTCTTGCCCTTTTGGGCGACAGCTCGATCATCTTTACCCCTCTTTATCTTCTTCTTCCCTTTCGGGCGACAAGGAGCAACAAGTTTAGTCCTAGAGGTCGAACCCCTGTGATAAGACACTCGTAGGCAACATTTTCCTCGACTTCTCCGTGCCCTCATCCTCATCAAGGATTGGAAATTCTATAACTCATTGAGGAGGGTAGTCAGAGTGTAGCTAATTTTGTTCATAACAGCATTGCTACGAAACTGAAGGAAACTCTCCGAAAGAGTCTCGAGAGTAAAGCTAACCTGGCTCGACTCATCGATCGAAGCCCCCATTCATCTCCGCCTGATTAAAGTGGGTCATCATGTCTAGAACGTGTTCTCAGACAGACGTCTCTTCTTTCATCTGGGTGTTGAAGACGTGTTTGAGTGAATCGTGCTCGACACAGAAGGATCGCTTTGCCCAAACATGTCTTGTACGCGACTACATGATCTCCTGGCGGTGATCATCAACTCGCCCTTCTTTGCCAAAACTTTAGATAAGCTGTCAATGATGTAGACCTTGGCCTTTTCATTGGCCCTGATCCATCGATCGTATGCATCACGAACACTTCGTGATGCAGTCGAGGTCGGAACCTGAGGACACTCTTTAGTAAGCACGAACTTCAGGTCGTCAGTTACTAGAATCGTGTTTATATTATTCTTCCACGTTTGGAAGTTATCTCCCACTAGTTTGTCGGAAGCAAGTAGAGCGATTATTGAGCTAGACATATTTTTAGCTTAAAAAATCAAAATAATTTTGTGTCAGTCTCGCATAAACTTTTTGGAAACCAATCAAGTTTTAGCAAAATTTAATCCTATGATCCATAGATAATTTAAAAATTGCAATGATATCCTGAAGGTTTAGAATGACCGCCACCGAAGGGTGAACAGAAACACTCCTCCTCGAGGATGAGACTTTCTCGACCAGACCCTAATCCTAGAATAATTCTTATTCCATTAGGCGTCCAGTTACCATTATTTGGTCGAATTCATTAACACTTAACGAATCCCATTATTGTGACCCTCAATCTTTAAGTTTCCAAGTATCCGCCCAAACAATAGGCACCAAAGGGTGAACCACGAAGGAAAACCAACAAGGAAATTGTATCCCTTTCAGGAATTCACGGTGTTCCGACTCCCATGATCAAGGCCCTTCGCAGGGATTGTCTGGTCCAGGCCAAACTAGCAGGCATATCATAGGGGTCTCACGGTGTGAATCGAAAGAAGAGATTGTGGGTCCCGTTTTCACAGCTCCTTGTCCCACTCACTATAAGTACTCTCTCCATCCACTTTGATATTGACCCATACAAATACCATCCGAAGGGGAACGCTCCCATTTGCGCCACGAGGCCGAGTATAGATCTCACGGTACGGACTTAACGGAGATTTGTGGTCGAAAATCAAATGTATCTTATACACTTTATTTTCTCTCACTCGGCACTTTAATATTTTCGGGATTGACATAGATAAACCGGATAAAATCTACCTAAGTCTACCAATATAACTCTTATATGGTATTTAGCCTAAGTTTATAATCAGATTATTATTACTTAGGTCTATGTGAGTAAATTAAAACACTTTTAATTAACGACACTCACGAAAAATATAATCTAAGAATCTCCGGACCGAATTCACTCTCAGGTCGGTTTCCAGGTAGGGGTGTTCCGCAAGCGTCAACTTAAATACCACAGCCTTAGACAAAACCTTCCTTAGACAAGTTATTAATCAGTCACCATTCAAAAATTATACTTTGATTTCCTAATTCTAATCTTATTAGAACTAGAAAACCTAAGTCTAATTATTCAAGTTCTAAACACTTTAAAACTAATAATTAACTTCGGTTACATGCATTTCTATGTTATAGTGCTTGATCAATCATCAAATGAATAACTATACTATAACATAATAATTCATTACATGAAATTAAAATGCATGAGCATACTTTAATCTAAAAATATTAAACTTATATTAATTAAATTAAACATGCATTTAATTATATTATAACTCTTATAATATAACCTATCATGCAAACTATATATTATAACACTTATAATATAAATGATGCATGAAATGTTTAACCTAAGGTGGAATTTTAAATCTATATGACATACATTATGCACATAGAAATTTAATTAAATCATACATCACATGCATAAAATAATTAAATAGAAAAAATGGACCGGTTTTGGCACTTAGAGGAATTTATTTAATTAAATAACATTAATATAAAAATTATATTAATTTTATTTAATAAATTAAATTAATTACAAAAGAAATTACATTTTATAAAGAAATATAATTATTTAAAAAAGAAAAATAAATGCCCCACGTTGAAGACTTTCTCCAACTGCCCACTTTCTTGTGAACTGCTCGTTGCACACTCCCTCTACATGTGCAACGTTACAACGTCGTGGGCAGCGTTGCAACGTTGCAGCGTCCAGCGTCACGCCCCGTGTGCTCCACGCCTCATCGTTGCAATGCTACGCCTAGCGTTGTAACGCTACTCTTTCAGCAAGGCCTTAGACCGCGTTGAGATGCCAATGAACAGCGTTGAGACGCTATCGACAGAAGAAGAAGCTCCTCTTGCTTTTCTTCTTCGATTCTCGCCCGTTTCTGCTCTAATTTCATCACAACAACTCTTGCTAGGAACGACTCGGACTTACAGACTCGATTTACAACAAAATGTCCAAAAAACAGGGGCCCTTACATTGATCTAATCAACATAAAATAGTAAATCTAAACTAGTGCCAAAACAGAAAAACATCCATTATTCAAACCAACAATTTATCTCATAAATTAAGGCTATACCAACCTAATTTCAACGAAATACAGTGCACAACATCGAACCAATTGAAGGGAATGAAACTCCCACGAAGTGGAAGACGATCGAATCGTCGTGGTGAAGTTGTGCAACTATTGTACGTTAAAATTAATCTAACGCTTAGATCAAGGCTAAACATGCATAAGATGGAAGAAAAACAATAAGTTAAAGAGAATACTTACTTGTTGAAGACTTCCTTCAATGTTCCTTCCAACGATCCACGAACTCTTCGTGTGCTTCTCGATCTCTTCGATCCCAAACTCTTCTCACGAACAAGAACACTACCACTTGGCTTCTCGGTTGTTCTTCTTTCGGAAGAAGGAGAATGGTGGGATTCTCTTTGTGTTTTGGTTTTGTGAGGAGAAAAGTAGAGAGAATTTGTGAGAGAGAGCTTTCTCTTCTTTTGGTGAGAATTCAAAAAATGAGAGAATGAGTTACAACCCTTCTTGCAAGAAGGGTTTAAATAATGGTGATAGGTGGAGTTGAAATCTCCACCTATTTACCATTTAACTACAACTATAGGTTATGCAAATGATATTTGCATAACCACATATTATAAGATATCTCATTTCTCATATTAAAAATCACATTTGCAATAATGTGGATTTATTAAATTGAATCACATCCAATTTAATATCTCTCAATCTAATTTCTCCAAATTAGCCCTAATTCAACAATTAGGCTAACCTATAGTTTATTATGAATCTCATTCACATTAAACTATAGATTATATCATTCATATCTCATATAAATTACATAAATACGCTTTAGTCAACTTGAACACTTCAATTCACACCAAAACAGTAAACCCTTCTTTTAACCCAGTTTGAGCCAACCGAGGGACTGTATGGACATACAGTGACAAGCTCCAATGATCCGAGATTAACCTATAAAACTCTTTGACCCGGTTAATCAATATTCATTAGCTACGGTAACACTCCACTAAAGCCCGTAGTTGCACACCCATCAATGCAAGATATTACGTGTCCATTAATATAACCAATGCCCATGAGTCGACCCTTCACAGGTTGTTCGTTGACACCGTTGGGTAAAATTATCATTTTACCCCTGTGCCTACTTCTTGTTCCTTAAGTCCCTATTGCTCCTCTAATGAACAACAACGTTGTAATGGTCCAACCATATATAACAACTCTCTCGTGCCAGTGAGAGGGTGGGCGCCCGTTGTCCAAGCCCTGTAGACAACACTTAAGTGAACAACCCCTCGAGTTTCCCTAAAGGCAGGAACGAATGAATTCCTTCTCGTGTAATTAAGTTCCCAGCTCCCTACTTGGTCCTGTCCCAGAGAAGATAGGCATATTGGGCGAGTAGCCGTGACCACCCTCACCCGTACTAGTCAAAGGGCGGACCCCGCCGTTGTGGAGTCCGTAACACGCTCAGGATTCAGGTCGAGTCACTAATGGTCATCTACGAAGTTATTAGTCCTTACTGTCAACGGTGTTACATTAGTAGGTCTAATAATTCACGGTCCAATCTTGTACAATCTCATTGTACAGGATGCCCCCACTCGCATGTCAACCACATGAACGAATCAGATGACCTCGTTTGTATCTTAATACAAAGCGGGTCGCATAGTGTATCTAGTATTAGGTCTCCAACCCCATCCATATACTGTAGACCGTTCGGGTCATTTACTCGAACGTGATCCTCCCTGTGTGTCCACTACACACCGTTCAAGTTCTAGTTCTCTCATATATTCAATGACCCTTGAGCTTAGTTTATTGGTCAAAGTTTGTATAAAATGCGAGACACAAAATGATTAAAAGAATAACTTTTTATTAATTTCAAATAGTAATTTACAAACTATACGATATTAGGACAAACATCCCAACAGTTGGTCCATTAGGTCCACCTTCTAGCTCGTAAAGGGTTCTTAGATCGTTTGTATTTGAAATGTTCAAATTCATTAGGGAATAAATTTAATGTATATAGATACGATATAATATATAGTTTTTAAACTATATATTATAAATTTAATGTGAATATGATTCATATTAAATTATATGAGAGAATTAAATATTTGAAAGAGTTCAAATGTTAAATTCAAATATGAATGTGATTCTTATTTAAAAACTATAGGTTAAAATTTAATGTGCATTAGATGTGCATTAAAACTATAGGATAGAGAGATAAATGATTAAATGTGATTTAATCTATATTAAATATATGACATTTAATTATGATTAATTAAATATGATTTAATTAATTATATATTATATTATTTAATTTATAATTTTGATTATTTAGTAAATATTATAATGAAATAAAAAAAAAGGGAACGTGTGGGGACACGTTCCCCATGTCTCCCAACTCCCTAATCGATAGGGAGTTGGGAGTTACCCTTTGGAGCTGCTTCTTCTCGAATGGAGAGAGGAAAAGATCGAGGCATTCAACACAGTTAACGAATTGCTGAAAAAAATCTCTCTCTCTTAATTCCCGCTCTCTCACACTCAAATTGTTGGCTTTTTCCCACAAAGGAGAGATCTAAGTGGAACTCATAGCCATAGGAGGTTTACTGAGTGGTTGTGTACTGTTGAAAAAATGAAACGGTCTTTTGGTGTTCCTGTGTTGCTGTGTTTTCTTGGAAGCAAGGAGTTGTTGTGGGAAAAACTACAAAGGTAATCTTTCTTCATTTTACTTTAATTGTTAAATACAACATGTTTTCATGTAAATGTCCATGTCTAATTAGATTAGAAATGTATGCTTGTTCTGTTTTACATCAATGTACTGGTTTTTGCTTTTCAACCAAAATAAGCTTGCAATTACGATTCCAAACTCGTTTCCGCTACTCAAGGGGATTAGATCTCTAAGAATGGACTTCTAAACAAGTTAGAAGATGATTCTTTACCTCCTTGCGAATCATGCCTAGAAGGTAAAATGACTTAGCGACCTTTTACTGGAAAAAGTTACAGAGCCATTAAACCCTTTGAACTTATACATTCGGATCTTTGTGGTCCGGTGAATGTTAAAGCTCGAGGAGGGTACGAATATTTCATCTCTTTTATGTATGATTATTCGAGGTATAGTTATCTATACCTAATGCATCATAAGTCTAAGGCTCTTGAAAAGTTCAAAGAGTATAAGGCTGAAGTAGAGATTGCATTAGGAAAAACTATTAAAACACTTCGATTCGATCGAGGTGGAGAGTATATGGATTTGAGATTCCAGGACTATTTGATAGAACATGGAATTAAATCTCAACTCTCAGCATCTAATACACCACAACAAAATGGTGTGTCAGAAAGGAGAAATAGAATCTTGTTGGACATGGTTCGTTCTATGATGAGCTGTGCTCAATTTTCTGCCTCGTTTTGGGGATACGCAGTAGAGACTGCAGTTCAAATCTTGAACACTGTTCCATCAAAGAGTGTTTCAGAAACCCCTTTTGAATTGTGGAAGGGGCGTAAACCTAGTTTACAACACTTCAAGATTTGGGGTTGTCCGACACACGTGCTAGCGACAATCCCAAAGAAACTAGAACCTCGTTCAAGATTATGCCAATTTGTTGGCTATCCCAAAGAAACGAAAGGTGGTCTTTTCTACGACCCACAAGAAAACAAGGTGATTGTATCGACAAACGCCACTTTCTTGGAGGAAGATCACATGAGAAACCATAAACCGCGTAGTAAATTAGTGCTAAATGAAGCTACAGATGAACCAACAAGAGTTGTTGATCAAGCTGGACCTTCATTAAGAGTTGATGGAGAAGCCAGCACCTCAAGTAAGTCTCGTCCTTCTCAACCGTTTGGAATGCCTCGACGCAGTGGGAGGGTTGTTTCCCAACCTGACTGCTACTTGGGTTTAGCTGAAACTCAAGTCGTCATACCTGAGGACGGCGTAGAAGATCCATGGTCTTATAAACAGGCAATGATAGACGTAGACAAGGACCGATGGATCAACGCCATGGACCTTGAAATGGAGTCAATGTAGTTCAATTAAGTATGGGAACTTGGAGACCAACCTGAAGGGGTATGACCCATAGGGTGTAAATGTATCTATAAGAGAAAGAGAGAGATGCATTTAGGAAGGTACAGACCTTTAAGGCTAGACTTGTAGCAAAGGGTTTTACCCAAAGGGAAGGAGTTGACTATGAAGAAACTTTTTCCCCTGTTGCTATGCTTAAGTCTATCAGGATACTCTTGCCCATAGCCGCATTTTATGATTATGAAATCTAGCAAATGGACGTCAAGATCGCCTTTTGAATGGTAATCTTGACAAGAGTATCTATATGTCTCGGCAGAAGGGTTCATAACCCAAGGTCAGGAGCAAAAAGTTTGCAAGCTCAATCGATCCATTTATGGGTTGAAACAAGCATCCAGATCTTGGAATATAAGATTTGATACTGCGATCAAGTCTTATGGCTTTGACCAAAACGATGATGAGCCTTGCGATTACAAGAGGATGATAAACGACAAAGTAGCTTTCTTAGTGCTTTATGTGGATGATATCCTACTCATTGGGAATGATGTAGGATACACAGTCGACATAAAGAATTGGTTTGCGATCCAATTCCAAATGAAAGATTTGGGAGAGCGCAATATGTTCTTGGGATTGAGATCTTCGTGAATCGCAAGAAGCGAGAATGCTAGCCTTGTCTCAAGCATCTTATATCGAAAAAATGTTGTCTCGATATTCGATGCAGAATACCATGAGGGGTTTATTACTTTTCAGGCATGGAGTTCATTTGTTTAAGGCACAGTGTCCTAAGACACCTCAAGAAGTTGAGGATATGAGACGTATTCCCTATGCCTCTGCAGTAGGTAGCTAAATGTATGCTATGTTGTGCACGAGGCCAGACATTTGCTATGCAGTGGGAATAGTCAGTAGGTACCAATCCAATCCAGGGTTAGACCACTAGACAACAGTTGAAAATATCCTTAAGTACCTTAAGTGAACGAGGGGCTATACGCTTGTGTATGGGACAAGGATTTGATCCTTACTAGATACATTGATTATGATTTTCAGACCGATAAGGATTCTAGGAAATCCAAATCGGGATCAGTTTTCACCCTAACGGGGAAACTATAGTATGGCGAAGCGTCAAGCAAGGATGCATCGCTAATTGCACGATGGAGGTTGAGTATGTCCCTGCTTCTGAAGCAGCTAAAGAGGTTGTTTGGCTAAAGAAATTCCTTACTGATTTGGAAGTTGTTCCAAATATGGAATTTCCCATCACCTTATACTTTGACAACAGTGGTGCGGTAGCCAATCCGAAGGAACCTCGCAGCCATAAGCGAGGCAAGCACATCGAGAGGAAGTATCACCTGATACGAGAAATAGTGCAACGAGGAGATGTGACAGTCACGAAGATCGCTTCTGAGCACAACATTGTTGATCGTTTACAAAGACTCTCGCGGCTAAAGTGTTCGAGGGTCATCTGGAGAGTCTAGGTCTACGAGACATGTACATAGGCTAATCTAGGGCAAGTGGGAGATATGTAATGGGTATATGGATGCCCTAGTTTATTGTATTTCTATCTCTGTAACCACTGTTTTAGATTATGATGTACCCCACTAGAGTTTTAGTTCAAGTGGGAGTTCTTTGGGTTTTGTGCCCTAAAACTCGTAGTTTGTATTTTTGTTCTAATTATTGTAATAAATTGTTATTACTTCGATAAAGAGTTATTTACGATATTGCCTTTGTTTTAACCCTAAATCAAATAAACTAAACATCCAAGGTTGTTAAATGTTTCTTTAACTAAATGTAGCGTACATATAAAGGATCTCGGTTCGAGATACAACCTAAAGGGTCTATAGTAAGGGGATAAGGTTTGGGTACCTTACCCTCGTAAAACTATGGATGTGGCCCACTTTGAATATGATACAAACACTGTGATCCTAACGTGCGCGTGTAGATGACATGTGAGTGGGAATATCCTATGTAATGAGATTACATAAGACCAGACCACAAAATAATAACCACTAGATGTAACTCTGTTGACTAGTTAGGTTTCTATTTCACTAGGATGACCTAGGCAACTTGATCTCAATCCTTAACAGGTTATGAACTCCTGTTTGTGAGGGATTGTCCTTTGACTAGTATGGGTGAGAAAGGCCAGATTCGCCGACTCAATATGCCTACCTTCTTAGGGACAAGACCGAGTGAGCAGCTGGGGACTTAGCCTAGCAAGATGGAATTCACTCCTTCCCGCCTACTAGGGTAAGTAGAGGAATGTTTCCTTAAATGGTGTCTCCGGGACTTGAACAAAGGGCCTGACCCTCTCATTTGCCCGAGAGGGACTTTGTTTGTTGGTAGGACCATAAACAAATTGCTTATTAGAGGAGCACTGGTACTTAAGGTACAATATGTAACCCAGGGGTAAAACTATAATTAGACACAGCTAGTGTTACGAGCATTCGTGAAGGATTGACTTGCTGTTATCGGTTAATATCTGTGGACACAGAAATATATCTGCAGTGAGAAGAGTGCAGGTGTGGGACTTTAGTGGAGTGTTTCCGCAGTTAACGAATGTTGATTAGGAGGTTAATGAGATTAACCGAGCAATCCCGTATTGTTGGAGCTTCTGATCTGTAGGTCCATTGAGTCCACCTTCTAGCTCGTAAAGGGTTCTTAGATCGTTTGAATTTGAAATGTTCAAATTCATTAGGGAATAAATTTAATGTATACAGATACGATATAATATATAGTTTTCGAACTATATATTATAAATTTAATGTGAATATGATTCCTATTAAATTATATGAGAGAATTAAATATTTGAAAGAGTTCAAATGTTAAATTCAAATATGAATGTGATTCATATTTGAAAACTATAGGTTAAAATTTAATGTGCAAAAGATGTGCATTAAAACTATAGGATAGAGGGATAAATGATTAAATATGCTTTAATCTATATTAAATATATGTTATTTAATTATGATTAATTAAATATGATTTAATTAATTATATACTATATTATTTATTATATAATTTTGATTTTTTATTAAATATTATAATTAAATAAAAAAAGGAGAACGTGTCAGGAGGAAAAGATCCCAACTCCCAACTCCCTAATCGATAGGGAGTGGGGAGTTACCCTCTGGAGTTGCTTCTTCTTCTCGAATGGAGAGAGGAAAAGATCGAGGCATTCAACACAGTTAACGAATTGGTGAAAAACAACTCTCTCTCTTAATTCCCTCTCTCTCACACTCCAATTGTTCGCTCCTTCCCACAAAGGAGAGATCTAAGTGGAACATAGAGCTATAGGACGTTTACTGAGTGGTTGAGTTCTATTGATAAAACAGAGACGTTCTTTTGGTATTCCTGTGTTGCTGTTTTTTCTTGGAA
Organism: Trichosanthes cucumerina; assembly: GCA_036507285.1. Classification (NCBI taxonomy): domain Eukaryota; kingdom Viridiplantae; phylum Streptophyta; class Magnoliopsida; order Cucurbitales; family Cucurbitaceae; genus Trichosanthes; species Trichosanthes cucumerina. The sequence continues at coordinate 39,963,894 of CM071836.1, read as the reverse complement.
GCAAGGAGTTGCTGTGGAAAAAACTACGAAGGTAATCTTTCTTCATTTTAGTTTAATTGTTAAATACAACATGTTGCATGTAAATGCCCATGTCTAATTAGATTAGAAATGTATGCTTGTTCTGTTTTTCATCAATGTACTTGTTTTTTCTTTTCAACAAAAATAAGCTTGCAATTACGATTCCAAACTCGTTTCCGCTTCTCAAGGGGATTAGATCTCCATCAGTAGGTTCCGACCGGGAATGAGTTCGCGCATGTGTTGTTGAGGATCATAAACGATATGCAGCTTGCATTGTTCACATGATTGTTAGTATGTATCTTCGATTGTGGTCTTAGTACCAAGTCAAGAGAGTTGTGTCATGGAACCCCTCAGGCTAGTTGTCCCTATCTTACTCCTTATTTAGGTGATGTTGTCCTACAACCTTGTGTGGCGAGAAGCTAGCGTGGAGTATGTGTATTGATGATGTCTCGTGGTGAGTCACAATGTGTGTGGCAACAAACCATGGGCAATGATGTCTTGTGGTGAGCCAGGGTAGTTAAGGAAACAAACCAAAGATGAGAGTGTTTCGAGGTGAGTCACAATGAGTGTGACAACATACTCGTAGTGAGACATAGCTTACGAGGCATCTGTGGGGGTAGTGCAGGCTATGTTAGAATGCTAGTTAGGGAGGCGTATACCAACATAAAACAAGGAGCCGAGCAATCTTGTATGGGCTTGGGGTAAGGCTAAGTTGGACGTCTAGCTGAGTGTGGTCTGAAGGTGGAATCGGGGTAGTTTGAGGTGTTGGCTAAAAGTGAGAACCTAGCTGATTTTGGGGCCTTGAGAATGGGTCGAGGATTAAGATTGCCTAGTTAGAACCCTAAGTTGAAGGGATCGAATCTCGCTACATGGATTACAATCAAGAACTAATCTAACTAGATTAAGCATGCATTTCTACAAGATGGACAACAAGAAATTACCTTTGAAGAACTCTTTCTTCAAGTGCTCCTTTCTCCCATGATCACGATCTCAGCAACTCGAGCCTGAACGGATGAAGACACCACCACCGGATCTTCTCCGTTGTTCTCTAGGTGAGGGAGGAATGTGGGTTCCTTTTAGGATGAGGTGAGATGGTTGTGAGAGAGGTTGTATTTTTTTTGTTTTGTCGAACTTTTCCAACAAGACTAAACACATGTTAATCTAGGGTTTTCCAAGATTTTGCTTAACCTTCAAATTGCATCTCCTGCAACCTTTAATAAGGAAATAGGATGAAAATTACCATCCTATCCTTCCTTCATTCTCTCATTAGTATATAGTTTATATGTGAATCTAATTCACATTAAAACCATGTATTATATCACATATATCATATATAAGTGATACAACACCTCATATATGAAATTGAACACTTCAATTTCATTCCTAACTTTATACCCTCGATATTACCATGTTGAGCCAACGGAGGGACCTAATGGACCTACAGTTCATGAGCTCCAATGATGTGAGATTAACTGATCAAACTATTTGATCCAGTTAATCAATATTCATTAACTACAAGTCACTGCACTATAGACTTGTAGTTGCACTCTCCTAAATGTAGATTATATTGTGTCCACTGATATATAGTCATTACCCATGAGTCGACCCTTCACAGGTTGTTTGTAATCATGGTTGGGTCAAATTATCGTTTTACCCCTGTGATTACCTCTTTGTTCCTTGAGCACTACTGATCCTCTAATGAACAACAAGCCTATGGTCCTACCATAGAATCATACCCTCTTAGAGGGCGGGGCGCCGTTGTTCAAGGCCTGGAGTCAGTTCTTAAGGGAACAACCTATCTAATTCCTTAGTGTAGGAATGAGTGAATTCCATCTTGCATAGTTAAGTCTCCAGCTACCTACGAGGTTCTGTCCCTGAGAAGGTAGGCTTATTGAGTCGGCTACAGGCCACTCTCACCGATACTAGTCTAAGGACAAACCACTATAAGCAAGAGTTCTTAACTTGCTCGGGATTCAGGTCGAGTCACTAATGACCATCTATAAATTATCAGTCTTATCCTGTTAACGACGTTATACTGGTTAGACTAATAATTTTCAGTGCGGTCTTGTATGAACTCTTCATACAGGATGCCCCCACTCGCATGTCAACCGCATGAATGAGTTGGATTACCTCTTTTGTACTAATTACAAAGTGGGTCGCATCGATGGTGTTACCAGAATAAGGTTTCCAACCTTATTCTTATACCATAGACCATTTAGGTTATACTCGTGAACATAATCTAAATAGTGTCTACTACATTGATGTTCAAGATATATTATAACCTTGGAGCTTAGTTTATTGGATTTATAAAGCAAGAATATAATTTTATCAAAACAAATAACTCTTTATTTATTTGATCAAAATTACATAAGTTTAGGTCACAAATCCCAACAATCTCCAACTTGACCTAAAGCTTGTGGAGTATTGAAAACATTACAGTAATGTAAATACAATAAACTAGTGCATTTAAACCCTTTGTACAATATACTCCCACTTAGTTCGGGAAGACTTGTAAACCTAGACCTTCTAGGTGACTCTCAAATACTTTAGTCGTGAGAGCCTTTGTAAAAGAATCAACAACGTTGTGCTCGAGGCTATCTTTCGTGACAATCACGTCTCTCAATGCATGATCTCCCGGATGAGATTATATTTTCGCTCAATGTGCTTTCCCCTCTTGTGACTTCGGGGTTCCTTGAATTTGCAATCGCACCTTTATTATTGCAATACAAACGTGATGGACAAAGTCATATTTGGAACAACTTCCAAATTTAGCATGAATTTCCTTAACTAAACGACCTCTTTATTTTGCTTCACAAGTGCTACATATTCGACCTCCATGGTGGAATCGATGCATCCTTGCTTAACGCCGCCATACTCTGACTCCTCCGTTAAGAGTAAATACTGACCCTTATGTAGATTTCCGAGAATCTTTATCAGTCTGAAAGTCAGAACTCGTGTATCCTGTAAGGATCAAATCTTTAGCCCCATACACAAGCATGTAGTTCCTTGTTCTCTGTAGATACTTAAGCATTGTTTTAACCGTTGTCCGGTGTTCGAGTCCTGGATTGGATTGATACCATCGACCATTCCAAATGCAAAGCAGATGTCGGGCCTAGTACACAACATTGCGTACATCGGGCTCCCAACAAGCGATGCATAAGCAATCCGTCTCATGTCCTCAACTCCTTGAGGTGTTTTAGGACATTGTTACTTAGACAAATGAACTCCATATCTGAAAAGCAATAATCCCTTTTTGGAGTCTTGCATCTTAAACCTCGACAACATTTTGTCTATGTAAGATGTTTGAGACAAGGCTAGTGTTTTATTCTTGCGGTTCCGGACAATCTGGATCCCAAGAACAAACTATGCATCACCAAAATCTTTCATTTTGAATTGCGTAGCTAGCCAATTCATAATGTCAGTAAGATATCCTACATCATTCCCAATGAGTAGGATATCATCCACATATAGAACGAGGAATGCGACAGAACTATTGATGATTTTCTTGTAGACACAAGGTTCATCATCATTCTGGTCAAAACCAAAAGATTTGATTGTCTCATCAAATCTTATATTCCAGGGCCTAGAGGCTTGTTTCAGTCCATAGATGGACCTATTAAGCATGCAAACTTTTTTCTCTTGTCCTGGTTCAATGAACCCTTTGGGTTGGTCCATGTAGATGTGCTCGTCAAGATTGTCATTCAAAAAGGATGTCTTGACATCCATTTGCCATACCTCATAGTCATAATATGTGGCAATGGCAAGTAGGATATGAATAGACTTTACTTTAGCAACAGGTGAAAAGGTTTCCTCATAGTCAACCCCTTCAACCTTGGTATAACCCTTTCCTACTAGTCTAGCTTTAAAGGTTTGCACCTTCTCATCTACACCACGCTTTCTCTTGTAGATCGACTTACCACTTATAGGTTTTAGCCCATCAGGTTTATCTATGAGATCCCAAACAGAATTGAACCGTATAGACTCCATTTCTTGGTCCATGGCTATGACCCATTTGTCTTTGTCTTTGTCAACCATCGCTTGATTATAAGTCGATGGATCCTCACAGTCGTCATCTGGTATAACAACTTGGGTTTCAGATAAACCCATGTAACGATCAGTTTGCGTTATAACCCTCCCACTACATCGAGGCATACTCGACTCTTGAGATGGACTCTCTTGACTAGACAAGCTAGTATCAACAACTTTTGTTGACGTACTAGTTTTATTAGCAACTTTTGTTATTGTTCTGTCTAACTCACTCAACACAATTTTAATTCTTAGTTTGTAGTCCCTTATGTGGTCCTCCTCTAAGAAGGTGGCATTTGTCGACACAAAAACCTTATCTTCCTTAGGATCATAGAATAAACCACCTCTTGTTTCTTTTGGGTAGGCCACGAATAGGCACAATTTTGAACGTGAATCCAACTTCTTTGGATTTATCACAAACCCGTGTGTTGGACAACCCCAAATTCTGTAATGACATAAACTACCTTTACGTCCTTTTCAGAGTTCAAAAGGTGTTTCAGAAACACTTTTTTATGGCACATTGTTCAAAATGTATACCGCATTCTCTACTACGTAACCCCAAAAGGAACTAGGGAGATGAGCATAACTCACATTGATCGAACCATGTCCAACAAGGTTCTATTTCTCCTTTCCGATACACCGTTTTGTTGTGGCGTAACGGGAGCCGAGAGTTGGAATGTAATTCCATGTTCTATCATATAGTTCTGGAATTTTAAATCCATGTACTCTCCACCTCGATCTGATCGAAGCGTTTTAATTGTTTTACCCAATTGATTTTCAACTTCAGTCTTGAATTCCTTGAACTTTTCAAGTGCTTCAGACTTATGTTGTATTAGGTAAATATGCCCAAATCTAGAATAATCATCAATAAAGGAGATGAAATATTCATAACCTCCTCTGGTTTTAGCACTCATCGGACCACAAAGGTCTTAATGTATAAGCTCAAGAGGTTCTTTGGATCTATAACCTTTTCCACTAAAAGGTCTTTTAGTCATTTTGCCTTCTAGGCAGGATTCACATACAGGTAAAGCATTTTCTTCTCACTCATTTAGAAGTCCATTCTTTCTCAATCTCTCAATCCTATTGAGGTTAATGTGACCAAATCTAAGATGCCAAAGATGAGCATTTTCTTAAGGAGAAATTTCACGTTTCCTAGTTTTTGTGTTTGCAGTTTTAAATAATTCAGTGTTCAAAATAATTTTGACTGAATTAGGCCTTAAAAGATACAACCCATTTTCTAATGAAGCTGAACATATTTCCACACCTTTCTTCAAAATAAACACTCTATTCAATGAGAAAGAAATAGAAGTGATATAACACCTCATATATGAAATTGAACACTTCAATTTCATTCCTAACTTTATACCCTCAATATTACCATGTTGAGCCAACGGAGGGACCTAATGGACCTACAGTTCATGAGCTCGAATTATGTGAGATTAACTGATCAAACTCTTTGATCCAGTTAATCGATATTCATTAACTACAAGTCATTCCGCTATAGACTTGTAGTTGCACTCTCCTCACTATAGATTATATTGTGTCCACTGATATAGTCATTACCCATGAGTCCACCCTTCGTATGTTGTTCGTAATCATGGATGGGTCAAATTACCGTTTTACCCCTGTGATTACCTCTTTGTTCCTCAAGCACTACTGATCATCTAATGAACAACAAGCCTATGGTCCTACCATAGACTCATACCCTCTTAGAGGGTGGGGCCCCGTTGTTCAAGACATGGAAGTCAGTTCTTAAGGGAACAACCTATCTAATTCCTTAGTGTAGGAATGAGTGAATTCCATCTTGCATAGTTAAGACCTCGGTTACCTATGAGGTTACGTCCCTTAGAAGGTCGGCTTATTGAGTCTGGCCACGACCCACTCTCACCCATACTAGTCTAAGGACAAACCCCTATAAGCATGAGTTCTTAACTTGCTCAGGATTCAGGTCGAGCCACTAATGACCATCTATAAACTATCAATCTCATCCTGTTAACGGCATTATACTGGTAAGACTAATAATTTGCAGTTCGGTCTTTATGAACTTTTCATACAGGATGCCCCCACTCGCATGTCAACCACATGAATGAGTTGGATTACCTCATTTGTACTAATTACAAAGTGGGTCGCATCCATGGTGTTACCAGAATAAGGTTTCCTTATACCATAGACCATTTAAGTTATACTCTTGAACATAATCCAAATAGTGTCTACTACACTGATGTTCAAGATATATTATAACCTTGGAGCTTAGTTTATTGGATTTATAAAGCAATAATATAATTTTATCAAAACAAATAACTTTTTATTTATTTGATCAAAATTACATAAGTTTAGGGCACAAATCCCAACATAAGTAACCTTATGAAACGGAAAACCCAACATTTACTAAACCTTGAGTTGCGCCTGAGCGAGTCGGAACCTCTAGGTTTACGATATATGATAGGCTCATGAGATTGGGGTACTGTTGGGGTTTGTGCCCTAAAACTCGTAGTTTGTAAATTTGTTCTAATTAATGTAATAAAGAGTTATTATTTCCAATAAAGAGTTATTGTTCATTATTTACGATATTGCCCTTGTTTTAACCCTATATCAAATAAACTAACATCCAAGGTTGTAAAATGTCTCTTGAACTGAATGTAGTATACATATAAAGGATCTCGCTTCAAGATACAACCTAAAGGGTTTATAGTAAGGGGATAAGGTTTGGGTACCTTACCCTGGTAATACTATGGATATGGCCCACTTTATATATGATACAAACACTGTGATCCTAACGTGTTCGTATAGATGACATGTGAGTAGTAACCACTAGATGTAACTCCTTTGACTAGTTAGGTTTCTATTTCACTAGGATGACCTAGGCTACTTGATCTCAATCCTAAGCAGGTTACAAACTCCTGTTTGCGAGGGATTGTCCTTTGACTAGTATGGGTGAGAGTGGCCAGATTCGCCGATTTATCTTAGCAAGATGAAATTCACTCCTTCCCACCTACTAGGGTAAGTAGATGAATGTTGCCTTAAGTACCGGGACTTGAACAAAGGGCCCGACCTTCTCATTGGCCCGAGAGGGACGTTTGTTTGTTGGTAGGACTACAAACAAATTTTTCATTAGAGGAGCACTAGTACTTAAGGTACAAGATGTAACCCAAGGTAAAACGGTAATTTGACCCAGCTGGTGTTACGAACATTCGTCAAGGATTGACTTGCTGTTATTGACACAAAAATATATCTGCAGTGAAAAGAGTGCAACTGTGGGACTTTAGTGGAGTGTTCCCGTAGTTAACGAATGTTTATTGGGAGGTTAATGAGATTAACCGAGCAATCTTGTATCGTTGGAGCTTCTTATCTGTAGGTCCATTAGGTCCACCTTCTAGCTCGTAAAGGGTTCTTAGATCATTAGAATTTGAAATATTCACATACGTCAAGGATATTGACCAATAACAGCAAGTCAATCCTTCACGAATGTTCGTAACCACAGCTGGGTCAAATTACCGTTTTACCCCTGGGTTACATCTTCTGCCTTAAGTACTAGTGCTTCTCTAATGAACAATTTGTTTGTGGTCCTACCAACAAACAGAGTCCCTCTCGGGCCAATGAGAGGGTCGAGCCCTTTGTTCAAGTCCCAGAGACACCACTTAAGGGAACATTCCTCTACTTACCCTAGTAGGCGGGAAGGAGTGAATTCCATTTTGCTAAGTTAAGTTCCCAGCCGCTCACTCGGTCTTGTCCCCAAGAAGGTAGGCATATTTAGTCGGTGAATCTGGCCACTCTCACCCATACTAGTGAAAGGACAATCCCTCATGAGCAGGAGTTAAGTAACACCGCTCGAGATTGAGATCAAGTTGCCTAGGTCATCCTAATGAAATAGAAAGCTAACTAGTCAAGCGGAGTTACAACTAGAGATTACTATTTGGTGAGTGGTCTTATGTAATCTCATTACATAGGATATCCCCACTCACATGTCATCTACACGAACACGTTAGGATCACAGTGTTTGTATCAAATACAAAGTGAGTCACATCCATAGTATAACCAGAGTAAGGTACCCAAACCTTATCCCCTAACTATAGACCCTTTAGGCTGTATCTCGAACCGATATCCCTTTTATGTACATTACAATCAGTTAGAGATTCATTTAACAACCTTGGATGTTTAGTTTATTGGATTTAGGGTTTAAATAAAGGAAAACTCGTAGATAACGAACAATAACACTTTATTGAAATTATAACACTTTATTACAATAATTATAACATAATTACAAACTACGAGTTTTAGGGCACAAATCCCAACACCTATGCATTAGGTAAATATACCCATACTTTGAATAGTCATCTATAAAAGATACAAAGTATTCGTAACTTCCTCGTGCTTTAACACTCATCGAACTACAGAGGTCAGAATGTATAAGCTCAAGGGGCTTTTTGGCTCTATATCCTTTTTCACTAAAAGGACGTTTCGTCATTTTCCCTTCAAGGCATGACTCACACACTGGTAAAGAATTTTCTTCAAACTCGCTTAAAAATTCACTCTTCACTAATCTCTTAATCCTATTGAGATTAATGTGGCCTAACCTTAGATGCCAAAGATGGGCATTGTCTTTAGGAGAAACTTTCGCTCTCTTAGTTTGCGCTTCTGCAATTTTAAATAATGCAGTAATCAAAACACTTTTGACCAAATTAGGTTTCAAAACGTATAAATTATTCTCAAGTGAAGCTAAACACAATAAATTTTCATTTCTAGAAATAAGCGTTTTATTATTAGAAAAAGAAACAGAAATACAGTGTTCTAGTAGGCATGAAATAGAAACTAGGTTTCTAGTAAACCCTGGAACTATATACAAATTATCTAATAAAATGTAATTCCTTCCAAAATATAGCTTCACCGTGTCGACTGCTGCAGCAGAGACAACCTCCCCAGATCCAACCCATAGTTTTATCTCACCCTCTCGCAGCTGCTGCTAGGAACTAATTCCCTGAAAAGAAGAACAAGCATGGTTTGTGGCGCCCGAATCAAGTATCCAGGCATAGTCATTACTCTCCACTAAACAGGTTTCTATAACCAGTAAATCACAGTTACCTTCTTTCTTCCTGTCGGCAGGGAACTTGGTACAGTTACACTTCCAGTGGTCGTCCCCATTGCAGTGGAAACACTTTTCTTTCTCTGCAACTTCCTTGCCCTTTTTGCCCTTTTCGGCGACAACACGGTCAGCTTTGCCCTTCTTCATCTTCTTCTTCTTCCCTTTTAAGCCTGAAGAAACCAAAGATTTTGTCCCAGAGCTCGAATCCCTGTGAACGGACTTGAAGGCAACATTTGCCTCATCTTCCGGTGTCCTGATCCTCATCAAGGACTTGAAGTTCTGTAGTTCGTTGAGAAGGGTGGTTAGAGTGTAGCTAATTTTGTTCATAACATCATTGTTACGAAACTGAAGGAATCTCTTCAGAAGAGTCTTCAAGATAAAGCTGACCTGGCTCGACTCATCGATCGAAGCCCTGTTCACCTTAGCCAGATTAAAGTAGGTCATCATGTCTAGAACATGTTCACGGATAGACGCCCCTTCTTTTATCCGAGCGTTGAAGACATGTTTGAGTGAATCATGTCGGACTTGAAAGGACTGTTGTCCAAACATTTCCTGCAAGGATTCCATGATCTCCTTGGTGGTGATCATCAACTCATGCTTCTTTGCCAAGACTTCAGATAAACTTGTAATTATATAGACCTTGGCCTTTTCATTGGCCCTGATACATCGATCGTACGAATCACGAACACTTCGTGACGCGGTCGAGATCGGTACCTAAGGACACTCCTCATTGAGCGCGAACTTTTGGTCGTCAGTTACTAGAATTGTGTTGATATTGTTTTTCCACGTTTGAAAATTATCTCCCAATAGTTTGTCGGAAGTTAAAAGGAGTATGATTCAGCTAGACATTTTTGCTGAAAAACAAGTAAATTTGTGTCAGTCTCGCAAAAAACTTTATTAAAATCCAATCAGTTTTAGCAAAATTTTATCCTATGATCCCTAGGTCATTAAAATTTGCAATGATATCCCAAAGGTTTAGAATGACCGCCACCAAAGGGTGAACAAAAACACTCCTCCTCTAGGACGAGACTTTCTTGACAAGACCCTAATACCAGAATAACTCTTATTCCATTAGGCATCTAGTTACCATGTTTTAGTCTGAATCCATTAACTCTTAATGAATCCCGTGAGTGTCACCCTCAATCTTTAAATTTTCAAGTATTTGTCCCAACAGTAGCCACCGAAGGGTGAACCAAGAAGAAAAACCAACAAGGAAATTGTATCCCTTTCGGAAATTCACGGTGTTCCTACTCCTATGATCAAGGCCCTCCGAAGGGATTTCTGGTCCAGGCCAAACTAGAAGGCGGATCATAGGCATCTCACTGTGTGAATCGAAAGAAAAGACCGTGGGTCCCATTTTCACAGGTCCCGCTCCCACTCTCTATAAATGCACTCTCCATCCACGTTGATATTGACCCATACAAATACCATCCGAAGGGGGACGCTCCCATTCGCGCCACGAGGCCGAGTATGGATCTCACGGTGTGAACACGAAGATTTGTGGTCGAAAAATCAAATGTATCTTATACACTTTATTTCCTCCCACACAACACTTTAGATTAATCGGGATTGACCTAGATAAATCGGCTAATATTTACCTAAGTCTACCAATATAACTCTTATATTGGATTAGCCTAAGTCTATAATCACATTATTAACTTAGGGTTATGTGAGTAAATTAACCAACTTTTAATTAACGACACTCACGATAATATAACCTATGAATCTCCGAACCAAATTCACTCCCAGGTCGGTTCCCAGGTAGGGGTGTTTCGCAAAGCGTCAACTTAAATACCCGAGCCTTAGACAGAACCTTCCTTAGACAAAGTTACTCATCAGTCACCATTCATAAAGTCATATTTGATTTTCTAATTCTAATCTTACTAGAACTAGAAAAACTAAGTCTAATTATTCAAGTTCTAAACATTTAAAAACTAATAATTAACTTAGGCTACATGCATTTCTATGTTATAGAGTTTGATCATTCATCACATGAATAATAAACTATAACATACATTCATCACATGAATTAAATGCATGATCATGCTTTGGTGGTGTTCTTGTTCGTGAGAAGAGTTCGAGTTCGTAGAGATCGAGGAGCACACAAAGAGTTCGTGAATCTGGAAAGGATTTTTGAAGAGGGTCTTCAACAAGTAAGTACACATTGTTTTTCCTTTCTATTTAAGCATGTTTAGCCTAGATTTAATAGTTAAATCATTTTAGTGAAATTCAAGTGCACAACTTCACCATGTCAATTCAATCGTCTTCCGCTGCGTGGGAGTTTAATTCCCTTCAATTGGTATCAGAGCCTGTTAGGAAGTCTAATGCATAGGAAGTATGAAACTCTTGAAAAGTTCAAGGAGTTTATTTCTTTCATTGATGATTATTCGAGGTATGGGTATATTAACCTATTGCATAGGAAGTCTGAAACTCTTGAAAAGTTCAAGGCGTACAAGACTGAGGTTGAGAACCTGTTAGGTAAAACTATAAAAACACTTCGATCGGATCGAGGTGGAAAGTATATGGACACTGAATTCCAACTCTCAGCACCTGGTATGCCACAGCAGAATGGTGTATCAGAGTGGAGAAACAGAACTCGGTTGGACATGGTTCGGTCGATGATGAGCTATGCTCGTCTCCCTGATTCCTTTTGGGGTGATGAGAAGACTGCAGTTTATATTTTGAACAACATTCCGTCGAAGATTGTTTGTGAAACACCTTTCGAACTCTGGAATGGCCGTAAAGGTAGTTTACACCATTTCAGAATTTTGGGGATTCCCGACCCACGTGTTGGTGTCAAATCCGAAGAAATTGGAACCCCATTCAAAGTTGTGCCTATTCGTAGGTTACCCAAAAGAGACCAGTGGTGGTCTATTTTACGATCCTAAGGATAATAGGGTTCTTATGTCGACAAACGCCACTTTCCTTGAGGAAGATCACATTAGGGATCATTTACCTAGAAGAAAAATCGTGTTAAACGAAATGGACAGTAGATCAGCAAGGGTTGCTGATGGGGCTAGTACGTCAACATGGTATGTTCATCCTAGCACGTCAAGTCAAGTCCGTTCCCAAGAGTTGGGACTGTCTCAACGTAGTGGGAGGTTATGAGACAGACTGAATGTTACATGGGTTTAGCTGAAACCCAAGTCGTCAGTCCTGATGATGACTGCGAGGATCCATTCACCTATGATCAGGTTATGGCTGATGTTGACAAAGACGCATGGATTAAAGCTATGGACAAGGAAATGGAGTCGATGTACTTCAATTCTGTCTCAGAGCTTGTGGATCAACTTGATGGGGTAAAACCTATAGGTTGCAAATGGATCTACAAGCGTAAACGTGGCGTAGATGGGAAGGTGCAGACCTTCAAAGCATGACTAGTGGCAAAGGGTTTTACCCAGGTTGAACGGGGTGACTATGAGAAAACTTTTTTCCATGGTAAAGTCGATCAGGATCCTTCTAGCCATTGCCGCGTATTATGACTACGAGGTATGGCAGATGGATGTCAAGACCGCTTTTCTGAATGGCAACCTTGACGAAACCATCTACATGGACCAGCCCAATGGGTTCATTACCCAAGGCCAAGAGCAAAAGGTTGGCCGGCTTTATAGGTCTATTTATGGACTGATAGAAGCCTCGAGGTCTTGGAATATAAGGTTTGATGAGGCAATCAAATCTTATGGCTTTGATCAGAATGTTGACGAGCCTTGTGTTTACAAGAAAGTCGTCGACAAAACTGTCGCATTTTTGATATTATACGTGGATGATATCCTTCTCATTAGGAAGGATGTAGGATTTCTTACTGACGTAACGAAGTGGCTAGCTTCGTAGTTCTAAATGAAATATTTGGGAGAAGCTCAATATGTTCTAGGTATCCAAATTGTCCGGAACCGAAAGAACAGAACGTTGGCCATGTCTCATGCGTCTTATATTGACAAAAATGTTGTCTAGATATAAGATGCAGAACTCCAAGAAGGGTTTGATGCCTTTCAGGAACGGGGTTCACTTGTCTAAGGATCAGTGTCCTAAGACTACTCAAGAGATTGAGGATATGAGACGGATACCCTATGCTTCAGCTGTAGGGAGCCTCTTGTATGCCATGTTGTGTACTAGGCTTGACATCTGTTATGCAGTAGGGATAGTCAGTAGGTATCAATCCAATCCAGAATTAGATCATTGGACAGCCGTAAAGGCACACCTCAAGTATCTTAGGAGACGAGGAACTACATCTTAGTGTATGGGGGTGGGGATTTGATCCTTACGGGATACAGTTACGACTTTGGGACCGACAAGAATTCTAGAAAATCCACTTGAGGTGACCTTCATTCTAAATGGAGAGTTGTAGTATGGCGAAGCATCAGCGAGGATGCATCGCGATTCCACTATGGAGCGAATGCGTTGCCACTTGTGAAGGTGCAAAAAAGAGTTTGTTTGGCTTAGGAAGTTCATGTGATTTGGAAGTTGTTCCAAATATTAACTTGTCTTGTGACAACAGTGGTGCAGTAGCCAACTCTAGGGAGTATCGGAGCCATAAGGGAGACAAACACATTGAGCGGAAGTATCACTTGATACTGGAGATTGTGCACCGCAGCGACGTGACAGTCACGCAGATAGCATCGGAGCACAACGTAGGTGATCAATTTACAAAGCCCCTCACGGCTAAGGTGTTTGAGAGTCACCTAGAGAGTCTAGGTCTTCGAGTACTTCTTGACTAGGGCAAGTGGGAGATATGTAAACGGGTATTCAATGCCCTAGTTTATTTTATTACTTCATTGTAATTTATGTACATTTCATAAATGTATTTGCTCCACTAGCTTAGTCTAAGTTGGAGTTTGTTAGGATGTTTTGTCCTAATCTCGTGTTTGTAAATTACCTTTTGAAATTAATAAAGAGTTATTTATTTCTTCATTTTGTGTCTCGCATTGTATACAACTTTGACCAATGAACTAATCTCCAGGGTCATTGAATATATGAGAGAATTAGAACTTGAGCGGTGTGTAGTGGACATACAAGGAGGATCATGTTCGAGTTAATGACCCGAACGGTCTACAGTATATGGATGGGGTTGGAGACCTAATCCTGGATACACTTTGGATGCGACCCGCTTTGTATTAAGATAAAAACGAGGTGATCTGACTCGTTTATGTGGTTGACATGCGAGTGGGGGCATTCTGTACAATGAGATTGTACAAGACCGGACCGTGAATTATTAGACCTCTCGATGTAACATCGTTGTGATGGGACTAATAACCGTAGATGACCATTAGTGACTCGACACGAATCACAGGCGTGTTACGGACTCCTGTCTGCCGGGGGTATGTCCTTTGACTAAGTACGGGTGAGGGTGGTCACATTTACTCGCGCAATATGCCTATCTTCTTAAGGATAGGACCAAGTAGGGAGCTGGGAACTTAACTACGCGAGATGGAATTCACTCGTTCCCGCCTTTAGGGAAACTAGAGGCGTTGTTCCCTTAAGTGTTGTCTCCAGGGCTTGGACAATGGGCGCCCACTCTTTCACGGCACAAGAGAGTTGTTGAGTATGGTGGACCATAACAACGTTGTTGTTCATTAGAGGAGCGGTGGGGACTTAAGGAGCAAGAAGTAGACATAGGGTAAAGCGATAATTTGACCGGCGGTGTCTCACGAACAACCTGTGAAGGTTCGACTCATGGGCATTTGTTATTTAAGTGGACACGTAACATTCTGCACTGACAGGAGTGCAGCTACGGGCTTTAATGGAGTGTTACCATAGCTAAGGTTGATTGACCGGGTCAAAGAGTTTGATAGGTTAATCTCGGATCATTGGAGCTCGTCACTGTATGTCCATTAGGTCCCTTGGTTGGCTCAATCTGGGTTAAAAGAAGGGTTAATGTTTTGGTGTGAATTTAAGTGTTCAATTTCACTAAAAGGGCATTTATGTCATTTATATGAGATATGAATCATATGATATATAGTTTAATGTGAATGAGATTCATAATAAACTATAGGTTAGCCTAATTGTTGAATTAGGGCTAATTGGAGAAATTAGGTTCAGAGATATTAAGTTGGATGTGATTTAATTTAATAAATCCACAATATTGCAAATGTGATTTGTGATATGAGATATGAGATAACTTATAATCTATGGTTATGGAAATATGTTTTGCATAACTTATAATAGTTGTAAAATGTTAAATAGGTGGAGATTTCAACTCCACCTATCTCCATTATATAAACCCTTCTTGCAAGAAGGAAGGTAAGTCATTCTCTCATTTTTTGGAATTCTCACCAAAAAGAATAGAAAGTTCTCTCTCAATTCTCTCCTAATTCCTCTCCTCCCTTCACCAAAACAAAAGTTCCCACTAACTTCCTTCTTCCAAAAGAAGAACAACCAAGAAGCCTTTTGTGGTGTTTTTGTTCGCGAGAAGAGTTCGAGTTCGTAGAGATCGAGGAGCACACGAAGAGTTTGTGAATTTGGAAAGGATTTTTGAATAGGGTCTTCAAAAAGTAAGTGCACACTGTTTTTCATTTCCATTTAAGCATGTTTAGCCTAGATTTAATAGTTAAATCATTTTAATGAAATTCAAGTGCACAACTTCACCATGACGATTCAATCGTCTTCCGCTGCGTGGGAGTTTAATTCCCTTCATAAGCCCCTATCTCCATAACAACTACTTCCTTAGTCCATTCATAATCTATACAACACTAGCACAAACTCAATATCAACACTAAATATCAAAACACTGTTTCAACACATTAAATCAACTGTTACGAATTACCATAATCAAACAAACAACTGATAACTTTAGGGGCTTAATCCAACTGATTACTTACCAGATATCCGAAGATCCAAAAAATCTGATCCCGAGTTCAACGCGCTTCCTTAATACGTTTCAAGCCCCTAATAGACAACAAAGAACCTAAAAGTCAATTTCCAACACCCAAACCAATTTAATTCGCTTGAAAACAACAACTAACGCATGGAGGCTTAAAACGGGATCAAGAAAATGGAGGCAGACAACTATACCTAACCAACGGCTCACTGCCACCGGTGACGGCGACGACAAGTGGAGCACAGATCCAGGATGCCCGTTGGCCGATCTATTCAAAACCAACACCCATTTTATGAGAATCGTTCTAAAACCCATAAACTAATTGAACAAAAACTCTAACGGTTTAAAGAAAAACTCACCGGCAATGGCTTTGCTTGATGTCCGCGGCGGCAAGGCCTTGAAAGTGTGATGTTGGCGTCGAATTGAGGGGAGAAACGAACTGCTGCATCGGCGCGTTGGTCGGAGAGGAGGTTGAAGCTTGTTGGCCGGCGTCGAAGCTGCTTGCTGCCAACGGTGAAGGGATGAAACAGGGTTTGGCGGCAGATACGCAGTGGTGTTGTCGTCAGTCGGTGAGAAGAAGAACGAAAGAACCCGACGGGCTGTGTTGAAGGAGAAGACGAAGAAGAAGAAGAAAGAAGGTGATGGTGGGGGAGGTTGCTCACACGAGGGAAACCCTCGTTTCCAGTCCTCTCTTTTTTTCTTTTTTTTTTCTTTTAAAACATAAAATCTTTTCCTTTTAACTCTTATTTCCTTTTTCTCCTTTTCTTTTATTTTTCCTGTTCCTTCTTAAAACCTAAACCCTTATAGGAAAAAATTATACTCCCCATTTTCTTTTCCTTAAAAGATTAGAAACATCCAAAAATTAATAAAACGAGCCCCAAAAAATTAAGTTCTAAAATTTTATAAATTACCTGAAAATTACCGGGCGTTACATTGAGTCGGCGACTTGGGCCACACTCACCCATACTAGTCAAAGGGCAATCCCGCATAAGCAGGAGTTGGTAACCTGCTTAGGATTGAGATTAGGTTGCCTAGGTCATCCTATTGAAATACAAACCTAACTAATCAACGGAGTTACATCTATTGATTACTATTTTGTGGTTCGGTCATATGCGATCTCATCCCATAGGATATCCCCACTCATATGTCGTCTACACGAACACGTTAGGATCACTGTGTTTGTTTCAAATGCAAAGTGGGTCATATCCATAGTATTACCAGGGTGAGGTACCCAAGCCTTATTCGTTTACTATAGACCATTTAGATTATATCTCGAACTGAGATCCTTTTATGTCCACTACATTCAGTTCAAGAGACATACAACAACCTTTGATGTTAGTTTATTGGATTTAGAGTTAACTTACGACAATATAGAAAATAATGATAAACAATAACTTTTTATTGATTTAATTAGAACATTATTTACAAACTACGAGTTTTAGGGCATAAAACCCAACAAATACTTTTTGAAAGAAGGTTATCAAAATAATCCAATATGTACGTGTGTTTTTATAAATAAATCACAGTGAGGATTTGCTATTATAGCTGTATATGTTGAAGATTTAAATATAATTGGAACTCCTAAAGAGTTATTAAAGGCAATAGAATATCTTAAGAAAGAATTTGAGATGAAAGATCTTCGACAAATAAAATTTTGCCTTGGTTTGCAAATTGAACATTTAGCTGATGGAATATTTGTTCATCAGACAACTTATGCAGAGAAAATCTTAAAAAGGTTCTATATGGACAAAGCACATCCATTGAACATTCCAATGGAAGTTCGTTCACTAGATGTAAAGAAATAAATATTTTGACCTTGAGATGATAATGAAAAACTACTTGGTCTTGAAGTACCATATTTAAGTGCAATTGGTGCACTTATGTATCTTTCTAATAACACAAGACCAGATATTGCATTTTCAGTACATTTATTGGCAAGATATAGTTATTCTCTCTCACAAAAAGACACTGGAATAAAGTTAAACATGTACTCCATTATCTCCAAGGAACAATTGATATGGGATTATTTTATTCTAAAAAATTCAATTTTGATCTAGTTGGTTATGTAGATTCTAGATATTTATCTGATCCACACAAAGCTATGATGGGATGTATGCCCTAAAACTTGTGTAATTTTGATCAAAGAAATAAAGAGTTATTTGTTTTCATAAAATTACAGTCTTGCTTTATCAATCCAATAAACTAAGCTCCAAGGTTATAATATATATCTTGATAATATATATATATCTTGAACATCAGTGTAGTGGACACTATTTGGATTGTGTTCAAGAAAATAACCTAAATGGTCTATGGTATAAGAATGAGGTTGAAAACCTCATTCTGGTAACACCATGGATGCGACCCACTTTGTAATTAGTACAAATGAGGTAATCCAACTCATTCATGTAGTTGACATGCGAGTGGGGGCATCTGTATGAAGAGTTCATACAAGGCCAGGACGACAAGTTATTAGTCTAACGATTATAATCACAGTTAATGAGGATAAAACTAGTAATTTATACATGGACATTAGTGACTCGACTGAATCACGAGCGAGTTAAGAACTCCACGCTTATAGGGGTTTGTCCTTAGACTAGTATGGGTGAGAGTGGCTGTGGCCAGGACTCGATAAGCCTACCTTCTCAGAGGACGAACCCAGTAGGGTGAGGAACTTAAGCTTGTGCAAGATGGAATTCACTCATTCCTACACTAAGGAATCAGATAGGTTGTTTCCTTAAGAACTTACTCCAGGTCATGAACAACGGGGCCCCGCCCTCTATGAGGGTATGAGTCTATGGTAGGACCTTAGACTTGTTGTTCATTAGAGCATCAATGGTGCTTAAGGAACAAAAAGGTAATCAAAGGGGTAAAATGGTAATTTGACCCAGCTGTGATCACGAACAACGTGTGAAGGGTCGACTAATGGGTAATGACTATATTAGTAGACACAATATAATCTACAGTGAGGAGAGTGCAGCTACAAGTCTATAGTGGAGTGACTTGTAGTTAATGAATATTGATTAACTGGAACAAGGAGTTTGATCAGTTAATTTCACATCATTGGAGCTCATGAACTTTAGGTCCATTAGATCCCTCCGTTGGCTCGACATGGTAATATTGAGGCTATAAAGTTAGAAATGAAATTGAAGTCTTCAATTTCATACATGAGGTGTTATATCAATTATATATGATATAATTGATATAATATATAGTTTTAATGTGAATTAGATTCACATATAAACCATATACTAATGAGAGAATAAAGGAAGGGTAGGATGGTCATTTCCATCCTATTTCCCTATATATATGGTTGCATGAGATGCAACTAGGTTAAGGAATTTTGAGCCATTATTGTGTTGTTGGAAAAGTTCCAAAACACAAACCTCTCTCTCACAACATCTCATCTCACCTAAAGGGAACCCACATTCCTTCCTCACCTAGAGAATAACGGAGAAGATCCAGTGGTCGTGTCTACATATATTCATGTTCCAATTGCGTTCTTAATTTTCGTTCTTGATTTTTAAGAAGCGTGGTGGGATTCTTGTTTTGCATGAGATGTATGAACGGTTTGCAATTTAGACGTTTTCAATTTTGGCACTCAAATTTAATAATTTCGTTGAATTGTTCAATGTAAGGGCCTATTGTTTTTGGTGTTTTATTATGTAAATCGAGTTGTAAGTGCAGTAATGTCGATCGAGGCAAGGTGGTTCTTTGAGAAGATCGAGCAAAAAGCGAGCAAGGAATAGGAGATTCCACATGTTGTCTTTGTGCTGCGTTGCAACGCTGTGTTCATTAGCGTTGTAAACAGCTGCGCTTGGAAAGAAGCGCGCACATCGGAGCGGTGTTGCAACGCGGCATTGGCGTTGCAACACCGCAGGCGTTTCACCACGCGCCTCCAACGCGCAGAAACGGACAACATACAGCGTTGCAACGCTGCCATTAGCGTTTTAGCAATTTTTCCAACGGGCGAAAATTCGGTTTTATTATATATAATAAATATAAAATTTTTTTATATTTTTTTATATTTAATTTATTTAATTTTAATTAATATAATTAGATTATATTAATTAAAATTGAATTTAGGGTGCCAAAATTGGTCTAATTTTACTATTTAAATTATGCAATTATTTTGTAATTATTGCAATGCATAATGTATGCTTTTATTTTAGAAATCCCACCTTAGGTTAAGCATTCTCATGCATCATTTATAATATAAAGAGTTCTATTATATAGTTTGCATGATTAATTAATATAAAGTTGTTATATTATTTTATGGACAACATTGACAAGCATTATATATCATGAGATGATATGCTATGAATGTCTTATTATTCATGTGATGAATGATCAAGCACTATAACATAGTATGCATGTCCCCTAAGGTTAATTATTAGTTTTAAAATGTTTAAAACTTGGAAATAATATACCTTAGGTTATCTAGTTCTAATTAGATTAGAATTAGGAACCAAGTGATTTATAAGCTATGATTAAAAGAGGAACTCTGTCTAAGGAAGGTTCTTTTCTAGTCAGTATGGGGGTATTTAAGGTGTGAAGCGGAACACCCCTACCTGGGAACTGACTTGAGTTTATAAATTACAGTAGAGTCAGCGGGTTTATTAAGGGGTTAATAAACTAGAAATCATAAGTTTAATATAAAGAGTTATATTAACAAACATAGGATAAAATGAATATAAGAGTTATATTGATTATCGATAAAAGAATTATATTGATAGAGTTAGGTAAAACCATTAGCCGGGTTTTAGCCTAAGTAAGATTCCTATAACTTTAAAGTATCCAGTGGGAGGAAAAGTGTATATGATACATATTTTTTCAGCTACGTTATCTCCGAGAAATTCACACTATGAGACTCATACTTGGCCTCGTGGCGCAAACGGGAGAGTCCCCCTTCGGATGGTGTTTGTATGAGTCAATATCAAGTTGAATGGAGAGGGTACTTATATTGAGAGGGAGCAGGTTTAGAGAAAAACAAAACCTACGGTCTCTTTTATCAGTTTACACTGTTAGACCACTATGGTAAGCCTGCTAGTTTGGCCTAGACCAGACAATCTCTTCGTAGGGCTTGATCATAGGAGATCGAACACAGTAGACGGAAAGGGATAATGATTTTATTAGTCTGTTTTTCAATCTTGTCCTACCTTCGGTGGATTTTATTGGATGGAGACTCTGGGATCTAAAGATGGAGGGTTGCACTCACGGGGTACATAAGTTGTGTATGTATCCTGACCGAAAAAATGGTAACTAAAGCCTATAGGAATAAGAGTTATTCTGGCATAGGTTTTGGTCAAGAGTGTCTTGATCTAGAGGAGGAGTGTTTTTTATTACCCTTCGATGTCATACATTCTAAACCTTTGGAGTATCATTGCAAATTATAAATGGCCTAGGAATCATTTGATAATTAGCTAAAACATGATTGGATTAGAGTTGTGGCAAGAAACTCATACAAGTTCGTTTGTAAATTTTTCAGCAAAAATGTCTACCTCTATTATTTCCTTATTGCGTGCGAAAAAGTTAACCGGAGAGAACATAATGACTTGGAGGAATGGACTCAACATAGTCTTGGTTGCACATGATCTTAAGTTCGTTCTCAATGAGGAGTGTCCTCAATTTCTGCTTAAAACACATCTCAATCTGTTGAGGATGCGTATGACCGCTAGATCAATGCCAATGAAAAGGCAAAAGCCTACATCCTGGATAGCATACCTGATGTTTTAGCCATGAGGCTGGAGGGCAAGGTCTCAGCTCGTGAGATCATGGATTTTGTGTTAAATTTGTCTAGACAACCGTCCAATCAAATTCGGCATGAAGCCCTAAAATTCGTTTACATCACACGCATGAAGGAAGGAACGTCAGTGAGAGAACATGTTCTCAATCTGATTGCTCACTTCAACATAGCGGAATTAAACGGAGCGGTCATAGATGAGAAATGTCGAGTTTTGTTCATCCTAGAATCTCTTTGAAGAGTTTTACGCAATTTCAGTAGCAATGCAACGATGAACAACATAGAGTATGATCTAAACTCTCGCTAAGCGAAATTTGCAGAATTATCAGTTTCTTATGGATGATAAGAGACAACATAATGGAGAGGCAAATTTATTTGCCCATTCCAAAAGTTCTCACGAGGATTCATCCTCTGGGACTAAGAACTGCAACTATACTTCTGAACTTAAGAAGATACAGAAGAACAGGAAAAGGAGCCAATAAAGAGCAATCGTCTGGCAAGGAAAAGTTGTTATTTGATAACATGTAACTTAAGGATTTATTAGAAACCTTATTTCTATTTCTTGCCTTAGCGAACATTGTACTTCATTTTCTTTTCAATTGAATAAAGTGTTTATTTCATTGGAAAATTATTGTACTATGTGTTGCTCTTCTTGAGAATTATTTGCAATGGTTTAATTCAGTTAAAATAGTTTTAAAGTGTATTATACAAAATTGCAAGTACACGAACTAATTTCTCCTAAAGAAAATGCTCACCTTTGGAATCTTTGGTTGGATCACATTAATCTCAATAGGATTGAGAGATTGGTAAAGAATGGACTTCTAAATGAGTTAGAAGAAAATACTATACCTGTAAGTGAATCCTGCCTAGAAGGCAAAATGACTAAAAGACCTTTTAGTGGAAAAGGTTATAGAGCCAAAGAACCTCTTGAGCTTATACATTCCGACCTTTGTGGTCCGATGAATGTTAAAGCCAGGGGAGGATATGAATATTTCATCTCTTTTATAGATGATTATTCAAGATTTGGGCATATTTACCTAATGCACCACAAGTCTAAAGCACTTGAAAAGTTCAAGGAATTCAAGACTGAGGTTGAAAATCAATTAGGTAAAACTATTAAAACACTTCGATCGGATCGAGGTGGAGAGTACATGGATTTAAAATTCCAAAACTATATGATAGAACATGGAATTACATCCCAACTCTCAGCTCCCGGTACTCCACAACAAAACGGTGTATCGGAAAGGAGAAATAAAACCTTGTTGGACATGATTCGATCAATGATGAGTTATGCTCATCTCCCTAGTTCCTTTTGGGGTTACACAGTGGAGACTGCAGTATACATTTTGAACAATGTGCCCTCAAAAAGTGTTTCTGAAATACCTTTTGAAGTCTGGAAATGACGTAAAGGTAGTTTATGTCATTTAAGAATTTGGGGTTGTCCACCACATGTGCTTGCGACAAATCCAAAGAAGTTGGATTCACGTTCAAAGATATGCCTATTCGTAGGATACCCAAAAGAAACAAGTGTTGGTTTATTCTATGATCCTAAGGAAGATAAGGTTTTTGTGTCAACAAATGTCATTTTCTTAGAGAAGGACCTGAGTAAGAAATAGAGCCAGGATGCTTGTTGAGGTTGTTTGGCGGGCTAGGTGTCGTGTTTAGCTAAGTCTAAGGTTGTTCCTTATGTTCTTTATTTCTTGGACGAAATGGGCCGCACTTCGAGAGTATTTTTATACTCATCCTTCGTTTCTTTCTCCTTTTGTTGCAGGTAAGGCAAACCAGTGACCACTGCGAGGCTATGAAAGGCTTGTAGGACTTAGGAGTTTTAGTTTAGGAGTTGTTGCTTTCATTCCTTTTCTTCTGTTGCGTTCTGCTTCTTTCGTTCATGTTTTAAACTTTAGTTTATCTCGTTCTTTATTCGATTGAATCAAAACATGTTCTAGTGTGTTTCTTTCTTATTTCAAAGCATGTTTTTGTTGTCATGTGGAATTCTGTTAACTCCGAGGGACTGGAGCCCGGCCTATTATTTTTGTGTAGTTTAGAGGAGGCTGGGTACCCTTGTGAGTCCTTTTGAAGTGCTTTTGTATAGTTTCAGGTTCATTTTAAATTTTTTGTTTGTCCAGGTTGCGTCGTTATGCTGCCGGATTTTCTGCGCGAACGATACAACTTGGAAGTAATGCACCGAGTACGAAGTGTTCAAATTACGGGGTATTACAATTTTTTATTCATTTGATTTCATAATAATAAGAAATTTATTTATTATTGATAAAATCTTAGTTTTATAAGTATAACATAAAAAAATAGTAACGTATTGGTTTCATTGTTGTTATTAATATTGTGAATGGAAAAACAAGATAAAACTTAAAATTGTTGATTTTGATTAAATTTCCAAGTAGAAAAAATCAAATTAATTAAAATTATAAAACCATGTGAAAAAATAACAACATTAATTGTAAAGTAAACCAATTAAAAAAACAAGAATAGAGACTGAGGAATATGATCAACTTTTATATATCACACGATTCATTTAAAATATAATTCAATTCATATTGCTTTTGCAACTTTGATGAATCAAAATTTATTAGTATAAATGTATTGAGAGAAACAAAACTAAATAAATATATATATATAGTTCACTAAATGTGGTAAGTATTGGAAGATTGAACTTTTAACTTTTAATTAAAGTTTATTAAATTGTGAGGTAGATGTCTTCTCCATTGAGTTGTGTGCTTATATTGGTGAAAAAATAACTATTTTAAGTTGCACAATGTCTAAGTCCATTTTAAACTCTAGGCCATGTATATTTAAATTTTTATAAAATCTTTTATAGTTTACCTCATGAATATTAAAATTTGATTCATCCATTATAATTTTCAATCAATTATAATTTTTTTAATATAAGATTTAATAAACTATAAAGTTAATTTTTTAGTATTTTCAACCTCTTGTCGTATTTACCTCTTGTTTTTTTTCTTAAAAATTAAAAAGAAAATAGTCATTTATCTCCCTATATATTTTTAAAGTCTTTTTGTAGTCATATAAGAAAAATTAAGAGTTACAAAACTTTTGAAATTCTAAAATTTCATTAATTTAAATTTCACTATGTATAAATGAATGTCAAACTCTTTAGTATTACAGCTCTTTACATTCCATTTCTTTATCAAGTACATTCAAATCTTTATTCATTATCCTATTTAATTCTCTATGATCAATTGAATTTATTTAGTGTGTAAGATTTAATAAATTATTAAGTAACTTATTTTTTTTTCTATTTTATTGGACTAATTTAAATATTTTGGTTTACTTATATATGTTTAAATAAAACATTTTTTTACCAAAAACTAAATCACTTTTTTATTAAATATAATATAATTAAGGGAATAAAATATAAATTTACATAGCTTCTAAATCATATAGTACATAATAAAAGAAATTATATTTCCTTTAAAGAAAATATTTGAAAATAATTCATTATATATATATATAATAAAAAATAAAAAAATACAATATACATATATAACATTTCTATTTTTAAAAATATGAAAAAAATGATGATAGTAGTCTTACCTCTCATTATTATGGTTATAATAAAAAAAGCTAATCATTAATCATATTAAAATTTACATAAAAGTTAAAAGAGTTCTACCATGCATAACATTTTAGAACAATAATTCAACAATTAGTATTAAATAAAATAATTGAAAATATCTTCAAGAGGGATTGATACTGTGACACCCGGTAAATTCAAGTAAGTCTTTTGTTCTTTTCAGAGTTAATTTTGGGCTTATGTTTTAGTTTTAAAAGTGTTAGGCCAAGAATTTAATTTTTTGATCTTGCAGGGACCCAAATATTTCTAAATCTCGCTTTAAATTGGGTTGGCAACCTTGAGTTTCTCATCAAGCGTCTTTGGAGAAGCGAAACAAGGTAATTTTGGGACCATCCTTCTTCTTTTCCTATTTCTTTAGGTTTTGTAAACCCGAGAATCATTCTTTGGAATTTCCTTATAAAGAAAAAACAAAAGAAAAGAAGAAATGAATGCATAAAACTTGGTTTTCCTTGTTTTAAAAAGAAAAGAAATGAAGTGAAAGATAAAAGGAAAACAAGGAAGGAAAAGCTTAAACCATTTTGGTTTGGTTTGCTCTAAGAATATTGAAGAAAAGAAGAAGAAAGGTATGGTTATCATATTATGTTTTGTTTAGGAAAGAAAAGAAAAGAAAAGAAAAGAAAAGGGAAAAAAACAAAGAAAGGATAGTGGATGGTGGGACCCCACCTAAGTTTCTTTTTAAAAACCAAGTTTCCATCGATCTTCTTCTTCATTTATCAAAAGAAAGGTAAGGGTTTTAGTGGGAGAAGCTTAAAGGAAGAGGAAGAAGGTGATTTTGATCTTTGGAATTGCGAGAAGAGAGGAGGAGAACTCAAAGTTTGATTATATAGCAGCAAGGTGATCAACTCCAACCATGTTCTGGTTTTCTGTTCATCTCGAGCTCCACAAGAGGAGTAAGAATTGAGGTTTGGTTTTCTTGAAAGCTAATTCATTTTTTAACAAAGTTCGTGAAGGATGCTTGAGCCAATTCGACCTTATGTTCTTTGTTTTTGTAAAGAGGAAGGCAGAGAAGACAGAATTTGCTGTCAAATCCGAGAAGTCTCGATGTTTTGGTTGTACTGATCTGTAGAGTTGGAATCCGAAGCTCTAATAGGTATGGTTGGAAAGCTTATTGCATTTCCTACAACTTGCGTGAAGAAATCGTGAATAGAAAATTATTGGAAGATGTTGTAAATATCAGGTCAAGTTTCGGGTTGCAGCAGGAAATCGAATCTGGAATAGCAGAAGTTGGTTCCTGGGAAAGAAGACTTCGAGGTATTTTCGAACCAATCTATTGAGAATCTCAACTTCATGTCTTCATATGATGTTTAGAGGAGTCAAAAAGGAAGAATTTGGTATAAAGTACATTATTGTTGGATAAGTAATGAAGAAGTTATGACTGTCTGAAAACATGGCATAAAATCTGAAAATGCTGGAAATTTTGAAAGTGTGTTTTCTTGTAAGTTTAAGGTTAAAATGCATGAGCTCGAGGTTCTAATGGTTGAATTTGGTTTGTTTGACAGGCCAAGAGCAAATAGGTCGAGTGTGCGGGTCAAGACTCTAGTTCTAACACTTTGTGAGTGACAAAGCGAACCTCGAGAAATGGTTTATAGGCTTGTATTATGCTTATGAAAATGCAAGGTTTTGCTAAAACGAAATGGTTTCAATGCTTATTGTTTTCCTTTGAACACATGTTTATGAGTATTCATAATTTCTAAGAAATGATTTCAAGTGCTCGTTATGAGCCTAAATGTCTTGATGAAATTTATATGTGAGCATATGTTCTTGATTGTCGAAATTTATGGAAATGTTATGATTTCGAGCAAGTATGTACTAGCAAGTATGATTTAAAGATTTCGGTTTTAATGAACAAATTTGAGTAAGCTTGAGTTTTATGAAAGGAAAGATAAGCGAGGCATGTTTAAATGTTTTTATGTGTATTTACGAGTCTTGAATGAGTAAATGAATGAGACATTGAGCTCGAGGTTGTGTATGTGCACGTGTGCACATGAGGTCATTTTCTGTTGTCGGCGTTGAGTGTACTCAGTGACAACAATGTTTGTCGTGAGTCTTTGGCGGGCCCCACTCGACAAAGACGATGGGAGTCTTTGGCGGGCCCCACTACATCGTAGAGTAAATGTTGGTTGTATTGAGCGTGTCCTATACAACATAGAATGTCATACGTTTTTAAATTGTTAGTAGTATCGATATGCCTTATGAGGTTTTAATGTCGTACTTCTTTGGATTTCAAAAGCTATTAAGATTACATGTGTATTTTGAGCGCTTGATTACGGATACATATACTCATAAGTTTCAGTAATCGATTTATGAGTTATAGATTTTTAACTCGGTCACTCACTTTGAGCTTCATAGCTCATTCTTTCGATATTTTCCCACTTTTCGAGTAGAGATCGAGCTCCGGTGCACGATAACTGCCATAAATCTCTGGAAGCTCCAAGAGTTTGATACTTTGTACACGGGTGGAGATGTATAGGAAGTCTATACGTATTGTAGAAGGACTATAAAGTTATGTTTATGTGTACATTTTAGGTTGTGGTTGTGTGATCCATGGTTGGGTATGTTTTTGGTTGTGATGTTCATATCTCTTTCAGTTTTCAGAGAGTCATAAGTAGGGTTACCCCTTCACGTAGGTTACGTAATTGTCAATATTCCGCTGTGTTATGTTTAAGTATTTCTTATACAAGTTTAGTATGCTTATCAGGTTAAACAGGGTCAACAGTGTATCGTTAGAGATGTGAGCGATGTCTGCATTTGCTTCACGCCGTCTGCAGGGCTAAGTTAGCGAGTAGTTTGGGAGGGTGTGTGTGAGGTTTTGTTAAAAAGAAAAAAAGGAGTGAGCAGACCGTGCCCCCCTTTCCGTCGTCTTCTTCGTAGCAGGAAGGGCGCCGCAGCTGCACCCGACAAGCCGCCAACCGGCGAGCCCTCCCTCTCCTCCTTCATTTTTTCGTTCGTCGCCCCGCTCCTCCCTCTCTCCGACCGGTTCCCTCTCTCTCTCTCCCACGACGATCTCTTGACCCGACCATGCCCCTTTCGATCTGCCGTAGATCTTCCGTCCACCCTCCTCTCTCGGTCGCTGTCCTCTCTCTCCCTCCTTCCGTTCATCGTCCGCTGAGGACCATCCACCACCGACCCTTGCTCGGCGACGTTTTCTTCTTCTTCTTTGGGCAGTGACGCCGGTAGCTGCAGACCCGCCGTCGGTCGTCGCCCTCCTCTCCCAGATCGATTCCCTTCCCCTCTTCTCTTCCTCTGTCCCGTTTGTGCAGTCTCTTCCTCGCCCTCGGATCCGACTCCCCCTCTCTTCAGATCTGTCTCCCTCTCTCCCTCGGATCCGAATTGTTTTGCCTGACTCTCCATTCCAAATCGAATCGTTTCTCACTTTCTGTTTTGGGTTGGTTTTGTGGACAGGAGCAAATATGTTGGCGAAGGAGTAAGGTCTTTGGAAGAAATCTCGAGGCTAAGATCGAGCAAAAAACTGATTCAGCCTGTAAACTGTGGGTAAGACTCGATCTCAAACCTATGTGGTCCTGGTATTAAGCTTAGAATCTGTTTGGTTTGGCTGTGAATTCATGTTAGTTTATCAAAAGGTGCTTCTATTAGCTTGGTTAGGTTTAGTTTTGTATTGCACCTCAAGGGTAGGGCCACGAGGTTAGTTCACAACCCGAACTTGTGCATCGTTTGTGATGTTTCGTAGGTGCTTACGGCTGCTAGGAGGAGTAACGACCTCCCTTTTGCGCACTTTATTCGAGGTAAGTAGTTGTTTGGTTTAAGTATCAAGCACATAAGCGAATGAGTTGAGTATAAGGTCGTTGTCGTTGGCTCTATGATTGTTGTGTGGATGTTAGATTGATGTTTGGTGCATGAGACCCTGATTATCTTGTTCATTCTGTGCATATTTGTACTTGGTCCTATGTGTTGGGTTTGACTCTTATGCGTTTCATGTTTATGCTTATGACTTGTGCTTGGTGAGACTCGAGCTTGTATGGAAGAGCGTGTTGTGTGATTGACCCCTGGAACCGAGCAAGATAAGTCTTGCAGTGGTTTAGATCAGGGGTGACTGGTTAGCTTTGTGGTTGGGCCAAAGTTTTGTTGGCGGGCTGTGTGTGGTTGGCCGGTTAGGCTGATGGTTATGGAGTCGGTTTCAAGACGATCACGGAAGGGTTTAGGGGAAAGCCTAGGAGAGGCATTTGAGTCTGACTTTCTAGGCTAGCATCACCAAACCCACTGAGTGACCCGAGCGAGATAAAACCTCTAGGATGGCATCTCCGTGTGGGCATTAGGGTCCAGTGCGCCCTTTTGCGAGCTGTGTGGACATAGGGTTGTGTGCCCTATGTGATCTCTGTGTGGGCTTTAGGGTCCAGTGCGCCCTTTTGCAAGCTGTGTGAGCACTTGGGTGGGTCGCCCTTGTGCGATCTGTGTGGGCTTTAGAGTCGAGGCTCTATTGCATTTTTGTGGGGGCGTTAGATTGATTACTCTTTCGCGTTGGGGTGCGTCCCCGTCTGTGGCTGCCTAGGTTTCTGGATCGTCGGTGAGTCTCGGGGTGAGGTGTGCACGTGAGCGCCTAGTCATGAGTCCCTATGATGCTTTGGTTGCGAGCTCGATTTATCTCTGGGTGTGCAGTTGTGCAATTTGTAGCTTGCACGTGAGTGGGCTACTTATTGAGTATTCTTATACTCACCCGTCTACTTTAATGTCTTTGGTTGCAGGTAAGGGCAAACAGTGAGCTGGAGAGCGACGGTGGCGACATGACGGGGCTATGACACCACTCATGTCTTCGAGGAACTTTTATTTTGGAACTTAGGAAGTTCTTTGTATTTATGAGTTGAACTATGACATTTGTTTATTGCTCGTTGGATTTCTGAACTCTTTGTGTTGTTGAGCATGACATTTATCCATTTAGTTTCCTTGTTCAGCATGCTCGTTTAAGTTTTGTTTAGTGCTTACATTTGCCTCTGTTGTGTGGTGGTCTTCTTGGAGCCCGGCACATTTTGTTGTAGTTTGGAGGAGGTCGGACATTGAAAAAGTTCTTAGAAGTGTTTCTTGCTTAAAACAGGTTAAGTAAGAATTTTGGATTCATCCGGATAGCGTCGTTATGCTGTCGAAATTTTGGCACAGAGGGTGTTATCTAGTGACGTCCCTAGTTGGAATTGTGCTTAAAATTAGGGGCGTTACAGTTGGAATCAGAGAGAAAGTTTTTAGATCTTGTATACCTGCCTACATCGTAGGTACTAGTCCTCATAGCCTCTCGCAGAATGTTGCCTCGTCACCTCCAGGTTTGTTAGTTATTATTTTGTAAGTAAGACGGGTTTAGTAAGTTGTTTTCCTTTGGATGCTTGAATTTATGCTCGTTTAAGATCTTGGTGTTGTGTTTTAAAGTTTCTTGTGGTTAACTCTATTTATGGTGCATGGTCGAGGACGTGGTAGAGCTTTGGCAGGTGGGCGTGGTCGTGGGGCTCGAAGAGGCCGGGGTCGTAGAGCCAGTGGCCAGGTTCCAGTTGTGAACCCACCAGTGGATGAGCACTCCGAGCACCAGGAAGAGCTTAATCAGGACGCCCCAGCTGTTGGGGAGTCGTCAGAGCATGTTGATGAAAACCCTCAGGAGCGAGGGAACGACGAAGCCCCACTGCCAGCCGCAGAACTTTGGCGGGACTCGGGAGATCTGCGCAGCAACCCTAGCAAGCGGGCGACGGCGCTCAATCAGTCACCCAAGTCACGGGAGTGATGGCTACCCAAAATCAGGGAGCACATAACCAAAACCAGGCAGCTCCGGCTCAGAACGAGAGAGCTCCTGTCCAGGCGCATAGAGCCACCACAGAGGAGGCCAGATACCTTCGGGACTTCAAGAAGTTCGAGCCACCTCTCTTCGACCGCAAGGAGTGGACAATGTGGCTGCGAAGCATGATTCGAGATGGTGGAAGACATATTTAAGCGCATGTGCTGCCCCAATCGACAAAGGGTCGGTCACGTGATCTACGCACTAAGATATGTATGGTGGAAGTCTGCCTCGCGGTCCATTGATGTCAGTGAAGTGTCGATAACACAGGCGCGATTGCGGGAAGCTTTCTATGAGAAGTTCTACCCGATCGCGATGAGAATTGAGAAGCAAGCCGAGTTTCTGCATCTGAAGCAAGGATCGAATCAGTTGGTCGAAGAGTATGAGCATGAATTCACCATGTTGTCCTGGTTTGCTGCAGAATTGGTGGACACAGATAAGAAGAAAATTGAGCGTTTCCTCACAGGGCTGCGCGGAGGTATACGTGGAGTGCATGCACGCCCACGATCCAAAGACCTATCTTTGCGATTAATCGAGTAGCCACCACGATTGATGCGATTTGAAACAACAAGGAGTGGTGCTTGGCGGACTTTGAGGTTTGGCAGAATTCTAGGTCAGGTCAGAAGAGGAGGCACGATCAAGCTTTCCCTAGGCCAATTCGACCAGGAGCGCAGGGTCAACAGTGGGCGCAAGGAGCAGGCAGAGGTTCGTGCCCGAACTATGTAGGGCAGCATAATAGAGGAGCTTGCCCGGCAGCCACCAAAGTCTGTTTCCATTGCGGCAAGGTTGGTCATATGGCATCGATGTGCAGGCAGAAGAAGAGGCCAGATCTGAGAGTTTGTTATATTTGCCATAAGGAAGGCTATGTGGCCTCAGCGTGCCCGGATAATAGAAATGTTGGAAACCAGGAGGGTCGCCAGAGAGGAGGAGCGTGACGCTAATCTTTGGCCGAGAGCATTGAGAGTCTTTGGTAGAGTAAATCACGGGTACCCTACCTATTCTCAGTCATTTAGCTTTTGTACATTTTGATTCTACTTGTATGCATTCCTTTATTTATGCACTGTTTGTGGGGCAAGCCCAGCTAGAAGTAGAACCCTTAGGTTTTAGCTTTGTCGGTTGCAACCTTGATGAGGGAGAGTTAGTGACACGGGAAAAGGTGAAGACCAGTCAGGTCTTGGTGGAAGGTCGCTCGCTAGAAGTGACCCTGATCGTCCTGGATATGAGTGACTTTGATGTAATTCTTGGCATGGATTGGCTAGCAGCGAATCATGCCAACATCGATTGTCACCGTAGGGAGGTTGTGTTCAAGCCTCCATCAGAATCGAGCTTCAAGTTTAAGGGAAGCGAGTCAAAGTCAGTTCCTAAAGTGATTTCAGCACTTAAGGCGAGCAAGTTGGTCGGCCAAGGGGCTTGGGCCTTCTTGGCGAGTGTGACGGACTTGAAAAGCGAGAAAGGAGACGTGTCATCGGTTTTGATGAGTCGGGAGCTCACGATGTGTTCCCCGAGGATTTGCCGGTCTACCTCCGGCCCGGGGAGGTGGATTCGATGATTGAGTTGGAGCGTGCCTTCGCACCATTATCGAAAGTTGCGTACAGAATGGCCCCAGTCGAGTTAAAGGAGCTCAAGACTCAATTGCAGGAGTTGCTAGACAAGGGTTTCATTCGCCCTAGTGTTTCTCCGTTGGGTGCGCCAGTACTTTTTGTGAAAAAGAAGGATGGGTCGTTGCGCCTATGTATTGACTATCGGGAGTTAAATAAGGTGACGGTAAAGAACAAGTACCCGCTCCCCAGAATTGATGATCTGTTTGACCAGCTACAGGGAGCCACTATGTTCTATAAGATTGATTTGCGCTCGGGCTATCACCAGCTGCGAATAAGAGAGGAAGACATCCCAAAGACAGCCTTCAGATCCAGGTATGGACATTACGAGTTTATTGTGATGTCGTTTGGATTGACAAATGCCCCGGCTGTGTTTATGGGCCTGATGAATCGGGTGTTCAAGGAGTTTCTGGACACCTTTGTGATTGGGTTTATAGACGACATCCTGGTCTACTCGAAGACGGGTGAAGATCACAAGAACCATTTGAGGAAAATCTTGATCACCTTGAGAGAAAATCAGTTGTATGCCAAGTTCTCTAAGTGCGAGTTTTGGTTGTCGCAGGTGTCTTTTTTAGGGCATGTAGTTTCCAAGAAGGGTGTCTCAGTAGACCCTGCGAAGGTGGAAGCGGTTTCAGATTGGCCCCGACCCAAGACTGTCACTGAAGTTCGTAGTTTCTTGGGTTTGGCTGGTTATTACCGACGGTTTGTGAAGGACTTCTCCAAGATTGCAACACCCCTTACTCAGTTAACACGAAAGGGGAATGCCTTCGTGTGGAGTGAGGCGTGCGAGGCAAGTTTTCAGGATTTGAAGCAGAGGTTGATCTCACCACCAGTGCTTACAGTGTCGGATGGATCAGGAAACTTTGTGGTTTACGGTGATGCTTCCAAGAAGGGCTTGGGTTGTGTTTTGATGCAGAATGGGAGGGTAATTGCCTATCACTACTACAAATTAGGCCTTTATTGACGCGTTCCTTTTTCAAATTGTTGACGCTTGACTAAAAAAAGTGTCAACAAAAGGCCAAAATTCATTTCAAAAACCATTATTAATTTTAAAACATTTATATTGATGGTTATAAAGCGTCATTAAATCTATAAATTTAAAATTTTGCAATTAACTGTCAATAAATATAGTTTTATTGACGTTAATTACGAAAATTTTGCGTCAAAATTAATAAAATCCCGTGTTTTAGCTTTCTTGACGGTTAAAATCTGTCAATAAATGGTCGTTTTATTGACGCATAGTGGAAGCTTTCATTGACGGTTAGAAACCGTCATTATATGTACGTTTCATTGACGGGTAATGCGCGTCAACTAAACTTTCAAAACGATGTCGTTTTCAAGCTAAACGGCGTCGTTTAGCTTTCATAATTTAAAAAAAAAAACACATCTTTCATTGACGGTTAAAAACCGTCAATATATCGCTTCGTTCATTGATGGGTAATGCCGTCAATGAAACGCGTTCTAAACGACGTCGTGTTGAAGCTAAACGACGTCGTTTAGCATTTTTAAAATTATAAAAAATAACGAAAATTAGGACAGGTAAAACGACGTCGTTTTATCGTTCCTATTATTAAAAAAAGGGAACCCTAAACCCTTTTCCCATTAATCGAACTCCCCTCTCCGTCGAGCTCACCCTCTCCGTCGAACTCCCCCTCTCCGTCGAGCTCTCTCTCTCACATCTCCCTCGTCTCCGTCGAGCTCTCTCTCTCAAAGTTGTCGCTGCCGTCTGAATCACTCGGAAGGTAGAAATTTGTAAATCATTGCCGATTCACCTGAAGGTCGAGTTGTCTCTGTCGTTCGAAGTCGCCTGAAGGTTCTGACCTGTGAAGTCGCCACCGTTCGTAGGTCGAGTTGTCGCCGTCCGATTCACTTGAAGGTCGAGCTGTCGTCGCCGTTCGAAGTTGCCTGAAGTTACTGACCTGTGAAGTCGTCGTCGTCCGAATGTCGAGTTGTTGCTGCCGGATATCACAGCCGATCCAAACCTAAAGGTCTCGCATACCCTCGCCGGAAATCACTGTCGGACTTTAGCCGAATCTCGCAGCCCCTCGTCGGATCTCACAACCCCTTGTCAAAAGTTACTTCTCCTCTTTTTCAAATTGAAAAGAAAATCACTGGGGTCTCTCTCTATCGGGTTTCTAATCAGCCACGGTCTCTAAGGTTTCTCAGCCTCGTTCTCTCTCCCTCAGGTTTGTTATCCAGTAGGTTATATGAATTTCTATTTTCAGCTACTCTCCAATATCCTCAAATCAATACTTTAAGTATGATAGATTAAGAATATGCAAAATTTTAAAAAATGTGTAATTCATAGAGTTTAAATTTCGTAAATGTGAAATTCATATATGGGCATCTTTTCTACTTTTATTATTATGTAGATGGGCATCTCTTTCTATTTAAATTTCGTAAGTGGATATCCATTAGTGATGAAACCAATTATGTTAGGAAGAAACATTAACAATTGCTCTAAATTTGTAAACGAGCATCTCTTTGTTTTTGGTATTGGCTGAAACAATTATCTAATTTTCACATACTGCTCATAAGATATGATTGGCTTGATTAAAATGTCAAGTTATGAATTAAAATTTTCTTGTAGAAATGTTCTTCTAGAATATGGTTCTAGTGCTTGTAATGAGTTCATGAGGTAGTGTAACTTACAAATTTTCTGCCTATTTGCAAGTGTAAAGCATGTTGAGTTTCTGTTTTTTTTAAGCCCAACCTAATGTTTGTTGAAGTCTGTTAGAGGTTAGGCATTTATTGTACCTTAAGGAGTGCTTGTTTGGATTTCTGAGTTTTGGAGAAATTTTGGTTATCTCCTAGCTATGCTATGTCGTTATCTTGCTTGAAATTTCAGCGTAGACGGCATGGCTGAGTAACCTTCTTAATTAGGTTCATCCTAAGTTTTAGGGTCCTTATAGTTGGTTATGGTTAACATGAAAAAATATGTAGTTTATTCTACTTTTTTTAGGACTTAGATTGATTTTATTAATTGAAAAATATCTATTGACTTCATTTAATTCGGTTATAACATAATGGACAAATTATGGATGTCGAAAGATAGATTCTCTAAAGAGTATGAAGAAGGTGTAGACACTTTTATTCAGTTTGCACACGAACATGCGAGTGGTAAACCTTTTATACGATGCCCGTGTGTTAAGTGTGTAAATTTGAAGATTCTCAACATTAATGTAGTCAGGAACCACTTAATTGCATATGGTATCGAGCAAAGATATGATAATTGGATTTGGCACGGAGAAACCCTTGATAGACATTCTAGAAACAATGTAGAGTAAAATTTAAACTACA
This sequence comes from Trichosanthes cucumerina, assembly GCA_036507285.1. Taxonomy (NCBI): domain Eukaryota; kingdom Viridiplantae; phylum Streptophyta; class Magnoliopsida; order Cucurbitales; family Cucurbitaceae; genus Trichosanthes; species Trichosanthes cucumerina. Next base: position 39,927,941 of record CM071836.1, on the reverse strand, counting down.
CCACTAATGAGCATGTATATGAAGAGAACTCTGATGACAACATTGTGGAGATGGTTGAAACTGCCCAACAACATTTTGAAGAAGATCCAAAAATATTTAAGAAGTTGCTTGCAGATGCTGAAAAACCTGTATATCCAGGATGTAGTAGATTAACTAAGTTAGGTACATTAGTTAGATTGTATCACTGAAAGCCAAATTTGAGTTGAGTGATACTAGCTTTACTGAGTTGTTGACCTTATTGAAAGATATATTACCCGAAAGAATGAATTGCCGACATCTACGTATGAAGCAAAGAAGGCGTTAGTCACTTTGGGAATGACGTATGAAAAAATTCATGCATGTCCCAATGATTGTTGCTTATATAGGAAAGAATACTGATGCATCTAATTGTCCTCACCATGAACGAGTCAAGATGAATGAAACGTAAGAATTCGTTGGAAGTGAAAGAGGAGTCCTGCTAAAGTTATATGGTACTTTCCCCAATTCCACGATTTCATAGGATGTTCAATAGCACGTTAATTTCCAAGGATTTAACTTGGCATGCTAATGAGAGATTAGTTGATGGCAAGTTACGACATCCTCATTGATACTCAAATCTTGGAAATTGATCGATCATTTGTGGCTTCGAATTTGGATGTGAAGAGAGAAACCTTCGTCTTGTTTTATCAACTGATGGAATATATCCTCATAGTGAAATGAATAGCAAGTACGCTTGTTGGCACCTGTAATATTGACAACATACAATCTCCCACCTTGGTTATGTATGAGACGTAAATTTTTATGCTAACCATGATAATATCTCAGGCCAAAAGCAACCGGGTACAACATAGATGTGTATTTGGCTCCTTTAATAGATGATTTAAAAATTCTTTAGAATGATGGAGTGCCTGTTATGATGCATATCGAGATGAAGTATTCACATTAAAAGCAAGATTGTTGTGGACAATTAACGATTTTCCCGCTTATGGTAATTTAGCTGGGTTGTAGTGTCAAAGGATATTGTGCATGCCCCATATGTGGAGAACACACATCACTATGCATTTAAAATTTGGAAAGAAGATGGCTTATCTTGGACACAGAAAATTTTTGCCACTAGCTCATTCATTTAGAAGACAGATGAAAGCATTCAATAATGAAAAAGAATTTGGAAAGGCTCCACAACCATTGTCGGGAGAAGAAATTATTGAAAAATTCACCAACAACGAGCGTTCCAATGAAGATATGTTAAAAGAGAAAAAACCAATAGGTGCCTTACGTTCGTGTTGGGAGAAAAATCTATATTTTTGAACTTGAATATTGGAAGAAGCTTTATGTTCGACATTGCTTAGATGTAATGCATATCGAAAAAAATGTTTGTATGAATTTAATAGGCACTTTACTCGACATCCCCGGTAAGACAAATGATGGATTACAAACTCGACGTGATTTAGAACGATTAGGTATTCGTCCCGAGTTGGCCCCAAAAGTTATAGGAAGAAGGACATTCATACCGCCAGCCTGCTACACATTATCGAAAAATGAGAAACGTGCGGTTTTTCAATCATTGTCAAAAATGAAAGTTCCTGAAGGTTATTCTTCCAATATAAAGAACCTTGTATCACTCGATAATCTAAAAGTTAATGGATTGAAGTCACATGATTGTCACGTGCTCATGCAACAATTGTTATCAGTTGCAATTTGATCTACACTACCTAAGCATGTGAGAATTGCTATCACACGATTCTGCTTGTTTTTCAATGCAATATGCAATAAAGTGGTGGATGTTTCACAATTAAGTGAGTTGGAGCACGAGATCGTAGTAGTACTGTGTCTGTTTGAAAAATACTTCCCTCCATCGTTCTTCACGATAATGATGCACTTAACAGTACATCTGGTCAGAGAAGTGCGACTTTGTGGTCCTGTGTATCTTCGATGGATGTATCCTTTTGAAAGATACATGAAAGTTCTTAAAGAATATGTGAGAAATAGGAATCGACACAAGGTTGTATTTTGAAGGTTATATTGTCGAGGAAGCTATAGAGTTTTGCACCGAATTTTTGCATGATGTAAAACCTATTGGACTCGGAAAGGCAAGTGAACGAGCTCAGGATGATGAATTTGGGAGACCTGCATCAGCAGCTTCTCATATGAAGCCTGATAAGGAACAACTCAAGCAGGCTCATCTATATGTCTTAGAAAATACAGATGACGTTCAACCTTTCATAGAGTACGTTCACTTCTTATACTAATTTAAAGTTAATCCTTAAACTTAATATACTAACACTAATGATTCTATGTATATTATAGAAAACATATGAACTATTTGAAACGTATCTATTAATCAAGATCAAGAAATCGAAGTGGTTACAAGATCAACACAATAGAACCTTCATTTCTTGGATACGTGATCAAGTATGGTTTTAACAATTTCGCTCATTTTTTCTTTTTTCATTTTAGTTTTTAACGACTTATACTCAAATATTAACGCGGTTTATGTGTATAGGTTGCTATCGATCTTGAAGTACCAAACCATACTATATCTAACACATTGAGGTGGGTATCACATGGTCCTTCACCCACTTTGTGATAACCTATTTAAGCTACGTAGTGAATGGTGTTCGCATAATACAGAGCTTCGTGATGGTACTCGAAATGTTCAAAATAGTGGAGTATGTTTAGTAGCTAGTACGATGCAAATATCTAGTGCAAAAGATAAAAATCCAATAACCACAAACATGTCTTTTATGGTGTGATTCAAGAGATATGGGAATTAAATTACCATAATTTTAAGATTGTAATTTTCAAATGTAATCAGGTTGAAAGTAATGGGGTGTTAAAATAGATGAACTTGGATTTAAACTAGTTGATCTTAGACGTATTGGATACAAATCGATTCTTTCATTTTAGCTTCACAAGCTAAACAAGTGTTCTATATAGAAGATCCAAGTGACTCCGATGGTCTATTGTGTTGCATCCTCTAAATAGAGAGTACGAAGATCATATTAACGAAGACGAGCTTGGGGCCTTAATTTTAAACTACAATAACTCTAACTACGTTCTTACTACTAATGAATCTGATGAAATATATGATGATAGTTCAACATATGTTCGCACTGATTGTGATGGCATTTGGATCGAAAATGAAAATGAAGCATAAATTATATATGGTATAACTTTTTTCCGCTTGAATTTAGATGTTGATACAATTTGATGTTTTATGATTTATATTTAACTCAACTAATGTACTGCAGGTATTTAGCAGAATACTCTTATGGATCAATACTCTAGTGATGATGACCGCATGCCACTTGAAGATGAGGCAGAGAATGATGATATGGTGCAACCTCATAATGTGCGCCCTACTCGAGGCGCTACTGCGATGCTCGAGCTTGCAGGAATTAAAAATGAAGCTGATCAAAGAGTGATCGAATACAATGCTCATGGACAGTAGATTGGTAGTAATGCAACGAAAATGATAAGCTATATTGGAGCGTGTGTGCGACACCACATTCCAATTACATATGACTCATGGTCTGAAGTACCAAGAGAATTGAAAGAAAAGATTTATTCTTGCATTGAGGTAATCTATTATTTCACTAACTCATTAAATATCATGTGCTACTAGTTTCAATGAAAATTACTTATATATATTATATTCTTTTTGTTAGCATTCCTTCGTAGTAGATCGTAAATCAAAGAAGGACATATTGATGAAAGCTGGAATTTCGTTCCGGCAATTTAAGAGTAATTTGAGGACGAAATATATTATTCCATTTCAAGATATGCCTGAATGTTTGAAGTCTCCACCACCGACATATAACCACATCGAGCAAGTTCATTGGGATGAATTCGTTGGTAAAGTTATATCTGAAGAGTTTCAAGTAAGTATTGAAAAAAGAATTATTTTTTGTTTATACATGTTTGCACAAAGATACTAATTAACCTTGTGTTGTGCTATAATTGTGTGATGTAGAAATTAAGCAGTTTTCAAAAGGACAAACGTTCCAAAAATAAATACAATCATAGGCTTGCTCGTAAGGGATACGCAAATTTTGTGGAAGAGTTGGTATGTTTTGATTTCTGAATTTATACATTAGTATGTTATGTCTGCTCATTTATTAATTAGATGACTACATACGTTTGTAGAATAAAAAGGGACAAGTAGATTTGGATGCAGATCGAGCTAAGCTATGGATACAAGCTCGACAAGGAAAGGATGGCAAATTCTTGAATGAAGAGATTGCAGACGTTGCAGTCAGAATTGTAAGCAATAATGTTCATATATTTTTATACTTTATTGACATTATACTAGAGTAGTAAATATATATTTATATTTTTATTAAATTGTAGGATCAACTAGGTTTAATCAAACCCTCATTCTTCTTTCATAAACCCACACCTTCGACTCGGAAAAGTAACGCGTCATGACCGACGAAGAAAGCGAGTTGGAAGAAAGAAAAGAAAGAATTGATGACTCGATCTGATCAAATGACGACAAAAAAACACATGAAAAGATGGAGAAAAAGCGGTGTGGTGATGTCACTCTCTTGCGGATAGGGGTAGTTGCAAGCACAACCACCCATTGCTTCGACATCTACTGAAAATCTTGATCAGGTAACTCTTTTTCTAAATATTCGTTAATTGAATTTTAAGAAAATGTATATAAATACTAAGTCATAATTTTTAATATACTATGTAGGGAAAATCTTGTGATTTAGCTGTTGAAAATATAAACAATATTGTGGCATCAGGAATGGTTTATGAGAGGTTAAGTCCGCATGAAGTTGTGTACGGTGTGCCTCTCAGATCGAACGATGTAAGAGTACTTATCACTCTTGTATCTGATTTCAATGCTGCATTGCCTATACCGATAGCTGGGAGTGTTGGAACAGTTTCAAATGCAATTGGTTCTCACGTTCCATGGTCAAAGAATCTTGTAATAGTAGATAAAATAGAAAAGGTAAATTTATTTGAAAACGCTCGTTCTTGTTTAATTTAATGCCTATGATTTTTAATATATAACATCGTGTTTGTAGGAACGTAAGAAACCTCACCGTGAGCTAGCGGCATTAAGGGAGAAGACAGGTAGAAATGATGTGCCACGAGTGCATATGCCACTTGCAGTTAAATACATGATCAAAATTCTTGAAGGCATGAGGGTGAGTATATAGACATCCCAATATCTCGATCATGTGTTTGGATATCAATTCAACTTTCATTTAATGAAAGACAACATGCAATGACTGCATGATGGAGGAACTTGCAATCTCGGTTATATCAGCTTATATCGTGTAAGTATTATTTAATTATGTAGACTTTGATATTCTCGTTATTTACCACTTTAGGATATACATAGTAGCTGGTTTGTTAGTTTTGAGTTATGCTTAAAAATTGTGATATGTGAGTTATTCTTGTTTTGAAGTTGTTGAGTGTATGTTTTGTTTCGTTTATGGTGGTTGAGTATTCTTGAATCATTAAAATGGAAGTGAATTGAAGTTTGATTGAGTTATCCGGATGTTGAGTATAGAAGTGTGTTTTGTTAAACGCAGTACATGTTAAATTTTTGTATTGTTGTAATTGTGTTGTTGTTATCTTTTCAAATTTAGGGGTATTCTTGAATCGTTAAAATGATTAGTGAATTGGAGTTTGATTGAGTTATCTGGATGTTGAGGTTAGAAGTGTGTTTTTTTTTTTCAGACAGGTACATGTAACATTTTGGTATTGTTGTAATTATGTTGTTATGCTGCCGAAATTTTCGAGACTTAATTAAGAGTAAACTCCACTTTAGGATAGACATTAACTAGTTAGTTAGTTTTGAGTTCTGCTTAGCAATTGTGACATGTGAGTTATACTTTATTTGAAGTTGTTGAGTGTATGTTTTGTATCATTTTGGTGGTCTAGCTTTATTGAATCGTTAAAATGATTAGTGAATTGGAGTTTGATTGAGTTATTTGGATGTTGAGTTTAGAAGTGTGTTTTTGTTTTAGAAAGGTACATTGTATCATATATTATTAATTTTTATTGTAATATTTTAAACTTTAATATTTTTTTATTTATTGTTAGGTACTTGTGCCAAACTCAACCTATCATATTAGAGCAATATGCATTCCTTCAACCATCCTTGATTTCATATGCCTCTTGACCTGAAGAGCAACGTTGTCGATTCCTATGCAATAAGTTATGAGAGACCAAGAATAAACTATTGATCTCTCCTTGTAATTCAGGGTACGTAAACCATGTGCTTATTAATTTACTTGTATTTTGTATATATTCCTAACTCTTATTTGTTGGTAATTCTGTATTTAGACACCATTGGTTGTTGGTGGTTATATCATTGAAAACATCTACAATTTGGTCGATTGACTCCATAGGACATGGCATTCGAGATTACGTGAAAAATATAGTTAATATGTAAGTATTATGAAACTTCTACCATTGATATATTTTTGACATGGGTAGCGTTATTAACATACTTTTATGTATTTGTACTTGTATAGGGCTATTAGGATGTTCTATGCTCAAGCAAACGCTAGAAGTCCAATTTTTAATTGGATAGCTGTTCAGGTAATCGTTTCAAATCTACCATTTTTTCCACCATTTTGTTTATTTATTCGAGTCTTGCTTACTATTTGTTTTAATCTATTTATATAATGTGCTAAGCAACCGGGGAGTACAGAGTGTGGGTACTATACAATGAAGTTTATTCGAGATATAGTAACACAGAGAAGTCAAGTGATAACAGACGTGGTAATACTTTGATCTTATTCTATGTGTTTCACAGTTTCTTCATTTATTCAATTTTTTAATGCATGTACACTTCTTTGTGTTTCAGTTGACGAGAAACGATAAGTACACCCAAGATGAGTTGGACGAGATACGAGTTGAGTTATGTGAATTTGTAAATCAGTACTTATGAACATTTTTGTTATCATACTTCATTTATTTGATTTTCAGGAGTTAGTGTTATGTTCTTTAACAGTTTGCTTAGAAAGATATTTAGTAAATTTAACTTATTAGTTAGTCAATGGAACTTTGTTTTAGTTCATTTGCAATTATGGTTTATTTTGATAAAATTTATCTTATATAGTTTGACAAATCATTGAGTCTCTGATAGACTTGTTCATACAGATGCAGATGGTAGAGGATGGGTGAATAATATCCATTTTTTTAATTTTTTATAAATAGTTATAGTTGACGGCTAAAAAACGACATTAAAACCGGCAGTGTTGACGGTTCAAAACTGTCAACATATATGTCATAGTAAACAATGTCAAACGTCAAGTATAGTTATAGATGACAACTAAAATACGTCAAGATATATTTATATTGACAGACAACAAGTGTCAATAAAAGGGGTATTATTGACGGTTCGCTTAAAATGTTGACGGTTAAAAAATATCAACTATACTTAATGTTGACGGCTCACAGATGTCAATAAAGTGGTTATTATTGACGCTTTGACCTAAATATTGACGGCTAAGGACCATCAACTATACTCTATGTTGACGTCACATACGTGTCAATAAAAAGGTTTTTATTGACACTTTCACCTAAATATTGACGGCTAAAACCTATCAATTATACCCTATGTTGACAGCAAAAAAGTGTCAATAAGTAGGTCTTTGTTGACAGATTTATGTCATAGTTGATGGCTAATAAGTGTCAACATTAATATTATTGACAGTTAAAATCCATCAATAAAGACATAATCGTTGACGTTTAACGACCGTCAACTATCAACTTTTTATTGACGCTTAGATTTATTGACACTGCTTTCAATGACGTTAAAAAAATGTCAACTAAAGTGAATGTTGACAGTTTTTAGCTGTCAATAAAAGCCAAATTTGTAGTAGTGTATGCCTCCTGTAAGTTGAAAGGCTACGAGAAAAACTACCCGACCCATGACTTGGAATTAGCGGCAGTGGTCTTTGCCTTGAAAATCTGGAGACACTATTTGTATGGTGAGAAGATCCAGATGTATACAGACCACAAGAGCTTGAAATACTTTTTTACGCAGAAAGAGTTGAACATGAGGCAACGTAGGTGGCTGGAGTTGGTGAAGGATTACGAGATTGAGATATTGTATCACTTGGCTATGGAAAATGTGGTTGCCGATGCCCTTAGTCGAAAGATAGCTCACACTTCAGCTCTAGTCACGAAGGAGTTCCATTTGCGAGTCGATATGGAGCGGGTCGGTATTGCCGTGATGATAGGGCAGGTCATGGATCAGTTTAACCAGTTGTTAGTGCAACCGACTCTGAGACAGCGAGTTCTAGACTCCCAACAAGGGAACCCAGTCTTGTGGGTTGGTGGAAACAGGTCAGGTCGGGCCAAGTTAGTGAGTCGCAGTGTCGTCAGATGGGGGTTTGTTGTTCAAAGGGCGGTTGTGCGTTCCAGATGTAAATGGCCTCAAGGAAGAAGTCTTAGCCGAGGCTCATAGTTCCCCTTTTTTAGTGCATCCTGGTAGCACTAAAATGTATCAAGACCTGAAGTAGTTCTACTGGTGGAGTGGGATGAAGAAAGACGTAGCGGAGTTTGTTAGCAGGTGCCCTAGTCTGTCAACAAGATAAAGCCCCGAGGCAGAAACCGGCAGGGTTGTTGCAACCCTTAGAGATACCTCACTAGAAATGGGAAAAGGTTTCGATGGATTTCATTTCATGCCTACCCCGAACTGTTAGAGGGTTTACGGTGGTTTGGGTGATCGTTGATAGGCTGACAAAGTCGGCGCATTTCCTTCCTGGAAAACCGACCTATACGGTGGAGAAGTGGGCGAAGTTGTTCATGGAGGAAATTGTCAGGTTACACGATGCCCTAGTGAAGATCGTAACAGGGACCCTCGTTTCACATCCAACTTCTGGATGAGTTTCCAGAAGGCTTTAGGAGCGGAGTGCAGTTTCAGCACAACATTTCACCCTCAGGTAGATCGTCAGACTGAGAGGTTGAACCAGATCTTGGAAGATATGCTCCGAGCCTGTGCCCTGGACTTCGCAGGAAGTTGGGACGCACCTTCACTTGATGGGGATGACGCCCTTTGAGGCGTTGTATGGGAAGAGGTGCAGGTCCCCAGTGTATTGGGGAGAGGTTGGCGAGTGTAACCTTCTGGGACCCGAGTTTGTCCAGATTACAAATGAGGTCGTGCAGAAGATCAGGGTGAGAATGTTAACTGCTCAAAGCAGATAGAAGAGTTATGCTGATATGACACGCAGGGACTTGGAGTTCGCAGTTGGAGAGTACGCGTTCCTTAAGGTTGCACCTATGAAAGGTGTCTTGAGATTTGGATAAAAAGGGAAGTTGAGCCCTAGGTTCATCGGGTCATTCGAGATCTTGGAGCGTATCGGCTCAGTGGCGTATCGTTTAGCCTTGCCACCGTCGCTAACAGTCGTGAACGACGTGTTTCACGTGTCGATGTTGTGAGGCTATGTGCAAGATGCATCCCACGTGATTGATTACAAGCCACTGCAGGTCGATAAGGACTTGAGCTACGAGGAGAAACCAGTGGAAATCTTAGCTCGAGAGAAGAAGGTGTTGAGGAACAGAGAAATCGACCTTGTCAAGTTCTTGTGGCAAAACAAGCAGCTTAAAAAAGCTACTTGGGAGCGTGAGGACGAGATGAGAACGAACTACCCACAGCTGTTTGAGAACTAGCCACTTTCGAGGACGAAAGTTCTTAATGGGGGAGGATGTGACGCCCAGTAAATTTAAGTAAGTTTTTGGTTCTTTTCAGAGTTTATTTTGGGCTTATGTTTCAGTTTTAAAAGTGTTGGGCCAGGAATTTAATTTTTGGATCTTGCAGCGACCCAAATATTTTTAAATCTCGCTTTAAATTGGGTTGACAACCTTGAGTTTCTCATCGAGCGTCTTTGGAGAAGCGAAACAAGGTAATTTTTGAACCATCCTTCTTCTTTTCCTATTTCTTTAGGTTTTGTTTTAAAAAAAAAAAGAAAAGAAAAGGAGTGAGCAGACCGTGCCCCCCTTTCCATCGTCTTCTTCGCAGTAGAAAGAGCGTCGCAGCTGCGTGCGGCAAGCCGCCGGCCGACGAGCCCTCCCTCTCCTACTTCGGTTTTCTCTTCGTCGCCCCGTTCCTACCTCTCTCCGATCGATTCCCTCTCTCTCTCCCACGGCGATCTCTCAACCCGACCATCTCCCTTTCGATCTGCCGTATATCCACCGTCCACCCTCCTCTCTCAATTGTTGTCCTCTCTCTCCCTCCTTCCGTTCATCGTCCGCCGAGGACCATCCGTCGCCGACCCTTGCTCGCTGACAGTTTCTTCTTGTACTTTGGGCAGCGACGCCGGTAGTCGTAGACGCGCCGTCGGTCGTAGCCCTCCTCTCCCGGATCGGCTCCCTTCCCCTCTTCTCTTCCTCTGTCCCGTTTGTGCAGTCTCTTCCTCTCCCTCGGATCCGACTCCCCCTCTCTTCAGATCTGACTCCCTCTCTCCCTCGGATCCGAATTGTTTTGTCTATCTCTCCTTTCCGAATCGAATTGTTTCTCACTTTCTGTTTTGTGTTGGTTTTGTGGACAGTAGTAGATATGTTGGCGAAGGAGTAAGGTCTTTGGAAGAAATCTCGAGGCTAAGATCGAGCGAAAAACCAGTTCAGCTTGTAAACTGTGGGTAAGACTCGATGTCAAACCTATTTGGTCCTGGTTTTAAGCTTAGAATCTGTTTGGTTTGGCGGTGAATTCATGTTAGTTTATCAAAAGGTGCTCCTATTAGCGTGTTATGTTCAGTTTCGTATTGCACCTCAAGGGTAGGGCCACGAGGTTGGTTCACAACTGAACTTGTGCATCATTTGTGATGTTCCGTAGGTGCTTAGGGCTGCTAGCAGGAGTAACGACCTCCCTTTTGCACCCTTTATTCGAGGTAAGTAGCTGTTTGGTTTAAGTATCAAGCTCATAAGCGAATGAGTTGAGTATAAGGTCGTTGTGGTTGGCTTTATGATTGTTGTGTGGATGTTAGATTGATGTTTGGTGCATGAAACCCTGATTATCCTGTTCATTTTGTGCATAATTGTACTTGGTCCTGTGTGTTGGGTTTGACTTTTATGTGTTTCATGTTTATGCTTATGACTTGTGCTTGGTGAGACTCGAGCTTGTATGGAAGAGCGTGTTGTGTGATTGACCCCTGGAACCGAGCAGGATAAGTCTTGCGGTGGTTTAGATCAAGGGTGACTGGTTAGCTTTGTGGTTGGGCCAAAGGTTGGTTGGCGTGCTGTGTGGTTGGTCGGTTAGGCTGATGGTTAGGGACTCGGTTTCGAGACGATCACGAAAGGGTTTAGGGGAAAGCCTAGGAGAGGCATTTAAGTATGACTTTCTAGGCTAGCATCACCAAATCCACTGAGTGACCCCGAGCGAGACAAAACCTCTAGGCTTGCATCTCTGTGTGGGCATTAGGGTCCAGTGCGCCCTTTTTCGAGCTATGTGGACATAGGGTCGAGCGCCCTTTGTGATCTTTGTGTGGGCATTAGGGTCCAGTGCGTCCTTTTGCAAGCTGTTTGAGCACTTGGGTGGGTCGCCCTTGTGCGATCTGTGTCGGCTTTAGAGTCGAGGCTCTATTGCGTTTCTGTGTGGGCGTTAGTGTGATTACTCTTTCGCATTGGGGTGCGTCCACGTCTATGGCCGACTAGGTTTCTGGATTGTCGTTCAGTCTCAGGGTGAGGTGTGCACGTGAGCGCCTAGTCATGAGTCCCTGAGATGCTTTGGTTGCGAGCTCGATTTATCTCTGTGTGTGCAGTTGTGCAATTTGTAGCTTGCACGTGAGTGGGCTACTTACTGGGTATTCTTATACTCACCCGTCTACTTTAATGTCTTTGGTTGCAGGTAAGGGCAAACAGTGAGCTAGAGAGCGACGGTAGCGACATGACGGGGCTATGAGACCACTCTTGTCTTAGAGGAACTTTTATTTTGGAACTTTGGAAGATCTTTGTATTTATGAGTTGAACTATGACTTTTGTTTATTGCTCGTTAAACTCTTTGTGTTGTTGAGCATGACATTTATCCATTTAGTTTCCTTGTTCAACATGCTCGTTTAACTTTTGTTTAGTGCTTCTGTTGCCTCTATTGTGTGGTCTTGTTGGAGCCCGGCCTGTTTTGTTGTAGTTTTGAGGAGGTCGGGCATTGAAAAAGTTCTTAGAAGTGTTTCTTGCTTAAAACAGGTTAAGTAAAAATTTTGGATTCATCCGGATAGCGTCGTTATGCTGTCGAAATTTCGGCGTAGAGGGTGTTATCTAGTGACGTCCCTAGTTGGAATTCTGCTAAAAATTAGGGGCGTTACAGATACTTATGTTTGAGATAGTTTTCTTCAAACGCATATGTATTTGATGCTAATTAAACTCAAACTAAGAAATAACTTTTTATTACAAAAAACACTAGCATATATAATTGATACTTTGCAAAAAATATTGTCATACTTTTATTTTAATTTATATTGTTCTACCTAAGGTTTAAAATGTCGATGTCGATGGAAATGTCGATGTTAAAATTTTATGGAAATTTCGATGGAAATGGAAATGTCGATGGAAATTTCGGAAAAATTTACGTAAAATTGTGGGAATTGATGGAAATGGTTTGAATTGACCAATGAAACTTTGATTGTGGCTTAATTAGACTATAATTGATCACTTTTAAGCATCACATTTAAAACTAATACAATATTTAGATACAAATATCGATTAACATGTCGATGATAGCAGAAATTTGAAAAAAAAATATAAAAATTCTATAAATTATTTGAATTATTTCTTGAATCTTGATAATTTTGATAGAAATTACAATATTGTTTCCAAGTCATGCTATTGTTGCTCGATTTCGCAAGTGCACGAATCGTTACAAGTAATATAGTAGTGTGAGTACCATTATCGTTCTCCATAGGGAGTGAATCCTACCAATTACCGAATTCTTTAGTCTTAATTTTAGCTAAGAATCAAATTATCAAGATGAATGAAGTTTAAAATGCAAAAAAAAAAATGTAACTATTGCTAGGAAAGTAGAGAATAACACTCCATGGAATTTGAGAAAATTTATTTGAATCAATACTTGAAACTTTTTTTTTTAAACTTAAATTGACTTCATCTATGACTCAAACAAATTTCTATTATTTAAGTATTTTAAAATAAACTAAGAATAATAAAAAATAAATAAATAACTAAAAAGAGAATATTGAAAAAAAATTAAGAATATTAATTTTGTTTTCATAGGAATATTGAATATTGAAATTTTGTGTAAAAGTAGTAAAAAGAAAATCTACAGGTGGCAGGCAATGGCATGAAGGAGAGAGGAGATGGCTTTTGATAACTTTCATTTTGTCCCACATGATCGATGGATTTGCGGTTGGAGAGTCACCAAATTCTTATAAATTTCGGCTTCCCCTGGGTTAAAATCAATCTGACCGCTTCTGGGCATTATCAAAGAGTTTGGGCTCTTGGCCAGATTCATTTGAGTTAAAATTTTTACTATGGACTTCGAAATTTTGAGGAAACATCGAAATTTTGAGGAAATTTCGAGAATGTCGACGATATAGTCGATATTAGGGAAAAATCTAAAGTATTATGTGTTTATATTTTGAACTCCTCGATTTAGCGATATGTCGATCGAAATATTGACATGTTGCTCGATATTTTCTTCCATAGTTCTACATAAAAATAAAAGACAACAAAAATAACTTAAATAATTCATCTCTTAACCATTTTCTTCAGTCATGAACAGTTATGCTTTCAAAAAATTGTATTGAAAAAATTGTATTGAGAATAAATTGAAGACTAAAAACATTTGAGAAAGTGGGCATTCAATTTTGTGTAAAGAAAAAATAGATGAAGTCTTATATATAGTTGTAGAAGTTAAACAATGTAACTACAATTTTCAAAATCTATTTTTAAAATTTTATTTATTAGTTATGATCAAGTGGAAAGTAGTGAGCCAAATTAACTTCTAGAAAATAAAACGAAACTAACCTTTTATATTTCACTTTTAATCTCTTTCAAACAATTTTAAAAAAATGTTTTATCAATTTTAATATTAACTACATTATATGAATAAAAATATTACTCATCTACAAAAAAAATCGCACGCATAATTGATAATATAAAACTAACAAATTCAATAATTGACAAATAATAAGCTTATTTCATTATAAAATTTTGAATTAAACTTATTATATTAAATTTAATTTATTAGCAATTTGTTAATAATCAAAAGTTTCTAAATTGTTAAAATTAAAAAAATCCTGAAATTCTATCGTTACTTGTTGATTATTAATAATTTAATTTCAAAATCTATAACTTCTGGAGGATAAAAAGACAAACTTTTGTAATTAAATTTTTAGTTTTATTTATATATTTATTATTGTTGATAATTAATAATTTATAAATAGTATTTAATTCATTAATCTAACATTTATAATTAATTATACATATTTTTAAATATATAAATAAAAGAAATAACATAATTGTCCAAATAAGATTTAAAGAATCGTAGTTTTTAATAGATTGTAGATTATAGATTTGATACCATTTATTATTGATAAACTAAAAATATATATAATTATTATTGATAATGAATACATGATGTTATGGGTAAAAGGAGTATACCTGAAAGGCCCGTCGGCTCAAGTCGATCAGCAGAGACGGCTCAGATCGAGTAGTCCGCCCCGAACCTAGTTGGGTCGACCCATTGGGCGGTCCATCTCGGGAAGCCGACCCTATGAGGTAGGCCCCGAGTCGAGGTGGGCCAACCCCATGGGGTCAGCCAGGTTCAGGGGTCCGCCACGAACCCAGTTAGGTTGATCCCATGGGGTCGAAGTCGGCCCGGTTCAAGTAGCGGACCCCAAGGGGTCCGCCCCGAATCCAGTTGGGCCGACCCCATGGGGTTGGCCCGGCTCGAGAAGCCGACTCTTTAGGGATGGCCCCAAGCCCTTAGGGATCTACTTCACGGGTTCAGCCCGAGCCGAACCGGCTCCGGAAGAGAACCCCGAGGGGTCTGCCCTAGAGAAAGATAAGTCCCCTCGATAAGCGGACCCAGACAAATGCAATCCTTCAACACTCCGTAACAGTTGGGGGAGACAAACGAAGAGTTGAAGCTTAACGCTCTCCGACATTTAACGGTTGTGATTATGAGCTGGATAATCATGATGGGTTAGTGGTCATAAACCTTTAGCAGTCGTTACGAATCATACGGATTATATATTCAACGTTGCAAGTTGGTAGAGGTAAGCAATCTTTTGGTTGTGTTCTAGCTTGAGACTACTTGATGAGATTATCATTTCTAACTTGAGCGTCGGAGTGCGTGTGGCTTAGCCTCACACCGGTGTTAGTTTTCTTTCTTGCAGGAGATCGTTGTCCCCAACGATACAAATTCACTGTTTATCCGTCCATCCAAATTCCGGCATCAACAGTTGGCACCGTCTGTGGGGACATTTTTTTTACAAAGTGCCACGTGTTGTGAAACCCTAGTATCGTTTACTATGGGTAACCACTTGAATCAAGTCAACCCGATGAATGATGTAGAGGAGTCGGATAATGACCAACACCCTCGCCGAACTCCAGCTAGGACGCAGGATCCCCGACCTGAAGAGGTTAACCAGCATGCTGCACCGACGGAGGCGGATCAGTACGCGGCATTGGAGAAGCGGGTTCGGGGCTTGGACGAGAATATCGCGAGAATTCTAGAGATACTGAATCGTCCAAACCCTATTGTGGAGGCTCTGAAAGATGGACCAGAGCAAAATCTAAAAGATGCCCAGCCCGGAGAACGGATTCATGCTCCGACACCACGTAAATCCCTGCCTTCAATCCAAGACCAGGCCAAGGGTAAGGGCCTGACGGAGGAGGGGCAGGGAGAGTCTCGGGTGCCACCCCGTAAGTTTGATGACAAGCTACAGTTGGGAGGCAACGACAGGAAATCCCATCATTCGGAGCTGCAAAGGGTTGTGTCTCGAGCAGGAGAGTCCTAGGTTAAGACGCAAGTGATTCGTGGAAGCCGAGGACAGAACAACCACCATGCGTCTGAAGCCAAGCAACAACCATGTTGAAGGGATCCCCGATCAAGAAGACCTGACACGGGGTCAGATCTTAGAGAATTGATCAACCAGAAACGGAAAGATCTGAAGGCCGAGAGTCAACCTTGGGCGGCAGAGCTGCGGAGGATCCAAAATGAGCTCGAAGATATGAAGAAGGCTCAAGATCACGACGTACTGGACTTGGAAAATCTCGTTGACCATGTAGACCCTCCCTTTACTGACGAAATAATACAGGAGGAAGTCCCCGCGAAATTCAAGTTGTCGACGATCAAGGCCTACGATGGATCGAAAGATCCAGTGGAGCACCTAGACACATTTCGGTCATGGATGGAACTCCATGGAGTCCGAGATGCGATCAAGTGTAGAGGCGTTCGCTCACGTTGATGAGGACCACTCGAAGTGGTTCAGGGCGGCTTTAAGAGGAAGTCAATCGCTTCCTCCCGGAGTCGGCTCGAGCCTTTGTGACCCAGTTCCTCAGAGGTAGAGATGAACGACGACCAACAACACATCTCCTTACCATTAAGCAAGGCAACAACGAGACTTTGAGGCAATATGTATCTCGCTTCAACAGAGAGGCCCTCCAAATCGAAGGGTATACTGATGGGGCAAACCTAATAGCCGATCGTGAGTTTGACCGGGAGACGAGAGGTTTCTCTTGTCGTTAGGTAAGAAAGCTCCTACAACTTACGTTAAGTTACTAACCAGGGCTCAAAAGTATATGAGTGCAGGAGAATTGTTTCGCTCGAGGCATGCACCAGGCGACAAGCAGAGTAGGGACCGCGAGAGAAACAAGAGTCGACCGAAAAATCTATGAGGAGGGGTTTACCGCCAAGAAAGTTTGAGCGGTATACCCCAACGAGTGTCCCTATCGAACAGATCCTGATGGAAGTACGTGATAAAAACGTTCTGAAATGGCCTGCTAAGCTGAAGGTCGGGTCCCATAGGAGGAATAAAGACAAATATTGTCTATTCCATCGCGACCATGGACACTCTACGTCAGATTGTTATGACCTGAAGGAAGCCATATAAGTGCTGATCCAGAAAGGACAATTGAAAGAATACGTCAGCGCAAGTGGGCGACGCGAGGCCAGACCGAGTCGGCAGAAGCCCGACGATAAGGAGGAAGAATCACCCCCTCCCCGAGAAATCCAAACTATTCTTGGGGGATCAGCCGGAAGTGACTCGAATAGAAAGAGGAAGGCGAAGGCTCGGGTCGCCCGGTCCCCGCCAGCTGACTGGGAGGTTTGTTCAACTTCCTTATCTGACGAGGTTGTTAGTTTTTCAGAAGGAGAATCGGTCAAGTTACACCAACCTCATAACGACGCATTGGTGATTTCTCTACTGGTTGCTAACATCAAAGTCCGTCGCATCCTGGTCGACGGAGGAAGTTCTGTTGACGTGTTGTCCTTAAGCGCCTATGACGCCATGATATTAGGATGAGATCGGCTCAAGGTTAGTATGTCTCCCCTAGTAGGGTTTGGGGGAAGTAAGGTATATCCCGAGGGGAGCATCGAACTGCCGGTAATGTTTGGCGGCGGATCGACATGTGTAACGACCATGGTCGAGTTCCTGGTAGAAAATCACGACTTGGCCTATAATGCCATCCTGGGACGTCCAACCATACACGCAATGAAGGTCGTAGCTTCGACTTACCATCAGATGCTAAAATTCCCGACCCCAAGTGGAGTCGGGGTGGTATATGGAGAGCAAGAAATGTCCTGGGAGTGTTACCAGAATGCGATGAGAGAATCAAGTGGGGAAGTAGAAGAGGTGGAGACAATAGAAAGATATCCAGAAAAGTTTAGCGGTGCAGGAGAGGCCGAGATGGACATTGACATCTCGGCACCGACATCGACTGAACCAGATGCCACAGAGGACGACACGGAGGAACCTCCCACAGTCGAGCGAGGGGAACCTGCCGAAGTGCTGGAATCTGTACCACTACTATGCCCGGAGCAATGTGTGAGCATTGGAACCAAGCTATCGCCTGATAAGAGAGTGAGTCTCATCGAGTTCCTCCAAAGTAATGTCGACGTATTCGCGTGGAAGACATGTGATATGACAGGGATAGATCCAAAGGTAATCACACATCGACTAAATGTTGACAGGGACTACAAGCCTGTCCAACAGAAGCGACGAGCCTTCAACCACGCTCGGAACGAGATTGTAGCCGAGCAAGTCAAGTATCTCTTGGAGACTAAGTTCATTCGGGAAGTTAATTATCCCCAATAGCTCTCCAACGTGGTACTTGTGAAAAAGGCTAACGGGAAGTGGCGGACGTGCGTAGATTTCACCGATCTGAATAAAGCATGTCCAAAGGACAGCTTCCCGCTACCTAGGATCGACCAGCTGGTGGATCCGACTGCAGGCCACGAGATGCTTAGTTTCATGGATGCGTACTCCGGGTATAATCAAATACGAATGTACACTCCAGATCAGGAGAAGACATCCTTCATTACTAGCAGAGGCTTGTATTGCTACAACGTTATTCCCTTTGGGTTAAAAAACGCGGGGGCAACATATCAACGGCTAGTTAACAGAATGTTTTCTCATCTTATTGGCAGGAGCATGGAGGTCTACGTCGACGACATGCTCATGAAGAGCAGACAGGCTAATCTACACCAGATCGACTTAGCAGATGCCTTCGCAACATTACGGAAGTACCAGATGAAGTTGAATCCCAGCAAGTGTGCTTTCGGGGTAACTTCTGGTAAGTTCTTGGGGTTCATGGTCAACAAGAAAGGAATCGAGGCGAACCCCGACAAAATCCGAGCGATATTGGAGATGGAGTCTCCAAAAACCATGAAGCAACTACAAAGTCTTAGTGGGAAGATCGCGGCGCTGAATCGCTTTGTAAGTAGAGCGACCGATAAATGTCTTCCATTTTTTAAGCTCTTGCGCAAGAAAGCTAATTTCGAGTGGCCGGATGAATGCGAACAGGCGTTCGAATCACTAAAGAAATACTTTAGTTCAACTCCGTTACTGTCCAAACCTACGCTGAGGGACGAGCTCATCTTATACCTAGTCACCTCCGACACTGCAGTAAGTTCCGTCCTGATAAAGGAGATGGACGGTCGACAATCCCCTATCTACTACGCGAGTAAATCCATGGTGGGACCAGAGTCCAGATATCCGCAGGTAGAGAAGTTGACTTTAGCCTTAGTGAGTTCTACACAGAGACTCCACCCGTATTTTCAAGCTAATAAGATAGTAGTATTGACTAACTATCCATTGAGACAAGTTCTACAAAAGCCAGAGGCTTCCGGACGGCTGATGAAATGGGCGGTGGAACTCAGCGAGTACGATATCTCGCTTCGACCTCGGACTGCCATAAAAAGGCAAGCTGTAGAAAAATTCGTAGCTGAGATGACCCTGTCGCAAGAGATAAATTTAGTCCAACTCTAGAAGGACGTTGATCTCCCTTGGTGACTATACGTCGATGGATCCTCTGCGGAGCAGGATTGCTTATGGTATCTCCAAATGGGGAGAGGCTAGAGTATGCCTTAAGGTTTAAGTTTCACGCATCGAACAACGAAGCAGAGTACGAGGCGTTGCTAGCAGGGCTGAGAATCGCCAAGCTTTCCGAGGTAAAAAAACCTGATCATTCTTAGTGATTCTCAGCTTGTTGTGAACCAGGTAGCAGAAGTGTATCAAGCCAAAGAGCAGCGCATGATCGCCTATTTGGCTAAAGTAAAATAATACTCGGGGTCATTCGATAAGTTCAAACTCAGGCAGATCCCAAGGTCTGAGAATGTCAACGCTGACTCGCTCGCAAGATTTGGTTGCGCGCATCGAATCGAGCGAGCCAAGGAGGATCATCACGGTTGAGATCTTGGATGAGCCAAGTGTCGAGGAGAGTAGGGTCATGGAGTTGGATGGATCGCCGCCCAGTCAGCTAACCTTGATAAGCCCGTTGATCGAGTTCCTCAAGGACGGGAGACTCCCTCCTGATACACTTGAGACACGTCTACCGGTGAAAATATAAGGCGTATGATATGTCTTGCAAGATGGCCGGCTATATTGGAGAAGATACTCAATGCCACTCCTTAGATGCCTAGAGCCCGATGAGGCAACGTATGTCTTATGGGAGATACACGAAGGAGTGTGCGGTAATCACTCTGGCGCTCGGTCCCTTATGCAGAAGGTAATGCGACAGGGTTACTATTGGCCCACGATGTACGACGAAGCGCGAGCCTTCGTCAGGTCATGCGACAAGTGCCAGCAATATGCGGTGGTACTGAGGCAACCTCTTGAACCACTCACTAGTGTGATGAGCCCCTGACCCTTTGCTTAATGGGGGGTAGACCTCATTAGACCTCTTCCGCAGGGTAAGGGGCATACAAAGTTCGCAGTGGTAGCGGTGGATTACTTCAAGAAGTGGGCAGAGGCAGAGGCACTAGCAACTATCACTGAGAAAAAAGTGACTAGTTTCATATGGAGAGATATCATATGCCGACTCGGCATATCTTACGCTTTAGTGACTGATAACAGGCGACAATTTGACAATGAGACATTTCAAAAGTTTTGCTTTGAGTTGAATATCAAGCATTTCATCTCCTCTCCAGCGTACCCGCAAGCCAACGGTCAGGTGGAAGTAGTGAATAAGATCCTCAAAAGAAACCTCAAGACCAAGTTAGAAGGGCTGAAGGGTTCGTGGGCAGAGGAATTGCCTAATGTCCTATGGGCCTACAGGACGACGTCTCGAACTTCGACAGGGGAAACTGCTTTTTCCTTTTCATTCGGATCCAGGTTGTTATTCCAGTAGAGATTGGACTCCCATCTCCCCGGGTAGAACATTTCGATCCCAGTATGAATTCTGATTCCCTGAGTCTGCATCTGGATCTACTGGAAGAACGGAGAGAGAAAGCCCGGTTGCGGACAACAGAGTACAAGTGTAGGGTCGCTCGATACTACAATTCCTGTGTGAAGCGGCGTAGCTTCAAAGAAGGCGACCTTGTACTCCGTCGCGTTATGCAGAACACCAGAGATCCGACCTCCGGTGCTTTGGGTCCCACTTGGGAAGGCCCATACAAGATCATAAGGATAGTTCGTCCCGGAACTTATGAGATTACTGACATGGGTGGAAAACGAATGCCACATCCGTGGAACGCTGAGCATTTGAAAATTTATTATAAATAGTTTTGTGTTCCTTTTCTTTACTTTGTATTTCGACTTGTTTATTAATAAGAATCTTCTTACTCAAGCAATTTTCTATGGATCAAACTGCGTGAGTGGGGGGGTTGGTATGTTGCAATAGAAATAGTGTTCAAGTAAAGACGCAATAGGAATGCAAGCAAAGAGAAGTTCTACATTGAAATTAAAAAGGCATTAATACATGAAGAAAGCGCTAAAACAGCAGGAGAATTCAAAGACGTCTAAGGATCGGGAAGATGGTCCATGGAGATATCATTGAGGAAATTCTTGTCTAGAACCACGTTCTCTAAGGCGAAAACTTGATCCGAAGACCCAGAAGGTTGCCCGAGGTCGAATCCGTGAGGATTATAGTTCTCCATGCGTTCTACGAAAGACGATTTAAGCCAAGTCATATCGATCTCAGGATATTGCTCTTGGGTTGTTCGAATTGACCAATTTACACCACAAAGCATGGCTCTGTTCTAAAATTCAATGTACTCCTCAGAGCGTTTGAAGGTCGTGGTCAAGTAACCAACATCGTTAAGCTTATCTTCAACCTCTTTTAGTTGAGAACGGAGTGAGGACAACTCGCCTTTAGTGCGCAATTGATAGTCCTTATACTCAGAACGGAAAGATCGATGCTCAGCCTGCAAAGATTGATGTCCGGCCTGTAGAGATTCAAATCTCGCTTGCAAGGATTGAAGAGACTTAGTCGCTTGGGCATGAAGGAATTGGGCTTGCTCCCGTTCAGCCCGGGAGGCACGACTCTGACGGAGGTGGACGAGCTCGTTCAACATGCGATGTGAAGCCAAGGCTATGAGGATAAAGGCCTGCGCATGTGAAGCAAGTTAGCAAAAGGTATTAGGAGAAGGCAGATAATGATTGAAAAGAGCCTACGTCGCGAGTGTGATATACTGCGGCGTTTATTGTAGCCTCGGGACAGTCGCCGATATCAAAACGCTCAAAAGAACCGTGGGATGAGCCACTGTCAGAGAGTCCACCCCATAAGGCGAAAGCTCGCTCCACTTCAGCAGTCCTATTGAAAGGAGAATCGTAAGGTCCGGAGTATGCAAGGCGAATGACGGCCCTATCGTTGGTATTCCTGGAGGAACCGGGCTGATTGGACCTACCCCCTGAGGTAGTAGGACGTGGTGTAGGGTCGGGTCGACCCTCCGAGAAAGAGGAATGTGCGGGGGACGCCTGCCTGCAAGGCCGCCTGGTGGCACGACGGTCTATGTTTGAAACATGGTCGGGTCGAGGGACGCCCCTAGTCATTGCGAGGTCTTGTTCGATCAGGAGCTCCTCCTCTAGTTCCATCAGGTTTGACGCCATCTCTGACATGAGAAGAGTATTGTAAGAAAGTGTCGTAAATAAGTACTGTAGAGGAAATATCAAATCTTCAGGAGGGACAATTGGAGGAGGAATAAGATCATGCGCCGAAAGCCGGTCAATCTTGACTAGTTCGGGACCTCAACGTAGCGACTCGGTGATTCCCCAACTGGAATCTCGAATGGCAAGAGCGGCGGGGTCGGTTTAGGCCTCGTGTTCACTGCCAAAAAGTAACAACACTAAGAGTTAGTAAGAAATAAAAGCGGTATGCATAGCGCCAAACAAAAAGGTGAGGAGGAGGTCCCGGTCGACTAGGAGGGAGGCAGACTCGCCTAGCATCCCGAAGTCGGTTGGAACCGGTAGAGTAACGCCCGTCTCATCTGGGCATAACCACTGTCCACCGACGAAAAACAAAGGTTTTCTCCAATCTTTTATCGACGTGGGCTCTTTCACGATGGCCTCCACATTTGGCAGGGAGCAAATGTAATAAAAGGGTTTGGTTCGGTCCTTTTGTTTAAAAATGTGAAGTGAAAGGAAGTCGATGGCGGACATGGGGGTTTGGTTCCCAACTTGGCGCAAGAGGACGCAACACCCCATAAAAGAGCATCAGGAGTTTGGGAGGATCTGGAATGGGGCTAGATTAACTAAGACTAAAAAGTTTTGGATTACGGGCAATAAAGGCAATCTGACCCCGGTCGTAAACATCTCGGGATAGAAAGCAACCTCCCCAAGAGGAGGGCGGTCAGGGGTCTCTCCTCGTCTAGGAGCTCGTAGTGTAACTGAGGGAGGTATGACGAAATAGCGACGTAGGTCGTCAAAGGCTGATTGGCTCAAAGTCCGGATCCTTGGAAGGGCCCCAGAGTTTCGGACTCGGAGGTGCTGAGAATGCCGACCCCTGACTGGCGCATTAGGATCGAAGTTGAGGTCCTCCGGGTCAGATGAGCTGTCGAGGATGCAAGGCGTTCGAGAGGTATTCGCCATAACAAATGACGAAAGAGTTAAAGTTACCTGGGAGTATGAGTATTCAAGTGAGTTGAGAGGTTTAGGCTAAGATAGGGTTAGCTTGGTAGAAAACTGAGTTTGGCCAAGCTCATATATAATCTTGGAGGGCACGCCTTACGAGGTGAATGGAGTATACTCACAGAGGGATGACGTCGAGGCAGGAGGTTGAAGACGTCAATAGACTTTCAATCGAACCTTTACTAAGTGTGTCATGGGGTATGATGGAAAGTGGGGGCAACTATTATGGGTAAAGGAGTATACTTGAAAGGCCCGTTGGCTCAAGTAGATCGCCAGAGACGGTCGAGATCGAGGAGTCCGCCCGAACCTAGTTGGGTCGACCCATGGGTCGGCCCACTCGAAGCCGACCCCATTGGCTCAAACCCTCGAAGTCGAGGTAGGCCGACCCCATGGGGTCGGCCCGGCTAGGGACGCCAACCCATGGGATCGGCCCGGCTCGGAGGCCGACCCGCAGGATTGGCCCCGAACCCAGTTAGGGTCGACCCCATGGGGTCAACCCGCCGTGGGTCGAGCCCCCAAGCCAAGGTGGCGACCCCATGGGGTCGCCCATTTAGGAAGGCACCCTGCGGGTCCGCCCGAACCTAGTTGGGCCGACCCCATGGGGACGGCTCGGCCGGATACCGACCCCATGGGGTCGACCCTGTTCGAGGAACGGACCCCAAGGGGTCCGCCCCAAATCGAGTTGAGCTGACCCCCTCGGGTAGCCTGGCTCGGGAAGGCGACTCTGTAGGGACGACCCCGAGCCCCTAGGGATCTACTTCATGGGTTCGGCCCGAGCCGGATCGGCTCGGAAAGCGGACCGCAAAGGGTCTGCCCCGGACCAAGGTACTCCCCTCAATAAGCAAACCTAGACAGGTGCAATCCTTCAACACTCCGTAACAGTTGGGGGAGGCAAACGAAAAGTCGAAGCTTAACGCTCTCCGACATGTAACGGTTGTGATTATGAGTTCGATAATCATGACGGGTTAGTGGTCATAAACCTTTAGCAGCCGTTACGAATCATACGAATTATTTATTCAACGTTGCAAGTTGGTAGAGGTAAGCAATCTTTTGGCTGTGTGTTCTAGCTTGAGACTACTTGAGGATATTATCATTTCTAACTTGAGCGTCAGAGTGTGTGTGGCTTAGCACCACACCGGTGTTAGTTTTATTTCTTGCAGGAGATCGTTGTCCCCAACGATACAAATTTACCGTTGATCCGTCCATCCAAATTCCGGCATCGACACATAAATTAATTTACTATTTATAATGTATTGAAATTTTTATGAAACATGAGATTCCATGATTTTTTTTCCACAACAAAAGACATATAAGCTTTAATTTATCAATATATAATTGTTCTAACAAACATTTTAAATAAAATAAAGATACACGGTTTATTAGAGAACAATAAATGAAAAAAAATGTAACAAAAGTACAAGACGTTTACATATAAATTCCTTAAAATAGATTGTGTTACTTGATAAAAAAATATAATAATAACAATATTTCTAAACAAATACTATTGTTCAACGTCATCTAATTGGAACTGCAAAGTTGCAAGTCTAAGATCCGAGACGACTCAACACGTCATATGAAGAGTCTTAGAGATTGAACGTACCACCACCATCTTCATAATAGATTTAGATGCTTTCAAGATTGAAGCATCTTAGATATTGAAGAGAATTTAGAGAGAACAATGCATGAAGAATGACAAATAAAAAGAAGGAGAAGAATTGGACTCCAAGGTTGGTAGAAAATGGTGAAACCCCCCATTATTTATAGTAGTAGAAGATGAGAAGTTAAAAAACCTTTTTGAATTCTTTAGATTTTAAAATTCTATTATGAATTATAATTAAATCAAAAAATATTAAGAGGTAGGGAAACCTTTTATATTCCAACCTTTTAAATTCTATACATTTATTATTAATAATTGTCTATTTATTATTTATTATTTATTATTTAATAATAATGGCATATTTTGTAAATTAATAGATTAAAGAATGGACAAAAGTGTCCAAAAACGTTTTTCCAACATCCTCACTTTTTAATATATTATAGATTATACTGGAAGATTTCACCACAACCTTTTCAAAATTTTAAAACATACCCTCGAGGTCCCAAAATAAAAATAGTAAATGATGGTGCAATATTTCATGGCATAAACAAAAATCAGAAAACCCAATTTGAAACACAATAATAGCATAACATTCATGGTCTTTTAGAAAATATCAACCAAATATAAAACAGATCATGACATTTGAAAAACACTTTTCATTCAACCCTTCTCATAATTCATGGAAATTTTCAAACAAAATCCTTAAATTCGAATTTTAAAGTTTGGCATGGGTCCCCTTACCTTAGCTTCGCTCAACAACTATGTAACGCGTACCTTTAGGTCGTACTTTGGATTAATTTAATGGAAATTAAATTATTTAAGTTTTGAAGTTTGTTAATTTAAGGTGAGATTATGAGCCCAGGGGCATTTTTGTAATTTGTCTAAAGGAAGGGAATTAGGGTTTAACCCTGGTTGATGCACGATTTTTTCGAGAGGGGCATCCAGCATCTTCTTCTTCTCATCCTTTCAAATTGCACAGCTGCCAGAGAGAGGGCTTCGCCGATTGCTGCCGCTCAACCGCTGCATTCATCGGACGTCCAACCAACGCTCCCAATCAGTGAGGCACCTCGCCGACGACGAGCTACTCCACTACACCCTGCTCAGTCGATGACGCCGTGAGTTGAAGAAGTGTCATCCGCACGACTCTGCCATGAGCTTCACAGTTTCGTCGAGCCAAACAACCGTGGCATCTCAGATCTACCGCTTGCGTTTCGTCTGAAGTCCGAGTCGCCGCCTTGCCCATCGATCTAGCCTCATATCTGCGAGCTACAGCTGCCGAGAAGTCGTGCGCCGATCGCTGGGAAGTCGTGGTGTCGTGCTCGCTGAAAACGACATGCTAGAGACCCTCGCTGCAACCACGCTGCCGCCGCCGCCGCCGCAGCGACTCCGCCACCGCCGTCGATTGCGAAGCTCGCGAGCTCGTGGCAGGAAGCGCTTTGGCCTTCGGATCCTTGGTGAGTGGGTAACGTGTTTTATTGGTGGCTTTGAAATTTAGATTGTGTTAAGACTGTTTTGGTTTGAATCAAGATCTGTGCTAGGAGTTCTTCGAGGTTGGAAGAAAAGGTGGTGGAATCTAAGCAAAATTGGCACCATCTCGTTCTTTAGTTGGACAAAGGTATGTGGAAACGGAGTCACTAGACTCGTAGGCTTCGTGCTTTAGTTTTGTTGTGGATCATGCGACGCTCGAGGAAGAGGGGTACATGAATGAACCAAACCCACATTTGAATGAGAGGGATCTGAGGATATGAAAAGTAGGGTGCCTGAGGAAAAGGGGTACATGAGGATGTGAAAGTATAATTGAGAAAGGCTTAAAAGAATTGATAGCTACTACTTATACCAACAAGGTGCACCTTCCTTTTCGGTGGCTCAATCATAGAAACTTCACAGTTAATCGTGCTTGGCTTGTAGCAATCTTATGTTGGGTGACCTCTTGGAAATTTTCCTAGGGAGCATGTGAGTGAAGAAAAAGCATGATTAAAGGACCCCATGTTGGTTTGTGGGGATAGTGTCTTCACTCTTACAAGCAGTCATGGATGATATAGTGACGCAACCAGTGACGCAACCAGGTCGCAGGAGATCCTGTGGACGTTGACCTTGTTTAGATTCCGTCGTCCTTTCTTTGAACCTTGATAAAGTCCTAGGACAAATATTAATCAAATCAATTCCAACTGAATAATAATCTTCCATAAAAAACCACAACTTAGAATTACAATTACAGTCCAACAAAAAGGTCGAACGAAGGTTGCGGCGTTTTTTGGCACAATCTACTTGCAGAACAGACGGCGGCGAGTGGAGACAAGTTTCGGGAAGCCCACACGCCGATCTACACAGAATTGGTCGATTCACCTCGAAAATCGATTCAAAAGAAGGCGAACCGACCAAAAGAAGGCGCGGCGACGAACCACAACGCGGCTTGCGCGAATGCAACGGACAAACGACTTCGGTAGGCTGGCGGTTGCGACCTCCGCGCCAAACGGCGAGGCGTGGCCTAGTCTCCCACGCGGCGGCTCGGCATCGGGCGCGAGCGCGCGCTCTCCGGCGGCTCGCCTGCGCGCATGACGCGAGGAGACGTCCTTCTGGCGGCTAGAACAGAGTTAAGGGTGCATCTATGGCTCGGCGACGCGTCTGCGGTGGTGCGCAACTCTGACGTATTACACAACAACGACGATGCGACTCCGGCGACCTCAGGCAATGATCGGCGACGCTGCAAGGGGGGTAGGCGGCTAGGGCTTCTCTTTTGTGAAGAAGAGAGTGAAGGAAGAAGATGGATTGGAAGTTATGCCACTAAAAGACAAAAATATCTTTATCAAAATCTAATCCTAATCATCTCTTTTCTTTTCCAAATAAGCCCCTCTATAGTCCATGAAACTGCCAAACCCTTTTAATTCTCAGTTCTTAACATTTCAATAGCCCAAAACACGAACTAAAGGGTACTTGGAGTTCTGCATAATCCGGCGCGAGCACAAATCAAACGAACCAACTGGGGGTGTTACAAATAATTACCAACAATAATTTTTATGCAATATGAAAAGTTGGAATACAAAAGTCTTGTTTTTTTTTTTAGTTTAACAACATTTGGGGAAAAGTTTAGTTATTTCATTCACCATGAAGTTAAACATTTTTTTTCTTAAGTTATAATTATAATTAATATGAAACCAAATTAGTTAATTAATTTTATTTATTAAGGTCAAAGAGTTAAAAATATAACAAAAAGTTAACCTTAAAATATATAAGATTTGTAATTAAATAAAAAAGTAATTAAAAACAATAATGGATTCAAATTAGATAAAATAACTTTTCAAAATAAAAAAAAATAAAAGTAGTTTTTTAAAAATAGATATAATAAAAACAATAAAACCTAATTAATGTCATTGACATAAGTTATAGCAATTTTAAATGCACCAATAAAGATTAAAGACATGAAATGTGAAAAGTTAGAATACAAAGGGTTAACATCAATGTAGCGAGTCTAAAATCAATATTATTATCACATTATACTTATTTATAGAGCATAAAATTTTCAGAATATCAAAAGTTCTATAATCATTTCGTTTTCTTCCATTCTAAAATTGTCTCTTCCTCACAATGTTGTAAATTAATTAATTATCAAAAATAATTTCTATAAAATATATAACTTTTATTTTTCATTTCATTCTTCAAGAAGTTAAACAATTTTTATTTAATTATAATATGAATCTGAAAAATATATAGAATTTTTAATAAACTAACAAAGTAATTACAAAAAATTAAAATTAAAATATCTAAATTAGGTAAAATATTAAAAAAAAATTAAAATAGCTTATATTTTTTTAAAAAAAAAAATTGATCTATAAAAACAATGAAATTTAACCTAAAATTTATTAAGTATGTGGCACATGAGATTGTACAATTTATGCATTTATGTGGACTAAATAGTTGGAATGTGAAAAGCTAAAAGTTAAGAAATTTCACCAAGATGAATTAATTCTAAATGAATGGTCTTATCAAATTATAGAATATAAAATTTGTAGAATATCTATAATTTTATTATTGTTTCATTTGACTCGAATTTTAGGTGTTCTACTCACTTCCACAATAATTTTAAAGCTCCATTTTTTAAAAAAATAATAGAACAAATAAGAAAATTAAAGTATATACTAATAATAATTAAGAAAACAATTAAGACTTTAATGGATTGAATGATTTTTGACAAAATAGAATTGCACAAGTTGGTTTAGAAATCTTCTATATCCTTGTGTAAAAAACCCATAAATGATTTTCATATATAGTTCACATTAATTAAAATATAACAATAAATTAAAATTTTAAAATAGAGTATTTATTGAGATAGTAATAATAAATCTAATAAAATAAAATTTTTTAACAAATGCACTTTTTTATCTTTAATATTTTTAAAAAAGATCTAAAAAAGGCGTCATAGATTACAGATTCTCTTTAGAGGATAACTTAGTTTAGAAATCATCTATATCCTCATGTAAAAAAACCATAAATGATTTTCACATACAATTCACATTAATTAAAATATAACAACAAACTAAATTTTCAATATACAGTATTTGTTGAGATAATAATAATAAATCTAATAAAATAATATTTTTTTTACAAATATATTTTTCTAATCTTAATATTTTTTTAGAAGATCTAAATATAGCATCATAGATTACAAATATTTTTAGAGTATATTACAAATCACAAACTTATTTTAAATATTAAATTTCTAATCTTTTTAAGTTTAAATTTAAAGCATGATGTAATTTAATTAAAATTGTAAAATTTTTATTATATTAAATTATTTAAAACAAATAAGAGAAAAAACACATTCAGTTGCACGAAACTAATTTATTACTTTTGTAGTTGGTACAAATTTAGTTTTTAAAATTTATTATCTTTGTAAGTTTATTAAAATTGATATTTATTAACAAATAATTATAGGTGGTTGCTTTCGAAGATGATATGAGGGAAATAAAAGAAATTTGTGTAATTTCAATTTTCACTATGCATGGGTTCTTGTAATCAAGTGAGCATAGATGAAGCATAAAACTTATTTGTTATTTAATTTATGTTCAAATTTATTATGTTCTACAATGTAAATATTATTTAGTTTCTGTTTTAATATATTATGTTCTACAATCTAAAGTATTTAATATTCTAACTTCTATGTCGTAGCCATTGAACCAATACCACTTCAATGTCAGTTTCAAGTGTGTGCAATTAGATCTCGACCATGATTATACTACGTCTTTAAGATCTTTCATTTTTCTTAACCAAAATTTAATTTTAAGAAGATATATAGAGATGTAGCGTTCTATTGCTCAAAGTCAAATCTAACCCTTGATTAAGTTATCAAAATAATGTTAACTAAATAAATAAAAGTCATAACAACATAGTAAAATTAAATTTACATGATAATTAATAGCATTTTTTCCGAATCATTTAAAACTTAGATTGTTTCTAAATTTAAAATCTTACACACATTATTTTTAAAAAAAATACACACGTTTAGAAAAAAAACACGTGCATTTGTGCATGTGGTAATACACTAATAGCTACAAAATGACAATCTTTTCTTCACTCTCTAGAACAAATTGAGCTCCATCTTTTTTTTTCTTTCTTCTCCTTCGTTTTTATTTTCTTGTGTGATATCACTTTTAGTTTAACAATAATGTAATGTACTAGTAAAAACAGTGGTTGATGAGAAATGACAAGGCATCCAAAAGGAAGAGTTATCAAAAAACCTGTTAGAATGGATTTCTCATGCAGCAATTTGGGGAAGAAACTCAAGTAGCAATTTGTTTTTGGGTTTATAGACACTTGGAAAACGTGGTTAATGAGAGACCTAATATTCCTTCTTATTTCTGTAACTTTATTTGTTATTTTCTTTAAATAAGAGAAGAAAAAAATAACTATAGAGCAATGTTATTTTTAGCAATTTTAGATCATCGTATTTTGAGAAGATATCATTAGCTTGATCTCAAGTACTCACTAGAGGTAAAACTATTTCAAGAAACTCATATCTTACATATACATGATTGTCTCATTTGCTACTTTTAAATTATTTTAAAATTAATCTTTTAAGATATTTTAAGGTTTTTGTAGACTTTGAAATTCATTGTTTTATTTGTTTAGTATGCTATTATTTTTATTTAAATATAACATAATTATTGGTTGATTTTTATCCTAGTTTTCAAACGAAGGAAAGACTAACTTCTTTTTCTGTAATAAAAAAAAGGGTAATTGTATTGGGTAGCAAATTAAAGTACATTATTTGCAAATATAACAACTTTTTAAAAGATTTGCAAATATAGCAAATCTTTTAAATAAAGATTTGTTGTTCCCTTTTTACTCTTATAGTTATGAGAGTGAAAAAAATGATCACCCAAAGGATGTGATTTTTTTAATGTCTCAAAACACAATCACATGGTTTTTGCTTTTTCATTTTTTTTTCTTTTAATTTTCTTTGCCTTCTTCTCCTCCTCCTCCTCTTTCCACATATGCCCTTTTGCATTTACTTCATACACATATTTTTTCATTCTAACTTTTTTATGCAGTTAACATTACTTAAATCTTCTTGAAAATTACAATTAACAAAAAAAAATTATTGTACTAGATGTTATAGGCAGAGATTAAAACCTATAACAATTTTGTTGCTGATATATTAATAAAAAATCATCAAATGGTGATAGAGAAAGAAATGAAATAAAAGGATGAGATATTAATTCAAAAATATAATCTGATAGAATGTGTAATTAAAAACACTTTTACATTTGAACAAAGTTTTATATAAATGATTAATCTTTAATGAAAATTTTTTTGTTTAATCTTTAAATCTTCAATTTAACACTTGCCAAGTTTCTAAATTATTGAATTTTGACTTTGAAATAACTTTCATCCGATAATCCAAAAATTCATCTATCTCAATTTAGTCATTTAATTCTAAAAACACTCCAAAAGAGGAAATTAGTCAAATATGAAATGTGTAGGTGTTACACAAGAAGTCTATCAATGATAGTGATAGACTTCAATAAACACAAATAAATAACAACAAACAAGAATTCTATATCGTTGATAATGATAGACTTTTATCACTCGATAGACTTCAATCAATCTCGATAAAATACACCAAGCAAGAAGACTATTAGTGATAAGGATAGACTTCACTAATAGACTTCAATCAACACCGATAAACAACACCAAACAAGCGGTTTATCGCTTTATAGTGATAGCCTTCTATCACCGATAAACTTCAATCATCACAGATAAACAATACCAAACAAGAAGTCTATCGGTGAAAGTAATAGACTTCTATCACCGATAGATTCAATAAACACGGATACACAACAAATGCAAGAAGCCTATTAGTGGTAGTGATAGTGAGATCCTTCTATCATTGATAGATTTCAATCAACAGAAATAAGCAATACCAAACAAGAAGTCTATCAGTGATATGATAGGTTAATATCATAGGTTTCTATCATTGTTAGACTTCAATCAACATTGAACATTGATAAACAACACCAAGCAAGAAGTCTATCAGTCATCAAACAAGAAGTCTATTAGTGAGAGCGATAAACTTCAATCAACATAGATAGACAATACCAATTAAGAAGTGTATCAGTGATACTGATAAACTTCTATCACTGATAGACTTCAATCAACACAGATAAACAATACCAAACAAGAAGTCTATCAGTGATAGACTTCAATAAACACAGATACACAACAACAGACAAGAAGCCTATTAGTGGTAGTGATAGTGAGATCCTTCTATCATTGATAGATTTCAATCAACAGAAATAAGCAATACCAAACAAGAAGTCTATCAGTGATAGTGATAGGTTATATCATAGGTTTCTATCACCGTTAGACTTCAATCAACATTGAACATTGATAAACAACACGAAGCAAGAAGTCTATCAGTCATCAAACAAGAAGTCTATTAGTGAGAGCGATAAACTTCAATCAACATAGATAGACAATACCAATTAAGAAGTGTATCAGTGATAGTGATAAACTTCTATCACTGATAGACTTCAATCAACACAAATAAACAATACCAAACATGAAATCTAGCAGCGATAGTGATAGACTTCTATCACAGATAGACTTCAATCAGAAGAAATAAATAATATAAATAAAAGTCCATCGGTGATAGTGATAGACTTCGATCACTGATAGCCTCCAATCAAAACAGATAAACAACAGATATATAACTTATAAGTCTATTAGTAATAGTGATATACTTTTATCACTAATAGACTCTAATAAGAAGAGATAAAAACAACACAAATAAAAGTGTATCGATGATAGTGATAGATTTCTATCAGTAATCGATTACAATCAGGACATATAAACAACACATATAGAACTCTATTGGTGATAGTGATAAACTTTTATTATCGACACACTCCAATTAGAAAAGATAAAACAACACAAATTGAAATCTATCAGCGATAGTGATAGACTTTATCATTGATAGACTTCAATTAGAAAAGACAAAAATCCCAACGAAAAAGTCTATCTGTGATAGTGATAAATTTCTATCACTGATAAACTTCAATCTGAAGAGATAAAAAATCCCAAACAATAAGTCTATCAGTGATAGTGTTAATGATAACAATAGACTTCTATCATTGATAGATTTTAATTAAAATAGATAACAATCCAACCAAGAAACCTATCAGTGATAGACTTCGATAGACTTAAATCAGTGATAGACTTCGATAGACTTATATCATTGATATGGGTTGTGGGTTTTTTTGTAATTTAAATGGGTTGAGCAACCAATTTTGCTATATTTGCAATATTTTTTTTACATTTTGCTATATGTGCTATTTTTTTACCCTCATTTTGCTATATGCCCAATTGTCCCATAAAAAAAACTATCATCTTTATTTTTAGTATATGTTTTTAATAAATGGTACATAACTTTTTAGTTACCATAGGAAAAATACTTAAAAAAATTAGTTACAATAAAAACATAGAAAGTAAAAAATAATGTCCTGCATTTGCACGTGGTAATATACTAGTATAGTTAAATAATGAACGAAGCATGTTGTATTCTATAGATTTTTTCACTTGCACGATTCAAGTATTAATGAAATCATAACGTTATAAATTGGTTTCACTTTATGGATTTAATTTAGAATTAATTTGTTTTTGAATTAAGTTCAATTTAGGCTTAATTAAATTAGATTAATTCTAAATTAGTTGAATGAAACCAAATATCCTAATTCTCAAATTAAAGAAGACCTAAGTTCGTTTAGCCCAGAAATGGAGGACCCCATTCTTGATTAGTTATGTTGTTTCACAAATCTTGATCAAATAAAATCCAAACCATTGTTAAATCTATGTAGCCCTAAGTTCGTTTAGCCAGGGAGGAATTTGTTGGGTTTTATGCCCTAAAACTTGTAGATAGTAAAAGTAAATATTTGATTATTATCAATATAGTGTTATTGATGTTATTCAATATAAGTTGTTATCGAATGTTATACTAATTTTTCTTTAAATAACCTTAAATCCAATAAACTAAGATAATAAGTTGTAGTATGTGGAGACATACAAGGATCAATGTTCAGGAAATAACCCAAAGGGTCTATAACAGAAGGATAAGATTGAATACCTTATCCTGGTGATACTATGATACGACTCATTTTGTATTTGATGCAAACACAGTGATCCAACTGTAGGACCGTATGGCAACACTAGAGGGGGTGAATAGAGTTGTCTACCAACTTTTTGTATTAAAAAAAATAATTTCAACACTTTTTAGGCACTCTTTAACACAATAAAAAATTTAAGAAATTTGCACTCAATGAATTTTAATACAACAAACTTAAAAAAATGAACTTCTAATTCAATGATAAAAAGATTACAGATAAATAAATTCAAAGAAGCAAATCTTAAATCATGCAATAAAAAAATGCTAGGTGCAAAAATTAAAAAGTTAAGGAAAAGAGGACAGAAAATTTATAGTGGTTGGCAAATTGCCTACTCCACTCCCCAAGCTCCTCTTGGATATTTCACTAAATTCGATCCTCTTGCGGGTGAGAATCAAACCGTCACGACCCTCGTTTTCCTAGGCTAAACAGAAACTCAAATCCTTTTTCTGGTTCAGGATTAAACCAATTGAATTTTCACACAACCCAAGTGTGCCCACACCGTAATACAATGTTCCCAAGAGAATAAAACAAAAAAAAATTGCTTCTAAAAAGCAAGATTACACAAGTTTCAGATCACACTTCAATTCTAAAATTTTCACAACAATTACAGGATTTGCTGATTTAGAGGATGATGAGAATTCTTGAAGATTAGAAGTTTTTTGGAGACTTTTTCAAAGCTTTTTGGTTGCTGGAAATTTTTCAAAAAGTAAGTGAAATATGATGTTTTAGGGTTAAAAATGATTTTGAATAAATTGAAGATAAACCATTGTATTTAGGTCAAAAAGGATGGATGGATGAGATTGAATGATTGAATTTTGGAAAGGTTAAAGTCCATAATTGGAGAGGAGAGAGGAGAAAAGATTCTTCTCCAAAATATCCATGTGTGACATTCTTTTTTCTTTTTTTTTTGTTTAGTTCATTTGAATTTAAAAATTTTAAATTTTTGATAGCTTCTCACCACATGTACGCTTTTTATTCTTCCACATATGCCACGTCAGTAAAATTTAGTCGTTATGTGATATGTCATCAAAATATAATTGTTAGGTCTCACGTCATTCGCCACGTCAGCTAATCAAACCATTGGAGTGCAATGCCAATGCCACATCATCCTATTTGACTGTTGGAGTACCACATCAGTTGTCATGTCATCTCCACGTCATCGCCACCTCAGTCGCCGCCACATCAGCATAATGCCACGTGTCGCTACCTTATTGGTTTCCCTTTTCAAACTTCTTTTACTCATATCTCCTTTGTTTGAACTCTGATTTGAGTGATTCAAATTGCATTGTACTCGTCTCTTTGAGCTCTACAAGATAGACCTTTTGAAATACTAAAAGATTAGTAAAAAAAATTTGAGTTTGTTATCATCAAAATATTTAGTTTTATTGAAGTCTTAAAGCTAACAATCTCTCCCTTTATGATGATGACAAACCTAAAAATAATGCATATATTTTTAAATACATTCTCCCCCTTTTGTTATCACCAAAAAGACATACCCTGAGCTTTCCTCCTTCTTCACATAATAAAAGAGATGAATAACTCCCCCAGAATTCAATATGTAATTAAATATATGCTTCCCTATCAATCACAATGATGTCATTAAATGCGAAGGATACCAAGTGCAAGTCTATTTTTACAAAATGCTTCTTCATTAAGAGCTTTTGTAAAAATATCTGCTACTTATTTTTCTGTGTGAACATAATTAATGACAATTTGACTTTTTTGCACATGCTCTCTAAGAATGTGATGTTTTATATCTATATGTTTTGTCCTAGAGTGTTGAATAGGATTTTTAGTTAAAATTGAACTAGTATTATCACAAAAGTAGGTACTTCTTCAAAATTTAAACCAAAATCACGCAAGGTTTGTTTTATCCATAAAACTTGAGAACATCAACTTGCAACAACAATATATTCAACCTCAGTAGTGGATAATGCAACAAAGTTTTGCTTCTTGCTATACCAATAGACTAGTGAGCTACCTAAGAAGTGACATGTTCCACTAGTACTTTTCCTATCGGTTAAACTTCCAGCAAAATCAACATCAGAATATGAAATTACATCTAAAGATGCATTCTTAGGATACCATAGACCTAAATCAACAGTTCCAAGTAGATATTTAAAAATTCTTTTTATAGCATCCAAGTGTGATTCTTTAGGACATGATTGAAATCTAGCACACATGCAAACACTAAACAAACTATTTTGCCTACTTGCAGTTAAGTAAAGTAGAGATACGATCATACCTCGATAAGCTTTAATATCTACGTTTTTACTTTTTCATCCTTATCAACTTTGTAGTTGTGCTCATTGGGGTCTTTGCTACTTTTCATTATCGAACTTAAATCGCTTGAGTAGGTCCTTTGTATACTTTTCTTGATTTATGAAGATTCCTTCTTCGAGTTGTTTGATTTGAAGCCCGACAAAGAACTTGAGTTCTCCCATCATGCTCATTTCAAACTCGTTATGCATACACTTAGAAAATTCTTCACAAAGAGAAGGGTTAGTGGTACCAAAAATGATATCATCAACATAAATTTGTACTAGCAAAATATCATTTTCTTTGGTTTTAATAAAAAGTGTAGTGTCAATAAGTCCTATATTAAAATCGTTTTGAAGCAAGAATTTACTCAAACGGTCATACAAAGCTCGAGGAGCTTGTTTAAGATCGTAAAGAGCTTTATTTAGTTTGAAAATATGATTTGAATTTTTAAAACTTTCAAAGCCGTGGAGGTTGTTCAACATAGACTTCCTCCATTATGAAACCATTTAAGAAAGCACTTTTCACATCCATTTGAAATAAGGTAAAATTCTTATGAGATGCAAATACAAGTAACATGCGAATTGACTCAAGTTTAGCAACAAGAGCGAATGTTTCCTCATAATCTATTCATTTTTCCTGATTGTAACACTTAGCAACTAACCTAGCTTTATTCCTAACAATATTACCAAATTCATCCATTTTATTTCTAAATATCCATTTAGTTCCTCATGAATCGAATGATTACTAGTAGCGTCGAACTAACTCCCATACTATATTTCTTTCAAATTGATTTAATTCTTCTTGCATAGTCATTAACCAGAACCCATCACATTCAACATCTTTAAAAGACTTTGGTTCAATTTGAGAGACAAATGCAAGATTATTTAAAGCATTTAAATAAGATCGATTTATTACTCCTTGAGATACATCACCTATAATTTCTTCTTGAGGATGGTGAGTAGAAAATCTCCAATCCCGAGGGAGGGTTTTCTCTTGCTCCTTTTGAGTTTCATTTTTTACTGCTTCTGTGTCCTTATCTTAAATATTCAACTCCTCAAATGATTTTTCTAAATCATCACTCATAGACACTTTATTAAATACAACATGTGTTTCATCAAATACGACATTCATTGACTCTTCAACAATAAGAGTTCTTTTATTGAAAACTCTATATGTTTTACTACATGTAGAATATACTAAAAATAATCAATGTCAGTTTTTTAATCAAACTTTCCAAGTTTTCCTTTGTCATTCAAAATGAAATACTTGCAACCAAAGACTCTGAAATAATTGATATTTGAGGTTTTATTATTAAAAAGCTCATAGGGAGTTTTATTTAACACAAACCTTATTAACAATCTATTCATTGTATAGGATGTCGTGTTAACAGCTTCAACCCAAAAATATTTTGGCAAATTATATTCATTTAGCATGGAGGTGGCTAATTCTTGTAAAGACCTATTTTTTCTTTCTACAACTCCATTTTGTTGAGGTGTTCTTGGAGAGGAAAAATCATGAGAAATATCATTTTCTTCACAAAAAGTTTCGAAATAAGAATTTTCAAATTATCCTCCATGATCACTTCTAATTTTTGAAAGCATAAAACCTTTTTCATTTTGAATTGACTTTGAAAAATTGATAAAAGATTTTAAAGCTTCATCCTTATGAGATAAAAATAAAACCCAAGTGAATCTTGACAAATCATCAACTATATATAACGAAAGCATAATGTTTTCCACTTAGACTTGAAACTATAGTAGGTCCAAAAAGATACATATGTAATAGTTGCAGAGGCCTAGAGGTAGAACCCATTTTCTTTGGTTTGAAAGAAGACTTAGTTTGTTTACCCATTTGACAAGCATCACGAACTTTAACTTTTTAAAAATTTAATTTTGGAAGACCTCTAACAAGGGGTTTCTTAGAAATATTTGAAATTAAATGCATACTAGCCTGTCCTAATATTCTATGCCACAACCAAGGATCATCATCCAATGCGCATAAACATTTATTTTCTACTACAGACAATTCATCGGATCAACAATATACACATTTCTATCTCTATTTCCAACAAACAAAAATTTTTCATCACATGCATTTTCAATTATGCAATTTTTATTATTAAAAACTACCTTATATCCCTTATCACATAATTGCCTAATGCTTAGTAAATCATGCTTTAATCCATCCATTAACAAAACATCTTCAATAAGAAAATTTGAACAATTACCTATGTTACCTTTGCCAATGAGCTTACCCTTTTTGTCGTTGCCGAAGGTAACGTATCCTCCATCTTTCTTTTCTAGGTATGAAAATTTTATGTGGTCCCCAATCATGTGTTTTGAACACCCACTATCCAAGTACCACTTGTTCTTTATCGATCTCAAATATACCTGAAAGAATTTTATTCTCATGATGTAATCTTAGGTACCCAAATTAGTTTGGGTCCTTGGGGGTTAGTCAATAAAAACTTAGGAATCCATCTCTCTTTATTTTCATTTATAGCATTTGAGTTCCTTACATTACATGCATAGGTTGTATGACCATGTTTCCACATGCATGACACACAATTGATGACATGATACTTTCTTTCACAAAATAATTTGAAAATTTCTTTTGCTTTTGATGAGGTTTGTAACTTAGACCACTTTTATCAAAAAACCTTGTTGTTTCCCATCATAATGTCTATATTTTTCTTACCATTAGTAAATTTTACTAATATAGAGAATAAATGTAACACCCGGTATTTTTTTCAGGCCTTTTTCTAAATTTTTAGAATTTAATTCTAGTATTATGTCGTAATTTTCTTGGAAATAAGTTTAAAGTGGATAAGGAAATAAGTTTTTTTATTAGAAAAAGGAAGTTGTTAGTAGAGAAAAGAAAAGGAAAGTTTTTAATAAGGAAAAGTGGAAATAGGAAATGTTCTTATTTAGAGAAAAAAAAAGGGCAAAACGTGAAACACGTTCAAGGCCCCTTCTCCCCTTCAATTCTTTTGTGCAGAAGCCCTAGCCGCCAACCTCTTCTTCTTGAGATACCCTCGCCGTCGATAGCTCTCGTCGACCGGCTTCATCGCCTTCGTTGTTCTCCGTTCGTTCTCCAACCAACTACGCCGGCAGCATCAATTCCTTCATCCTAGTCCAGCAGACCGCACGCCAACGACGATACCCACCTTCGTCTCTTCTTTTTCGCTAAACCTCTCATTCCTTTGGTCTCCAAGCCGCCAAGACACGCCTCCCTACGGCCGCTCCATTGTTGCCGCGCACAAAGAAAAGCGTAGTTTTCTTTTTCAAGTTCCATTAGTTGGTTTGATCGGTTCTTGAGGTTTTAGTCTGGTTCTCATAAGATTGAATTTGGTTCTGAATAGATCGCGCCACGCATCTCGAATCTATGCTCCACGCGCCAGAAGCGTCGCCGCAGCCGTCGCCATTGTTGGTTAGGTACAAACGATCGCTCCCGTTTTCTTGATTCCGTTTAAACCCTCCTTGTGTCTATTTGGTTATTTAAGTCGAGTAATTCAGTTAAAGTTGTTTGGAACATGATTTAAGTTTTATGTTTGCCAGTTAGGGTCTCGATCGTGTTTAGGGCTTTGCGTGGTGCACGAGATCGAGCTCTTGGATCTTCGAATTTCTGTAAGTAGTCATTTGGATTAAAGCTTATTAAGTTATTGTTTGCTTTGATTATGTGAGGACCTTTGCGAATTGTGATAGTATACTCGAAATTGTGCCTTATGATATGTTGGTTGGTTGGAGGGACTGTTTGGAGGCCGTTTGAGCGGAAAGGGCCTAAAGGTACGAGGCTAATGTGAAATTTGGGGCGTAATGTTTTGGCGCTAGTATGGTACCTTAAGAGATTGTGTATGTTAGAGGTTAGTTAAGGTTGGGTTATGTCGGCGGTGAGTTGGAGTTACGTATACTTACTTATTATGAGTGTGTGGGGCCCGACGTAGTTGATCAAACCGAGTAGAGGATTACTGTGTTGGGCTTAAGGTCGCCTAAGCGTGAGACTATTCTTGTAAAAGGTTCGAGGTTGCAAACTAATGTTTTGGTTACTGTGGTTTGGGACAAAGGTGATTGTTGGGTGCAATGCCTTAAGCTTCGGTTCGTGTTTAAGTTGTTTGGATCGCTATAACTAACATGGTTGGGTGTTAAAGGTGAGCCCTAGGCCACGCTAGTGACCAGTCATTTCCTTGGAATTGTTTTAGGCGAGCTTGTGTTTGACTTTTGAAGGAAGTGGTTGTTTCATGGATCCTCGAATCGATGTATATAGCCAACTTGATCCGGTAAGAGAGCTCGTAAGTGAGAAAGCTGGCTCGCATAACTTGAGGATTGAAACCTTGTGTTGTTGTGTAGGTTAAAGGGGTTGGGTCTGACCGTGGTTGAGTTTACGCATGTGTGGTTGAGGATCATTAAACGAGATGCAACTTGTATTGTTCGCATGACAGTTAGTGTGTATCTTCGATTATGGTCTTAGTACGAAGTCAAGAGAGTTGTGTCATGGAACCCCTCAGGCTAGTAGCCCCTACCTTACTCCTTATTTGGGTGACGTTATCATACAGCCTTATGTGGCGAGATACTAGCATAAAGGATGTGTGTTGATGAGGCCTCGTGGTGAGTTAAAGTGTATGTGACAATGCAGACGGGGAAATGATGTCTTGTAGTGAGTCATGGTAGTTATGGCAACAGACCAAAGACGAGAATGCTTCGAGGTGAGTCACTATGAGTGTGGCAACAGACTCGGAGTGAGACATAGCTTACGAGCATCCTCGCGGCAAGTGCGCTATGTCGTCGAATGCTAGATAGGAGGTGTTTACCGACGTAAAGCAAGGAGCTGAGCAAACCTCTGTGGGCTTGGGGTAAGGCAAAGCCGAACGTCGAAATGAGTGAGGTCTGAAAGTGGAATTTGGGTAGTTTGAGGTGTTGGCTGAAAATGAGAACCTTGCTGAATTTCGGACTCTTGAGAATGGGTCGAGGATTTTGGCAATGTCTAGTTAGAACCCTAAGTAACCTTATGAAGCATAAAACCCAACACTTAATAAACCCCGAGAGTTACGCCTGAGCGAGTTGGAACCTCTAGGTTGACGATATATGATAGGGTCGTGAGATTGGGGTACGCCCCCGTTGAGATCAGGGAATGGTTGCTTTCCATTATTCCGTGCTAGCTTAGGGGCGATTCCCTATAGGGCGTGTTGGTTACGTACCTCACTGCACTATGCTAGCGTGTTGCGTTGTAAGAGCCTGGAGTACGTCCCCGTTAGGGAGTAGTTGCTTTCCATTACCCCGTGCTGGCTTAGGGGTGATTCCCCATAGGGCGTGCAGGATACGTACCTGCTCTGCTCTATGCCAGCATATAGTGGCGTGAGAGTTGTTTTCTCTCATTGCATCGTCAATCAAAGTTCCAAGACCGAAGGTAGAGCTCGAGTTATTACCATAGAGGGGCTCAGGGTGAAGTGTGCTAAATGTGAGACCTGTTTGGGGTTGAACGAGTTTAGAAGATGAGTCTTGTATTGGTTGCATGTTAGTTTTGTTTGTACGTGAGTGGGTTGCTTACTAAGTATTTTTATACTCACCCGTCTACTTTGTTGTTTTTGGTTGCAGGTAAAAAACCTGAGGCAGTTGATGATGACGACGACCCAACGAGGCTGTGGGACCCTGTTTCCTTCCTGTTTTCTTTTTGCTTAGAGTTCTCGCTTGTCAATATCATGTTTTTAGTTTTGTTTTATTTGCTTGGTCGCGTGAACCTATGTTTCTCTTGTACTTCTTAGTTAGTAACTTTTCATTATCGTTGAGTTCTCTTTTCGCTGCGTGTTCGTTTGTCCAAGAGAATGTACTTTGAAACTCTGTTTATAGCCCAACCCATTCTCTGATTGTAGTTTGGTGGGGGTTGGGCATTCTTTGAAACTCTTTAAAGTGTTTTTCGCTTGTTAGGTTCCGGGAAAAATTTCGGTTTTCTCCTTGCTATGCCGTTATTCTCATCACAGAATTT
Organism: Trichosanthes cucumerina; assembly: GCA_036507285.1. Taxonomy (NCBI): domain Eukaryota; kingdom Viridiplantae; phylum Streptophyta; class Magnoliopsida; order Cucurbitales; family Cucurbitaceae; genus Trichosanthes; species Trichosanthes cucumerina. The sequence goes on along the minus strand of CM071836.1, from coordinate 39,884,973 downwards.
CACAATAACAGTGTGGCGTAAAGAACTTCCCTAACGTAGGTTCATCTTGAATTTTTGGGTCGTTACAATAAATCTTCATTTTTAGTTTCTAATATTTTATATTCTTCTTTTAAGGCATGCAAATTTGATTCAGACAAATTAAGATATTTTCTTGATTTTTCATTTTCTTCTTTTATACTTTCTAGTGTTTTATATTCCACTTATAACACATGCAAATTTGATTTAGACATATCAAGGTCTTTTCTTAAAGTCTCATATTTTCTTCTTTTATATTTTCTAGTTCACACTACAAGAAAATTGACTTTTTTCGAAGGTCACAACCTTCGAAAAAGTACTAAACAAATCTTCGATAAATCTTTTTTCAAAGGTTAACAGAACCTTCAAAAAGTGTCGAAATAGATCCTATCGAAAAATCTTTTATCAAAGGTATATTAACCTTCGAAAATGATTATTTTTCAAAGGTCATATATCTTCGAAAATTGTCAAATTGTTTATTGATAATTATTCATTTTCAATTATCTTTTTCGAAGGTTTTTATTATTTTTAAAGGTTTATAATACTATTTTCAAAGACTTTAAAGCCTTCAAAAATACTTCTTTATCGAGATTCATAAATCCTTCGAAAAAGCTCTTGCAATAAGTTTCAGCACATGAATACAATAGTTACTTCCATGTAATTCCCTAAATTGCAAGTACAAAGACATAGACAAAATAATATTGACATGATCTCATAAATTGTTTATATAGACAAAATAACTACAAAAGTTATGGAACATTTAACTACTACATAATCAATTCATAACAAATTGTTTACGCATCTCTGCCATCATTGTTTGAAATCTATCTTCAAAACGATTTTCTAATTCAACAATTTGATCACGTACATTGGAAGATGATCCAAACAACTCAGAAGGAGTAAACCTACCCCATAACCACGAACACGTCCATGCTTCTCTGGTCCAAAAACTTGCACAAAAATCTCGTCCTCGTTCATGTCAAGTGTACCATCAACCACTTGAGAAGCATATGATTTGAGTTCGACTAGAAATAAAAATCAAAATTAACCTCATTTGAACAAAGAAGCAAAAGATAGATAATTGCATAGGATAGGAAACACAGAGTAAAAGGAAAACAAGCGCCAATGTAAATCATGAATCAATAAAAACTATAAATAAATTTCATGGAATAAAAACTGTAAAGAAGTTCACAAGCTATCCTCCTCCTAGTATCTAGATCCACTTCATGTCTCTCCTAATGAATTTCAAAATAATTCATTTCAATTAATTCCTTATCATCATTCTTCAATCTCACATTGAGAATTACTATACTGTTACAGATCTTAGCTATCACTCCCTCGCCTGCAAATAAGGTGTAACAACCTTAGTTTTCCAGTCCAAATCCCATAGGGAAGTTACTAAGCAAAGACCGTCAAGGTCGTAATTTTGACAAAGCATAACGACGTTGCTAAATAAAACCCACATTTTTTTCTTACCTGTTTAAAACATAAAAGCACTCCAAAAGATTTACAAAATACCCAACCTCTTCCAAATTACATTCAACATATGGTTGGGCTTCCAACAAATCAGAAAATACTCAAATAAGGCGGAATTCAAAATGATCACAACTTTAACTAACACCTATATGCAACTAACAACTTCAACGGAAAGAAAAAGAGCATTGCGAAAGTATTCATGCCACAATAGATTTGAGGAAACTGCTACTAACCATTCTTATAGGCAGATTCTCATGCCACAATAGATTTGAGGAAACTGCTACTAACCCTGGAGCTTAGTTTATTGGATTAAGTTTATGAAAAATGCGAGACATAAAGTTTAAATAAATAACTCTTATTTATTTACAAAATGTTGAAATAAATAACTCTTATTCATTTACAACTTGGAATATTACAAACTACACGAGATGAGGACATACATCCCAACAAACTCCCATTTGGACTAAGCTAGTGGAGTACATGATACATTTCTCAAATGTACAGTAAAGTAATACACTAAAGTAATACCATGAACTAGGGCATTGAATACCCCTTTACAATACTCCCACTTGCCCTAGTCAGGAAGCACTCGAAGACCTAGACTCTCTAGGTGACCTCAAACACCTTAGCCGTGAGGGCCTTTGTAAATGGATCAAAGCAATGTTGTGCTTCAAGCTATCTGCGTGGTATCTGCCACGCCTCTCATGTGCACAATCTCCCGTGATCGTGATACTTACGCCTATATGCTTGCCCTTTTATGACTCGAGGTTCTCTCGAGTTGGCTATCGCACCACCGTTGTCACAAAGCAAGCAGTGATTGGCAAGTTCATATTTGGAACAACTTCCAAATCCATCATGAACTTCCCGAGCCAAAGCGGCTTCCTTTTGCGGCTTCACAAATCGCAACATATTCGGCTTCCATCGTGGAATCGACGATGCATCCTCGCTTGATGCTTCGCCACACTACGCTCCTCCATTAAGAATGAAGGTTGACCCCAAGTCGATTTTCTAGAATCCTTATCGATCCGAAAGTCGAATCTGTATCCCGTAAGGATCAAATCTCCACTCTCATACACAAGGTCGTAGTTCCTCGCTCTCCTAAGATACTTGAGGATTGCCTTTACTACCATCCGGTGATCTAATCTTGGATTGGATTGATACTCACCGACAATCCCAATCCTGCATAATGTAGATGTCGGGCCTAGTACACAAAGATGGCATACATCAAGCTCCCTACAATCAAGCATAGGGGATTTGTCTCATATCCTCAACCTCTTGAGGCGTCTTAGGACATTGATCCTTGAGACAGTGAACCCCATGCCCGAAAGGCAAAGAAGCCTCTTCTTGGAGTTCTGCATCTTATATCTAGACAACATCTTGTCAATATAAGACGCTTGAGACATGGCTAGCGTTTCTGTTTCTTCCTGGCTCCAGGACAATCTAGATACCTAGAACATATTGTGCCTCTCCCAAATCTTTCATTTGGAATTGCAAAGCCAGCCATTCCTTAATGTTAGTAAGAAATCCTACCTCATTCCCAATAAGAAGGATATCATCCACATACAATATAAGAAACGCGACAGTATTGTTAACGATTTTCTTGTAAACACAAGGCTCGTCAACATTTTGATCAAAGCCATAAGATTTGATTGCCTCATCAAACCTTATATTCCAAGACCTCGAGGCTTGTTTCAGTCCATAAATAGACCTTTTAAGCCGGCAAACTCTTTGCTCTTGGCCTTAGGCAATGAACCCCTTGGGCTGGTCCATATAGATGATCTCGTCAAGGTTGCCATTCAGAAAGGCTGTCTTGACATCCATCAGCCATGCCTCATAGTCATAATATGTGGCAATTGCCAGAAGGATTCTAATCGACTTTACCATGGCAACAGGTGAAAAGGTTTCCTCATAGTCATCCCTTTCCACCTGGGTAAAACCCTTTGCCACTAGTCGAGCTTTGAAGGTTTGCACCTTCCCATCTACACCACGTTTACGCTTGTAGATCCACTTGCAACCAATAGGTTTTACCCCATCCAGTTGGTCCACAAGCTCCCAGACGGAATTGAAGTACATCGACTCCATTTCCTGGTCCATAGCTTTAATCCATTCGTCTTTGTCAACGTCTGTCATTGCCTGATCATAGGTCAATGGATCCTCGCAGTCATCATCAGGGGTGACGACTTCGGTTTCAGCTAAACCCATGTAACGTTGAAAGTCGTCTCACGGTCCTCCCACTACGTCGAGGCATTCCCAACTCTTGGGAACGGACTTGACTAGACGGGCTAGGATCAAGAACACTTGTTGACGCACTAGCACCATCAAGAACTCTTGTTGATGTAATCGCCCATTTCATTTAACACAATCTTACTCCTTGGTAAGTGATCCACGATGTGGTCTTCTCAAGGAAAGTGGCGTTTGTCGACACAAGCACCCTATTATCCTTAGGATCATAAAAGTAACCACCTCTAGTCTCTTTTGGGTAACCTACAAAGATGGACAACTTTGAACGGGGTTTCAAAGATCTTCGAGTTTGACACCAACACATGGGTCGGGCATCCCCAAATTCTCAAATGACGTAAATCGGTTTTTCGACCATGCCGAGTTTGAAAGGTGTTTCACAAACACTTTTCGATGGAACGGTGTTCAAAATGTAAACCGCAGATCTCCATCGCGTAACCCCAAAAGGAATCGGGAGACGAGCATAGCTCATCATCGACCAACCATGTCCAACAAGGTTCGCTTTCTCCTCCGATACACCATTCTCATTGTGGCATACCAGTGCCGAGAGTTGGGACGTAATTCCATGTTCTATCATATAGTCCCGGAATTCGGTGTCCATATACTCTCCACCTCGATCCGATCGAAGTGTTTTAATTATTTTACCTAATGTGTTCTCAACCTCATCTTGAAGTCCTTGAAATTTTCAAGTGGTTTAGACTTCCTATGCATTAGGTAAATGTACCCATACCTCGAATAGTCATCTATGAAAGATACGAAGTATTCAGAACCTCCTCGTGCTTTAACATTCATCGGACCACGAGAGGTCGAATGTATAAGCTCAAGGGGCTCCTTGGCTCTATATCCTTTTCCACTAAAAGGACGTTTGGTCATTTTGCCTTCAAGGCATGACTCATATACCGGTAAAGAGTTTTCTTCCAACTCGCTTAGAAGTCCACTCTTCACTATTCTCTCAATCCTATTGAGATTAATGTGGCCTAACCGTAGATGCCAAAGATGGGCACTTTCTTTTGGAGAAACTTTTAATCTCTTAGTTCGCGTTTCAGTTGTTTTAAACAATTCGGTGTTCAAAACACTTTTGACCGAATTAGGGTTCAAAACATATAAATTACTCTCAAGCGAAGCAGAACAAATCAAATTTCCATTTCGAGAAATAAACGTTTATTACTCTTGAAAGAAACGAAAATATTTTGTTCTAATAGGCAGGAAATAGAAACTAGGTTTCTCGTAAACCCAAGAACTATGTACATATTATCCAATAATAAGTACTTCTCGCCAAAGCACAGCTTCACCGTGCTTATTGTTGTAGCTGAGACAACTTCTCCGGATCCAACCCTGAGTGTTATCTCACCCTCTCTTGCACTATTGCCAGAACTTAATCCTTGAAAAAGAGCAAACATGGTTAGTATGCGTCAATCCAATATCCAAGCAGAGTCATTACTCTCCACTAAACAAGTTTCGTGACAAGTAAATCACATTTACGTCATCTTCTTTTCATCAAGGAATTTGGGATGACTCTCCTTTTGTGTGACAATGGTGGTGAGTATACTTGAATGAGTTCAGTATTATTGCTCACAACATGGCATTAGGCATGAGAAGGCGAGCTGGCACACCACAACGCAATGGAGTTCTTTGAAAGGATGAAAGAACCATTGTAGAGAAGGTGAGGTGCATGCTTAGAATGTTTGATCTTCCTAAGACATTTTGGGATGAAGCGGCTGCAATGTGCCATGTATTTGATTAATCGATCTCCATCGATTCCTCTTGGTTATGACATTCCAGAGAGAGCATGGAAGGGACGTGATCCCACTTATTCGCATTTGAGAGTCTTTGGCAGCAAGGCATACATGCATGTGCCTAAAGAACAAAGGTAAAAGCTTGATTCGAAGACTAATCCATGTGTATTTGTTGGATATGGGGATGAAGAGTATGGTTACAGGCTCTACGATCCGTAAAAGAAAAAGGTAGTGAGAAGCAGAGATGTAGTATTCTTTGAGCACGAGAAGGGTGGTGCAGATCTTCCGAGCACGAGGTACACTTCTATTTCAAAATCGTTTTTTGATACTACTAATGATCTTTCTTCTACTCCTTCTATTATTCACTCGTCGAATAAGAATGTTGAAGATGTACTTGATGATGTACATGATGATGTTGGTGAGGTAGAACCTGATGGTAATGTACCAGATCATGTTGATGATGATGATCTTGATGAGTCTTCATCTAATGAAGAAATCCATAATGAAGTGATTCATGAAGACGTTCATGATCAGGGGGAGCAATCTATCCCTCAAGTGGAGGATACACAGGTTCGAAGGTCCACAAGAGAGCGTAAACCTTCAACAAAATATCCAAGCTCAAAGTTCATTCTAGTTAGTGAAGATGGAGAGCCAAAGAACTATCAAGAGGTCTTGTCTCATGATGAAAAAGACAAGTGGCTTGATGCAATAAATGAGGAGATGAATTCCTTGAAAAAGAATGAAACCTATGAGCTAGTGCAACTTCCAAATGACAAGAAAGTTTTGAGAAACAAGTGGGTTTTCAAGTATAAAAACGATGGCGAGAAGATAGTAAAGTTCAAAGCCAGATTAGTGGTAAAAGGATGCAACCAGAAAAAGGGCATTGACTTTGATGAGATATTCTCTCCAAAGAGTCAAAATGACATCTATCGAGAACAATTTTGGGTTTAGCAAAACAAGTCTAGATTTTGAATTGAGCAACTTGATGTAAAACCGCTTTTTACATGGTGATTTGCATGAAGAGATCTACATGGAGCAACCTGAAGGATTTGAAGAAAAGTGGAAAGATAAACTTGTTTGCAAGTTGAAGAAGAGTCTTTATTGGCTTAAACAGGCACCAAGACAGTGGTACAAGAAATTTGATTCGTTTATGATAAACAACTATTATAAACGAACTACGGTTGATTCCTGTGTGTATTTCAGAAAGTTCCCTGGAGGTAACTTCATTATTCTTCTTTTATATGTAGATGATATGTTGATAGTTGGACAAAATGCAGATATGATTCAAAGTTTGAAGAAAGACTTGTCCAAGTCATTTGACATGAAAGATTTAGGCCCTGCAAAAGAAAGCAAATCTTAGGCATGGAGATTACTCGTGACAGGAAAGCTGGGAAATTGTGGTTATCCCAAGAGAAGTATATTGAACGGGTACTTGGAAGGTTCAATATGAAGCATGCTAAGCCTGTTGGTACACCATTAGCAACTCACTTCAAGCTAGATAAGAGAGCTTGTCCTACAACAGAGAAGGAGAAAGAAGCAATGTCAGCCATTCCTTACTCTTTTGCAGTTGGTTCTCTGATGTATGCTATGGTGTGTACTAGACCTGATATTACACATGCAGTCGGTTTAGTGAGTCGTTTCTTATCCAATCCAGGTAAGGCTCACTGGGAAGCAGTGAAGTGGATCTTCAGATACTTGCAAGGCACCTCCAAATTGAGTTTATGTTATGGAGGTGGTAAACCTATACTTCAAGGCTAACTGATGCAGAGATATGGCGGGTGATCTTGATAATGTAAAGTCTACCTCGTGTTATGTGTTTACATTTTCGGGAGGAGCCATCACATGGCAATCCAAGCTACAAAATGTGTAGCATTGTCCACAATCGAGGAAGAGTACATTGCAAAGCAGTGGAAGCAAGCAAGGAGATGCTATGGCTTAAAAGATTCCTTCAAGAGTTAGGTTTGAAGCAAGATGAGTATGTAGTATTCTGTGATAGTAAGAGTGCAATGGATTTGAGCAAGAATTCAATGTATCATGCTCACACCAAACACATTGACATTAGATATCATTGGTTGTGAGAAGTGATTGAAGAGAAGATAATGAAACTGAAGAAAGTCCATACCGACAAGAATAGTGCAGATATGCTGACTAAAGTAATTCCTGGAAGCAAGCTTGAGCTTTGTAGTAAGTTTGTTGGGATGAAGTTCAAGTGATCATGGATGTGATTGTGTCTTCCCACAATGGAAGTGGAGGGGAGATTGTTATAGGTGTCCAACCCATTTGTTAGACAAACATGGGTTTTCTTATGTTTGTGGGCCCAAAATATCTGGCTTTATATGTTTAGCCCATTTGAGGTTAAATGAGTTGGCTTATCTAAAAGCCTAGATTTTTTAGGAGGATATAACCTAAAAGGAAAAAGAAAAACGAAAGGGGAATATAGAAAACATTGGGAGATTAGTGCGTTCAGTTTTTCATCGACGACGCGTTCACAAAGTTGTCGCTTTTGCGGGAGTTTCCACCGTTGGATTTTCTTGACATTTTGTCAGCATGTTGAGGACTCATGTGGCCTTGTTTTGAACAGTTGGATCGTCGTTCGAGTTTCGATTTATCGAATATTGCTGTCGGACGTAACCTGCAAAAGCCGGGTGATATTTATCATCCTTCATCTCTCAATTATCGTTCTCTTATGTATTAACTATTGGTGGGTTGTGAATCTTTGTAAGATCGATTTGGGTTCTTTTTTCCTCAATTTTATCATAATAAGAGAAGGTGACAAGGGTGGACTCCTCACAAGTCAAAGTGGTTTTTACTCTTCACATCGAAGAGGTTTTCCACGTATAATTCGTGTGTTTCTTGCATGTTGTTGTCCATTACTTGGTTGTTCTTGAGAATTATTTGGTGAATAATTTGTGGTGGATATGAAGTATATTGTTGGTTGATTGTCTTAAGAGATCTTGGTGGTTATTAATTTACTATTTTGGCCCTATCACTATTTTATAAAAAACATTTTGGAGATAAGTCTTGGAATTAGAAGGTGTTGAATTGGTGCATCGAAAATCAAAAGATTTTGAAGGTGAAGATTCCGAAGAACGTGGAAAGAGAATGGAGGAAATAAGGTTGTACTGCACCTGCGTGTTCTTCAACTTCTATTGGGCGTACCGTGTACTACAAAGTTGGCCATCGTACTACATTATCTCATTCACAATTATCATTTTAATTAATTTCCATTTCTTTCATTCACATTTCTCCCATAATCTCCCATAACACCCCTTAACCTTACTTTTTTTTTTTTTTCCTTTTTTTGGATTATTTTATTTTTTATATATAAATAAAACATCGCAAAAGAAAAAAAAAAGACCCAAATGGAAATGGTTACCCACTAAAATTTGAGGACTAAAATGGACAAACTTATTTTTTTAATCAAACTGTTTATTGCAATTGGCATACTAAGGACACAGAGCTCATTATCCAAAAATTAAAAAAAAAATATATAACATTTGTGTCAGTTTTTATTTAATTATATCATTATGTAATGATTTTAATTTAAATTTGGCATGCCTACCAACCTATTTCGCTTTCATCCCCTGCTTGTAAATATTCTACATTAGTTTCTAAACGTTTTAAGGTTTTGTGTTTAGACCCTAATGGTAGATAAAAAAAAAAAAATTGGTTGGTTGTCAATTTCGTTTCCATGATTTGAGTTTAATCTTAGTTTTGTTTTTATATTTTTAAAAGTTTCAATTTAATTTTTGATTCGAGCTAATTAGTTTCAATTTGGTAATTATAGTTAGTAAAGTTTTCAATTCAGTTTATGCTTCGGTGAAAACTCACAAATCGTCCATGCCATTAAAAGTTGTTTGTGACATTTTTTATTTATTAATTGAAAAAGGAGATAATATTTTATATTTGATTGATTGCGTTAGCTTATTGTGTATACTAAGAGCTAAAAATAGGAAAAACTAATGTTATTTTGTTTTTTATGGTTTGTGAGATTTTGCTCAACAATAAATTCTACATAGAAAATAAGCTGGACTTGTAAGAAAACCATATTGAAACCTTGAAAGTCATTGCAACCAAATTGAAAGAGGCCTAAATCAAATAGTTATTAGTAATTTGAAAAACTATTATTTTAGTTCTCACAATTAATTTCTTTTGCCAACAATTTTAATAAATTTTAAATTCATTTCAAAACACCATATCCAATCTATATACATATTTTAGTTCAACCTATAAAGGTGAAAATTCAAATCTCTAACGTCTTGATCAAGAAAGATATGTTTTAATGTAGGTTGAATTTATATAATGTTTGAGTGGACACTAATCAATTTGTATGTGGCTTAAAGTGAACAAGTAAACATTATGTATAGTTATCATTTTTGCTAGATTATTCAAGGAAGATAAATAGCAAGAAAAAACTAAAACAGTTTATATATATATATATATAAAAAGAAAAGACTAAGTAACTAGAAGTCTAAAATAAAACCTATTATAAAAAATGGATTCAAAAAAGAAAAAAAAATAAACTTATTATTTTATTTAGAGAGTGGGTTGTTCTAAGTATATATGTAGATAACAACAAACTTGTAGGAATTGGGATTTGACTTTTTTTTTTCTTCTTTTTTTTTTCTGCAGAGTTATTGTGTTAGGATTTATAAAAAAAAAAAGGAAGCAAGGGAAATTCCTAATTAATTCTATATATCTTTCTCTCTGAAAACAGATCAGATTTCCATTATCTTCATCTCTCTCATTTGCATCAAACTGGCAGACAAGAGAAGAGAGGTACCCTCAAATCAATCCTATTTCTCTTTTTCATTTCTGTTTTTCTCTGCCTTAATTTTTTTTTTTTTTTTTTTTTCCATTTTTGTGAGAAATTGTTCATAGTAATAAATAAGCAAAAAGGCATAAGAAATGGGTGGGGGTTTCGATTATTTTTTCTTGATTGGGTACGTTTGTGGGTTATTCACTCACCGCCAAGTTCTAAGTATTTAGGGTTTCAATGGATTCTTAATTAAAATTGATTATAGTTAAAATTAGGAGAAATAATTAATAAATAGCTTGAATATTCAAGGGATTTGCAGGAAATTAACCACATTATGAGAGTAGAAGAGAAAGGGGATTTTGAAGAAACCCAATTGTGGAAAAGTGGAGATCAAACATGGACAGATGAAATAGTTGGGTCACTTATGGAAGCTGCAACATTATTGGGTTTAGAGGATAATAATATTTATTATGAAGGTTCAGAGAGAGAAAATAGAGAAAAATTCCAGCATCCATTAATGGCGATATTGATATTAATAATCCAAAATGGATTGAACCCTCAAATGCAAATCCAAATGCAAAGAAAGAAGAACATAATGCTAAAGAAAGAGAGAGGAGGATGAAACTCTCTCAAACTTTCCTCTCCCTTCGCTCTCTGCTTCCAAATGCTAGACGATCAAAGGTTTGTACATATAACTTCTCTTTTCTTTTTCTTTTTCTTTTTTTTTTTTCCTTTTTTAATTTTTAAGCACTTGAAAAATTTTCTTAAAACACATTTTATAGAAAAAAAAAAATTCTGTCCCATGTTCTGGTTACATTTTTGTAAATTCATTTTAGTGTGTTTGTTTGGCCCTTCAAAATTAATCCTTATGCATACCAAATTTTTGTACCATTACTCTTTTTAACCTGTCAATCCAGACTCATAAACTTAAAATCATTTTTGAAAACGTTTTTTTAATAAAGAAAATAATTATTTTCGGTACCTATTTCTTGTTTATTGTTCTTTCCTAGAAACAAAAACATATTTGATAATCATTTTCTGTCTGTTGTTTTGAAATTTTAAATTATAAATGCAAAAAAAGAATTGTATGGAAAATAGTTTTTTATTAAATATACAAAAGCTTTATGTTAAATTCATTTTTAGATATTTATTATGCATTTTATATGTTTCAAAAATGATAAAATAAATATTTTTATTTATGTTTAAGATAAATATTATTATCATTGATTTTTTAATTTTTGATTTTTTGTTTTTGAAAATTAAGCTTATAAATACTATATTACATATGATTTTTTTTACTTTGTTATTTACTTTTAATATATGTTTTTACCATTCAAGCCAAGTTTTCAAAACTAAAAAAAAAAAAAAATAGTTTTCAAAAATTTGTATTTTGTTTATGGAATTTAACTAAGAATTCAAATGTTTCGTTGAGAGAGATTAAAACCATTATAGAAAAATTGGGAGAAAACAAACTTAATTTTTAAAAACTAAAAATCAAAACACAGACCCCGTTTCATAACCATTTGATTTTTAGTTTTTGGTTTTTGAAAATTAAGCCTATAAATACTACTTACACTTATAGTTTTCCATGTTTTCTTATCTACTTTTTATATGTGTTTTAGAAAACCAAGCCAAATTTTGAAAATTAGAAATTGTAGTTTCCAAAAACTTGTTTTTATTTTTTAAACTTAGCTAAGAATTCAAGTATCTTCTTAAGAAAGATGGGGAACTATTGTATGAAAAATGAAAACCATTGTAGGAAAATGCTGAGAAAACAAGTACAATTTTCAAAAACCAAAAATCAAATGATTATCAAACGAGAACATAGTTTTTGATTTTCGATTTTTGAAAATAATACTTTCTTTTTCACCATTTTCTTACGATGGTCATCATCTTTCCTACCATGATTCCCGTATTTCTCAATCAAAAACAAAATCCAGTTTTTGGAAACTATTTTTTTTAGTCTTAAAATTTAGTCTTGGTTTTTTAAAACACAACCAAAAAGTAGATAAGAAACATAGAAAACTATAGGTGGAAGTAGTATTTATTAGCCTAACTTTCAAAAACCAAAAACTAAAAATCAAATGGTTATCAAACGGGACCTTAGTTTTTAGTTTTAGGTTTTTAAAATTTATACTTGTTTTTTCACAATTTTTTCTGTAATGGTTTCCATCTTTCTTATTAAAACATTTGAGTTTCTAGCCAAATTTTAAAAATAACACATAATTTTTTTAAAACTATTTTTTTCCTTTCAAAACTTGACTTGAATTTTGAAAATTTATGTAAAAACTAGATAAGAAATCATGAAAACTTATAGGTAAAAGTAGTATTTATAAGCGTAATTTATAAAAAATAAAAATAAAAACTAAATTGTTGTTTTCAAATTTTTTACACTGTTTTGAAAAATGACAAACAAGAATATTATCATATGATTTATTAATAGTTTAATTTTTAATACGTCTCAAACCTATTAATGAAATCCATTTATCAATTAAATTCAATATAAAAAGACTAATTCAATAAAGGTAAATTTGAGCATTTTAAAAAATTAAAGATCAAATTGAGAAAACCCTAAATGATTATGAACAATTATGACAAAAAAGAGAATCTTTAATTCATTCTTGGTAATCTTTACATTATTATTTATTCGATTTTGTGTCTCATTTTAGAGTATGTCACATAAATAACTACCTAAATACACATTAATCTTATTTACTTACTAGGAATTTAGTATACTAAAAAATTATATGAATTTGGTTATTTTAGAGAAATTTATAAGGAACGACCTCTGGACTTTGGAGTTTGTTACGCTACAATCACACATTCTTGAATTTATTAAGTGTTGCAATCACAACCTTGAATTTTTAATTTGATCAATGAATCTCTATACTTTATTAAGTGTTGTAATCAAACCATTTTTATCTTTTTCTAAAAATGATTAATTACATCCCTTAATAAAGTATATGAGTTGATTGATCAAATTAAAAGTTTAAAAATGTGATTGCAACATTTAATAAAGTTGAGGACTGATTACTACCACTTAACAAATTTTAAAGAGTTAGTTGATCAAATTAAAAGTTCAAATTGTAACAAAAACACATAGTTGGGTGGCGATTTGTGCATTTTATTTTGCTCACTAAATAACACAGTTTATAAAACTACTAGTCTAATATTTGAAATCAAATTTAAAAACTTTTTTTTTCAAAAGTAAAGAACTTTTCTACGTTAAAATCTTATTCGTACATGTTTCATATCAATTTTGTAAGCTCAATTTGATATTAATTTATTATTTAAAATACTTTTTTAAAGAAAAAACAATATAATATTAATTTCATCAATTTTCTTTCATTTTTTATTTACTTTTTTTTTCGGAAACCTTTTTTTATTAGCTTTATTATTCACATGTAATCATTAATTTATTATTTTGGAAAAAATCACTTTTAGTTGAAATTTGAAGTCGATGTCTATTTAATTCCTGAAATTTCAAAAGAAACACTTTAGTTTGATAAGTTTGCAAAAATGATTTTAAATTATCCTTGACCTAATTACTTTTAACAATGATGAATGCACAGTGTGGATGAGATAACATGTCAATTTTATTTGATAACTTGTCAAATAAAGTAAAAAATAATTTAAAAGTAAATTCTTAAAATAAATATTATCAAGCTCTTCACCTTTAGCATTCAATACTTCTCCCTTTTGTGGAATAGGACTCCGACCACAACCGAGAGTAAATTCTTTCTTTTTCTTGAACTTAGGAGTTAGGAAGTTTAGGCCCCGTTTGATAACGTTCTTGTTTCTTGTTTTCTGTTTTTTGTTTTTTGTTTCTTGTTTCTCATTTTTTAAGAATAAGAAACGAGAATATGTTTGATAACTATTTATGTTTCTTGTTTCTTTCAAAACAAGAAATAGAAACATAAACTTGTTTGATAATCCTTTCTTGTTTTTTGTTTCTTGTATATATAAATATACAATTAATTATAACAAATTTATATTATCAAATACCAACAAGTCTCGATACAAAATTAACTAATAATAAAAGTAAATAAATAAAATTATTTTATCATTTAAATGTTGTTCAAATTTGAGTTGTAATCTTATCTCTTACTCGAGTCATTCATCTTAAATGATGTCGACTCGTGATCAAACTCAATTATATTGTTAAATATAGTGGTTGTAAAATATTAAAATGAGGCTAAAGACATGTTTTAGTGAACAAAATTTATTTATTGCAAAATTAAAATTCAAAATTCAAATAATACATATATATAAAATTTTAAATTTTAAATTAAAATAATATAAATATAGAGATGGTAAAATTAAGAAAGAAAATAAAAATAAATAAATTTATATATATTATATTATTATTTTTATAAAAACTAAAACTATATGTATTGCAAAAATACGAAATTCATATAAAAAAATATATAAAAAAAAAAAAACAATGATTTGTATTCTCTAGGGATCAAACTCAAGATTGGTTAGGGAAGGAGATAAAAAATGACAAGCATTTTACCAACAAGCTAGAGAGTCACTTTAGAAATTTTGGGAAACTTTAAAAATAAAAGAAACAGAACAAAAATAAACTATTTTATGTAGTTTCTAAAATTTAGTCCAAATTTTAGAAATGTTTCTCAAATTTTGGGAACAAGAAACGGGATAGATTATCAAACAAGTCTGTTTCTTGAGAACGTTATCAAACGGGCCCTTAATTTCTTCCTTTCTATCCATTCAATATTCTTTTCCTCGATCTCTATGTTTCCAGAGAAAGAAGAGAATTAGGGACGTCTACATTTTCATTCAATTACTACTCACAATAAATACAAATTCTATTTTTCAAAAAAAAAAATACAAATTCAAAATACTCAAATTTAAATAGTTACTACACTAAAAATAGCAACACTAAAAATAATAACAACCAAATTTAGTAAACTCTAACCTCTATACCTATTCTTTAGAAACATGACTCTCCTTTGCTATTTTAGGTTGCACTATTTTTTAGTATTTTGCACTTGAGTTAACTAACATTCTATTCCAGGCTCAAATGCTCCAAATACATAACTTGTTTTTTTAAGAGCTTAAAAACAACCCAACTAACACTGAAAGACTTAATAAGAATATATGCTATTTGCTCTTTTAAACTACAATGAACCAATTGTATTTCTCATTCCTTATGTATCTCTTTCAAAATTTAATACTTGATCTTAAATAGCTAGAGTAGCTTGATTATCCACAAACACTTTCACGCTCTCTTCTTGCTTCAAATGCAAGTCATGCATCAACTTTGTCAACTAAGCAACTTGGTTTAATGTCGCAGTTGCTGCAATGAACTCAACTTCTACAATTGACTGAGCAACTATATCTTACTTTTTTTAGCACTCTGATAAATATCTTAAATCAAAAGTAAAACAATACTCAGAGTGCTTTTCATATCACCCAATGAACCGACCTAAGAGATGCTCTAAGTAACCTTGCAACTCAAAATTCTCAATTCTGCTAAATTTCATCTGAAAAGATACTGTGTCTTTCAGATATCTCGAAAACCCTCTTGCATGCAAAGAACCATATAGTTGTTCATACTTTGCAATGAACAAATCTAGATAAGACGCTTACAATATACATGATGTCATGCCAAGTGGATGTGAGGTACATGAGACATCCAACTAGACTTCTATACATATTCTCATATGCAGGTTCCTCTCCATCAACTTTCTCCAATTTCTCCTAATCACCATCTTTTTTGTGTGAGGTTGATAAATCTTGTAGGCTTTGGATATCATGTTGTAGCTTATAAAGATTTTCGGTTTTATCTTTTCACTTAACTGGTGGTTGAGTGATAAGATAAAAGACCTTTTATCACGTTCGACCGATGAGATATATAGTTGGATGAGTGAAAAGGTAAAAGACCTTTTATCATGTTTTTCACTCATGGACACATGAGAAAATCACAAACAATCAAAAACCTTCAAATTTATTAGTTTTGATTTAGTATTAAACCAAGTTTTTTTTAGTGTCTTCTTCTCCAATGCCCATGTAGGTAGTCGATTCAATAGATAAACTAGTGTGTTTTCTACTCAACTCAAAAAATTTTTGGAAACTTCTTCTCATGTAACATGCATCTTGCCATCTCTATAATATTCATATTCTTCCTCTTACTAACTCCATTTTGCTATAAAGTATTGGGAGAAGTGAGCTTGAATCTTTATCCCAGCTTATTCACAAAAAGGAATTGAACCTCTATGATGTCACCACCGAATCTTACAACCACTTGATTCTGAATCTTTCTTTTAAACTTTAGAAACACTTCAGGTACTTCAGACTTTTTACTTAGTGAAAAAATCCAACACATTCTAGTATAATCATTAATAAAGATAATGAAATATCTTCTACTATTCAATGAGAGAGTTGGTTGAGGTCCACATAAGTCAACATGGATGAGTTGCAGACTTCTCAGTTATTTTTTCTAAATTAACTTCTTGAATTGCAACCTTGTTTGCTTCCATATCAAACAAGCTCTATAATTTTTTCAACTTCTCTTAATTTGGTTACTACTACTACTTTCTCATTCCCATGCAAATATATTGTAACCTTTAATGAAAATATGCCCTAACTTTTTGTGTCATAACTTACTGTCACTTACACTTGGAAGTTATTTTCTCCTTCTTAAGTGGATCCGATGAGATGCTCTTTATGTTGCATCTTTATTGTAAACTGTTTATTTCCATTAGAATAAAAAATTAGGCACTTCCCTTGTTCAAATAACACTCTAAATCCCTTTTCTACTAAGTTGGCCAACACTTAACAAGTTTTTATCAAGCTTAGGAACTAACAAAAATTATTTAGTAATCAACTTGGCTCGTGCACAACGTTTTATTCACATTGTGTCCTTCCCCTTCCCTTGATCTAGATACTCACTATCCCCTATTTTTGCCCTTGACTTGAACAACTTGTCAAGGTCCTTGAACAACTCCTTGTTGTCTGTCATGTGATTTGTATACCCATTATCAATAACTCAATTGTCCTATTGAGTGATTGATGAGAAACAGGTAGCCACAAAGAGATGATCTTCTTCTTGTTGTACTGGAGCATGTGCTCCTTCTTGTTGTTGAGTTTCACTACAAAACCTCTCGATGTGTACCCCTATTAAATGATACTTCCTACACTTCACATCTAACCTTCTCCAGCATATTAAGTGTGGATAGCTATACTTCCATCAGTGCTTGCATATGCTGGCCTTACTGGAAGCTGCACTTCCAACATCTTTTACAACAAGTTATGAGCTACTGCTCCCACTTCTCTTTTTTCCCTTCCACTTCTTCTCTTGTCCATCTTCTCCTTGCTGCATTTTGGCTTTCAGTACTCCCTCCATGCTTCCTTCCCGCCTCACCAATGTCTTATATGCTCCCGTGCTTACAACACACTAACTAATTTATCACGGTCCGTCCTACTTATTTTCGAAAGAAGCAATGGTAAAATTGGAATCTTAATGTTTTTGCCTTATTAGCAATCTCAATCAACATGTCTAAGTACTCTCCAATAGCTAAAAATTCTTCATTTGCATTATCTCAATTTTTCACTTACTAAGTTCAACACTTTCATGCTCTTAATCCTCTCATCTCCTTCATAAGGAACTCCCAAATCTCCTTCGCTAACTTTAAGACAATAATTCTGTTGAATATGACACAAAGGCACAACTGGCATATAGGCAAACTCTAGCCTTTTCCTTCTTTTTGTAAGTCTTAATCTGGTTTATTTGTTGGGTTATAAGGAAAAGGAGAAACATCACGACTGCCTCCCAATAATCACAACATTATTCCACATTTGCTTGCGATAGTCCATGCTTGAAAGTTTTCACCATCAAGCACATATGGATCATCTTTTTTTTTCTTTACGTTGGCTGGGCTGCAAAATAGACAAAAGGGAGTTATTGACGTCTAAAGTTGGAGAGGAAGATAAGTTTTGAATATTTTTAATCCTTTTTAATAATTTTTATTTTAAGAATTTACCTTTTAAATTACTTCGAGTTTATTTTTCAAGTAATCAAATAAAATCGACATGTAATCCCATCCACGTTAGCACATAACGTCCACTCATCGTTTCGTTAGATTAAAATTAAGTCGAGGACCATTCAGAATCATTTTACAAACTTAGGGGACTAAAGTGTTTCTTTTGAAGCTTTAAGGAAGAAAAAGACAAGAACCCTAAACTTCAATGACCAAAAGTGCACTCTGCCTTATTATTTAAGTACAACGCTGTAAATATGTCATAGTCTTACTTTAATCAAATGAGGAAATCAACGAAAACACAAAAATGCCTTGGCAAAACAATAGTGGGAGAAAAACGAACAAAAGTATCTTCTCAAACCATTTTTAAAATTTTAAAACTCTCTCATTGTTGTTTTAAAACAACATGAGAGAGTTTTAAAAGGTAATCTCTAAAACAAATTTAAAAAAGCTAATCTATAAAACAAAACTTAAAAATGCACTCATATTAATTAACTTCTATTTTTTTTTCTTAAATTTTGATTCCCAAGTGTTGTTAACTATTCTGATGTGACAAGCTGATTGAGTTTAACAAATGATGCTTAGGAAGTTAGGATACATATATAACGAAGTAAAGCTAGTTGCATATATAAGATAAGGAAAGTAAAAATTTTGGTGGGACAAACTAATGAAATATATTTTGAATCTAAAATTTTGGGTCTACTTTCTTGTACCCCTCGTTGTCATGTCACATTAAATCACCACTTTATTAGCGGACATTTTTTTAATATTGCAAGTTTCTAAACTTTTTTTAAAAATATGATAATTTTCAAACTATTTTAAAAAATATACCAATGTCATCTCTTCAAGAGGCGACCTACATTACGTGGTAGAAGGTCGTCTCTTGAAGAGACGACCTTGTATACGTGGATGAAGGTTGTCTCTTCAAGAGACGACCTTGATATGCGTGGAGAAAGGTCGTCTCTGAAGAGATGACCTTCTAATGAGTTGGACAAGGTCGTCTTTTGAAGAGACGACCTTGTCCAAATTTTAACAAAAAATGATAATTGGTGCAGTGGCTTAGGCAAAAGTTAGAATTTTAGAGGACATGAGTTTTATTCTTGGGTTAGGTAGATTTTTATTATTTATTTCTTTTTCCAATTTTCTCTTCTTTTCAGTCCTTTTTTTTTCCTTTTCTTTATTTTTTTATTTTATTTATTTTGAAATTATACCTTACTTAGTTTTTTTTTAGGATAGTTTTTTTTTAGGATAACTATCATTTTTAAATATTTTTATTTTCTATAGCTTGATGTACTTGACATTCGAATCTTACTTTTTCGTAGTTAATGTACACTTGAGATAGAGATATCCTTGATTTTTTTGGTAACTTAGGTTCTACGTGCTTAATAGTTAAAATATTTGAATTGTCATAGAGATATAGACAATTGATTGTTTGATAAATATCGGTTTAGCTTGACTATTTATAGTTTCTTTTTGGAGTAATATTAATTTTTTTAATTTAAGAAAATATATGAATAACTAATACTTAATTAAAATATTAAAAAAATATAAGGTGAAAAAAATTAAAATATTTAAAAATGGCAGTTACCATAAAAAAACTATAGTAATGTATAATTTCAAAATAAAAGAAAGAAAGAAAGAAAGAAAAGGAAAAAAAAAGAGTGAAAAGAAGAAAAAAATTGAAAAAAGAAATAAATAATAAAAAATCTACACAATCCAAGAATCAAACTCATGCCCTCTGACATTTTAAGCTATTATCTAAACCACTGCAACAATTAACATTTTTTGTTAAAATTAGGTAAAGAGACGACCTTGTCCAACTCAATAGAAGATCGTCTCTTCAAGAGACGACCTTCTACCACGTAATGTAGGTCGTCTCTTCAAGAGACGACATTACTATATTTTTAAAAATAGTTTGAAAACTACTATATTCTTAAAAAAAGTTTAGAAATTTGCAATATTAAAAGAAATGCCCTTTATTAGCATTATCAATTGAAATTTTTAATAATTAAATAATGATACAAATGACACTAATTTATAGAAGCATAATTTTAGTGGTTCAAAAAAGAAAACCTAAGGGTTATTTGGGAGTTGTTTTTGAAAAGGATAGAAAACACATTTTCGTGAACTTTCATAGAAATAAACAATTTAGTTCTTAAATTTTAATTTGTAATAATTTAATATCGTGAACCATTCTTAATCTCTCTATTTTAAAAATTTTAATCGTTTAGGCGTGTTTGGTAGATAATCCGGATTACATTTTTGTTATGTTTCGAATGAATACGTGTTTGGTAGACATGTTTTCAAAAACTGTTTTCGGATTCTGTGATCCAAATAGTAGAAATTCTGAAAAACAACATTTTTATCTTTTCATTGTATCCAGATTCGAATTTAAAATTTTAAAATGCAAAATTATTTTAAACAAAGATAAAAATCTTAATAAATATAATATTTCATATTTATAAACTTAATTTACTTTTTTAAATTAAAATATGTATAATATAATATATTATAAATATAAAATATTATATTATAAAATAATAATTATATAAAATCTATATTAAAAAAACATGTTCACAAATTAATTAATAATGTCTTATATTCAACTTAATATTTAGTTTTTGCAACTTCAACTAATTTTATGATCTATAAATATATTATAGAACACATTTTAAACTACCAAACACATATCCGAAAAACATGAAATACAACTTTGTTTTCATTGAATCACTTTGTTTTCAAATTTTCTTTTTTGGATCGCTTACCAAAATGTAAGAAAAATATTGTTAAGATTTAATGAGAATAATAAAACTTACGAGCTGGCAGGAGCTGCACCTATTGTTTTGCAGCCTAGCCATGTATCAACATCTTATTGGATAATTTATATTTATAGTTCTTTTTAAAACAAAATCACAAACGGCGGTTTGTTACATTTTTTATTATTTTTTTTAAGTTCAAAACGTATGCAATGGTTCGTATTCTTCTCAATTTCATCATTTATTTTTTTCTTTCTGCATTGATTTTTTTTTATAAATTTTTTCTTTCTTTTTTTTCATGGATATTGTAGTCTCTTATTTTTTTCAATAATTATTTTTCTATTAATTCTACTTCTAATTTCACATAATTAGATATTTGGTACAAATTTTGTTTTATGAATTTTATTGATTATACCCCTAATTGCATCTAATTATATATTTTTTACTATTATTGTTAAAAGTTTCTAACGAAAAATTTAACATCAATAAGTCAATCCACTCTATAAAAATTAAATGTTTGAATCCGCACACCCTAAATTACAAAATCTTTCATAACTAGTCAATTGAAAATTGATGGCTTGAAACAACAATGCAGCCAACAAGAAGTTACACCTAAATTATAAATAAACATTCAATAATATTTAAAACAAATCTTTCCTCCATAATTGACATAGAATTGATATGCATCATCGGTAGAACTAAACTTCATCCCAACTATAGGCTCAATAATTTCAAGTTGAGTATTGATAGCAGACTCTATATTATCTTCAACTTAATCACACTAACTACTAATTGTATGCTTCATATTATCTTTCGTATGAACTTCATCGGATTGAGTACTATATAGGATGAGTATCATCTTCCAAATTGGTAGTAGGCAAATTTGTATCTCCTAAGTTCTCCATGACTTCAAGAAATGATGTCTAAATTGCAGCAATCACAACATAAAATCATTGCAAATCAGTAAAAATCCCACAAATTATTCTTAAATAACTAATTACATAAAATAAAACATGCAATTATGTATGCTTACTTTTTAATTAAAAATCTTGATCATAATGCATTATGACTAAAATTTTTTTGGCTCTAACTTTCTATTGATTGAGATTGTGCAACTTGACTATCTAAATTATTTATGCAGTTTTTTATGAATATGTTATCAATACATGAACAAGGTGCATGTTTTTGTGTTCAAAATCTAAAATGTCAAATATAAAAACTCATTTTCTCTTCTCCTATTTTAAAATAAAATCATAAAAATAAAAAAACTCAAACCTGAGTTGAACTCACGAGGCAACGATGAGTTAAGACAAAGTAACAACGACCATAGATTGAGACCGACTGAAAAAATAATTATTGACTCATTTAAAGAAAAATTAGGAGAGTACAATATCGTGGAAAAAAAAAAAGAAAGGGAAAAACGTTAAAAAAATGAAACCACCAAGAAAAGAAAAAGAAACGATGAAATTTGAGAGAAGACGAAGGAGCGTTGCATACCAGTTTTAAACTTAAAAAAAAATAAAGAAGGTAACAAATTGCATACGTTTAAAACTTAAAAAAACAAAATAAAAATAAAAAAAGAAAGAAACAAACGACCTCAGGGTCGTGTGAAGTTTGTGATTTTGTTTTTTTAAAAAAATTATAAATATAACCTATCCAATAAGATATTGACACATGGCTAGGCTGCAAAAAATAGGTGGAGCCCAACCATCACACAAGTTTTTTCTTCATGTAGGTAAATGATAAATTAGTTGGAGACCAAATGTATTTATAAGTAAAATTTAACATTTAATTTTGATGTGGTTTTTCACGATAGACATTAAATTGTTACAAATTTTAAAATTGAAGGAATGAAGAGTAAAACCAAATAAAAGGATTTATATAAACCTAATATTTGATCAGTTTGGTTTGGTTTCGTTTTGGGAGTTTGTTGCAGAAGAGATGGAGCTCAGCAACCATAATCGACAAAGTTGTAGACTACCTTCCCACACTGCAAAAAGAGATAGAAAAGCTGAATCAAAAGAAACAAAAATTGATAAAAACAAAAGAGATCAGCAATGGAAGTGGAAGTGGAAGTGGAAGAGTAATTGATGAAAATGAAAGGACGTTATTGGAAATTGATGATAATCAAACTGTTTCAATCCATCAACTTTGCAAAGGAGAAGTAATCATCCAAATAAGTATAAACAAAACAAATATTATTAAGTTGTCAACTTTGATTCATAAGGCTGAAGCTGAAGCACAAAGCTTCAGGATCATTGGTGCTTCTGCTGTTTCTGTTTCTGATGATCATCCCACCCTCACCTGCCATTTGCATCTTCAGGTATTTTCATTACTATTCTTACTATCATCTTTTTTTTTTTTTTTTTTTTTTTTTACTTTTGGTTGATCTATGAGCATTTTGTGGATAAACAGGCTACTTTTGTGGGTATATTGTGAACTTTTTTGGTTATGTTAGTTAAATGCTTTATAGCTATGATTGAATTCTAAGATCCCACTGGATAACCATTTCGTTTTTAAAAACCGTGCTTGTTTTTCTTATAATTTTTTTATCATGATTTTTATCTTCGAGAAACACACATTTGAACTCTCATTCAAATTTTGAAAACAAAATATATTTTTAGGTCACATTTGATAACCATTCGGTTTTTGAAAATCAAGTCTATAAATACTTTTTCCTATGAGTTTTCTTGTTTTGTTATCTAATTTTTGCATATATTTTAAAAACCAAGCCAAGAATTGAAAATGAAAAAAATGTATTTTTCAAAAACTTTTTTTTTTATTTTTGGAATTTGGTTAAGAAATCAAATATTTCCTTAAGAAAAATAAAACCATTGTAGAGAAAATGAAAATTATTGTAGAGAAATTATGAGAAAACAAATAAAATTTTCAAAATAAAAAAATTAAATGGTTAGCAAACAGAACCTTTAAAAACTATGCTTTTCTTTTAGTTTTCAAAACATGCCTTGGATTTTGAAAACAGTTAAAAATAGATAACAAAACAATGAAACTCATAGATGAGAGTAGAGAAGGATAATTTGCAAAAACAAAAAACCAAGGCCCCGTTTGATAACCATTTGGACTCTGTTTCATAACCATTTTGTTTTTAGTTTTTTATTTTTGAAAATTAAGCCAAAAAATACTATATCTACCAATGAATTTCTATGTTTTCTTATGTACTTTGTACCTATGATTTCAAAAACTAAGTTAAGTTTTCAAACTAAAAAAAGTAGTTTTCAAAAACTTATTTTTGTTTTTTAAATTTGGCTAGAAACTTAAATGATACATCAAGAAAGATGGAACTAATTGTGGAGAGGATGAAAAGAAGTTGTGAAAAAACAAACATAATTTTCAAAAACAAAAAATAAAAAACCAAATGGTTATCAAACAAGGCATTATTTTTTAATTTTTGGTTTTTGAAAATTATCATTTTTTTCCATCATTTCTCTTTATTTTCTTAACAATGACTTCCATCTCTCTTGAAGTACCACTTAAGTTTCTAGTCAAATTTAAAAAACAAAAACAAATTTTTGAAAACTATTTTTTTAGTTTTAAAACTTAACTTGGTTTTGGAAACATAGATACAAAGTAGATAAGAAAAACATAAAAACTCATTAGTAGAAATAGTATTTTTAGGCTTAATTTTCAAAAACCAAAATCCAAAAACTAATGTCCCAATAGATAACTATTTGATTCTTGGTTTTAGGTATTTTCAAATTAAACTTGTTTTTCCATCATTTCTCTATAATAGTTTTCATTTTCCCTGCAATGGTTTCCATCTTTCATAAGAAAAGACACTTGAATTCTTAGCTAAAATTCAAAAACAAAAACAAGTTTTTGGAAACTATTTTTTTAATTTTCAAAAACATGGCTTGGTTTTTTGAAAACTCATCAAAAAAGTAGATATGAAAAACATGAAAAAAACTATAAGTGAATTAGTATTTATAGGCTTTATTTTCAAAAATAAAAAATCAAATTGTTATCGAACGGGATCTAAATAGTTATCAAAACGGGATCAAATAATTACAAACATGAGCTAAGTTTGGGGCATTTTTATATTTACATGATATTTTTGCTTGATTCGAGTTTTTCATGGTTGAATTTGGATTTTTCTGTAGCTTGTGGCTATCTTCGTTTGTGGAACTTTCTAATTTATTCTTGAAGAGGTATTGAATTTGACTAATTATTCAAGGTTTAAAGTTGACTCGTTAAGATAGATACAAGAGTAAAGATGAACTTCTTTTTTATTGTTTATTATACATTTTAATGATCATATGGACTTTTATTGTGATTAATTCAATTATTTAGGTCCATTAGATAACTATTTATTTTTTCTATTCTTAGTTTTAAAAATTAAACCTAAAAAATATTACTTCCACCCTGAATTTCTATGTTTTCTAATCTACTTTGTACCTATGTTTTAAAAAACAAGTTAAGTTTTGAAAACTAAAAAAAATAGTTTTAAAAAACTTACTTTTGTTTTTGAAATTTGGCTAGAAACTTAAATGGTACCTTAAGAAAGATGAAAATCATTGTAGAGAATATGAAAAGAAATGGTGGAAAAATAAGTATAATTTTCAAAAACAAAAAACTAAAAATTAAATTGTTTTCAAAGGGAGCTTTAGACACCATTTGATGCCCATTTTAGTTTTACTTTCTTTTTCTTTTCTAGTATATTTTCTGTATTAGTTTTTTTTTTTTTTTACTTTTAAAAAACAAAAACCATACCTATTTGATAAATTCCTTTGTCCTGTTATTTCAAAACAAAAAAAATCAAATATGCTTCATGTTTGTAATCACTTTTACTTGTGTGTTTTTCCAGAAAAAGGACATAGTGATAGAGAGCTATGTTAGAGAGAAAAACATTAGAGGTAGCGCAAGAAAAGTTTAGAGAGATATAAATAAACTTTTCTTAGAGAGAAATTAGGAGAGAAAATTTAGAAAGAGAGATAAAAAGATTAGATAGAAAAGTTAGGAGTTTTAGTGAGAGAGATGTTATAGAGACAAATAGGAGTCAAACAAAGAATGGAACTTGAAAAAAGTTGCAGAGAATTAAAGAGGGAACTTTTAGAGAGAGAGAAATTTTAGAGAGAATTAAAGAGGGAACTTTTAGAGAGATACGAGGTTAGAGAGAGAAAGGTTAGAGGGAGAAAGAGAAATTTTAGAGAGAGGTAGGTCAAAGAGAAAAATGAGAAAATCTAGAGAGTAAAGAGCTAAAGATACATTGGATAAAAACAAACAAATTGGAAAGAGAGATATAAAAGATATCTATATAGAGAGAGAGATTTCAAAGAGATATATTACTAAAAAAATATATTAGAGGGGGAAATTTTGAGAATAATAAAAATTAAAAGATTAAAAATTTTAGACCGAAAAAGAGATGAAAATTTCAAAGAGAAAAAAGGTTTTTAAGAGAGAAATTTATGACCATGAAATTTAGAGCATGAAAAAAAATTTGTTGAGATAAATTTGTTTGAGACAAAGAGAAAAATATGTTAGGAACACCGACCTTCCACAGTGTATGACATTGTTCAGTTTAGACATATGTTCATGATTTTGCTTTTGGTTTCACCAAAAAGGCCTCATCCCAGTGGAGATAGTGTTCTCACTTATAAATCTAAGATCTCCTCCTTATCTAGCCGATGAGGGACTTTAGTCATTGTGCGTGTGGGACTTTAGTCATTAGTCGCACATTCAACAATTCTCTCCTCGAACAACGTATAATCGCTCTTATCCTTGGCAACTCCCTTTATCAGAGCACACCACCAGTCTTGCCTATCCGATAGAGCTCTCTACCACAGATCTCCACCATGACTACATCTTCAAGGCTCGCCTCCTTTATTTGACACTTAGGATTTGATACCATTGTTAGAAACAAATCGCCCACTACTACCGTAGGAATAAGCAAAAATAACTGAGAAATTAAAAGAAAGTAACAAACTAAGAAACACAAGAATTTACGTGAAAAAATTCCAAACCTAGAGAAAAAAAACTAGAAATTCTACTATGTGAAAATTGTTACAATCACAAAGAATTCTTTCTCCAGGCCTCAATTACAAAAAACACTCTCCAAGGTTTTATGTCGCTTACACCATTTTTCCCACTCTCAGACAAGAGAATATAAAGAGGAAATTTAACTAGAGCTAGTACACCAAGCTTAAAGTATTTCTAACTGGGATGCTTTGAAACCAAAGTCATAGGCTCCTTTTATAGTGCCTAGAACCCATCACTTCTTTGCACCTTTCAGATGTGGGACAATTTTCACTTCTAATATATTCACGAAAAACACTACAAATTCTATCTTAGAAAGATATTTAAAGAATCTACAACTCTTGTTTCATTATTGTGTTTACCGATAATCATAATCCTCAACTTAAGGAACTATAACCTACTCCGCCATAAAAGTAGACCAGTTGGAATGTCACCTTGCAAGACTTTTCTTTTTCCTCACATGTTGATAAACCCTACTGAAATTTATAGTACAACTTCCACCTACTTGGCTCACCTGGAAGTTCTTCAGCAATAAACATACCTTCCACAACACACCTTGCATAACTGTCAAGTTAATGCCTATGTGCAAACCTGTAAAATCGCTAACATCACATCCTCTACTATGGCAAAATGGACATACCATGAGAATGAATTCTGTCTTTCTTTAGAAGCAGGCAGAGAGATCGGACCATGTGAGTATCCAACTCAGAGCCTTTTGGCGAACTTGCTCTGTTAAGACAATTTTTTTTCATGTGTCCAGATTGTCCACTTTCCTAGCAACCTTTCTTTTGCACGAAGTTTTTCTTCTTTTTCCAATTGCTAGCTATCAGTGTTGAATTCTCCTGTGAAGTATGCCCATCACTCTAATCTTTTTTCCTCTGATAAAAGTTCACTAGCAGCCTCTGCAAAATTTAAGGTCTCTTTCCCGTACATCAAAATTAGTTTCATGTGTTCATAAGAAGGCAAAAGTGATAAGATGAGCCTAAGTGCCTTATCCTCATCCTTTATCATCACTCTGATCACCTTCTGCTCAGAGATGATGCCATTGAGAACACTCAGATGATTTGAGATTTTCATACCTTCCTCCATTCGCAGTGTGAAGCTGCGCCCTTCCGATCCTAGCCGATTTGAGATCCTCTTTTGCCTTATACACTACTTCAAGATTTTTCAAAGCTCTTTTGTTGTGAAATTCTATGCACATTTGCAAGAATTTTCTTAACCAAATTTAGTCTGATTGCACTTGCAACTCTCAAATCTAAGTCATCTCATTCTTCATCACTCATGTTCGACTTCTTAGAACCTTTGCTATAACCACCACTAGACTCCGTTAGACAATCATCACCGCTTAAATTTTCAAGAAGACCACCACTCGGTCTTCGCTTAAAAGCCTTGTGTAACCCACATTGTATCAACACACTTTGACTTGCACTTGCCACAAGCCAAAGTTCATCATTCCGTCAAATTTGTTAACATCTATCTTTACTGGACTCATAAGCTTGACATTTATGCTTTACTCTTAGCGAATCTGCAAATAGTGAACAACTCACATTATTCACAATACCAGCTATAGCTCGTTTCGAGAGATCCTTTATGATGTGGAAGTTCAGACAATGCTGCAACGACAGAGTATTCTAAAAAACTCAAGAAACTACAAACCTAAAGAAAAAACCATGAACAAAAAAAAATCCACTTTGTGAAAAATTGCTACAATCACACAAAATTCTCTCCACGACCCCAATTACAAAAAACACTCTCCTAAAGCTTTATGCCACTCACACCCTTTTTCCCACTTTCAAACAAGAGAATATATAGAGGGAATTTAACTACAGCTAGTATACAAAACTTAAGTGTTTCTAACTGAGATGCTTTGAAATCAAAGGCACCATAAGCTTCTTTTATAGTGTCGGAGAGACCATCACTTCTTTATACCTTTTCGATGTGTGACAATTTTCACTTCTAATATATTGCCAAAAACCCTACAAAATAAGGCAAACATGAAAATACAGTTTAGTTATATATGAAAAATAAGGCAGACATGAAAATACAGTTTAGTTTATTTATATATATATATATATATCTATATATATATATAAAGGTTTACTTATCATTCGAGAGTGTTTTTTAAAAATATTGGAAATACAACTAAACTCTCAACTTTTTCTAAATAAGGAGAAGATCATCAATATATAAGTGAGGAATAATATCTCCATTATATACAACTTTTTAGATGATTCTAAAGTGAAAAAATATCATATAATTATAGAGATATATGGTAGTTCATGTATACCTTAAAAAAAAAATTAAAAACTTTATTTTCAAAAAAAAAAAGAAAAGAAAAGAAAACGAAAGAATTATAAATAAAACGAACTCTAAAAATATTTCATTTACCTGATCAATAACATTTTCATATGATTACAAATAGAATTATTTTGGCAAAAGGAAGTATGAATATAGTAATTTCGTGGTCATATTATGCTTTCATCGCAACAAGAATAATGTTATTCCCTAATTTTATTTAGGATATAGGTGGGAGTACTTTTACCATCACATTCATGATCAAAGTACATTTTGATTCTTTCAAATAAGCAATTGGATTGATAATTTTTTTTTAAACATTATTTTTTGGAGGTTGACTTTTTTTTTTCTTTGAGTTCAACAACATACGATAATAGAGATTCGAATTTTTGAACTTTTAGTCGAGGATATGACTTCTTAAATAAGTTGAATTATGCTAAATTTGGCTTGTTATATGTTAACTTTATTTTTAATATCGTCTAATGATAAGCATTCTTTCCTAATTACAATATACACATTTTCTCTGACTAACTTTTTTCTAATCTAATCTTTGATCACAAATTATTCATTATTTTGTTCATTTTTCACATACTATTTTTTCTAAAAAATCCTCATACAAATTTTCTCTCCAACTCTCATTAATGTTCATTCCAATGTCTCTTGCATCAACCTTCGCTTCTAATCCTTTTGTTCTCCCAACTGTTATAACATAAATTTCAACCATAATTAATTAAGGTATATTTAGAACTTTGAAATTGTTTTTCTTTCAAAAACAAAAAACAGACTAAACATCCAACCACGTTTCTGCAAAAATATTATGCTAATATTTGTAGGGACCCTGAATTAATTAATTGTCCTTTGCCTTCATATTTTCCTCGAGTAAAAGGAAATAACATGAGAATCTCAAATAATATTACGTTCAATCTTTATCTCTATCATGCCAACATGAGCATAGTTCAACTGACATAAAACTTGCATTCTAAATCAAGAGGTTAGAGGTTCGAATTCCTCTCTCTATCCATATATTGTTGAACTCAATTCTTTTGTGTATCTTAAATCGATAATTAATGTGTGATTTGTGCAGATGGATATGAGTTTACAAGAAGCTACTGATTACAAATCATTCTTAAGAAAAAGGGTAATCTCTTGGTTATGTTGATTCATTTACTTACATACCATCATAAACAACCAATTAAGGTTAAATTATAGATTTATTCTGTTCATTTTGAACATATTGTTTAACTATTTTCTCTTCGAGCTTTGAAATGTTTCAACTATGATAAGGAAATAAGTGATCAACCAACTCAATCAAGCTCGTATGGAATTTTTTTTCAAAATCAATGGAAGTCAACTTAAATTCAGCTAAATTATAAGCCAATCATATGGTTTCAAGAAGCATTAAATGCTCACATCCAAGTTAAGATGTCTACATACATTGTGAAGAGTTGCATCCTTTCAAACTTGTTTCGCGAGATCAATAAGATGAGTTCAAAGCTGCTTTGCAAAGAGATCCTTTTAGATTCGAGAATAAATCTTCTCAAAGGGGAGGATATATTGGATCTAGAGCCTAAATTTATGATAACAAATGATAATAAATCAAAGATATCAAATATGATTTGATACCAAATGATGAGAAAATCCTATTCAACTAGATCTAAGAACCCGTATGGTCATGCAAACTCCTAGATCACAAAATGTTAAAACTCCAAAATCAAGATGATTTCATCTCAAGGAAGAAGATAGAACGTATTACCTTCATTATTAATATCAAACTACTTGGGGAGTGATTCGAATCCTGAGTTATAAGAGTAAACATGAATGGATTTTAACTCGTTTTAAAACTTAAGATTCGAATCATTCCACAAGTAGTATGATCACTGCTACTTGAATGATCCTA
The DNA here is from genome assembly GCA_036507285.1 of Trichosanthes cucumerina. Taxonomy (NCBI): domain Eukaryota; kingdom Viridiplantae; phylum Streptophyta; class Magnoliopsida; order Cucurbitales; family Cucurbitaceae; genus Trichosanthes; species Trichosanthes cucumerina. Next base: position 39,853,807 of record CM071836.1, on the reverse strand, counting down.
GCATGAAAATTTATATAGAAGATATCTAAAAAAAGTTGTCCATGGCTTTTAGGCTCAAAAACTCAATTTCATTGAACACCATCAAAACAAATATAAATTGTAATACAACTTGGATGGCTTTATATAACCTTCAATGTATAACCTAAAAACAAATTAGATGGCATATTTAAGAGTGTAACCTCTACAACATTACAAGCATAAGAAACCAGTATTAAAATGTAAACATAAAATTATGAAAAAGACTTAAAGGTGAAAACTATATAGTCGAAAGTTATAATTTCTGAGAATTGAAACTTCCATCCACCAAAAACAAAGTTTTAGTAATCTCCAAAAGTGTAAATGAAGCTCCATTTGAAATAATTCTAAGTAGCTTGAAGTGTAGGTCTATAAAATAAGACTAGACTTGCATTAAATGAAACTTGACATGTAGTTGAGTTCAATTAATGCAACTTAAATTCCTTCGATGCAACTTGACTTCACCATTCATGATACTTGATTTCATTTAATGTAACTTAAATTTTATAATTGAAGCTCGAACACATTTAATGCAACTCCATTTTGAAGCTCTTCTTTATTCTTTGATTAGTATTGGAGGATATCATCCTCCCCTTCTTCAAGATGATTCATCCTCACAATATCCTATATTAAATGGATGAAAATCAGTGGCATTTAAAATGTATTTTGACATCTTCCTCACCTTGTAGAGCACACCTAAAATACTTTAGGGTATGTTTGGGGTACATGTTATAATAACACGTGTTATAATAGTCTATGAAATAGGTATGTTTGGGGTACATGTTATAATAACATGTGTTATAATAGTATATGAAATACTTTGCACCCCAAACACAGACTATTATAACCTTGGACTAAATAATTATGCATTCTAAATACATATTATATAATTCCACAAACTCCATGTTACTATAACCCACTTAGCAATCCAAACAACCCCTTAAAGTTAAAGATCTATCTCTTCATGGGTTCCTCTTGGACTTCTTTTAAATAGTAGATCAATCCTTCCAACAGTGTCTCAAAACCCAATAACTCAGTTTGAACACCTTATGCTTGTTTCCATGGATGAACTTAGAAATAAATTTGAAAATTTGCCTCTTTATAAATACTTTGGCATTAACTTTTGAAGCAATCTTTGAATCAAAATTCACCATGAGTACTTTGATCTCTTGTAAGAACTCAAAATAAAAATTAGAAAAGTGTGATTAAAGTGTGATTTAAGTTCTTTGGTTAGAAAACAAGTACCTTTTGTATAAAAGTTAAAGAAAATTGATTTTGAAAAAAAAAAATAGATTTAACCTCACAAACACTTTCTCACAAGCTCACCTTCTTAGCTTTTCTCTCATTTTATTTTTAAGCCATGAACTAATCTCATACTTTTCTCTCTAACTCATTTTCTCACAAAATTCTTTTTCAATAAATTTACATGATTTTGTCTTGAGCTTTTGTGCCTTTTTTTCTAATTCACACACATCAACATGTACTTCAATAAGAATAGGTGTTACATAGTAGAAGTGCCACAATCAAACAAATGTTTGCAATCTAATTGTGTACTAAGTATGATATTACTATTAGTATGCATCGATACAAAATTACATAGCATATCATCTTGTAGTTTATCTTTTTCTACCTCAACAATAGGTTTAATTTCAATACATGAACTAACAATTTTCCAAAAATGAATGACATACTAGAAATTGGTTTAGGTTTAGTGTACCTAGACTGTAGACTTTCTTTGGAGATTTTTTCAATCTTTATGGTTATGTACACCATCTTTTCCAAATTCTCATAAGGTTGAATATCAAGTTGAATTATAACCTCCTTAATTTTACAAAACAATTAGTTCCTGAAAACGACGTCAAAAATTTGTTGTAAAAAAACTCCCTACACAAGCATACCCAAGCGTAGATAATAAATGGTAAACAAGGCCGATCTCTCGATGACTAATGTAAGTAAATATGTTGAAATTAAGCACAAACTTGCCAACACAAAACTAAACTAAAGAATGCAACAAAACCCAAAAAAAGGACTAAAAACAAGCCAAAAAGTGATCACTATACTAAGAGAGATTTGAAAAAGATAAACTCTAACTTTAAACAAAGATTAGAAAGGCTAAAACTTGCACTAAAATGATAAAAGTAGAGAGCTAGAATTTAGTAAAGTAGTGACCTTTTTTTCCCAGTTAAGGTCAACAATGCCATAACATTAAACACCATACATACAGAGAGGAAAATCCACATGAAACTAATCTGAAAACTTCTCAAACTCGATTTTCTTGCCTTTAACACTGAGTTATGCATAGGTCTATGGAAACTCAATACTAATGAACACTAATAAGACCCATTTTTCCTAAATCACAAGCTTAGAATGTATGTCTACACTCTACAACTTCTACTCCTTGAGAAGTCACTTGCTTCATTTGTGTTAATTCATTAACTCGTACCCCTTTCGGGTTTAAGAACTAGCTTGTACCTTATCTAAGATGATCAAACTCAAATAAGAACTTGCAATATACACCACAAATGAATGTACGTACAACTTCATAAAAATGCATTCAATCAACAGAGTTCAAACAACCACTTTAATGTTTTGATTCCAACCCTAAAAAGACTTAGCCCATAACTTCAAAATAGAAAATAAACCAGCAGACTCGGAACACAACAAACATAATCTATGATTTGTTGGGATGTATGCCCTACACACATGAAGTTTGTAACATTTGATGTATATAAATAAAAATTATTTTTTCCATCAAACCTTGTATCTCGCATTTCAAACTTAATCCAATAAACTAAGCTCTGATGGGATTGAATTCCGTAGCGGAAGTGATTTTGATCGCGCGTTCTTGTAAGATGTTACATCAGATTTAATCAAAAGCATACAACAAAAGCGATTAAGCATGCTAATGTGAATTTGGACAGTAGTGTTATTACCTTTGTAGACAAAAACAACACGTGCTTCTTTTGATCCTCTCGTTCTCACGATCTCAACGATCTCGCGTTATCCACAAACTACGAAGTAGTTTTTGATCCGCCCCCTAGATCTTCTCTGTTGTATCTCTAGGAGAGGGAAGTTGGTGGTACCTCTTTTGGAGTTGGGAGGGATTTTGAGGAAGACAAGTGCTTTGGAACTCTTCCGACAAAACACTTGTCAAAAAAGCACTAGGGTTGCCCTTTTGAATTAGGTTAAAACTATGTGAATCTCATGCGCACATATTTATAAGGAAATAGGATGGAAATGACCATCTTACCCCTATAGTGCTTTTATGATATATTTCCCATAGATCAAACCATATGTTATATTAATCATATCATATCTGATTGATATACCCTTTAAACATGAAATTGATCATTTCAATTACACTCCAAACTATAAACCCTTCTTATTTCCATGTTGAGCCAACGGAGGGACCTAATGGATCTACAAATCATGAGCTCCAATGATACAAGATTAATCGATCAAACTCTTTGATTCAATTAATCAACATTCATTAACTATAAGTCATTTCACTATAGACTCATAGTTGCACTCTCCTCACTGTAGACTCGACCCTTCACAGGTTGTTTGTAATCACAGTTGGGTCAAATTACCGTTTAACCTCTTTGAATACATCTTGTTCCTTAAGCTCTACTGATCCTCTAATGAACAATCAGTCTATGGTCCTACCATAAACTTGATCCTTCTTAAGCCGATGAAGGCGGGGCCCCATTGTTCAAGACACAGATTGATTCTTAAGAGAACAACCTATCGATTCCTAATTCGGGAATGAGTGAATTCCTTCTTGCATAGTTAAGTTCTCAACTACTTACAAAGTTATGTCCACTGAGAAGGTAGGCTTATTGAGTCGCTCTGAGGCCACTCTCACCATACTAGTCTAAGGACAAACCTCATAGCGAGGAGTTAAGTAGCTTGTTGGGATTGAGTCAAGTCATTAATGATCATCTATGAATTATTATACCTATCTTGATAGCGATGTTACTCGGTTGGGTTAATAATTGTGATCGATCTTGTATAATCTCATTATACAGGATGCCTTTACTCGTATGTCTACCACATGAGCGAGTTGGATTACCTCGCTTGTACCAAATCCAGCGGGTCGCATCCATGGTGTTACGATACAAGGTTCCCAACCCTATGCATATACCATAGACCTCTTAGGTTATACTTGAACAACTTAATCAACTTATGTCTACTACATAAATGTTCAAGATCCACCATTATAACCTTGGAACTTAGTTTATTGGATTTAGATTTATATATGAGAATATAATAAATAACAACTTTATTTATTGAAATATGATTATTACAAAACTACACACTAACAAGCCCGAGGGTCATACATATTTATGAGATCTTGAGCGGTGTGTAGTGGACACATATAAGTAGGATCACGTTCAAGTAAATGACCCAAATGGTCTATAGTATATGGATAAGGTTGGGAACCTCATCACTGGTAGCATTGTGGATGTGACCCACTTTGTATTTGATACAAGCGAGGACGATCGGCTCATTCATGTAGTTGACATGCGAGTGGGGCATCTGTGCAATGAGATTGTACAAGACCAGGATCGTGAATTATTAGACTAAGCGATGTAACACCGTTATGATTCGAGGACTAATAAAATCGTAGATGACCATTAGTGACTTGACCTTAATCTTGAGTGGGTTACAAACTCACATCTGCGGGGTGTGTCCTTGAGGCAGTACAAGTGAGAGTGACCGGGAGATGCCGGCTCAATATGTCTATCTTATCTTGAAGCGAGAACCATGTGGGTGGTTGGGAACTTGACTACATGAAGAAGGAATTCAATCGTTCAGCGCTAGGAAATCTAGATGGGTTGTTCCCTTGAGGTTGACTCAAGTCTTGAACAATGAGGCCCCACCCTCTCAGCGGGAGAGAGGGCGTTGTTTATGGTAGGACCATAAACAAGTTGTTCATTAGAGGATCAATGGTACTTAAGGAGCAAGAGGTAGGCACATGGGTAAAGCGATAATTTGACCCATTTGTGAAGTCTGACGACTGTGAAGGGTTGACTCATGGACATTGGTTATATAAATGAAACAACATCCTACGGTGAGGAGAGTGCAACAGCGAGTCTATAGTGGGGTGACTAGTGACTCGTAGTTAATGAATGTTGATTAATGGGATCAAAGAGTTTGATCAGTTAATCTCGGATCATTGGAGCTCATGATCTGTAGGTCCATTAGGTTCTTCGGTTGGCTCAATTATGAAATTAATGAGGGTATAAAGTTTGGAATGAGTTTGAAGTGTTCAAATTCATATAGAGGGTATTTATGTCAATTATATGTGATATAATCTATATAATATATAGTGTTATGTGAATGAGATTCATATTAAACTATACTATTGCCTAATTATGGAATTAAGACATAGTTGGAGAAATTAATTTGAGAGATGTGAAAAATTGAATGTGATTCAATTTAATTCCACATTATGCAAATGTGATTTGCATAACGAGGAGCATGATACATTATATTATACAAATATGATTTGTATAATATAAGGTTATACATTTAGTGGGCTTAATGGGTGGAGAAATTCACTCCACTCCACACCACTATAAATAAGTGCTTGGTTAAGCACTTTCAAAAATGAGTTGCCTTTTTTGGATTTTAGAATTCCAAAACTCTCTCTTCTCTAAAAAAAACTCCCTCTACTCCCTTAACCAAATTGGATCCCACCATCCTCCTTCATCCAACGGAGAACAATTGAGAAATCGAGTAGATGTGTTCGGATTCGAGGACTTCGATCGAGAGCGGGGAGATCGTTGAGGGGAGATCGTTGAGATCGAGATAGATTCGGGAGAAAGATCACGAGAAGAAGTATTCTTGAAGAGGTATTTGTTGTTTTCCCTTCTCCTCATGCTTAACCTTAGGATTACGGAGATGTAGTTTCAATTTTAAGTAGAATTTGTGTAACACACAGAGGCATTGCGATTCACATCGCTTTCACTCTGAGGATTCAATCCCATCAATTGGTATCAGTCGATCTTTGCGATTCTTTGTGTTCTAAATTTGCTTAAAAATTAGTTGGGTTCCTTACTGTTCATGAGATGAATTTGAGGTTTGCAAATTGAATGTTTACGTTTTTTGGCACCATAGATTTACTTTACATTTTCGTTGAAGTGTTCAATGTAAGAGCATCTTTATTTTAGGCATTTGTCTGTAAATCAGTGCTGTAAAGTCCGTGTCGATCGTGGCAAGGAGTTGGTATGAAAGCAAGCGAAAGCGAGCCATGAATAGAAGGTGTTATATTGCATGCAGTCACGGCGTTGAGGCGCTATGCAACAACATCTCAGCGCCATGCGTGCGGATGGAGGCTTGCTGCAGGCGCAACGTTGAGATGCCGCACGCGATCGAGAGCACAACGTTGAGATGCTGGCAACGGCGTCTCAACGCTGTGCGTAGTGCAAGCTGAAGATGCGCGCGAAAATGGAGGGACGTGTAGTGTGTGCTTCATGGGCAGTTGTAAATCCGAAATTATAAATGTATTTTTGGTTATTTTTATTAATTAATATTAATTAATATTAATATATATGATATATTAATTTTAATTAATTTAATTAATCTTTTAAGTGCGAAAAATGGTTCAATTTTCTATTTTAATTGTGCAATTATTATATGATTTTTATTTGCATAATATACGCCATATGGATTTAAAATCCCACCTTAGGTTAAGCTTTTTCATGCATCATTTTATATTATAAGAGTTATAATATATAGTCTTGCATGATTTAATTAATATAAGAGTTATATTAATTAATATTAAGGCATTGACATGCATTTATTCATGTGATGATTGTATGTTTTATTATTCATGTCATGAATGATCAAACACTACAACATAAAAATGCATGTAACCTAAGTTAATTAATTAGTTTTAAATGGTTTAGAACTTGAATTAATTAGACTTATTTTTCTTGTTCTAATAAGATTAGAATTAGGAAACCAATATGGTTTATAAATGATGATTAATTAGTAACTTTGTCTATGGAAGGTTCTGTCGAAGGTTGGGGTATTTAAGTTGAAGGTAACGAAACACCCCTACATGGGAACCAACCTGAGAGTGAATTTGATCTGGAGATTTATAAACTATATTTCTTGAGTGGCGCTTATTAAGAGTTAATAAATAAAACTCACATGGACCAAAGTTTAATAAGATGTTATAGACTTAGGTTAATCAAATATAAATGTTATATTGGTAGACTTAGGTAAATATAGTCGGTTTATCTAAGTCAATCCCGTTAACCTAAAGTGCTTAGTGGGAGGAAATGAAGTGTATATGATACATTTAATTTCCATCTACGCATCTCCTTAATTTCACACCGTGAGATCCATACTCGGCCTCGTGGCGCAAATGGGAGCGTCCCCTTCGGGTGGTGTTTGTATGGGTCAATAATCAAGGTGAAAGAAGAGAGTACTTATAGTGAGTGGGGGCGAGACTTACGTCAATAAGTCCACGATCTCTTCTATCGATTCAACCACCGTGAGACACCTATGATCACTTTGCTAGTTTGGCTGGACGGACAATCCCATACGAGAGTGCGATCATGGGGTTGGAACACAGTGAATTTCAGAAAGGGATAAGGTTGCCTTAGTTTATCTTTCAACTTAGTCCTCCTTGGCAAATTTTGTTGGATGAGAACTCTAGAATCTAAAGATAGAGGTTACACTCACGGGATTCATTAAGAGTTAATGAGTCGGGATCGAAAAATGGTAACTAGATGCCTATAGGAATAAGAGTTATTTTGGAATTAGAAGTGCGTCGAGATAGTCTCATCCAAGAGGAGGAGTGATTCGACTACCCTTGGTGGTGGTCATTCTAAACCTTTGGGGTATCATTGCAATTTTAAATGACTTAGGAATCATATATTAATTTTGCTAAAGCGTGATTGGATTTTACAAAAGTTTTTGCGAGAAACTAATACCAGGATTTTTATTTCGGCAAAAATCTCAAGTTCTATAATTTCACTCTTAGCTTTTAAATCGTTAACGGTGAAAACTATCGAACTTTGAAAAACAATATAAATCGATCTTGGTAGTTAGCGACCTTAAGTTCGCGCTCGCGAGAGTGTCTTGGGTGCGAGCTCGGCCGCAACCACGAAGTGTTAAGTGGCCAGCGTCACGATAGGTAGATCCATGCCAATGACAAGACCAAGGTCTACATCTTAGCCAATTTGTCTTAAATTTTGGCTAACCGCTAAGGAGATCATGGATTCGTTGCAGGAAATGTTTGGACAACAATCCTTTCAGGTCTGGCACGATGCTCTCAAGCACATCTTCAGCGCCGAATGAGAGACAAAGCGTGCGTCGGGAAACATTTTCTCGACATGATGGTCCACTTTAATTTGGCAAAGATGAGCGATGCTTCTATCGGCGAGTCGAGCAGTCGACTTTATCTTTGGAGACTCTTAGAAAGAGTTTCTGTAGTTTCGTAACAATGTTGTTATGAACAAAATTAGCTACTGACAGACCAACCTTACGAGCAGAGCTCTGAGACCTTCCGGTCTTTGATGAGAATCAAGGGACGGGAGGGTGGGGCAAATGTTGAATGCGAGTCTTTCACTGAAAGGATCGACCTGCGTGACCAAATCTATAGTCTTGTCCCCTTGGGCGAAAGGAAGGGAAGAAGAAGAAAATGAAGGAGAATTTGGAAAGGGGAAACAAGTTGACCATCTTTGCGCATAAAAAGGCAAAGAAGGTCAAGGAAGTTGCGAGATAAAGGAAAGTGTTTCTACACAATGATGGCAGACACTTTGAAGCATATTGCCCAGAAATTCTGTGGCGACAAGAAGAATGAAGATAAATGTGATTTACTTGTTGTAGAAACTTGCTTAGTGGAGAGTAATAACTCTGTTTGGATACTTGATTCAGACGTCACTAATAATGTTTGTTCTTCTTTTTAGGGAATTAGTTCCTGGCTGCAGCTGCAAGAAGGGGCGATAACACTCAGAGTCGATTCTGGAGAAATTTGTCTCGAGGTGTGTGAGAGAGGGCACTGATAAAAATTTGCTTTTGGCGAGAAACACATATTATTAGATAATTTTTACATAGTTCAAGGGTTGACTAGAAACCTTATTTCTATTTCCTGCTTTGATTGAACAATGTATTTCAGTTTCCTTTGAATTGAATAAAGCATTTATTTCAGTAAAAGGTGTTGAAATATGTTATGCTTCACTTGAAAATAATTTATATGTCTTAAGGCCCAATTCAGTTAAAATGGTTTTAAATACTGAATTGCTTAAAACAGCAAAAACACGAACTAAAAGACAAAATGTTTCTCCTAAAGAAAATGTCCATCTTCGACATCTAAGTTTAGGTCACATTAATCTCAATAGGATTGAGAGACTTGTGAAGAATGAACTTCTAAGTGATTTAGAAGAAAGTTCTTTGCCAATATGTGAATCATGCCTTGAAGGAAAGATGACCAAAAGACCTTTAGTGGAAAGGTTATAGAGCCAAAGAGCCTTTAGAGTTTATACACTCTGATCTTTGTGGTCCGATGAGTGTTAAAGCGAGGAGGAGGCTATGAATACTTTATCTCTTTTATAGATCACTATTCAAGATATGGGTATGTTTACCTAATGCACCACAAGTGTGAAGCTCTTGAAAAGTTCAAGGAGTTTAAGACTGAGGTTAAGAACCAATTAGGTAAAATGATCAAAACACTTCGATCTGATCGAGATGGAGAGTACATGGACCTTGAATTCCAGGACTATATGATAGAACATGGAATTACATCCCTACTCTCAGCACATGGTATGCCACAACAAAATGGTGTATCAGAAAGGAGAAACAGAACCTTGTTGGACATGGTTCGGTCGATGATGAATTATGTTCATCTCCCTAACTCATTTTGGAGTTTTGCAGTAGAGACTAGGGTATACATTTTGAACAATGTTCTGTGAAGAGTGTTTTAGAAACACCTTTCGAACTCTAGAAAGGGTGTAAAGGCAATTTACATCATTTGAGAATTTGGGGATGTCGACCCATGTGCTTGTGACAAACCCGAAGAAGTTGGAATCTCGTTCAAAATTGTGCCCTTTGTAGGTTACCCCTAAGGAAGCGAGAGGTGAGTACATTTTTTTCGATCCTAAGGAAAATAGGGTGCTTGTGTCGATAAACGCCACTTTCCTTGAAGAGGATCACATCAGGGATAAAAAACCTAAGAGTAAAGTCGTGTTGAATGAAATGGACAGTTCATCAGCAAGAGTTGCTGATGGTGCTAGTACGTCAACAAGAGTTGTTAATCCTAGCTCAAATGCAGTCAAATCGTCCTTCCTAAAGAGTTGAGAATGCCTCAGCGTAGTGGGAGGTTTGTTAGACATCTGGCCGTTACATGGGTTTGGTGAAATTTAAGTTGTCATACACGATGATGACTATGAGGATCCATTGACATATGATGAAACAATGGATGATGTTGACAAGGATGAATGGATTAAAGCCATGAACTAGGAAATGGAGTCTATGTACTTCAATTCCGTTTGGGAACTTATGGATCAACTTTGATGGGGTAAAACCCATAGGTTGCAAATGGATTATACCCATAGCTAGACTCGTGGCAAAGGGTTATACCAAGCGAGAAGGGATGGACTATGAAGAAACCTTTTCTTACATTTGCCATGATAAAGTCTATCGAGGATCATACAGGTATTCTGCATATTATGAGCTGTGAAGTATGGCGGATGGATGTCAAGGCGACCTTTTGAATGACAATCTTGATGAAAACATCTACATGGACAACCCAAAGGTTTATTGAACAAGGGCGAGAAGCAAAAGTTTGCATGCTTAAGCGATCTATTTATGGAATGAAAAGGCCTCGAGGTCTTGGAATATAAGGTTTGATGAGGCTATTAAATCCTATGACTTTAATAAAAGTGTTGATGAGCCTTGTGTCTACAAGAAAATCATCAACACCCCTTTATTTACATTTACGGTATTGTATGTGGATGATATCTGTTCATTGGGAATGATGTAAGATTTCTTCTTGAGCGTTAAGGAATGGTTGGCTATGCAATTCCAAATGAAAGATTTGGGGAAAGCGTAGTATGTTCTACATTATCAAGATTGTTTGGAACCATAAGAACAAGATGCTAGCCTTGTCTCGGGCGTCTTATATCGACAAGATGTTGATGCGATATAAGATCGAGAACTCAAAGAAGAGTTTGTTGCCTTTTAGGCATTGGGTTCATCTGTCTAAGTAGCGATGTCCTAAGGCGGCTCAAAAGGTTAAGGATATGAGATGGATCCCTTATGCATCGGTTGTAGGTAGCTTTGATGTACACTATATGTGTGTACTAGGCTCGACATCTGTTATGCGGATGAGATTGTCGATGAGAATCAATCCAATCGAGGATTTGATCTTTGGACAATCGTTAAGAAAATCCTCAAGTATCTTAGGAGTATGAGGACTACATGCTTGTGTATGTAACTAAGGATTTGATCTTTCACGGGATACTGGACTACGATTTTCGGGCCAGATAAGGATTCTAGGAAGTCCACATCGGGGGTCGGTGGTCACTCTTAATAGAGTAGTTGTAGTTTGGCGAAGCATCAGCGAGGATGCATCGCGAACTCCACGATGGAGGCCAAATATGTAGCAACTTGTGAAGCATCTAAGGAGGCGGTTTGGCTTAGGAAGTTCATGATGGATTTGAAAGTTGTTCCAAACATGAACTTGCCAACCACCACTTTATTGTGATACTTGAAGTGCGATGGCTAACTTTCGAGGAACCTCGAAGTCGTAAGAGGAAAACATATTGAGCGGATGTATCACACGATCACGAAAGATTGTCCATTGCGGAGGCGTGATCATCACGAAGATTGCTTGAGCACAGCGTTCTTTGATACAAGCGAGGTGATCGGCTCGTTCATGTGAGTTGACATGCGAGTGGGGGCATCCTATGCAATGAGTTGTAGAAGACGGGCCAGTGAATTCTTAGAGCGACTGATGTAACACCTTTAGGACTAATAAATTCATAGATGACCATCGGTGACTCGATCTTAATCACTGGCGGGTTTGAACTCCTGTTTGCGAAGTGCGTCCTTAGACTAATGCGGGTGAGAGTGGTTAGAGGCGGCGAGTCAATATTCCTACCTTATAAAGGGGCAAAACCACGTGGGTAATTGGGAACTTGACTATACAGAAGGGAATTCACTCGTTCGCGCTAGAGAATCTAGATGGAGTTGTTCCTTAAAAAGTGACTCAAGTCTTGAACAATGGGGCCCCACACTCTCACTAGCAGGAGGGGCGTTGTTTATGGTAGGACCATAAACAAGTTGTTCGATAGAGGATCAATGGTACTTAAAAAAGAGATGGAGGTAGGCACATGGGTAAAGCGATAATTTGTCGGTTTGTGAGTATGAGCGACACTGTGAAGGGTTGACTCATGAGCATTGGTTATATCAATGGACACAACTTGTCCTACGGTGAGGAGAGTGCAACTACGAGTCTATAGTGGAGTGACTCGTAGTTAATGAATGTTGATTAGCGGGATCAAAGAGTTTGATCGAGTTAATTTCGGATCATTGGAGCTCATGATGCAGTAGGTTCATTAGGTTCTTGGTTGGCTCAATTATGGAATTAATGAGGGTATAAAGTTTGGAATGAGTTTGAAGTGTTCAAGTTCATATAAAGGGTATTTATGTCAATTATATAAATTATAATTGATATAATATATAGTTTGATGTGAATGAGATTCATATTAAACTATAATATTGCCTAATTATGGAATTAAGGCATAGTTGGAGAAATTAATTTTAGAGATGTGAAAAATTGAATGTGATTCAATTTAATTTCACATTATTCAAATGTGATTTGCCTAATGAGGAGCATGATACCTTATATTGTACAAATATGATTTGTATAATATAAGGTTATACATTAAATGAGCTTAATGGGTGGAGAAATTCACTCCACCATACACTTTACTATAAATAAGTGCTTGGTTAAGCACTTTGAAAAATGAGTTGCCATTTTTGGATTTTAGAATTCTAAAACTCTCTCTCTTCTCTAAAAAAACTCCTCTACTCTCACTTAACCAAATTGGATCCCACGATCCTCGATCAATGGAGAACAATCGAGAAACAAAGTGGAGGTGTTGGATTGGAGGACTTGGATCGAAAGCGGAAAATCATTGAGATTGAGGTAGATTGTGGGAGAAAGGTGTAACAACCTAATTTTCAAACCCAAAATTCTTAGGGGCGTTACTAAGCGGCCACGATTTGTGCTAAAACTTTTAATAGCATAACAATGTTGCTTAGACAAAATCCACATTTTTACGACTTTGTTTAAAACATAAAAACACTCAAAGGTCTATTAAAACACCAAACCTCTTCAAACTACAATCAACAATGAAATTTGGATTTCCAACGGATCAAGAATTTACAACGAGTTATGCAACAACATAAGTAAACTTCCAATCTATTAGAGAAGGTACAGCGAAAATATAAAGTACTAGAATAACTACTATGGTGAAAGACACCAAAGAACATCCTTATACCTCATTGAGGTTGCCCTATCGTCATCCATTCCATAGTTTAACTTTTATCTGCAAACAAAAGCATAGAAAGAAATGAGTGAGTATAAAATACTCAATAAGTAGCCAACTTACATCCATAGTATTTCAGCATGAAGGAAGGACAACAACTCTACTTAAGCAAAACCTCAAACTACCAGTTCAACTTTCAGGACCGCCTCGGCTAGATATTTGACCTAGCCTCACCCCAAGCCCACACGAGTTATGCGGCTCCATGTTATGCGTGGGTATACACCTCCTAACTAGCATCTTGACATAGCCCATACCCACCCCCGCGGGGCGCTCATAAGCTATGTCTCACTCGGGTCTTTTGCCATACTCGATGTGACTCACCTTGAAGCACTCTCGTCTTTGATGCATTGCCCATGACTACTATGGCTCACCACAAGACATCATCGTCCGGAATTTGTTGTCACACCTGCTGTGACTCACCACGAGACATCATCAATATGCATACTACATGTTAGTTTCTCACCACACACACAGGCTGCGAGGACAATGTTCCTTAAATAAGGAGTAAGGTAGGGACTACTAGCCTAAGGGGTTCTATGACACAACTCTCTTGACTCTCCTTTCATCCGTACTTAGCTAGATGTCGGCCTAGCCTTACCCCAGCCCCCACGAGTTGCACAAGTCCTTGTTATGCGTCATGTCATCGTCTCCTTAACTAGCATCTTTGACATGCGAGACTACGCCCAGCGTGGCTGCTCGTAAGCAATTTCTCACTCGGGTTTGTTGCCACGCTCATTGTGACTCACCTTGAAGCACTCTCGTCTTTGAGTGCATTGCCATGACTACTACACAAGACGCCATCGCTTAGGAATTTTATTTATTACACACCTTTGTGACTCACCACAGAGGCGTCCAGGGATTTGTTGTCACACCACCTTGTTGTTGGGGTTTATGCCACTAACTAATTGTAGTTTTGTAATAATTATATTTCAAATAAATAAAGATGTTATTTATTATATTCTTGCACATAAACCTAAATTCAATAAACTTAGTTCCAAGGTTATAATGATTGATCTTGAACAATTATGTAGTGAACACAAGTTGGATTAAGTTGTTCAAGTATAACCTAAAAGGTCTATGATATATGCATAAGGTTGGGAACCTTATCTTTGAAGTAACACCATGGATGCAACCAGCTTTGTATTTACTATAAGCAGAGAGGTGTCGAACTCGTTCATGTGGTAGACATGCAGTGGGGGCATCTTGTATAATGAGATTTATACAAGGCCGGATGTGAATTATTAACCTACTAGTGTAACCTTTATTAAGAAGATAAGTCTAATAATTTATAGATGATCATTAGTGACTTGGCACAATCTTGAGCAAATTTACGGACTCCTGCTTATGGGGTTTGTCCTTAGACTAGTATGGGTGAGAGTGGCACATGGTGGCAGGCTCAATAATCCTACCTTCCGGGGACATAACCTTGTAGGTATTTGGGAACTTATCTCTGCAAGATGGAATTCACTCATTCCTAAATTAGGGAATCGGATAGGTTGTTCTCTTAAGAACTAAATCTATGTCTTAAACAGCGGGGCCCCCTTCTTGCGGGCTAGAGCGATCAAGTTTATGGTAGGACCATAGGTAGTTTGTTCATTAGAGGATCGATGGAGCTTAAGGAGCAAGATGTAATCATAGGGATAAAGCGGTAATTTGACCCGGTGTGATTACGAACAAACTGTGAATGGTCAACTCCACGGTATTGATTATATCAATGGATACAACGAGTCTCTGGTGAGGAGAGTGAAACTACGAGTCTATAGTGGAGTGACTCATAGTTAATGAATGTTGGGTAATTAGATACAAGAGTTTGATCGATTAATCTCGTATCATTGGAGCTCATGATGCAGTAGATCCATTAGGTCCCTCCGTTGGAGTCAACATGGAGTAATGAGGTTTATAGTTTGGAGTGAAATTGAAGTGTTCAATTTCATATTTAAGGATATATCAATTATATATGATATAATTGATATAATATATAGTTTAATCCATATATTAAAAGAAATATATCATAAGAGCACTATAGGGGTAGGATGGTCATTTCCATCCTATTTCCCTATAAATTTGTTCATGAGATGCACATTTGTTAAGTATTCCAAAGCATTTGGTGAGAAACTCAAAAGTGCTCTCTTGTGTTGTTAGAAAAGTTCTATAACACTCACCTCTCTCAAAAAGCCTCCCATACTCCAAGTGGAATCCCACCTTCCTCCCTCTCTAGAGATACAGCAGAAGAAGACTTAGTCTTTGCAAATCGGTTGCGTCGAGAATCGTTGAGATCGTGAGAACAAGAGAGCACAAAAGAGATTTCGTTCTCAAAGGTAAATCTCTTTGTTTGTCTATTTTTAATGTACATGCTTAATCGCTTTATATATATATGTTTTGATTAGATCTATGTAACACATTACAAGAACACCGCGATTCAAATGCATACCTGCTACAAGATTCGATCCTATCATTTGTGACTAACTCACAGAGACATCATCAATCATGCATACTCCATGCTAGTTCTCTCCACATATAGGTGTAGGACAGCGTTCCCTAAATCAAAAAGGCGTAAGGTAGGGACTACTAGCCTAAGAGGGTCTATCTAGATATTCTAGTATCCTCGACCCATTAAGAAGGGTCCCAAATCCGACTAGATTCTCACACTAAGCATAGCTTTAACTCAAATCAATCACCTATTAGGAATGTTAGGTACAACTGAGCAATCAACCCATCTCACATAATAAGACACATAGTCCATAGATACATGATAAATCACGGCGATCAAACATGATTCATTGGCTAGTATATGCTTGCTTGAAATCATAACATATTTCACATAAAGTTTGGTAAACAATATATATGCTCACGAATAAATTCATCGATTATTTGGATTTATGCCACTAAACTTGTGTAATTTTGATCAATTAAATAAAAGTGTTATTTGTTTTGATAAGATTACAATCTTGCTTTTATAAATCCAATAAACTAAGCTCCAAGGTTATAACATTTATCTTGAAATCGATGTATGTTGGACCTTTATTTGGGTTGAGTTCAAGATTATAACCTTGAATAGTCTATGAGTATAAGAATAAGGTTGGAAACCTCGTTTTGGTAACACCATGGATCAGTGACCCACTTAGTAATTAGTATAAATGAAGTAATCCAACTCATTCATGTAGTTGACATGCGCAGTGGGGGCATCACATATGAAAGTTCATACAAAGGCTGGATCACAAATTATTAGTCTAACATGTATAACCTTTATTATGAGGATAAGACTAGTAATTTATAGATAGTCATTAGTGACTGGAGCACAGTGAATCACAGGCAAGTTAAGAACTCCACGCTTTATGAGGGGTTGTCCTTGGAACTAGTATGGGTGAGGTAACACCTTAGCCTACTCAATAAGCCTACCTTCACCGAGGGCGGAACCTCGTGGGTGTTTGGGAACTTAAGCATGCGAAGATGGAATTCACTCGTTCCCTGCGAGGGATTAGATAGGTTGTTCCCTTAGGCGGCTCCAGGTCTTGAACAGCGGGGCCCGCCCTCTATGAGGTGTGAGTCTGGTAGGACCTTCCGGAACTTATTTGTTCATTAGAGGGATCAGGTGGTGCTTAAGGAAACAGAGGTAATCATAGAGGGTAAAGCGGTAATTTAACCTTTTTGTGATTCGAACAACTTTAATGAAGGAGTCGACTCATGGGTAATGAGCTATATCTGGTGGACACAATAATATCTCACGATGAGGAAGTGCGCTACAAGTCTATAGTGGGTGACTTGTGAATTAATGAATATTGATTAAGCTGGATCAAGAGTTTGATCAGGTTAATCTCCATCGATTGGAGACTCATGATGCAGCAGGTCCATTAGATCACTCAGTTGGCTCGACATGGTAATATTGAGGTATAAAGTTAGGAAGAGTAAATTGGAAGTGTTCAATTTCATGCATGAAAGTCATATCTTGATTATATAGTGATATAATTGATGTATAATATATATTTTAATGTGAATTAGATTCAAATATAAACTATATACTAAAGAGAGATTAAATGAGGGTAGGATGGTCATTTCCATCCCATTTCCCTATATATGTGGTTGCATGAGATGCAACTAGGGTTAATACATTCATGGGTTTTGATAAACTCTTTTTGTTTGTTTGTTGGAAGAGTTTCAAGACAACAAAAGCATCTCTCTCAAAATACCTCCACATCTCTAAAGGGAACCCACCTTCCTCCCTCACCTAGAGAACAACGAAGAAGATCGATTAGTTCGTGTCATACTTACGTTGGAGTTCTTTATTCTTGAGATCGTGACCAGTGGAGAGAAGACACTTGAAGAAAAGGTTCTTCAAAGGTAAATTCTTGCTATCATTTCACTTTTATGCTTAATCTAGTTTGTATGTTATTGAATTTCGTTTATCGTTGCTGTAGCTAAATCAAAGTGCGATTCACAATGCTTCACGTTATGGGGACCCGATTCCCTTCCAATCAGGACATCTAGGCTCACTGTGAGCACTTAAAATTATTTGTAGGGAAAGCATGAATGTATAAATATGTGTTCCCAAGGAAAACAATAAGCATTGAAACCATTTCATTCTATCAAAAATCATGTATTTTCATAGGCTTAATACAAGCATATAAATAATTTTTGCAGGTTTGTTTTGTCACTCACGATTGTTAGAACTAGAACCTTGGCCTACACTCGACCTATTTCCTCTTGGCCTGTCAAACAAACCAATTCCAAGTATTAGAACCTCGAGCTCAAGAATTTCAACCTTAAAATTATTAAAAACCAATTTATCATTTTTTCTAGCATTTCTGAGTTCACATATCTGTCTTCAAAAATTCATAACTTCTTCATTAATTAGCAAAAAAGTTTACTTTATACCAAACTCTTCCTCTTTGAACCCTCTAAAAATCATATGAAGAAATGAAATTAAGTTTCCAACGGATTTGTTCGAAATACATAAGTTCTTCCCAAAATAGAAAACTTCTGCTATTCTAGATTCGTTTCTCTGTTGCAACAAAATTGATTTTGAAATTTTAAACATCTTCCAGTCGTTTTCTACTCACGATTTCTTCATGAACGTTGTAGGAAATGAAATAAGCTTTCAATCCATACCTATGGAGAGCTTCGAGTTCAAACTCTAAAGATCGGCACGATCAAAACCAGAGACTTCTCAGTTTGTGACAAAAATCTGTGTCCTCTGCTTTCCTCTTAACAAAATAGTAACTTCGCCCCAGGAAATTTGCTATGTGAACTTCCTTCAATTGAGTGTTCAAAAATTGAGTTAAATTTCAAGAAAATCAAATCTCAACTCTTACACTCTTCTTGTGGAGCTCAGAAATGATCGAGAAATCGAAATAGAGAATAGAATGATTACCTTAGCTCTATACCTAAATTTCTTGAGTTCTCTCCCTCTCTTACTGCAATTCCAACTCCAAAAATCCACCTTCTTCCTCTTTCTTTATCCTTCTCCCCAGAAACCCTCCAGCTTTCTTTTGTTAAAACAAGAATGAAATGGAAAGAATTATTTAAATAAACATAGGCGGTGGAAGAATTTTTTGTTTTGTCTTTCCTATTGTCCTTTCCTTTATTTCTTTTCCTTTTCTTTTCTTTTCTTTTTTAAAACAAAGAAGATGATATATCAACATTTCCTTTTGTTTTGTTTTGTTTTTGTTTTTAGGAAATTTCAAGGAAGATCTCGGGTTTGTAACACCTCCCCACCCAGAGAAATTTAGTCCTCGAAATTAGTAGTCCTTAGGTGAAAATCATTCGGGATACTTCAGCTCCTCATTTGATCCTCTAACTCCCGGCTGCCTTCTCTCTCTCATGATGTTTTCATGAACTTTCACGAGTGGGATCGTCTTGTTCCTCATGCTTGTTCTTTTCTGTAGAAGATTGAGCGCATCACTCTAAGTAACTCATGTCAAACTTTCAACTCAGCTGGTTGTGCTTGCTTATGCATGTGTTGGATCGGAATATACTTCCTCAACATGGACACATGCAAAAACATCATGTACTCGAGAATGGATTCTATTTGACTGCTCAGAGTCTTATTGAAATTTTGCTCGATAGTTCCACTATCTTATAAGGACCAATATACCTGGACTCAACTTATCTTTCTTGCCAAGCGAAGGCAACCTTTCCATTGGGGATAACTTCAAGAAGACTTGATATCCGGCACAGATTCTAAGTCCTTCGTTGCAGTATCTGTAACTCTTCTACGAACTTGAGATACCTTGATTCTCTCACTAATTACCTTAATGCATTATTGTCCGTCTAAGTAATTTTGACTAACCTTCAGTTGAGTCTTTTTCAGCTCCTCTGCTCGTTCCAACATCCCTGAGGGCGCTTCTACGGTCTTCCATAAAAAGAGCCTCAGATGGTGCAATGCCAATACTCATTGATGAAATTTATTATTGCCAAGTGATTCCACCAAGTGATAGGTGTGTATCCCAACTTCTCTTAAATTGAAGGACACATGCTCTTAACATGTCCTCTAAAGATACGGATGGTCTCTGCAACTTACCATCATGCGAGGATGAAATCTTTGTACTAAATTTAGCTTTGTCCTATTCTTGCCAAAATTTATGATAATGCAATACCACGATTAATGCAGGTCAAGTTTTAGTATAGTGATTTATGAGTCAAGTATCGTCCTCGAGGAATGGGTTTCTAAGCTTAATTAATTACTAAGGTACTAATTCTCAATTTTTGGCTTAAGAAACATAACATGGATAGTTGGTTGAAGTAAATCACTGAACAAACAAACAAACATGTGGAACTGCAATTGATAGAGTTATGGGAGTGATTTTACAAATTAAAGACCTAACTAACACATGCATTGAGCAGATGAGATGAAAATTATAAACAAAGTAAAATACTCAAAGAAAGTCTCGATCTCAAAGGCCTCCACACATACAATAATACGTCCTATAGTCTCATATAAAAGTCTAAGCATACACGACATTAAGCAACTCGGCTTTTATGTGTTTCCCTAAGATTTCTAAGTCATTCTCATGCGAATTCTCACGAGTTTTGACAATTTTTCTCTAATTCAAGTTTTATCTCTAAAGTCCACTTAAATCAACAAATTAAGAAGTCAAGAACTAATTATAAAAAAATAAGAACAAAACATGCTTCAATACATTATGTAATAAAGTCATAACAAGCAAACCAAATCACTTAACTACAATGTTTGGCTACTCTAAATCACATGAAAATCAAACTAAACAAGTAAGCGTCTTAGAACTCTATTACAAATTGAAAGAAAGAGGAAATTAAACTTGGAATTCAGCCGTTCGTCGATTCGCCCGTCTTTAGAGCTCCGAGTCTTCGATCCACCCGAACCTCCACGAATCGCTTTGGCTCTCCAAATTACTCTTTTCACTCTCTTAACACAGGGTGTATTTTTGAGGATTAGGGTAAAACTCTGCACAAATTCGAAATCACATAATGAAAACAGCATGTTGTATTTATAGGCAG